>OW285239.1:82574433-83233311 GCA_935421215.2 Melolontha melolontha | reverse complement strand
CACGTTTTCCACTAGTAAACGCAAACCAATTAGAATCCAAGCTTCAGCTCTTAAGAGGAGATCATTTAATTCTTAAAACACTCAATCGTTAATTTCACAGCAACGACAAATACCATCCCGCAATCTGCACAGTAAGAATGTTATCCATTGTTTAAACAACATGTTTTATCTCTTTGTCTCCCGTGTATATTATTATATGTATTTACTAAGCACTAATAATAGTAATAATTATTGTCTTTATTGTCGAACAGATTTCTTCGTTAAAAGGACAATACAATAATAAAATACTGTGTTAAAAACTAAATTATAATCCATAAGAAGAACAGCTGCTACCTACTCGGGAAGCTGGCGCAGCGAAGGCGTCTGAAGATGGTCGAGATAAAAAAAAAGCTGAAATTGTATCGCACAATGTATGGGAGCTTCTATTTATTATATATGCCCTTAGTCAGTGGAGATGGGTGTGGGTGACTAAAATAAAAGTTAGAAAGAGCACCACTCAGTTTTGCTTACGAAAGCTCAGGCTGAAAACTGAGAGAAGAAATTGCGCGATTTTCGGTGCATGCACATATAAACTATTCGAATTCACGCTAAATATATCTAGACTTACTAAGTACCTACGTACTAACTCCAAAATTGCTGCCCAGGATACCTGAAAAGGAAATTGCTGCGGGGAGTGCCAAGGCAAAGAAAAAAACTTATGAACAAATAATTCGTATATTCACGATCAATGGAAAATAAATTATTATAATATAATTAAGTAAATGGATGTATTATATTTAAGCATTGACTAAAATCAAATAAAGAAATATTAATCAATTTAAATCTTCACGGTGTATAATTATACCGACTGTATGTTAAGGTAAAAAAAATTAGAGAACTACAAAATCCAAAACTAGATATCGCAAAAAGGTGAACATAGTACAAGATATATTAAATTTTAGATAAGTTTGGCTCTAAGGCGCTATGCAAATTGATTAATATGGCATTAAAAATGCTAATAATTAATATTAAAAAAATTAATTTAAGTTATGCTAAAGAAGTTAAATTGATTACGGCAAAATATGAAAGCAATATATATAAAAAATTATAAGACGAAATTTAAATTTCGCAGAAACTTTAATAATACGAATTACTTGATATCTTGTCCCTGTCCGTCGAAAATGGTAATTAATTCCTCAGGTCGATCGCTGTTCGAGGAATTAGACGACCATAAATTCCCCTTGAAGTATAGGCTGCAGTGCTCGTGAACTCTTCAGCAGGAAGTTACTTTTTTTCCGTTTACGAAAACGAAATGGAACGCCACGCAAAAACCAAAGTTGGGTTATATTTTCCTCAAACCTACGTAAGTCGCAAACGGCAATTGGTCGTTCCAAAAATTAGAATTCACCCTTTGACATGATTCGTTTATTAAGGATGAATTAACTAAAGGTCAAAGATGCGTGAATTAACTTCTATTAAGAAGATGAACACTCGTCATTTTTTAAACGACTTTACACTACCAAGGTCTGTCTGCTAATCCTCGAATCTCACCCGCATGTACGCGGAATGGGTGATATAGATACCAAAGTTAACTATAGACAGCGGAACAAGTATACGAATGAACGTATCTAATATAGGATACCAGGACTCGTCAATAAATAATGAACACTATTAATCGATATTGAAAAGGAAATTAAGGCATAACACAGCTAATTAAAATAACAAATAACTATTGTGATAAAATCAGATTATAAGAAATACTAAACAAAAGTTTACACCTTGTCAGTATTATAATTTACTGAACCTATGTTAAATGCTTAATTGTGGTGGAAGAGTAAAAAGGATCAGGGAAAATTTTATTGGCATTTTTAATCATATGTCTAATAGATTTTTATTTTAGTTCTAGCTCCTGCAACTATTCTACTTGATCATGTTGCATAGTTTGGAACTATGATGTCAATAGCGGAGAGTGAGAACAGAGGGTCGATGCTGTTGTTAACTAGCTTAATCATAAAGTTAGGTGATAGTTCTTAGAGGATTTGTGGGGTAATTCACAAAATATTCACAAAACTTCTCTACTCTTTCTCGATCAGTATATTCTGGTAGACATAAGAAGGGTACCAAATAATTGATTCATATTCGTTTTGGATGAACAAGTGTAAAATAGTGGGTCTAGTTTATCTAAATTTAGAGTAGTATCGAATAACGAAACTAAGAGGGCGTAAAACGAATTTCCAAGTAGATAAAATGTGATAAGGGTTGATCATACAAAACACCAAGATCTTTGATTTGTGATTGTCGTAGAATATTGAATTAGAATCAAGTCAATAATTATATGTAAATGGAGTTGGCATTGTGGTGTATATTATGACTCCGCATTCATCTATAATGCTTTTTATTTTATTGCCGTTGTACCAACGTATCAATAACGTGAACACTCGAAACTCTAAAAACAAAATAACAATATAATATTTTTCAATTCGAAGCTAAAACTGAAATTTGAAATCTTATGAATTCATTCGAAAATTCAATAAATTTGTATTTTACATTACTTGTAGTATGAAAATCGATTCAATTAATATTTTGAACTGACTCCCCTAAAACATCTTTTAATTCTATAGTCTCATAATTAAATTAAATAGAAGATTATTATTCAAATAATGATGTCAGCATTTTGTCAACGAAAAGAATACTGAAAGGTTTCTGTTATTTTGTTTAACTCCAAAATGTCTACGTATGTATCTTTTAAAAGTTTCTAAATTCAGAAAGAGTAAAGAACAAATGTTCCATAAGTTTCTGCTGTATTTGGTCTTTCTCATACAGTTTCTTTTATTTCGTATTCATTGTTGTTTTCAAAATACCATAAAGAAACTTCCCTACAATTTGGAACGTCAGCAGGCGTGGATATAATTTTATTACGAGAATTTCAACAAAGAGCTTTTCACATTCAGCAACGCTATTCACTTATTTTCCTTTCCTTATCACTAGTTTCTTTTATACTAAAAACGTATTTTTAATTTTTTTTTAAATTATGTATGAACATTATCTCAGTAAATAATTTTAAAACTGGTCTTCTTGATACGTGTTAGAATACTGTTTAATCATATAATAGAGAAGATCGGTTAATAAAGTGTAAGCGGAATATCTCTCTAGTTAAATAAATTGCTGCTTTTTCAAATAGACCTTATTCTAATTATTGAACTATGTTTCCGTATAATTTATTATTTTGTTCTCAATAGCTATGAATAAAAGTAACTTCTTTCCGGCATTTCACTAATTTCGCTTGTTTCTTGAATAATGAAAAATGTAATGATTTTACATAAATAAAAGTTCATCCTATTCGTGAAGCATGTAGTGTCTGAAATCTCACCAGAAAACTACCCTTTGCTAAAATGTCTCGTTGGAGAAAATGTAATTTTTAAGTTTCTATATAATTAAATCGAAATATATGAAGACGACATAGAAAGTATAGATCTTTTAAATTCTAGATATTGCAATCTACTTTAGTCGAAATTAGTTAATATGTCAGCATGATGTAAACTTAGTAATCTTAGCTAAACAACTAATAAATTATAATTAAAGATTCAATAACAACTCAGTTATGCGCGCTCATAGTATCAAAGACCGGACGGGGGTCTTATTCGATGACAAATTATATTTCAGCAGACGAATTGAACGTGTTAAGCAAACTTATGAATTCGTTGTGCCTAATTGCCGATTATATTTATGAATAACACTTATAGGTCTGTTACTTTGGAGTTTTTATAAAAAAAAAACCGATGTTCCTAATTAAAATGACAGTTCAGGCCTATTTATCGCGTCTTTAACCAATCATAATAATTTGGAAAGAAGGAACTTAACCAAATAAAACAAAACATTTTTTTCACAAAAATAGTTTTGCACACAGCATCAATAGTACTGTTTAAAAATAATATCTACGAGACAATATATAATATGAAATTATATATATATATATATATATATATATATATATATATATATTGTCTCGTCGTTATTATGTTTAAACAGTACTACTGATGATGTGTGCGGAGCACACGAAATCTACATTTAGCTTATTAATTTCTTTTTTTAAAGTGTTCTGTTTTATTTCGTTATTTCAATATTTCACAAGTGCTCAACATATAATACTAAGAAGGAACTTATTGGGACTTTCTACTACACTACATTAACAACTGATATTCTTTCTGTTACACTCGGTTTAATTATATAATTTATAATTTCTTCCAATTCGATAGCATCAAGGCGTGCTTTCGAAGCACTGTTTTGGGAACTGCGGCGAATGTATCTTGTTTATCTGCGATATTTTGTATGTTAGAGCTCATACTGCGTTCATCACTAGCTTTATCTTGATTTTCATTTAATTGAGTTAGATCATCTGCAACCCTTGTATCTGCTAGATTATCAATTTAATAATTTCTTTTTACGACTGACACCAATATATTATATAAATTATTAAATCCAAATAGCAAAAACTCTAAACATCTATATTATGACATTTAAAACTAGCAAATGATTTGTGTTCAATTCGGGGACGGAGTATTGCAATATTGTAATATATTAATATATTGAATTGATTCGGCTTTTACTAGATGAAGATCCATAATTTAAAATAGAAATAAAACTACGATTCAAATCTTCACTGAAAATTTGAATCGTAGTTTTATTTCTATTTTATATTAATATATATTAAATCTTGTTCTTTTCTTATTTAGGCAATATATTTTCGGCTAATATTTTCAGTTGATTAAATGTTTAGAAAACCGAAAATGAAAGGATTTCTTGGTATTGTACAGAAAATATGAAACTCTAACAAAGTCGTCGATCCTATTGTGGTGATATCATAAAAGGATAATTTCAATTTTATTGGTATAACGCAAATCCTATAAACATAGAGCATTCAATATCGTTTTATCATAAAATATATTATATCCGTTATTCGGGAGTTATTTGCAAGAGTGGTAGCGCTGTAGCGGAAGCCCCTCGGAAAGAATGGCTATGAAGGATTCAATCTGACGCGATTGAATTCAAGTTAGTAGGGAATGAGGGATCAAGGTGGCTGGCATTTATTTAGTAAAAGTACCTGCCGACATGTACTAGCGACGGACTCAGCTGTCGTAATTATATTGAAATCTTCCGAAAGATATTTTTATTCCAATCGGACCATACTACTGCCGTCCGTGACATTCATTACTTTTTATCTTCTTTCATTTTTCTTCGCGTAGCTGTCTGCTTTTTGCCGTCATGCGAAAATATTTTACTGACTGTCGATGGAATTGTTTCCGACCTGACCCCACACTTCCTCTGACTATATTATTCCCTCTTCAATATTTCCGTTTTTATATTTTACTTCAAAATTTTCCAAAGCTGTCCCAAAGATAATATCTTACTAAATATATGTGAAAATATTTCTCATTACTATGCAAAACCTTTGTTGTTCCTTTTTTCCCTTTTTTTACAAACAGTAGAAAAGTATGAAGCAATAATAAATAGATTTTATATATAACTTACTGAACCCGGCAATGCGTTGCTCTTGCTAGATTTGAGTATATATACATACATTAAATGAACGTAGTTGAAAGTTTGATATCAATTATTATATTTAGTTAAAATTAAATATTTACATATACACTTTTATTTTTGTGTTTTGGATTACATAAATTGTAATTGTTTTTGTGTAAGATCTTAAATTTATTACCATGCTCCAGAATATACAATAATTTTGATTATTGCACATGGGATTTATACAAATAAATCCCTTAATTTTCCTACACGGGAGCATGCAACAACGTACAAGGAATAAGCTGAATTTATTGAGAATAAGAAAATCTACTAGACTGTGAAAAACAATCATACGGCGTTTACTTAGAGCAACTCTCTATCCGTCATTTGACGTTTTGTTGTTGAAGTTACCTTCGTTATAACTTCAGACCGGACGCATCAGGCCGAAATTACGATGGACCATATAAAATAGGCAGAAACTAACCATATGCTAATATGCTGGAGATTACTTGTGTAGCACATGCTCTCCACAGAATCTGTGAATATATCCGAGACACCTTTCCGGAAGTTGATTAACTTGTATCCGGTTTTAAAAAAGTTGTCACCATTGAGAGTAGGTTTTTACATGGAAAAACTTCCGTCTTTGTCACTACCACCAACCCCAGTAATAACTCGATGGGGAACATGGTTGGAAGTTACTAGTTTTTATGCAGAAAATTTCGATAGTTTACAAAATTACATTACGTTACATGTTTAAATGATGATGCTCGAAGTATTTCTGAGCGCAAGGAACTAGTACAAATTCCAAATTAAAAAAATCAATTATACTTTGTTCAGGAACACTTTGGAAATATTCCAAAACTAATCACTTGTTTTGAAAATAAAAATATCTAATTAAGTAGTGAATTAACCACATTAGATGTGTCTATTAATAATTTGAAAAATATTCCAAGCGAGTTCGGATGTGGCCTTCGGCAAAATCTAACGCTAAATACGCTGAAATAAAAGAATAATTCCAGTATGCACCTATAACCAGTTGCGGCGAAGAGAGGACGTTTTCTATCTACAAGGATGTATTTCATTGAAAGAGAACAAATTTTACAAAAGAGAACCTTGAGAAAGTATTGCTAATTCATAGTTAATATTAAGACTCCTTTACTCAACTTGAACTACAAAATGCACAAATACAAATGTATTTCGTATTTTATAAACTTCAAGTATATAAAAGTGTTATAGTGAACAATAAAAAAACTTTTAAACTTGTCTGGTTTATTTTATTACTTTAAAATGAAGTTTCAATAAGTATCATATAATGAGTGTTTATAAACCTAAATACCAAAATGGTGTTACCTAGAAAAATTTTTCTAGTAGAGCAGAATCTGATTTGCGACGTAACCCAAGAAAATTTTGGTAATTCCTCCATCCCAGAAGAGGAGAGCTACACTTATTCCGCAAGCGATTCATAAGGATTGTTTCATAAGTGTGTTTCAAAACATTTTCTTCTAGTCCTTATAAATTTATAAGATATTTGGCTTCCTATCAATAAATTAATTTGAAGTTTTCGTAAATATGTATTTCAGGACTCCAGGGTTGTCGTCTCAAAAGGTAGAAGTACTCGACAGCAGATACTTTTACCACTTTTCATAAATATATACAAAAGTATTGAGTAAATGGGATACGGTCCTGTAGTGATATTAGAAGGTCACATGTCAATAGTTTTTGATAATCAAGTTAATTCTTGCGACAAAAACAAATAAGCAAAGGAAAATATTTGTAAAAATCAGTGCCTAAATTGATTAACAACAGATAAAGAAATTTTGGCAGTAACAAACCCAATCGGTAAGTGCAAATTTAAGGTTTTTAAGTAAATCTCACGTCATAATATGAATTAAAAGAAGTTAAAAACAAACAAAAAAGCAACAGCTGGTAATAAAAGAAGATTCAATGTAAAGGTGTATGATATGAGACAGGACAGGACTAAGACGCCGGTCTATGAATAGTATTTAATTTATGAATATAATGTATTTTATTATCGAAAGTGAGTGAAATTAAGTAAATAATCAGAATATATAATTACTAAGTTAATCGTATTATTCAAAAATAAGAAAGGAATTTAGATTAATTTAGAGAAAATTAAAGATACATAAAATTGGAGGAAGAGATAAACTGTTAGAGCATTAGAGAGGTGTGTACTGCCAGTATACTATTCTAGAGCTCGAAAAGAGAGACTGTCCTCCCGACGGGACGACTGGGAGAAAATTCTCTATCGTTTTGAGCAAAAGATTTCATTAGTTTATAAAGCATAACCTCTGCTAATACTAACATGGAAGAACTGGGAAGGATGTTGCAAGATATAAGGGACAAATTGCAAAAGATGGAAGAAAGAGACAAAAGAGTCGAGGACAAACTGGATGAGACGGCTAAGGAGATAAAGAGTATTGAGGCAGAAAATCAATATCTCAAGCAGGAATGTATATATTTGAAAAAGGAACTAAAAATCCAAGAAGAGAAAATTGAAGAACTGGAAAGAGAGGTCAGGAAAAAGATATATATTGAGTAAATACGAAATCCTGTTCTAGATTTAGGATTTACTTGCGCTCTAGTATACTATTGTAGTGTTCCATTTGAGATTAATATAGTAGAACTGAAGTTAGTTCGAACATGTTAGGAGTCATATGGCACAATAGTATCATCAAAATCTTCAAAAGTTTTTCGGAAAACTCGTATCGCTATTTGTAAATATCGATACAGGTGGTGAGGTAGGTTATAGCTTTCAACTGTGAACACTAGAATGTCCCAAATTTACCACGGTAAGATTGTTCTAATTTCAGTGATGAAGAAGTGGCCTGAAAGGATAAAAATATAATATACATATATTAGAATATACAGTAGAATAGACAGCTGCTCAACGGTATTCTGGAAAATGGCTTCGGATCCTATTTCTAGAAATTTAAATAATAAAATACTTTGTAAGAATCTTTAAGATACTATTTCGAAGGCGACAATAATCTCTACAGCTTTCCGGCTATTAAATTTCTCACCTCGTAAATATTTGACATTAAAAGCGAACATTTTACGCGAACATACGTTTTCCAAATTTGTTAGATATATCAGAAAGCTATATATAATTGCAGGCAATAAAACGATTTCCATAATTGCCGAAGAGCAAATCAGTTTGAGAGTCTAATAGCCGTCATTAATGAAACTTTTTAAAGCATCTTTCAACGTCAAAGTCAAGTAGTAATCAATAACACTAGAGCCCGCTACGATAAAAATATACCCTTAGTTCTTTCTGGTTATTCGAATATTTCTGTTAATAAAATAATTTAAAAACTTTGTATACTAACAATTTTTATTATCTTTGCATTATGTGATATTTAGAAAATGTAAATATTCCAGTGATGTCAAAATATCCCTCTAATATTTAACGTTCATACTAATGAACTAAAATGTTATTTTAGGGATGAGATTATACCGAGATATCAAACATTGTCTTGGTCAACGATGGCCTTAATTTATATCATACTTTTGAGATAATTCTGATAAAATTTTCAGCTTAAGTGTCGTGTTGATGTTAAAATTTGTCAATATATTAATGATGTTAATGACAGTATGACACTAAATTTTATTCGGGTTATTCCATGTACATAAATAAGTAATTCTATTTAAATCTCTTTGTAATTCCAATATAGTCATCAATATTGTAAATGTGAAGATATATTTTATGATAATCCGCAAATAATAGCTTGTTCGTGGATGACAGGTCGTTAATAAAAATGTTGTATTGTTAAGGTCCTAAGTTAGAGCCTTGAATACCTAAATACGATGTTGTGAAAGAAATCAAATCGCCATGGAACCCTAAAAAATGCAACTTATAGGTGATAATGAAGTGATATATAAGATTGAATGCTTTAGAAATGTTGGTATAAATTTCAACCATCTGTCACTTCGAATCAGGCGAATTGGGAACAAATTGAGTAATCAAATTCGTTACGGTTTTCCGGTTCTCCATGAAACGGAGCCGACGTTGAAAAATTCTAGTTATACCCAGCGCCTATATATGGTTATGTATGAACGTTTCAAAAACTTTGGAATACTTTAGTATGGTTACATGCAAATAATTGGCAGTATTAGCGGGATCACCACTGTCTGGTAGAATGGAAAAAGCTTAAAAATCGGGTGTCTATGAACTGAACTGTGGAAGTTGCCAAAAATCCTATGTGGGCTAAACAGCGCGTTCTTTTAATACAAGAATCAAAGAATACAGGAGGTTCTTTCATAACAAAAAAAAAACGGTCTCATTTGTTAGATTGTTAACATGACTTTGATCCCAGTTGCACACACAGAATAAACGTGTTCTCCTAAATACTTTAGAAATTAATGAATTCAAAAACACAAACTTATTATTAAACAACCAAGTAGGTATATCCAGCTCCACGCTTCTAAATTTATTCAATGTAAACAAAGACCCTTAGGTCAGTGAGATACTAATATTATAAATTCAATTAGCACCTAAGCTTAGTTAGTATTATATACTTGATAAAGTCACAGTGTGAACGAAACATGTCGTATTTCTATTAATTCCATTTTTGGAAGTTTTAACACGTGTTTTATATTCAAGTGTTTTTGCATTTATCCATTTTCGTGTAGTTTCCCATCTAAGTTTTAGTTCACTGACTTTTATAAATTATGAGGCACTGAAATGTTATTGATTAAAAAGAGAAATAACGAAACTCTTATTCAAAGACGAAATGGTATTTGCGTATTCTTCAAAAGAATAGTTGATTTCATTGTAAAATGTGACGAATGAATTTAAACTGATTGAAACTAATACCAATTGTCTGTTGTCACTTATTTTCTTGTTCAAATCTCAAAGTCTGTTGATATTGCTGTGAGTTTCATTTGTGTAATATACAACGTGTCCACGAACAACCCCTAAAAATGAAAGGGGTGATTGTACATACAAAAGTATGAAAAAAATTTCTATCAACTTTGGTCCGGAAATGCTTCTTAAGGGAGCTATCGCACTTTAGATATGGCATCACAAAACTGTTTTTTTGGTCAATTAGTCTTGAACTACATTTAATTTACGATTCAAATTTGGTACATGATTTACAAATGATAATTTATACATTCTACGTTTAGTGGCCAGTGACTATCGCATATAGTGACAATAGCTGTTTCAATCACAATATTTTTGAAAATATTCCACGCTTCTTTTAGATTCGTCCTCTTAGTCTTATCATAGGTTTCTTGTAGTTTCTCATTAGTTATATTTCTGTATTTTAAGGCTGTATCTATATTTCTGTTTGTATGTTCTTATTGAAATGTGTTCAGGTTTACAGATGTCTTTCTATTTTTGTCATAATTGGTTACTTCTTCTTTTGGCCAACAAAAGGTGTTTGTCACTATATATCTCGACTCCGCTCCTCACTCTAAGATCTATCACATCCTATCTTTTTTCGCTTCGCTAAGTGTTTTTTTTTTGTGATAAATCGTGTACTGTTCTGATTGTGTCGGTGTCTCTGCGCTTATTCGGTTGTTATAGTATTTATAAGTTTTGGTATTTACGTTTCTGTTTGTTTTTTCGGATGTTTGAATATAGATTGTAATAATAATACTTGTTTACCATAAGTAAATATATGAAGGTTTTCTATTTCTCACGTTGAACAGACAGAAAATGTAATAATAATACTACGCCCCACATTGGTTCGTCAAAAATGTAGTAATACTTTACGACAAAAAAATAAGTTAATATAAGAAAAATTATAATTCAAAAGGAGATCTCTAAATTAAATAATAATGTAAACTGGCATAGATTGTGAATTAAATTTAAAATTTAAAATCTTGCTACTGAATAAAGAATTTAGTATAACAATTCCCCTAACTTGATACATGGTAATGATTTTAACATATGACCATTAAAAAAATTTATATTGCCTCCGGTTAAATCAATGGATTAAAGCAAGAATCTATTACTCAATCTCAAGGTAGGTTCAAATAATAACGATTTTAAAACCCAATTAACAGGTAAGATATTGTTTTTAATTATAAATAATTTATTTATGTATAGCTATCATAACTGAAACTATGGTTATGTATATCAATTTATATTTATCAGAACTTATCTTATATCACAGTAACTATTATAGTTTATGTTTTAATTTGATTTTAGATACAAAAGGTTAATAAAAAATTATGCCAAGCTTTAAAATATTGGAATTCTAATCAAGTTTTCCATAAACAAATAGAAATCAAGAAATTTTACAGGTATGTTTAGTAATGAAAATATTTGTGTAACTTTATATAACTGAGTATTCAGATTTTTGTATATTACAATGAAAGATGATTTTTTTATTAAAAATTTTGACAACTCAAGAAAAACTGATTAAACAATTTTGTTATTGTAACGGAGTAATTTCTAATATAAATAAATGACATACCAAAATTAAGTCAACTATATGTCTCCTTTTATATAATCAAGGTTCCTGCTTGAGTATTTAATCGACTTCTTGAAAAGTTGACAGAAAAATCTTTCCGTAGATGAACAAAATGGGTCTTGATGGTCTCGAACTCCCCTTATACAAGGTCCTCCTGGATATCCCTAGGTGAAGAATCTTCTTTTATATTTATTGATTTTGATTATGGCTTGTATGCATATCAAATTTTGGAACGGCTAAATGGTATCCCTTCTACAGAAAATGATAAAATAAACTACGATTGCTCACAAAGTATGTTAACACATATAACTTGCTGCTAAAGGAGTATAACAACCTTACAACCTTTTAGAAGATGTTTTTTGTAGATCCTTCCGTGTAATAGAAGATATATTCTTCAAAACCAATATTATCAATGGATTATAATTTTGGCATAATTTTATAAGTTTCTGGACAAAAATAACTAGATTTTGAATATATTATCTTGTATATTTCTTGGTCTATTGGCTTTTCAAATCTCAAAATCAAAAATTCGATTTGTTTTTTTACAGAGAACAAAAATAATCTTTTTTCAACAACTAAAAAATCCATAGCCGTGCTAACATGAATATACTAACAAAAAATATCAGTATGCCTTTTAATATACAGAATTTTCATTTATAATTTAACTTTTTAGTTTAATCCTAATATGACATACTTAATTTCAAAGTAAATGTCAAATATCTTAATTGTTACTGGGCATAATTACCTTTACAGTGATAACTTAATACATTTAAATATTAATATTTAAGATAATTCTACAATGTCTGTTCAATTTTGACTGACATAGAAAATTATAAATACTATTCAAAAATAAGTCGTACCTACTTAACTCAACAATAGTAAATAAAAATACTAGTTTAAATTTTAAAATAAGTAATATGATATTTAAATTCACATAATGGTAATAGTACCATCATAATATATATATATATATATATATATATATATATATATATATATATATATATATATATATATAGTAAATTCAATTCTTTGGCGATTTAAGATCTGGTTTTACTTCAAAATGTATATATTTAAAACAATCCTACATGTTTCGGCAAATGATGCCTTTTTCAAAGAATATAAAATATAAATTACATTATATTAATGTCATATTTATACATTTGTAGTTGCTATGGATAAAATTATTCAAAGATAAATTCCAATTTAATAATAATAAATCATGCTTTAGTATTCTAAAATAGATAGACAACAAAAACAGGGAAACACAAGACTTGAGTTATTATTTATGTATGCATAATAATAATGCCTAACGTTGTTGTGATGCAAGTAAGAATTGGGTCTTCCCGGTCCTACTCTACGAATACGATTCTTCAATAAGGTAAAGGTTTGTAGCATCTTACTGAATGAATAGTTGATTGGTTCAGTAGATATTCGGTATGAATTATTATCTTAGTATCCCAGAATGGTCAGTACGACTTTCTGCGCTAATTGAACACTTTTGAAATTTCATACACTTGCAGAATCAAGACGACGATATTTCGTTAACTTGTTTTCGAGGTCATAATGATGAACCTACGATTCATCCCCGGTGGTGATATTCATGAAAAAGTCATCTTCTTCGCGTCGATACTGGTTAAGAAGTTCAAACTCATGATAAATGACACTGCTATTAAACGACGATATACAGGAGATGTATCAGTCTGCCTTCGTAGTTTTAGTATATATAGTTACTTGTTAGTTAATTAACGTGCTTTGACATTCTTTTGTATACTTATACTAGGTGGCGCAAAATTAATCACCCTGTCGGAAGATGTTATAACTTTTGCAAATGGCGTCGTACGTCATATTTGACATTTGTGAACTAGACAGCTGCAGAATACAAACAGGCAAACAATGAAGCGCTATACTCCGCAAGAGCGTGGAATAATTGTGTCGATTTTTTTACCAATAATCGGTCGGTGGTGTTAGCGCAGCGTGAATTTCGTCGTCGATTTCCTAATCGTGTCGCGCCAACTGGACAAACATTACGCCGCTTAGCTGCTCGACTCGAACAGACTGGAACCACAAGAGATCTTCCAGGGCGTGGCCGCCACCGGAATGGTCGTTCTGTCCAGAATATCGCGGCTGTGGCTGCTGATGTTGCTGTGAATGAAGAAACATCAACCAGACGACGTGCCACGCAATTGGGCGTCAGCAGACGGACCCTACAGCGAATTTTAGTGAAAGACTTACACATGTTCCCATACAAAGTGCAAACAGTGCATCAGTTAATGCCTGCTGACCTTCAGTCGCGTGTGAATTACTGTAGAGCCATCTTCAATCTCAACAACGAAGTGAACGATTTTCAGTCGAAAATCATCATGAGCGACAAGGCGCATTTTCATTTAAGCGGTTACGTCAATAAGCAAAATCTTCGTTTCTGGGGCACTGAAAATCCGCGTGTGATGCACGAAAAGCCGTTACATCCACTCAAGGCTACTGTGTGGTGCGGTGTTCACGCGGGAGGAGTGATTGGACCGTATTTTTTTGAGGACGCCATCGGCAATACGGTTACTGTTAATGGCGAACGCTACAGGGCCATGATAAACGACTTCTTACTGCCAGAATTGAATGAGCGGGGCTTGGTGAACATGTGGTTTCAACAAGACGGTGCAACCGCACACACAGTAGGAGCCACAATGGATATTGTGAAGGAAGCATTTCCTAGTCGCGTAATCTCCCGTTTCGGCGATTTGGCATGGCCAGCAAGATCGCCCGATTTAACCATCCCAGACTTCTTTCTTTGGGGTTTCTTGAAGTCGCGGTTTTATGCCAACAAGCCTCAGTCAATCGCAGCCCTTAAGGAGAATATTCGACAGGAATGCGAACACTTATCACCAGAAATCGTGCGGAAAGTTATGGAAGATGCGATAAAACGGGCACAAATGTGTATCAATACTGGCGGCAGCGACTTGGCGGATATCATATTTTCCAATTAACAGAAAAAATTGTAAGGGTCCAAATAAAGATTTTCACCACTCAAATTTTTTTTTTTAATTTACTAAAAAAGTTATTCAAAAACAAAATTGGATGATTAATTTTGCGCCACCTTATATAAATCCTGAGCAGAATATATCAGAGAAAAGTACAAAACAACACGATATCTTCCAATTTGATACACCAAGATGTCAATGATTTTTTCTTGTTCTTATCTGTTTATATCCTAATATCAGTTCTATAACTAAACTGACTAAAGGAAACTCGTGTATAATAATTACAATGCCCTGAAGAAGAGAGAAAATAGACTATCGTTTTTCCTCTTTTCTACGTGCAATTAGTTAAGATAGTTACTATATTTTATGTAAAAGATGCTTACTTACTCGGTCTTCCACGTGGTCTGGACATGCAGATGCAAAACATGCTCGCTGATCGCTTATTTAAAATAATTTTTTTCACTGGTGTAGGAAAATAAATTTATGGAAATGATTGAGAAAAATTAAACTCGATTAAACCAGTAAAACCTATTAATTCAACATGTATGCGTGACGGCCCTAACGGAAAGACGCTAACTACAATAAACGACAAATGATGTCAAGCCAAGAAGGAATGTTAACAAACACAAATATGAACAATGAAAAGAAAGTTTAAAACCGTGAAGATTGTAAAAATAGTAGTGATACTAATAAATAAAGAAATAAGGAATATACAATACAAAACAAATACAACGCGCGGGAAATTCTAAAATAAATCCAAATGAAAATAAGAATTAAATACAAGCCTAACAAGGTTACAGATAAGGGCAACTCGAACACTACAGTGACACAGAGAAGAGAAACACAAAATGAAGGTTCTTTCCTATGAATAAAAAGTACAAAATTAATAATACTTCAAAGAATATCTTATGACAAAATATTGATGTGTAAGAAAAATGAGGTGAGGTAAACAGAACCGAGTTAACTAGTAGGTCGAAGAAGTAAAGTTAAAGTTTGATGCGAACTAAATAATGAAGCGAAGGGTAGATTGAAAGCTTAAAGAGACAAAAATTATGTAATTAAACGATCAAAAATAAAGTAATCTTTAAAATTAAGATGATTGAGATCTTACACGTGATATAATCTTTATAAATTTTCTTTAAGAAAATTAAAATAAACAAAAATAAAAAAAAATAATTTAATTATCGAATCAAAGAAAATGTCATCAAAGTATTTATCAGCAATTTTTGTCATCTGAAAAACTGGACTTTTAACTATACTATTACTTTATAAAACTACTTTGTTACTTTCTGAAAACATCACTCCTATATAACAGACAAGCAAATATCATAGAGTTTTGAGGCGCAAATCGAGGCATTGCAACGAAAATTCTTCCAAGCAAACAGGGACAGTCTATTTTATTACACACTACACCATACAAGAAGTTAGTACCGGCTATCCTGCGTTAGTATCTAGCAAAACTAACGCATGATCGCGCAGTATACTATTGTGATCGGTATTTCTAGGTGAATACTTTTCAATAGCCTTAAATCTCAGGAATTTTAACACACTTTCCACCCACACCTTATGACCAGTATATATAGAATGCCACATTATTGAAGCATATTCCAGGTTACTTCGAACTAGCGAACAATAGAAATATTTTATCGTTTCCATGTTCGAAAAATATTTGAAATTACGATAAAAAAATCAAGAGTCGCGAAAGCAGATCTACATACATCAGTAATATGGTTTAAATATGTTAGACCACTGTCAAATAACACTCTTAAATGTTTGAATATTATATTAGAAGGTAAAAGGTCATTGTTAATCCGAATTGGTGGAGACTGTGCCCTGAAATCTGAAACAGGCAGAAACACGAAAAATCCATAACCACAAGAAACTAATAATCTTATAAATACGCATTTCGGCAACTAATATGCCGTTGTCACTAGAACAATCTGAAAAAGCAAGATAGTGTTAAACGTAACATATTTGGTGAAGAGCATATCTTCAAAAGTTATACCTTAGCTCGGTTGCATATAAAAAGTATTTATAAGCATTTTCGATCTGACCTTTCGTAATTCTTCAATAGTCTCCTGAATTCCCAATAAAAAGATAATATACTAGCAGATTTCCATTTTTTGGTGATAGCGCTTCTTTAATTTTAAGTTACGTTGAGTATTAGATGTAAACCAAGGTGGCATCTTTTTTTTTGCGAGGCAGAATATTTATTAATTCATTCTGCTATGTACTGTAGTTCCAAGTAAAAGTGTGCGCGCTTGCCTAATAAATTTCAGTCTTTTATTATTATCCACAATGGATTACAAATTAAGAAATAGAACTAATCCATCTGGCGTTGAAGATGACACCCCTATTAAAAAAGCTTTAGAACAACTACTGCTCTCTGATGAATTTATCACTAAAATTAGTGATAAAATATGTGTTAAGTTGCAACTCGAATTTGACGAAAAAGTCAAGCAGTTGATACAGAAGGTAGGCCAACTCAAATCCAAGGTAAACAACATGAAAAGTGAATTAAACCATGTCCAACAATGTTCGCGTATTAATAATCTCCGAATATTCGGAGTCTGGTGAAAGCACAGATGAAACCGTAATAAAGGCGTGCAAAGAGAAACTGAATATTAATATTTAGTCCTCCAATATAGATATAGCCCATCGACTGAAGGTTAAAGAAAGTGGTGATAAATCAATAATTTTCCGTTTTACACGAAGAACAGCAAAAACATTAATTTTTGATAATAAGCGTAAATTGAAAGGCAGTAAAAACATTATCAAAGAAGATCTTACGCCGAACATGGCTATTTGGAAAGAACTGCAAAGCTGATCTCCCGCTAATAGCTCCTGGAAAAACGGCGGGGAAATTTACTGTAAGTGTAATAATAAAACATACTTAATTAAATCTGTGGAAGATATAGAAAAACTCTGGAGCACCCGGCGCCCATAGATATCGAGTGAGCCGACCTTTTATAATAAATTTGCATAGCTTACTTATTTATTTTTTTTGATTTTTTGTTTTTCTGTGTTCTTATAGATAGATTTACTTTTCCATTTTCTTTTCGTGTTAATTTTGTACACAGAACTAATGTTTTTTTTTGTTGTTGTATAGGTCATTTAGTATTGTAATATTATTATACAATGTGTAGAATGGATATATTGGTATTTTAATATTTCTAAATTATATGAATGTAGTATGCCTGTATGTTTGGTCATTGATGGTTGAGAGCATGTCTTTCCCGGGCATTACTTTTGGTCATCTTAATATTAAATCATTACTTCCTAAACTAGGCTGTCTCCAAGGATTCCTGATGGCACTCTTAAAATACACATTTATAATTTTTATTGACACGTTCGCGAGAATCGCATTGGCGGCGGGGTGGGTATTTACGTTAGAGAAAATATTCTCTGTAATATTATCAATTCCGACGACTCGCACATTGAACAAATATGGTTATCTTGCTGCATCTATAATGTACACTCGATGATTGGGTGTGTTTATCGACCACCTAATTTCTGTTCATCAATTTTGTTTGGCGAATTGGAGTATTGGTTGCTTACAAGCAGGCTCAATGCAGAGTCGATCTAGAGCTTGGGTGACTTTAATGTCGCATTTTTTAATGGAAATTCACCTTTGAGGCAGCGTGTTTCATTTATGTTTAACGCCTTAGACATGAAAAAAATAATAATGGAACCTACTCGAGTAACTCTCACCACTGCTACCTTACTTGATTTAATTATTATTTCCGATGAGTCAGACTTGGTCGAAAGTGGTGTAATTTTATGCGACCTATCAGACCACGATATCCCCTATTGTGGGTTTTGTAAACTTGAGATTGTTAACACACCGAAATGTCAAAGTTTCAGGGAATACTCGAGCTTTAATTACGATCTCTTCATGAAAAATTTAACCATTATCAATCACATGTTTTTTATGACTCTAAATGACAAACTGGATTTTTTCAATCGTGTAATTCATAATTTATTCAACGCTCATACTCCCCTTAAAACGGTAAAAATTACGAAACCTCATAAACCTTGGATAACAGAAAATATTAAGCTTCTGCAGAAGTTACGCAAAAATGCTAAGAGCAAATTTAGGAGAACCAAACTGGAGTCTCACTGGATTTATTACAAACAACTCCGAAATTATACTACTTTGGCGATTAGAAATGAAAAGACAGCTTATTTTCAACATTTGCCTTGTAATAGGAACAGTAAATCTCTTTGGCGCGAACTTAATCATTTAAATATTGGAAAAAAAGGAGAAATGAGATTTCATGTGAATTTTCAAATCCGCACTTGATTAACACTGGGTTTATTAACAAAAAACCTCTCGTTTCTGGAAATTTTCTGGAATGTATTAATAACTACATTAGTAATACTCCTCCGGACCTAAAAAATACTTTCGTATTTCACCCTGTCGACGAGAATGTCGCGTTTCGATTCATCTTAAGTATTAAGAGTACTGCTGTCGGTAGTGATGGCATTGGCATTCACATGCTGAGATTTTTCATACCGTATGCGCTTCCATACATAACTCATTTAATAAATTGTTGCATAACAGAAAGCGTTTTTCCGGTAACGTGGAAAAAATCACTTGTAATCCCTATATCTAAAAATGTGAACGTTAATATCGGTGACCTTCGACCTATTAGTTTATTGCCTGTTCTAAGTAAAGTTTTGGAAAAAAATATTAACTACTCAAATTACTGAACATTTGCAAGTTTTTGATTTGCTCCCTTATTGTCAATCCGGTTTCCGAAGTAATCATTGTTGTACTACTGCAATTTTGAAAGTCACAGATGACATTCTCAGATCTAGAGATGATAACTCTATGTCTCTATTGGTTATGCTAGATTACAGTAACGCATTTGATACCGTTAACCATGACATTTTATTGGCTATTCTATATCATCTCGAGTTCAGCAGTGATGTTTTGAGTCTGGTAATTTCGTACCTTTCCGAAAGATATGAGTGCGTAACGTTGCGTGGCGACGTATCATCACCATTGCCTGTAACAATTGGTGTTCCACAGGGATCAATCCTTGGCCCTTTATTTTCTTCATTTATACCAGTCACTTACACAAATATGTCAAGCACTGCCAGTTGCAAATGTATGCTGATGATACGCAGCTCTACGTTGGTTTCACAAAAAACGATGTTCAAGTTGCTATTGATAAGATTAATAACGACTTAGAGTGCATACAAGCATTTTCGCAGAATCATGTAATAAAGACCTACCCGGAAAAGACCACTGCCGTCTTGTTTGGTAACCTTGCATTAATTCAGAACATCAAAGAACAAATCATGATCAAAATTAATAATGCAGAAGTGTCGTTGGTTGATTCGGCAAAAAACCTGGCTTTAATCATTGATAACACCTTCAGATACAAGAAACATCTTTCAAGAATTATTCAGTCAGCCTATGCCAATCTCAAAACATTGTATCCTTATCGATCAACTTTTGACATTCGAACTAAAACCATGTTATGCGAGAGTCTTGTCTTGTCCCTATTTAATTTTGCGTCCACAATCCACGGCCCTTGCTTGGATAGTGCTGATCGAGTTCGCGTACAGAAGATTCAGAATGCGTGTATGCGTTATATTCTTGGTATACGCAAATTTGAACATATTTCGCATAAACTTCTTGAGTTGTAGTGGTTAAATATGGCCAACAGGAGAAAGCTTCAAGCCTTATGTCTATACCATAAAATTATAACATTGAAAACTCCATCGTACTTAACTGAAAAGATACGATTCCGGTCTGATGTAGGTACATAATATAAATCTTCGTAACATCAACTTGATTAGACTCTTTTCCGTCCATCTGAACCACGCCTTAAGGTTTCAGCACTTTTATTTTTTGTTTTTGTTCTTTTTTCTTTTCCTTTTCTTCTCTGATATGTTATTTTTATGTATGTAATGAGAAAAACAAATTTTTGTTGAAATAAAGGATATTATATTATTATTATTATTATTATTATTAGGAACAGATTCGACTATCTAAAGTGTTATCAAGCATGTCAACATAATTTTCAACGATATCATAAATAGATAAAATAGACAAATCAAGTAAAAATAATTCATTGTATAAAGAAACATGATTTGCTTTACGTAAATTATACCGTATCTTGTCATTGAGGGAAAATTAGTAGTTATTGTAATAGACGGTATAATTAAAATCACAGAAACTGCAAGGTGATATGAATCCTCCGAAACAATAGGCGAATCGTCACCTTGAAGCCAAATATTGAACGTCAGATTTGAAAAAAGCAGGTCCAATAATTTGTCAAAGTGTTGGTTATATGATAACCCTGATTCAAGTTAAGACCAGCTGAAAAATGATAAAGAATGTTTACTCTGAAATCCACAAGTAGAAAACTAATATAATTCGGAGGATTAAAATCACCAATTATGCGAGCAGAGCAATCAAGTAAAGCTAATTCTAAAGTGTCGAAAAATGAACTGGAGTCATCAGCACTCAAATTTAGCGGAATGTTTAAATCAAAAATATAGAAAGCATAATAAATTACACTGCTCCAAGAAATTAACGCACTACCAGGGAATCCTTTATAAAACTATAGTATATGACTAGGTAGACAAGTATATTCTATTCTTTGATAAATAACAACAAATAAACTTTGTTTAATCTTTTGATAAATTAGCCTTCACAAATCAATACTAGTGAAAAATACTAGTAGTGCTAGAGTGAAAAGCAATTAAAAAGGGAAAATTTCGAAAAAATATTAATATCTTTAATGAAATGGCCTCAGTATCGAGTATTTCCACCTCTGCTTCTAATGATGGCTTGACATTGACGATTCAGACTCAAAATAAGCGAGCTTATTTCATTCTGGTGCAATACATTCCATATTTGCACTAGGCGGCACTCTACCTTTTCCAGGTTGTCAGCTGGATTCGGATAAACTTGCAAGCGTTTGCCAAGCATTTACCCGACATGCACTATTAGATTGAGGTCTGGACTTCTTGCTGATCAATCCATGGTGTCGATTTCAACCCCTTCAAGATAATTTTGAACTATGCGAGCACTTCTAAAAAAAATTGGTTTAATATAAGAAGCGAATGGCGCAACATTGCCTTGACGGATGTTATCACTACTAAGTCCATACGAGTTGTTAAAGAAATGCCTCCCCACACCATTACATAATCTCCAACAAATAATGTAGTATTCAGAATATTCCATTGAGCATAACGTTCATTTGGTCATCTGTACACACGAACACGTCTATCACAGTTAAGACAAAATCTGGATTCGTCTGTAAAGAAAACTCGTTGCCTGTCATTCTGCAACCAATTAACATGATTCCTACCAAAATTTAAGCGACGTCTCCGATGTTCTACGGACAAGGCTATATCTCGGGCTGACACGTGACATACCAAATTAGCTTCTCTTAGACGTTTACGAACTGCTCAATGCTAGTTCGAGTACCATGAACTCCCGTAGTTGAGATAACTTGTAACAAATCGTTGTCTTAGAGCAGAAAGTTCAAAAAGCGGTCCTGGGGACACGGGTTGTGGCACGATGTCTACCTTGCTCGGGTTATTGGATATGGTTACCATGCCTTCATATCAATCGGTATACCGATGTATAAGGCACGCCGAACCTTTCCCCTCTTCGGTGATAACTTCGGCCTTCCTCTAGTAACACCACGGCTTGCGTACATTCCTCTCTCGTAAAATTTCGAAATTCACGTTGCGTAATAGCGAGAAGGCAAAACAAGAAACAATGAGATAACTTTACCAAGATAAACTGCGTAGAAACACAAGTTAAAACTCATAGTACATTAAATGATTATTGGATGTGATTTAATTTTATGTAACTAACACCAAAAACAACACCAAATGTCAACACAAGTTGGACAATTGAACGTCAAATACCAGGTTCTTACAAACCAACGCCTACCGCTATGCACCAGCAAAGGAAACCTTTTTGTTGTCGTCTAATGTGTAACGTTTATATGACTTGTTTTAAAATTTAACTTTGAATTTAATTTAAATAAATTTATAAATACGTACATAAATAGATACACACAGAAAAGTATGTCTAAATAAACTACATCTATCGTTGTAGCTGTATTAAAATCTTTAATTTAGACACCATCATACCGTAGTCTTTAAAGGCCTCCGTGAATTGTGCTATATTTAGAAAATAATTAAATCATATTTATGTTGTCAAACGTCACACAGATTACGTAACTAATTCTATTATGTTTAAACAGCTTTCGCAATTCATTATTTGCATCACTCTTCAGATCGAGCTTCCAGTAAATTTTTTACGTTCACCAAAGATCAGCTCGAAGGCCTGTTTTCATGGGTAATCGAGTGTTTTAGCGTCGGCTTTTAGATTAATTTGAAGTAAGCGACGCGTTAAAAATTAAGTACTTGCTTATCTTACGACGTAGATATTTGAGAGAAACATTTCCACAAAAACACAGTAATATCGTCATAAGATATCTGCCTTCTTTTTTTTTTATGTTTTTGTGTAGCACAAAGGAAAACATAAGTACTAGACTTAATTTATTTTTTTTCTTTCTTTTACGCACCGCCACATTTGATATAAAGTTTTTATTGTATAAAACAATTTTCTTGACAGTATATATTGACTGGAAAGTTTTTATCTAATAATGGGCACATGAGTGCTATTTTGTTGTACAATGAAATTGCGTACATAATAAAATTAGCATGAAATTTCAATTATATGACGGACAATAAACTTCGTGTAAATAATTCTATGGAATTGGTCCATAAAATACAGCAATAACAATAATATTCAGGATTGAAATGTCACATACTTAAAATTTTCAATTTGACAAGGAACGCGTATACAGGGTTTTTCACTTAACACCTTCGTTAGAAGTTTTATATGTTAACGCTTTAGGAGACTTTTGAAAATTTGTGGCACCTACCTTAATACTTGATGTGTTAAAATCAAATATTTACACTCATAAACCACTTTCAGTTATACCGGAAGTCATAGCCAACTTTAATATTTTAAATGGAATGTTATATTTTTATTGTTTCTTCAAATTCATTAAAGTGTTGTAATACTTTATAGTAAGGTTTCTTTTGTAAAAAGTTAACCGTTTTTGAATTATTTTGATTTTTCAATGCACTTTTTAAAACCACATATCTAAGGCGTATTTGAACTGAACTACGTCATATTTCTACTGGAGGCAGCGAAAGGTATAAGATTCTGTGTAATGTTTAAATATTTAACAAATCTCTTACAGAGTGTTCGAAACTTCGATTATTTAAGTAATCTTTAACTAAAGAAAAATCGGTTTTTTAAATGGAACAGCCTGTAGATGAGCAGGTCGTACTAAGTAGCATTTTGCATCGTACAGCATAGACTTCCCTTTCCTTCATAGTTTTAGAGTTATTAATGATTATTTTCTAAATTGAGCATTATCAGTAGTAAGCTTTGGAAAAAAAATCTAAATAGTTTTGGAATTACACCAATTGTATTTAGATTCATCAAACTTTTTTCGAAAAGATTAGAAATTGTAAAACTTAGAATAGATTTTATGTCACATGCACGCAGAGAAATGCATTTTTAGAACAAGAAAAAATATTGTTTTACTACTATTTTCTTGGAATTAGAAAAGAATTTGTTTCCTTTAAAACTGTTTCCTTATATTAAGAAAAGCAGTATTTCTCCAACAAAACTAAAAATTTCTTGGATAAATGTTTCTATAAAGAAAAACATCTATTTGGTGGAAGCAAACTTATTATATCATTTCTATTTTTAGCGATTGCGAGTTTACGTATAGGCCCGATCAGGGGTGCAATGTTAGACGTCTTTGTACACAAGTAACACAAGTTCGCTGCATTTGCTACCTTTGTGTCGTTGTTTATGTGTATAAATTATTATATTAAAGTGATAGTTATCAATATGGACGAATTTGTGAGTAATATATTAAGAAAGTGGGAATTACCACCACCGAAGTTGAGGATGAGTTTTCTTTGACAAATCGTCAGAATTTTTCATTTCATCCTGTATCTACTAATTGGTATGAAGTAAATGGCAATCATTTTAATTTATCAGATGTAATTTTAATAAAGTATATTGATAATACGCCTCAGTTTGGTTTAGTTACGAAGATTTTAATTAACAGCGAAAATACTAGCATCTGTTATTTTACATATAATAAATTAGAAACATTAGATTACACTATGCATTATAGACCATATAAAGTTAAGTTTACTACAGAGGAGAGACAAATCTCACTTAACGATATATATTCCAGAAAAACAACAATTGTTCATACTTTATTTTTAAATGAATCCTATGTAACATTATAAAAATTTATTACTGTGTTATAGAAATAATCAAATATTGTCGTATATTTATATGTATAATTTTCATCTCTCCTAAACCTTGGCATTTTAAAAATTACGAAAATAAAAACATTAGCTCCTTTTTATCAGAAAATTATCATTACAATGCATATATTGATTTACTAAATGAATTCTGCATTTAATAACGGTTTTATATTAATAATAAATTTTTTAACATCGATACTTGAAAATTTGATACTTTTATTTAATTCATACCTAACTAGGAATACTCATTGTCGGGGAGCTCTCAATTAAAAAGTGGAAGGCATTAAATTTGCATAATAAATAAATATAATAGTAATAAAATACGTCTACTATTCATTATATAATTTTTAAAGTTATACGAAAACTATTTTTAACGTATCCTCGTATATAAAAATCAAAACAATTTGGTAGTTCTATGCAAAACATTCACATTCTCACATAAAAAATATTTTCTTTCATTAAGAAAACGTAGCGTCTTGCCATAAGAATATTCTGCGACAAAACATACTTCAAGTAAGAATACAATGGATTTGATTTACGAATATTTTTCTTAAGCAAACACATTTTATATGTTTCATTCAAATAAGAAATAGTTTTGAATGAAGTAAATAATTTCAAGAATATATTTATCTCTCCACAAGATAATATTGTCTTGTGGATATACAAAACAGAGAATTTCTTGAGTCAAAGCAGATTTATTTGATACAAACATGTATTTCTCTGCGTGTGAGATAACAAAAATAAACATACATTAAGAAGTAAAAATGTGAATAAAATTAATATTTTAAAGACAAATAATGCGTTAAGAATGATATTCACAGATGTTCAAAATGATATCCGTTGCGATCTAAACATAGCATAATTCTTCTTCTTAACTTTTTTGTAGCTGCTTCTCTTACGTCCGCAGGGTTCGAGTTTCAAAAACTGTCTCTTACTCTAGTTATAAGCTGTTTCCTGTTTTACACGGGAGACTAATAAACCTCATTTTTCATTTGACACCATAAATAAAAATCAAGGAGAGTCAGATCGGAGGGATCTAGGTGGCCAAAACCAAGATCCATTGCGGTCAATCCGCCTCATCAAAGACATTGGTTAATTCCCGATATACCTCATGTGAAGAGTGAGCGGGTGCGTCATCCATTTGAAACTAAGATTGCCATATCAGATTGTATGGTTAGTTTTTCAGAAGTGGCAGTACAACTCCCTTAGCAATTGTAGATACCTGACGCTTGTTAAATTCTTGTTATAATCGTATTCGTATTCAACGCGGTTGTCTATAACTATTGCAAAAACATTGAAAGTAAGTGTCTTGAAACTTTGTTTCTTTAATGGCATGTGGATTTTGTTGCGCCCTATGAAAACAATTTCTGCTATTAAAAATCTCTTCACGGTTAAATTTCGATTTATCTGTCCAGATAATTTTAGATAAGAAATTTGGATCTACTTGTGTTTTAGTTATAATAAAATGGCAAAACCGAATTCTTTTATCTTGATCTCCTAGACAAAAGGCCTGACCAGATTGGAAACAATGAGAATTAATTTGATTTTTCTTTAAAATCCTATATGTTGATGTACATGAAATTCGGAAATCCGTAAACGGTTTTCAAACTGTCTTCTTGATTTGCATAACGAACCGAATGAAATTTGACTCTATTCGCTTGAATTTAGTTTTATTCATTGCTGATAAGTGTTGATACCTTTCATTAAAAAGTCGACATGTTCTTTCAATAATTTGAAGAGATTCACCATGAATTTAGAATAAATTCATAATATCTCCACTAGAATAAATATTTAATTCGTTGTGCATATTTGTGAACAACATACAATCAGTTAGACACGAAATAAACTTTGTGACAATTTGACAAATGAAATTTACTTTTCAAAGCTTACTATTTCGATTTTTCTTGATTAATGCTCAATTTAAAAAATAGTAATCAATAACTCTAACTATGAGAGATAGTCATATAGAAACCTATACCTGCTGTCCTGTACGATGGAAAATGTTTATCTACTTACTATGGCATACTCATCTACAGTTGTTCTATTTAAAGAGCCGATTTTTCTTTAATTAAAGATTAATTAAACAATCAATAAATTTCGAAGACCCTGTAAGAGATTTATTAAATGTTTAGACATTACTCAGAAACGTATACCTTTCGCTGGCTTCAGTAGAAATATGACGTAGCTACCTGAAGAACGCCTTAGATAGGTGGTTTTAAAAAGTGCATTGAAAAAAACAAAAAAAAATGAAAAAATCAAAATAATTCAAAATCTATTAATTTTGTACAAAATAAATCTAACTATAAAGTATTCTAGCACTCTACAGCGAATCTAAAAAAGCCATAAAAAATATAACATTCCATTTAAAATATCATAGTTGGCTATGACTTCCTGCATAACCTAAAGTGGTTTATGAGTGTAAATATTTGATTTTAACACATTAAGTATCAAGATATGTGCCACAAGTTTTCAAAAGTGTTCTAAAAGAACATATAAAACTTCTAACGAATGGGTTACGTGAAAAGCCTGTATATGATGGATTTTTATTAGAGGAAATAAAAGCTTATCAGTACTATGTATGTGGCGAATGGCTAATTTGATTATAATACAAATAAATGATTTCTCTCAAGGGCGAGTTTTAAGATCCAAATTGTTAAACACATACACAAATAAATTGATAATTAACCGATACTGGAAGCAACTAGATCTTTTCAATAGCTCAATAGTGTTCCTTCAAATGATCAAAGAGTTATTACGAAAACAATCGATTTAAGCCAAATTTACTCAAGATGCAGTATTGAATCACAAGAGTGAAAGTTCAATGAAAACATATTAATTTGCAAAAGGCCAAAACAAGTTCACTTTTTTAACATTTTAAACAGCTTTAAGCAGAACGTTTTTCAGGAAACTGTTTTCTTCGAAAAATTGCAGGAACTCAGAAAGGAGTAAAATCTCAAAATTTAATATTAGTATTTACATTCTCTTACTTTGAAAGTTAGATTTGGTATATGCACATGTATGTGTTAAATGATACCAGTGGAGTACTTAGAGTTTATCTAGAGTTATCATTGTCACTAAGATATAATCAATACAGGATAAGTAGAGATAAGAATAACATTAATCCTTTCGATATTAAAATTCCGTTTTCTATTTGTTATTTATTACAAAAATAACAGCTCGAAAAACGAAATCGTTATTATTTAAATCTGTTGCATTTTTCGCGAAGTAATGTAAATGTAAATATGCTTTCTACCTATTACGATGCTAATTTATTCTAATTTTTTTATAGAAAAAAAAATTCGCTCTTTAGTAGAATTCTAATCCACACGCATGGCTTGCCGGATCTCTAGCCGGAAATCTAGCATACATATTATATAAAACAGCCACACGGTTGTCATTTTCATATGGATATTTTTTTCCATTTAAATAAGCTGTCAAATCAGTTAAATTAATTGCATCAAATTTACTCATATTTTGACCCAATTTCCCTTTCTTTCCAGTCTGAAAACCCAAAATAATATATCTAGGTGTCTCTAAATGTGGAGCTGTTCTAATAGCCCAACTATGTTTTGTTGTCTCTGGAATTCCCGGATTTTCATGAATTTGCCATCCTCTAAAAACATTTTCATTATAGTATTTTTCGTTGTTAATCTAGTTACCGCTAAATCCTGACTTAAACCAACTTTATCATGTGGTATCACCAAACAATAGCATCAATAATTAACTTAACACCCTCATTAACAGCAGCATTTGAATAATATATTACATCATTATCATCAGCGCATCTCTCCAAGACAAGCTCTTGAGACATATTTAAAATAACAGACGTAAACTCTTCTGCAAAACCCGTTAACATCTTGAATGGTATACATGTACTAAAATTACCTTTATTATCTAAAACCGGAGCCTTTCCCGTAGAAAATTCCCAACCAAAATTTTCCAATTTATTTATATAACTTGGACTATGAGAAAAATATCATTTCATGGTCGATGTAACCCCTACATTCCTTACTTCATCCACCTCCACTCCACTAATCACATATTTGATATTGCTGAACATAAATGCTACCGCATTATTAATTAAAAATGCCGTAACACTAGCCTTTCTTTCATCACTTTACATTCGTAACTTCCCCTCAATTAATAATTCTTACTCCGATGGTAAAGTATACTTATCTATTTCTGGTACCACAATTTTAATTTCGGCAATATTTTCATATCTTGGTGAACCAAACAGAACATGACCATGATATTCCAACTCCACAATAGAATTATCTATTAGAACCTTTCTTAAAACATCTAAAGCTTCCATTTTTTAAATTGTTACTAACACACTTTCACAACAAACTTCATCCAAATAAATCCTTTACTATCCTAAAGCATAATCCTCTCTTTATTTCTTAATATCCCATAATCAGCATACCAAAACTCCATCTCACTTAAATATATCTACACAGAAACTTTATATCCCATAGCTTTCAGAAACCTGCTATTCTGATTTGTTAAACAATTTCGTACCCTCACACCACCGATAATCCTCCACAACTTATTCACTAATTTCCGTGAAGAATTTCTATTCCTCCTCCACATTTTATTAACACTACTGTTCCTCATTATTCTCTAATTTATAACAATATCAATAATTCATAACCTTGTACAAATTCGTAAGTAAAATACACAATATTCACCTTTTAAATCAATTACTACACACCCTACTTAATCAACTATCCATAACACTATCCATTAATTATTTAAAAATTCACTAATGTATACAATCATTTCCCTCAATAAGCCATTTACTATTCCTAAAACATAAAACATTTATTTTTTAAAACCTAACGTCTCGTAATCCTCAAATATATAGTTAATTGACGAAGGAGATACTTATTGAAACTTCATTATAACGCTAAGAAATAAGTAATTAAACTTCTAGTTTCAAAAATTCTTTTATTGTAAATACCACTACAATATTGTTTCGCCATACAATGCCTTCATCAGGTGGATGAAATACTAAGTATTTCATCCAGTGTAAGGTTGTTCCTAAGATTTCAACTAAATTTAAAAAGATAAAGTTTCCAATAACTTCGAATTAATAAATGTGAAAAATTTGCACTAATAAAAAATATTAAAAGAACCTTTAATACAAAGGCTCTAAGACAATAATAAAAGAGTAAGCTACACCAGGAACGGTTACAAAATTTAAGTGTCGAAGCAATGGTCTACTTGTGTTCCATCGCGTGACAGGTTCTGTTAGGTACCACGAAAACAATACACCAAAATGTTGAACAGTGAGGTTACTACTTGTATTGAAATCAAGATGTGTCGACTCTTTTTCTTGGTTCTTAAAGGGCCTTATCTTATAAAGGAATCAGTAAAAGGTTATTACAATAAAGCAGTTCCTTCTCCTTCTTCTTCTTCTGGTTCGTTGGGATGGGCACCAGTAAGTCCAGGCACTTGAGCACAATGCTAATTTTACCACTCCCAATAGATTTCTCAATTCCACTCTGTTGGTCTTTTGTCCTCGAAATTAGGGTTTCAAAAAAAAACAACAAAACTCAAAACAATATCTTTAAAAGATTAGTACATAAAAGTGGTTTCAAATGATTTGTTGCATAATGTGCCTTAAGTAACTGTCATAATCTTTACCAAAAGAATATTTTTTGCACGTAGTAAACGCAATTCAGGTCAAGTAAATGAAAATTTTGAACTTAATCGAAATCAGAAGTAGAATAAGTAAAATTAAACAATGTATATATTAAAGGAATATTTTAGAAAATTAAACTGAAAACTGATTCGCAAGTATATTCTGTAGTGGGTAAGGTATTTTATAAATTTTTCACTGAAAATGTTTGTAACATCACAAAGCTGGTCTCAGGAGTTTTAGAAAGTTTAGAAAATTAATCTGTAAATTCTTTATACAAACTTCATTTTATCTTCTATATCATAATTTCTTAATTCGCGTTTGAAATATTTGCACTGATGCGGCACACAAGTTTAATTATATTGAATTAAAATTGAATATTGAATATTGAGCCTCTCTAATCCTTACATGCATAATTTAACAATCAGTACAAAAATAATAATTAAATGTAATTTTATTACTTATACCAACAATCTAGAAGTATGCCTTTAAAAAAAAAATATTGAAAATTTTAATTTTTTACTAAAAAAATTTCTCTTTTTTTCGAATACTTTACAATATGGAATGAGTTTTCACCAAGAAATAAATCGAGCCAGTAATAAAAGAACAAATCCCGCATACTTCAACTAAGAAATTCGAATTTATTCGTCATTTTGCCTATTATTTATTTCCACTTTGCCGTAAAATTAAAACGTACCGCGTTTCACGGCAATTGCTTCTTCTATTTAAAGTCAGATAATTACAAAACAGATTAACGTACGACTTGTCACATGCAGAAAATTGCTTACACAATTTATATTTTTAATTTGCACTTTTTTCTCGTTCATCCGTTCACTGAAATTACCGAACGCTTTTGGCTTTGTTGTTGAGCAATAACGCACACACGGATTTTTCCAACGTAAATTAAAAGCAAATAGAACGGGTAGCAAATTACAAAAAGCTACATAAATTGGAACGCGTCAGCACTTACAAATCACTTGTGAGATTATGGTTGAAATAGAAAGAAGGGAGCAAAAAACAAGGCTCCGGAAGATTGCTTCGATCATATGTAATTCAAGAAGATATATTAAATTGAACTGAGAATGCTCAATATTTTTCTTGTCCTAGAATGAAATATATTAGATTTTCTGCGGTTTTCTTTTGCGCCCCGTAGGAAAATCAATTACTTTCTCCTTCTCTTCTTTTATTACAAATTTTACCGCTACAGAAATAAGATGTTGCTTAAGGTGTAAAATATAATAAACATTTTTTTTTAAATTTATGTGTATATGTACGATATTTATAATATCATTATAATATACACTGAATTCGAAGAGGTGGAAATTAGTCTTGTTATTCTACGCTAATTTTCGTACAAAAAATAAGAAATGTCAGAAGCAAACGAAGTTAATACAATGAGTTTATAATGCAAAAACAATCAACTGGAACCAAATTGTCTGATGGTTTGAATACAAAAAAATTTTACGAGAAGGTTCTATGGGTGTAATAACACAATTTCATTATAAAGCATTACCTGAAGCTTAGAGAATATCAGCTTTAGCATTATGCTATTTCATAAGTAAATATACAGCTCCGTCATATTGTTCGCTTTCTATGGAAAAAACTGTTATTGTAGAATTTTTAAAAATCATTTTTGACCAGTTGTTTGTGCATGTATAAAAACCTAAAATGGGATACATGATAAGTATTTTCTTGTACAGTGTCCGCAAAAAAAGCCTAATCTAAATGGGAAACTTTTTGATTAATTGATTTATTGAAAAATTGTTTTCGGCATTAGCCTCTGCTTCACCACCAACCACCAAAAAGTAAAAAGTAATTTTCATGACACTCTTGTTCTACCATTAAAACGACGTTTGAAATTTTAAAATAGGCCAAAATGGCCTTATTTATCAAAGTGGGAAAAACTATAGGGAAAACTAAAAATAATTTAGTATATTTTGGTGATTAATTGACCTATTAAGTAGGATGAAATAATATTTAAAAGCTATTTAGAAGCTAAGTAAATAAAAAATTGAAATTAAAAATTAAAAATGTAAATTTTGTTAACAAAAATGCCTCATATTTCCACATTTCTTTCCTCGTTTTCTATGCACATAATAGTTCTGTTGTATAATTTATTTGACATATTTCTTAGGCACAAAGATGGAATCTGAACAACACAGTTTCTAATGGTCCCTTCTTGGTGGTAAATACTTCTAAATGGGCCATATTTGTATACTTGATTTTTCAAATATCCCCGAAGGAAAAAATCACAAGATGTAAGTCCGGGGACCGTGGTGGCCACGGATTCTCAGAAAAGCGACATATCCATTTTGCCGAAAAAAACTCATTTAGGTAATTTCTAACTTCGATGCTACTGTGAGCTTGAAAACAATAAGCACAGTTATAATTTTACGGTATATATTTTTATTACTTAAATAGTAAAATCACAACAAATAATTCATCTCATTTACTAATACAACCTCCATTTAACTCTAAACACTTAACTAAACGTTGAGGTACTGCTGAAACTAAGTCACTGCTATACTTTTCGGTGATGGTGGTCCAGGATTGTAAAATGACCAAATAAAATCTTCCTTATTTCGTGGCGCTGCTCGTTCTACTTCAATTTTCATGAATCCCCATGTTTTATATGGGACTAAGATCTGGGGAAGCTGCTGGCCACGGAATTATTGCCAAGTTTTGTTCTTGCATACAAGCTGTAGTGTAGGCAAAAGTATGGCATCTTGCATTATCCTGTTGAAAACGTCACCCTTCTGGATATAAAGCATGAGCGGTTTCAAGAAGAAAACCATTAAGAATTTCACAATACTTTGCACTATTAACGGTGCCATTAATTATACAGAGAGGTGTAGGACCACGTTGAGAGGTTGCTCTCCAAACAATTATTTTAGTGGGAAATTTGAACGGTAACTTTTTCTCTCAATAGGATTTTTAGATTATTTGCACCAAGCTGAAAACAACATTCGTCAGATATAAAAACATCAGTAAAATTATCGTCTTGAAAACGTTTGCAAAATTTATTCTTCGTTGCCTTTGTAGAGGTGTAATTGCAGTGATTTTTTTGGTTTTCTTGTTAAGTAACCTTGTCTTTTCAGTGAAATGCGGACTGTTTCTGAACACACTCTTATTTGATCTTGATTTCCAAATGTGTTAGCCAGTTCCAGTTTTCGAAACACTAGGCGTGGATTTTGTCTTCCTAAAGACACTAAAGCGTTTAGATTATTTCCAATAATCTTACGCGGTCTTCCGGAAACTGGTCCATGGCTTATATCTCTCCCATTTCTTATCCTCTTTATTGTCTCATATACTGCACTTTTTCCGAGTTCAATAAATTGCACTAATTTTTTAACGTTTTGAACAACTCTTCTATACAAATGTTCCACCAACTTTCTTTTTTCTACTTGCGATATTATTTCACAAATATTAAGCTTGTTAACAATCAACAATATTTGACAGCTGATGTTGTTATATGATTTTGATCATGGCCTACTGTCGCTATCACCTACTTAATGCAATACTTTTGAGAACGCATTACTTTTAAGAAAAATAATAAATTTCGGATACTTTCTAGACGGATTATAATATGCACAAACTTTTGGCGAATTTAGATTTTTAAATATATCAAATATAAAATGGAGCGAACAATATGGCGGGCACGATATATGTCAGTAGAATAGGGTACAGAACATACCAAACATACAGAGATACCATTAAACTAAACGCTTGGATTGGCTTCAGCGTTCTTCAGTCATCTAAGTCTAATATACAATAGGCAGCTAAAACAAAGGACACCGAAATCTAGAAACCTTACAAATTTAAGCACGTTAAGTAATACACACATGTGTGAATTGTTGTCTTGAAAACTCAACAATATGTTTGTTCGAATAATGTATTGTTAAAAGGTTTGAGATAATGCTAGTAACGCATAAAAAAAATTGTTTATAGAGAAAACTTGAAATTAAGTGATCGAATGGACCTAGCTTATTAGCGATTGCTAATCGATTTAGAAAAAAGTTTCAGAACTCAGTGTACGGTTTTCTAATGAATTTTGAATGACCAGACGTAATCGTCATAGTGAGCGTGTAACAATTTGGTTTGATATGTCTGTTAACGACATATTGTGTCTTTATTTTGTTGAATATGAACAGATATGCTGTTACTGGAAATCCATTACAATATAGACAAAAAATTCCACTGAGTATCCAATCGCTTCAGCAGAATGAGGATATGTGATAAGCAACGAGAGAAGACCTTAATGTGTTTTATGAGAACTTTTTGAACCCTGTAATTTGCCGTGGTACAGTTACTATTAATTCACCTGACCGTACTTCCCCTGATACTCAAATTTGAAGTGTGCGGAAAGTTGTAACCTGTGTCAGAAGAATGGAGCAGCCTATTTTTACAAAAACATATTTAACACAATTCGTACACGTTATGAGTACAGCATAGATTGTAACGACAAACACATTCAGCATATTTTATATCTCTGTTTATAATTAACTTAAAATTTATAGTTTTGGCTATAATTACTATAATATGTACATTTAAAGAAGCCTTAGGTTTTAGTGTCTTTTGTTGGGATACATTAAGTACCTTATCTAACTAGAATCGTTTTTGCAGAATGCTGCCCTTGCTTCAAGCGAAGAACTAATGAAGTTCACCCTCCATATTGTCATAAAATTCTTCCGTTGATGTTGAAACGTCAACACCTATAAGAAATTATATACAGACTATCTTGTGAGCAAACATTTTAAAACAGCAAACAAATTGATACTAAGTTATTGGGTAAGATAACCCGGGTGGGAATCTATTAATGGACTGCGTGTTAGTAGTAGTAGTTAGTAGCAGTAGCAGGTTAATGAAATGGTTACGTTTATCAGAATCAACAACATGTGATCCTGGAGAGGAATAAATTACACAACACATAGACTGATGTTCTTTGTCAACTGTAACATGTCCGGTGGAAGCAAAACTAAATGTCATTTCTGAAGCCAAATTCTGAATTAATAAATATGGTTAGCTTCCTACACAGTAAACAAGAGTTCGTTATTCTTCTTTTACGCTAATATATGCATCCCAAGTTACTCCTATTTACAATATGAAACAAACACGTAAATAATTTACATATCTGTAACTATGCACATGGACAATACATAGTTACAGATATGTAAATTATTTACATGTTTGTTTCATATTGTACAAACGCTTTATACGTGCTTAACGTATTGTCATACTTAAACAAAACCTTTTGTATAATTACTCCTATTTGTTATAAAAATATATTTACGATGTTTGATAAGTAATGGATTTAGATACATTTTGTTTAATGAATACATGAGCATATTGTAGTTTAACCTCAAAATTTTTCGTCGTATGTCACCTAATTTCTTAATCGAAAATTGATAAAAAATCTCTACATTATTTATTATGCAGTGAAACACAATTCTAGAAATCTTCCGCGAGTGAAATACTTAGAAACACTTATCTGTGTTCAATTATTGTATTGTACTAGTCACAAATTTGTCAATTGTTGTTTGCTTCTAATTAACGCCAAATAGTCAATCTTATTTTAACTCTTAATATCATGGACGTAGGCCTATGATAGAGATTTAATAACGTCATCCACGAAAATGTTAAATAAAACTGGGCCAATGTTTTATCCATATAGTACTCCCGTAGTGGAACAGAAAGTTCGAAATTTTAAAACATTTATTCTGCTAGGTAGGTAGGGCAGAAACAAACTAAACAACGATTTACTAATACCCAAGAAATTTTATTTTACCAATAGGTAGATACCCCGTTTACGAAACATGGCAAAAAATAATGAGTTTGTTCTGTGGACTATTTCAAGCTTTCATTAAATGATATTCAGAAAGTAAAAAGGTTTAGATATTTTTAAAACTACTAATACAAGAAATGTTCAGGAACATATTTGTACCTTTTTAATAACATTGGCATTTAAAAAAGAATGGATATTGTTGGGAATCACAGCAGATTAGTGCAGATATCAAAAACACCATTAGTCCAAGAGTGTTGTTAATAACGTTTCCATTGCAACTTCCATTGCAAATTTTGTTTCTTTGAAATTTGTCAAAATTGACTGCGACTGGTACTTCGTTTGATAATTAATCTTTTGTTAATGAAGCTCTGTGATATGAATCACTATACGAACGATAAAGTTTGTAACCAAGCTTATAACCGCATTATTTTACATTTTTAGGAAAAACGCTCGGACAGGTAAATTTTCTTTTTTAAAACGCCATCTTTTGACATACAATTTTTTTCTATGACGCCATTGGTTTTAGAGTGATGACGTTATCAACACTTTCTTTAAATGGCAAATATATTATTTTTTTCTCGATTTTGGTAGATCTTTATATCCACCGAATAGTGATATAAAACAATTGGTATGTTGCATGGCAATTTTTTTGAAAAAATGATATAAATTTAGAAAAAAATACGAAAATTTAATTTTTGTACAAAATTAAAATGAAATTAAAAAAAATACATCTTAACTTAAATTTATTGTAACAGTTAACGTAAATTTTCTAAATGGACACTTCGTATACTCGCCTCAATTATGTCTGGGGATATTTGTGTAAGTTCTACGCGAATTCGTTAAATCTTCTGAATTATTCGGTTTGTTAAAATACACTTTCGATTTCAAATAACCCCACAAAAAACGGAGTCTAACGGAGTCAGGTCAGGAGAACGAGGTGGCCATTCTATGGTGCCTCTCCGTCCAATCCATTTATTGGGAAATATTTCGTTAAGATAGTGGCGAACCTCTACACCATAATGGGGAGGCGCCCCATCTTGTTGAAACAAAATATTTGGATGGGGTACATCACCATCCTCGTGATTTGGGAAAATAACAGCGAGCGCTGGAACCAGTTCAAATCTTAAAAGTTCCAAATATTGCACAGCAGTCAAATTTCCTTCAAAAAAATATGGTCCTAAAATACGTCGTCCAATCATTCCAACCCATACGTTAACTTTTCCTCTGCGCTGAGTATGATACGCTTGAGTCCAATGCGGATTGTTCTGCGACCAATATCTGCAATTATGGCGGTGAACACATCCATTTGGGCAGAACGTAGCTTCATCTGAGAAGACGATGTTTTCCAAGAAATTTGGCTTTTGGTCACAACGTAACATTACGTCTTCACAGAACTGCAGTCGACGATATTCGTCATCCTCATGTAATTCCTGTACAAGTTGAACTTTGTAAGGACGATAGTGTTCTTTTTTAAATAAGTTGACGACAAATGAGTGAGCCACTTGATTGGCTAACGCAAGTTGTCTCGTGGAAACATGATGCCTTTCTTCTGCTTCTAGAAGCACATTTAATTTCACATCTTCTCCTACTTGAGGTCTACCTTGCCGTGGTCGATCTTTTACGTATCCAGTTTCGGTGAACTTTCCAACTAGTTTTGTCACCGTAGACCTGGTAATTGGAGGTCTATCAGGATGTTCATTGTTAGACAATTCGCATGCTTCTGCATGCGTTCTTTGTCTGTCCCCATACCCAACCATAATTAAAATTTCGATTCTTTCTCGCTCAGATAAATGTGCCATTTTTTATATTATCGAAAATGAACAATTTTTACCCAATATCTCAAAAATTTAACGTCAAAAATAGAAGTAAATAATTCAACAATGTTGTCGCCATAGAAACAATTTCAAACTAAAATTTTTTTACATAAATTGTATAAAAAGAAGCAAGAATGTCATAAAGAAATATCTTGCAAAAAAGTGCGTGTTTTTGTTTTTGTACATTTTTTGCATAGTACATGTGCTTTTGACGATCCGGTTTGTTCAAGAAGATTATTTAAGTCCTCACACAAGACAGAAGTGTGAAAAAAACTTACTTACATATTTCAGTAAATTTTGTAAGCTTAATTAGTTTTTGAAATCTTCAATTTTTGGGCGATAATTTTAATTAAGAAATGGTCTTAAGAAGGAATTGATCATGTCAATTTTTTAAATAAATTAATTCTTTGGCCCTTTTTTGTGAAACTATTTAATGTTAAATAAGATTTTCTAATAAGTAATGGCCGATTGGGAAGACGAATTTCTTTTGACCTGGAGCGAATAACGCAGATTACTATTGATCGCAAAGCATTTACACTCGGCTGGGTCAGTGTCAGTTGGTTGGTGGGGTCCATTTTGAAAATTTACGTTAACTGTTACAATAAATTTAAGTTCAGATTTTTTTTTTAATTTAATTTTAATTTTGTACAAAAATAAAATTTTCGTATTTTTTTCTAAATTTATATAATTTTTTCAAAAAAATTGTAATGCAACATACCAATTGTTTTATATCACTATTCGGTGGATATAAAGATCTACCAAAATCGAGAAAAAAATAATATATTTGCCATTTAAAGAAAGTGTTGATAACGGCATCACTCGAAGACCAATGACGTCATAGAAAAAAATTGTATGTCAAAAGATGGCGTTTTAAAAAAGAAAATTTACCTGTCCGAGCGTTTTTCCAAAAAATGTAAAATAATGCGGTTATAAGCTTGGTTCCAAACTTTATGACCACACTGTATGTATTTTTTAATGAGAATTCGCTAGAGGCTAGGCAACTATACAAAAACTTTTCACTCACATTTGCACGTAGTGGATGACTAGAAAGGCCTAATACAGTAGGCACGATAAAATTGGAAGAAAATGTGCTGGACATGGTAGAGGAAAATCTAGGTGTTTTAACCAAAAAATAGCAAATGCTTTGAATGTAAAGCAATAAAAATATAGAAGGAGCAGTACTTTATCCATACCACATTTAGCGTATTGCATTTTGTCCAATGGCATCTGTACAATTTGGTTGAAATCCCTAAACTATTGGCGCTGATTCTTTTTACCGACGAGGCATATTTCTCAAGAAATGCACTTAGGAATTTCCGTGATAATCACGTGTGTGCTAATGAAAACCTTTGGCGTTCTTAATTTTCTGAACATAAATGAAATATACATAGTAAAGGAATATACACTTATTTATAATAAAAAAATTATTACTTCACCGAAGTTCTAGATTACTGAAAACTTACGTATTACTTCGAAGGATGTCCTTTATGTTTTGCATACTGTGACATAGAGAGCACCACTAATCAAATTTCAGTACTAAAAGTTAATCTCCATCTTTAGTTTAGCCGAAATCTAAAGTTTGAGTACCATACGTGTAGTGCTGTAACTACAGCGAACTGCCAAAATTGACAAGTTAGTCGAAAAATGTAATTAAACCATGAAAATTTTCACGCAATAATTTTTTTATCATTTTCGAAGACATTATCTCAACAAGAATGCCTCGCTGCGTTGGTTTCTATTTTTGGTAATGCAGCACCAAATCAGTCAATAATTTCCCGTTGGTCCGGAGTAGACGGATTAGTTTTAGCGACAATAGTGGGTGTACCAAAAACGGCGGTCACTCAAGAAGACGTCAATGCTGTGCGCGAGTTCATCAACGAAGATCGACAAGTTACATATCGTGAAATTTAGGCATCATTGTGGATTCCAAAACTTTGCATAAAGAATTGTGTGTAAAAAAATTAGTTTTCCGTTGGATACCGCATCGTTTGGATACACCTAGAGTGAATTGGTGTCAAAAAACTCGCAAAAAACTTTGAAAACGTATACAAACGTATTCAGTGGTGATATCTCTTGGATTTACTCATACGAGCCAGAAAATAAACGCCCGTCGTCTGTTTGGGTGCTTCAAGGTGAAGAAAACCCGACAAAGGTCATTTGTTGTCGAAGTGTCTCCAAAAAGTTAGTCGCGAAACCAGGTTCGCAAGACAATTGAATTTTTAGCGCGAAAAAACATCACATTGTTAGACCATCCTCCGTACAGTTTCGACCTAAGTTCCAACGATTTCATTGCTTTTCCGAAAATCAGGGATGGACTGCATGGTCAAAGGTTTGAGTCGGTCGATGCCTTAAAAAACGCTATTTTGACCAACAAACGAGTGGAATAACTGCTTCCATAGTTAGTTGGTTGGAGTGCATGCAAAAGTGCATAAATGTTCGTGGAGAATACTTAGAAAAACAAAAAAGTTTTTAAAAGCTATCTACTGTTTTATTCCAGTTTTATATGAAAAATATAATAGTCAACCCTCGTATTAGGATCAAGTTCTATTGTAAACGACAGACCTTTCTTAGACATTTGTATGGGTTATATATGCTTAAAAGACCTGTGTTCAATATGATATGGCATTAATTTCGTAGATTAGCGTCGTAATAATAATTTCAACACGTAATTAAGGCATGATTACTTTTTGACATTAGAACATGTTCCACAATAATTTAGTTGGCAATGCAGCGAATTCTCTACATTTCAGAAACAACCCTTGTCACCGAGGATCTCAAATTCATATTATTGAGAAAAGGGTATCGCCTGAATAGATACCAAACTGCTTGATATAATTCATACTGTCAGTTAGATACTTGAAATTTACGATAAGCCTTTCCATTAAAAGATGTTATTGACAGAGAATGGAAATATTTATTTTGATAGTCTGTTAGTACAATAAAATTTACAAAATCCTCCAGATATATTCTAACAAAATTAGTAATATTCTATAGAACGATTCGTAAAAATACAGTTTTTCATTCTATCATTAAAAAGAAATTTCGAATTTAATAAAAGCACGTATCAATAATAAAAATTTTCTGGTTTGTTACATTAAACATATTTAGCTAATAATATAAATACATATTGTGTCGCGGCGGAAACGTTTTGATAAGAATACTAGTAAGCAGTTTTTAAAATATAATTTTGCTTTATTGAAAAAATTGTTGGTTAATCGAGCAAAAAATTCTTATGGAATTTGTTTGACGACAAAAGCACACAATCACTATTCGTCAACGTGGACTGGGAAATCGAGCGTGATACACAATTCGACAAAGAACTAAATCCAGAATGAATTGACAAGAAAATTGAATTTTGTTTGGAGAAACCAATTATTTTTAGTAAATATTATATGTAATCAGTTGTAAAACGTTATTAGCTTGTTATTTTTACACAGAATTCTCGACAACTTCAAGAAATCTTTTTTATTATTAACTAAACCTTATTATTATCTAGAATGCGCTTTTCTAAAAAACAAATAATTTAAGCCAGATATGTATTAAAATTTATTGTATTATATTGCAAAAGCAGTCGATTTGTGTATGAATTAATTTTAATTGTTACTTAAATAAAAAAATTTTAACCCGATGTTAACAGCTTGGCTTTATAAATTAATCCTTTTCCTATAATCGGTCAAATTAATAGTTGTTCTTAGGGAAAATGAGTATTTCTATAGCTAATAGTTTATAATATATGGCCAAAATAATAACAGAGCCATAAGAATTTTCGTAAACAAATATTAGGTTGCCAGCTATACGTGAAGGAATGAAAGTCCACCAATAACTCCTGGTCAAAGTAAAAGTAGTATTCACATTGTACGCAAAATGGAGTGGGTTGAAAATCTGAAATCAGCAATACCTGTGCATAGACCTGTAATATCATGCTACAGTGTTATAAAGAAATTATAACTTCAAAAATCTTTGGGAAGGACAACGTATGAATTAAATGTATCATTGTGATAAACAAACGCGGGAAATTAATTGAAAACTAAAAAGTGAAAATAGAACAAAGAGGTGTATGCAAGAGATCCTACGCTGCTCTGCAAAAATATGTTCAAGTGCAGTACAGTGGCAAGATAAGACAGATCTCTCTATTGAAAGAAGACGTTAACAATATCGGAAGGCAAGGTGATAACATGCTACACACAATCAATCCTTTTATAACTTTTATTGAATTAAGTAAATAAATTCCAAGAAATTTTCAGAATTGTAATGGTAAGAAATCCACGAAGACCAACGTTATTAAATAAACGATACACCAATCCATATCTGAATTTTACTAGAGAGTACAAGAACATCAATTGGAGATGAGGGTGGCGTCACATGCAGTCTTTGTTATAATATCTTGTAAGCTACTTGTGTGGAAATTTTCAGGATCGATGCCAAAAGAATTAATAGCAATTATGGTTCATATTGAGAATGCGGAAAATGTTTAAGGGTTAGCTGTAAGAACGTGCAGTAGCATCTATTCAAGATGACAAAGATTTATAGTGTGTTAAATTTTGACAAAGTAACCTTATGTGAAGTTTTGGTTACAATTTTAAACACTTTAGATTAGGAAGATATGATGCCATAGAGCTGGTTCAAAACGTCCAAGTAATCCATGTTTATCTACTATGGACGACGTACACAAGCTACTCAAAAAAAGAAAGTATTTGGGAGAGTCCGCTAGGTCTTCTGCAATGATTTTTAGCAATTAAATTATATTTCAGGCCAAGCATTATAAAAGTGTAAAGACTACTCGATCAATTTTCCAAGGGCGACAACAACATTAAAATAAAATGCAAGAATGGAATCCCAAAAATAGTCAGTACATCAAACTAGATGTGCTCTATACATAATCTACTCATTACCAAATTACGTTATTACCAAAACGTTAGAGGCTTGCCTGGTAAATTAAATATTTTATATAAATACATTTTTTTGTTTCCCTTTGACATGAGATTACTTTCTGAAACTTAGTTTGTGGCTCAGTCTATAATAAGTAACTTTTTTTCCTTTATCTTAGAATATTATACATTATGATAGAAATGTTTTCGAATAAATCGGAAGTTTCTTTGATCGATTTAGTAATTTGCCACCGTCAAAATGGTTCTCATATCTTCTTGCTTTAGCGTATATTCCACCAAATATTTTTCGATATACTGGAAGTAATTGTTACGGGGAAAATATTTTACTTATATGGACTTCAATATTTCAAGTACTGTTAGATCTGGTGTGGAATCTGATGCGAATTTGGAACTTCTGCTTTCATTCATAACATTTCTAAATTCATCGATACTACCATGGCAAGTGATTGACTGTTGGACTTGATACTATCGAACATGGACTGTGTTTTCGACGTTGGACATGATTCTGACTCGTTTGCCGTTAAAGATAGACATAACCTTGCATTATGGTGCGATGTAACGTATAAGTTCTCATCCCATATTTGTCCATTTTCGTCAAATAATGATATCAGCTTTAAGCTTTAAGGAGGCTGCTAATTTCCTACATTAGTATTCTGATCTACTCCAAACTTCCTTGATAATTGTATTTAATATTGAGCATACGAAAATATTTTATGTTGGTTTCCTACACTGCCATTATTGAAAAACTGTACATCTTTCACTTCTGCGCACTAAAAAAGAAAAGATACCTTGGAGTCAGTCGTTTCGTTTTCTGTCAACAGTAATAAAATCTATATATATAAAAGAGAGTGGCGTTAGTTACTACGCTTATAACTCAAGAACGCCTGGACCGATTTCGAAGATTCGCACCAATTCGGCCTGGTCTCCGGCCAAACAAGAAGAATACCCAAGAAAATTCCCGAATTATCCCGAAAAAAAAAATTATCAAGAAAATTCATTTTCCCATATATTTTGTAGGGAGTGATTTTACTATGTTTATAACTCAAGAACGCCTGGACCGATTTCGAAGATTCGCACCAATTCGGGTTGGTCTCCGGCCAAACAAGAATAATACCCAAGAAAATTCCCGAATTATCGCGGAAAAAAAAATTATCAAGAAAAAATTCTTTTTCCCATACATTTTGTAGGGAGTGATTTTACTACGCCATCTTCATGATATATGACGAAATCTGCCGGGTCAGCTATTTAAAAATAAATAAAATTTGAAGGCAAAACAACGTTTGCCGGGTCAGCTAGTTTTTATATAAATGAAAATGAAAAAGGAATCTGCCTGTGCTATGTTAAATATAATTTATTAACACGTAAAGAGCGAGCTGACTGCCGTTCCCCGTGGTTTTATCAGACGCATATCAACTATCAATAACATATTAACAATCACTAAATATATTATTAATGCCTTTGAAAAACGTCTGCAAGTCGATGTCATTTATATGGAGCTTTCAAAGGCTTTTTAAAAAGTCCACGCAGACAAGTAACTTCTATTGAAGTTAGATAAGTTCGATCTGTAACCTGGGTTTCTGAAAGTGCTAAATGATTATTTGAATAACATATGGAACCTCATGGTTGAAACTCCTTCTCAATTTTATCGCCCAATAGAGTTCCTCAAAGATCCGTGCTCGAAACTGTTATTTGTATTATATAAAAAAGATCCTCTATCTATGGTCAAATTTCGTTATTTTGCTATATCCTATTGATTTTAAGACATTTTCGAGACTAGAAAACCATAATGGATGACAAAAACTACAAAATGATCTTGAAATAGTGAACAGACAATATAGACAAGGGTCTACATTTAAATAATGACAAATATAAAGTTCTATCTTTTTTCAGAAAACAAATTATTTTGCAATAAATATATTCTCTCTGTCCTTCAAAAGCGTTATTTTGATGTAATGCAGAATTTTACGCTACATATTAGTACTATATGTGGTAAAGCCCACCGATCTTTAGGATTTATTGTTACTATAAAAACACAAAATTGGTTAAACTTACTGATCGGCTGATAGGTTACACACAATAGAAAGAGGATATACAGAAAATACAGTATACATTATTTACTATTACTATAGTAGCATTTTTGATGTGAGTCGTAATGCAGTGTTATTCTGTTTTGTTGTTCTTATGGTTTTGTACTGTTTTGTCATGGCTAGTGACGACAGTTAGACAGATGACAGTATAATTGACGTTACTGAAGAGACTGCAAATAATGAAGATACCGTATTTGTTGCGGAAAGGAAAAAGCTATGGGAAAAGGAAGGAGGGATGTTACTGTTAAGAAACAGAAGAATCACTTGAAGAAATTGACACAATTAGTTGTGAATAAGACAAATATCGTGGGCTTCCATATGGGACAGCAGACTTGAAATTTACTCTAATAAGATGCCAAAACTTAATTCGTGGAATAGTATTCTGGTCTACTTCATTTCTGATTTTGAAAGCAAAACGATTAACGAAAAGTACATATTAAGTGAATTATTATAAATATAATTTCCAAAGTATGTAAAAAAACAATACCGGGGCTGCGTTATAAAATATAACAGGCATGTTTGTCTAACTCCTTGCAACACACAGAGATATAGTTTTATAGATACAGTGTGAAATAATAAGTTTTAAAATTTCTAACAACGGATCTTAAATTCGCTCCATTTGCCATGGTACTACACCCTCTTCACTCACAAAATAATCAGCAAATTTGTCCCTTAATTTGTTTGCTTCCTTAATTGGCACTTTCTTGGAAGGTTCAGAGTCGAAGGGTAAGGGTATCGACTGTAAGGGTATCTTTGATTTTATATCCATCTCTATCTCTCACAAAATTGTGAAGAACACGGCACACTTTGACAATATTTTCGAACGATTTAAAGCTCGATGTAAAATTCGCCATTTATTCGCAAGAAGTCTGAATGAACATTCAATGTTCCTGCGCGCTTCATATATCTTGCAGTTAAACACTCTTTTTTCACATTCAGACTTTTTGCAGAGAATGCTTTAAGTACATTACTGGACAATGCGAATCCTTCATCACCTCCCAATACAAAAGGTAAAGGCTCCGACATACCATTAAAAGACTGTTGAAGTTCTGGAATATTTTTTTCTCCGTCGGTTTCTTGAAAAAACACTTTCCTTGAACACTGTTGTGTGAGAACATTTTCCATAAGAACTAACGTCAATGAAAATAAACTTATAAGATTCATCACATATCGCTAACAGTAAAATTGAGAAATAGTTTTTGTAGTTAAAGTATTGCGATCCACTCGCCTCTGGTTTAACAACTCTTATATGTTTGCCGTATATGCATCTCAAGCAGTGAGAAAAGTTTGTTTTTTCGAAGAATTCGGCTGAGATTTCTAGGCAAAATCGTTCTGTCATTTCTGGGAAAAGGATTGGCTTAACACGTTCCTAAATAGCCGTGCATATTTGGCGGACGATTACTGAGATGGAAGGTTGACTTATTCCGTATAGAAAATGTAGATGAGTCATTGTTGTGCCTGATGCAAAGTACCTGTAAAGATCGAAAATTTGCGTTTGTTTAATTTTTAATTTTAACCTATTCTTCGACTAAATTTAACATTTAACTTAAGTTTGCTTTATTGGTACCGTCTGTATAACTGGTTCTTTTTTCAGTAACAATCGTCCAGAAAAAATTGCTGTTATACTCGAGAGCTCGTCAAGAAAAGACAGTCAATAGGAGATCAGGAGCGTCAAACAGAAAAAAATATACATACTTTGATCAATTAATATTTTTGGAGACCATATCTAAGAAAACTACTAATAGTATGGAGCAAGAAGTAGAAGACGGCGATAATAATGAAAAAAGAGAAAGGGCCGACCGGAATGAGCCACTGTCGCCTGATTACAGAGCTTCTATTGAAAATACTAGTAAAAAGTCCAGAAATGATGATGATGAACTTATTTCTATACTTAAGAAACAAGTTAGACAGAGTGCACAGGAGGGCAATACTAATAACGATGAAGACAAACTGCTTCTCTTGTCTTCGGTGTCGGAACTGAAAAAAAGTACCACCTCAAAAAAAATTACAACTACATTCAAATATCATTTCAACCATAGCTCAAGCTCAGCAGCAAACAATTCAACGGCATTGGTTGTTTTTCCTTACACTACATTCACCATATCATATAGAAACTACACAATTGTCTCAACCCGGCCTTCAGTATAATCATCCTCAATACTTTGCACCACAGTATGATTTTATTAAAAATAATAATTTTTCTTCGGGGAGAAACAGTAGGATCATCCAAACAGCCATCATAGTTCCCAACATACACCGGTTTGCCAATTTCCACAACAGTCTACGCAACCGCACATGCTCGTCCATTCAATTTCAATAGTTTCCTTCCATCAATATCACCATCATTTGGTACATCAGACAACAGCTGCTTTTCTCAACCATGTTGCTTACTTTTAAGAAAATGTTTATTTATTTATTTTGTATTTTTTATTTCGTTATGTAGTATTCTTTATTTATTTATTTAGTATTTATATGTTGAATGTATTTATGTAAAGAATATTGTGACATGCATACCTTAGTGTAAGAGCAAGTTTTTCCATTGCAGGTATACATTTATCTAGTTCTGTATCACGTCCAGTTATTTCATCCTCTATATAGTTAAACAATTCTTCAAATGAAGTTTTTAACATACGAAAATAGTTAAAAAATTTACTTTTTTACTAAGGTCATCAAACAGTGTATAGTATAGTCCTTTACTTCGCCTAACCATTAACACGGGGTGTTTACGAAACTTTCTTACTCGACGCCTTCTCTTTTTAACTAGAAGGGCAATAAAAAGAAGCTCCTCACTACTCAACGCCAAACGCGCAATCGATTCAGATTTACTGCAGTTGATCAACTAGTTGCAGTGTTCAAGATCGTTCCGCGACTAATTGATCAACCAGTTGACCGACCAGTTGATCAACTAGTTATAAATTTTATTATAAAAAGAACTATCTGTAACAAGTGTTTTATTTATATTTCATCTAATTCTTTTTAATTTGTAATAATATTATTTTTACCTCTTTTTCTCGACTTATTATTTTTTTAGTTTGCTGTCAACAACCTCTTTATAATGTTAATTTTTTCTTTTTAAAGATATTTCTTTCGCACATTTCTGAATGTTATATGATCATTTGTGTTTAACGGCATGGTTTAACCCTTAACTACAGACAAGTTGTTGCCGAGACGCAAGCACAGACACCCGGTAAATTCTACCGGCTTTTTTCTACCGCTATTAACAAGTTAAAAAAAAAGAAATTATATAAAAAAAACCTCTAGAAAATGTTTTTTGGTGTATCTAAATTTGCAATTTGGGTATTTCAAATGACTTTTAATCATACAACAAAGAACGTTTATAAAAAATATATTTCACCTCAAATTTTAACATGGAATGAGGTGTATATACAATATATATAAAATTACTCAAAAAAAAAATTAAACTCAACTCTTTTTTATAAAGGAACCTATAAAGGAAACTGTAATAACGAAAATAAAAGTAATTTCAAGTTAAAAAGTTCATATCGAAAAATCCAACAGGAGGTAGCACAAAATTGTATGTGGTACAATCTTTGCAAATCCTCGGTGCACTGTCAACATATAGGTGTCTTACATATCAAACATATGTGGGTGGTTTTTCTTTCTTTCTTGGCCGGGCATTTTCTGCACGTGGTTCGTTTAGGAGGTTGACCAATTTCAAATGGGTATTCTTCATCCAATTTTAGAATCCGTCTTATACATAGTTTAACTTCTCGGCATATACGTATATTATAGAATCTACGTTTCATTTGAGGAGTTACCAACAACATTCCTAATTGTTTTCCAAACTCGTAAAGAAGCATTGTTTTATTGTCCCTGTAAGCTTGGTGAGCAATATATGAATTAACAGATACTATATCCAATAATCTAAAGAATATAGCTAGAGGCCAGCGGCGAGTCCTGCGACTACAACAGTAAACGCTGCATTTTTGGTCGAGACTATCGATCCCTCCTTTTGTTTGATTATAATAATTTATAATTTGTAGCTTACCAGTTTCAGCATCATTATATTCGTTGTGATGCATGGAGGAGATCAATAATACGGACTTATTCTTTTTTGGTATGTATGATAATAATGTCATGTCACTAATATATCCATATAAACTAGTACCGACATCTTTTTTTCTGTTGGGCAAAAATGCAGGAGGTATTTCACCTTTATTTTTTTTAAGAGTTCCCACATAAGTAAGCTTTTTACTCTTCAGAACATTTACTAGTTCTATTGAAGAGAACCAATTGTCGGCTGTTACATTCCTATTTGTATTTGAGATTGGCTGGGTAAGCCTTAATACGGCTTGTGTGGGGTTTGAATATTTATTTTCCTCTTCACTCAAAACATTACCGTCAGAGTTCTTTCCACAATATATATAGGAATTGTATAAATATCCTGTTCTGGCATCTGTCAGAGCCATAAGTTTGAGACCATACTTAGCCGGTTTGTTTGGCATATACATCTTGAACTTGCATCTGCCGCGAAAAGCAATTGGCATCTCATCCACACAAGCATTACTTCCAATGCTGTACCTAGATTGACAATTTACTATAAATGCATTAAAAAATTCATTAATAGCTGCTAGTTGATCGATTTTTTTCCGTTCATTTCTAGATTCAGCATCATCAAATCTTAGACACGTAACAATGATGGTGAATCGATTTACATTCATTACAGATCGAAAGATATCTCGACCAGATCCATCAGTGGCAAAAATGGATCGTATATCCTCGTGATTGGATTTAAAAATTGAGGATAGAATTAGTAATCCTAGAAAAGCTCGTAGTTCTATTATATCTAAATCACGCAGATCAGAATTATTTTCATATTTTTTGTATTTCAGTCTCATCTTTGCAAGACGAGCATTAGATGAAAGTAGAATCACATTTAAAATATGATCATCAAAGAAAAGAATCCACAAATCTTCAGGATTAGCCGTGTAGATATTGTTAGTCTTTACATATGGGCATTTTACAACAATATTCTGTTGTAAGGTACGCGTATTCCTAGGCACTGGTGAAGTTTTTGACCATTTAAAACGATTCTTACCATAATAATAATTAGTGTTAGCATCTGTATTGGACGCCTCAGATAACCTTACATTTTCTTCCTCCTCCTCTTGATTTAGTTCAACCTCCGATTCACTTTCATGATCCGACAGAATATACTCTTCATCTGATTCTATATCGCTATCGTCAGAATTCACTTCTGCCGCCCATTTCAACAAGGTCTCTTCAAAATTCACATCTCCGTACCGTACTCTCTTTAAGGGTCCTGGATTTTCTTGTGTAGACATTTTAGCGACTAAAATATTACACAAAATCAGTAAATTAAAATATAAACATAATAACATAAATACATACCTCCGGTAATTTTTACCAGTCACAATCTTCAAACTAATACTATTACTCTATTTAGAATCAAATAACGCGCTCACCTCGGCAGTCTACTCAAAACTGACCACTAGGAAGGTACATAGACGCATAGATCTGTAAGTGACGGAAATCGCCGAAACTTGACGAATCGGAAACGCTCGAAGGTAATATTTACCGGGGATCTGTAGTTAAGGGTTAAGTACCTAGTAAAGATAATGATTTTGGAGAATAATATTGAAAACTAAGAAGCAGGAAAGATGAACAGCATTAAAACGAAAAATATTAAATTAAATTAAACAAAAAGTATTAAATCTTCAAAATGTTCTCAATTAACTTATTAGCAAAAATTTACATTTCTTTCAATAACTAAAATATATTTATCTAAACTTTATGGCAGTTAAAAGAAAAATAGAAGTTTGTATTTTAAAAAGTTGTGAAGATTCTTGTTTTCATTCTTGTTTCGTAACAAACACCAGCAGACAGTTTAAAACTAATAACACTTAAATACCTAATAACTTTAAATAGCTCATCCAAAATTTAATTAAACCAATACGGTTTCGATATAGAGGTTGAAAAACAAAGAAAAACTACCTGAGAACAAGGCCCCAACGAAAAGTTACTTTAAAAGTTCGAGTTTGCCAGAATTCTTTTTCCGCGCTCATTTTGCCCAAGTTGACAAATTAATGTGGCTCTTGAACTTTCACAATAGACATTGCGTAGCGAATAAATGAGCAGTAAGTCAATGTACCATTTAATTTATGAGGCCTAAAATCTGTGTTGAAATTCGTGTCCACCTTGCGAATTTGATACCATGTCTAAAAGATATGTCGACCATTTGAGTTAGTTGGTCATTAAATGGCCTGAACATTAATATGACGCACACCTACACAGAAATACCACGAAATAAACGAGTTATCCCTTGTCGGAATGGGCAAAGTAATTTGCTCTTCACAAAGTCGTATTATTATTTTCATGTTATGCTGATTTTTTTTGTTAGTTCTTGTACTCGATTAAGAATAACTTTGACTTTTAGTTTCATTATTATTTATGAGACTAAATATTAAGTTTAAGTAATATATGAATATTAAATACCAGAATAGGTTTAAAATGAAATATAATGAAAAAAGAATATTTAGATAATTTAACTTAGGTTTTTATTGCTGTTATTTATTGCAGATAAGCTTTCCGAGTGTTCTATTTTTTGACGTTTCACTGATTATACGGTCAGTTTCTTTAGAAAGATTTTAAGGACACCTTATATATCCTATTATCGCTTCACTTTGCTGATCCGTATCCGCTACGGTTTGATAAACTGCATGCATCATACTGGTGCGACTTCGTCGTTCTTGGTATTTTTTCCCGTCGTTTTTCAATGTGTTTGTTTCTATTCAAATTCTTGGCTAAAGTTATAGAGGTTCTTCATTATTTGCAATAATTTGCGTATTACTCTGTGTTCCTAATGAGTAACCCTAGTTAATATTTTGACGTTCTTGTACTTGACATGTTCTCCGCCTTGGAGTAGACATTCTGCTACTATTTACATTCATGTTGAGTATCTCACTGGTGTTATTTTACACTGCACTGGACACTCCTGCCTTCCGATGTAGCTTTTTTGACCATGTCCCTCAAGTTAATATACGCCATACGTAGTTTAGGTCGCTCGGCGTTATTAGGTGGAAGTAGTTATTATATTTTCTTTACCACTGTCGACAGCGTAATGCGTATCCTTCCGAAAAGTAATCTTCAATTCAACAGTAGTATAACACATAGCTATATCTTTCTGGGTATTAGTATTGTCGCTGACGTTCATCTATCTATTTGCTTTGCTTTCGTTTTTGTGCTTTCATTATGTTTCTCTTATCGTAACCATTTTTCTGTAGAGCACCCTTGTCGAATTCGATCTATGTTCTCCTTAAAGGTGTGGTACGAAACTATCTCTTCAAATGCTGGAGAAATGGTGAACTGTTAAATGTATATATCGGTCTATGTGTGTCTTTTTGCGATATAGAACGCTTCCCATCTTGTACTTTAATTATTATTAATATTTTCACTAGTATATTCGAAAATGGCACTGCACTGTTTTCCTCGTTTTCCTCAACGTCAAGTTAATGAGATGTGTTGGCTGTTATAGCTTTGTGAAAATTCTTGCAGATGTCATTTACTATATACTCATACTTTTAGGTTTTCGTGTACTGCATACGATGATATCCTGTTCGAAAGCTTTTATTATATCAATCAAACCGCAGTTAGCTCCAGATGATGAAAGATAGGATTTTGTTTAAACGACAAGATTATAGAGGTGCTTCTGAGGCTTACATCTTCACGAAAATTTGTCAAGATTGCGATTCGGGCTGTAGAGTTTGTACTTGGACTTACTACTGCCATCTTCAGGCTGTATTTCCTGTCGTTGCTTGATTCGGAGAATTGGTTGATTCGTTCCACGTACAGAAACTGCTAGAACCGAAATTATTTATGCGAAAATCTCTCGGGTTTTCCTCTTTATATTCTTATATAATTCAAGGCAAAGTATAAGGTGAAACATATGTAGTCATAGTTACTTTAATTCTTCATATCTAAATTTAAATGTAATCAATTTTAATATGTCCGTTTACGTTATTGCCATTTTTTGACTCTAGATTCTGTGAATATTTTGTTATTGATGTATACATTAATTTATTGAATGTCTTGTTTTTATTAATCTTGTAACCTCTCCTGAAGAAACAACGAATTTGTTGCGAAATATACAGGGATTGAAAATAAATGAGTTTTAATTGTCAGACCGCTACATCGTTTTGAATGTATTATATTATATATATATCTATATATATATATATATATATATATATATATATATAGTATATTCGTGACCTTGGTATGATAAGGTAAACTTAATTAGTCGGCGATTAAAGGTCTGGTTATTACTTCAAAGTGTATATATTTTGATATACACTTTGAAGTAATAACCAGACCTTTAATCGCCGACTAATTAAGTTTACCTTATATATATATATATATATATATATATATATATATATATATTAGTGTTAATAAGAATTAAAATTTATTTCTGATTTATTTTATTGGCCGTGTCATAATATTAAAATAACAGACATTTTCTTGGTTTAGCGACCTTTAATGAATTTCAGTTTTTTCTACGACCTTTCGACTTTTTTTTATATAATTAAGTCTTTTTCAAGTGATTAGAACTAAAAAATTAATACAACGAAAGGCAAGAAATGGATTTACAATTTGTATGAATGAATTAAAATTAAAATAATAATTATAGTAAGGAAAATTAAAGGATACAAAACTCACCAATTTATTTCGTGTTAAAACACATATTTTGTGTAATATGTATGGTTCGGACATGTCGACCTTTTTAGTGTCGATCTGCCTTTCTCGGAATATTTAGTGTAACTAAATGTCTTGGTGCAGAAATGAAATTGTTTATTTCGTTTTAAAATTAGTTTGGTCAGGCCATATGTTTGGGAAAATACAGTATAATTACATTGGGAAAAAATATTTTTTTGTGTGGTTGGGGTTGTCTTTTATTGTTTAATAAGCGGATAATAAAATTTGGAAAGGCCATCAATCTCGTTTCGATCGTTGATAGTTTTGTTGTTTTTGCATATATGAATCATTTCTAAGACCTCCCTAGCCTTTATATTTTTTTGTTTGGTTATTATTTTTGTATTTTCAAAATCAAAATTATGGTTTAATGTTATCTGGCGTTTTTTTAAAGCTGTCTGATTTTTTGCGAATTCCTTTTAATCTTTCCTGTAGTAACTGTTTTGTTTGGCCTATGTATACTTTGTCAGAGTCTTTGCAGGGTATATTATATATTGTATGTGATTGTTTAAGTGTTGGTGTTGAGTCTTTTAGTTTTGTGTGTAGGAATTTTACGTTTTTTCCGCTTTGATGTGCTATTTTAAAATTAAATGGTTTAGCAATATTGTTTAGTTTTTCGGATAATCCAGTTATATAGGGTGTAGGGATATATGTTAATTCATTGGTTGTTTTATTTATATTTTGGCATTTAGTTTTGCTATATATTTTATTAAGTCTATGTTTTATAATGTTTTGTATAAATTGTGGTGGATAATTGTTTTCTGTTGAAATTGTTTTTACTTTTTTCAGTATTGTTGGTCTGAAAACTGGATTGGTGAGATTTAAAGCCCTGTTCACTAACGCTGTTACATTTTTTTTTGTGGGATAGGGGTTGGTTTGAATAATAGTTTACGTAATTTCATTTCTGCACCCAAACATTTAGTTACACTTAATATTCCGAGAAAGGCAGATCGACCCTAAAAAGGTCGACATGTCCGAACCATACATATTACACAAAATATGTGTTTTAACACGAAATAAATTGGTGAGTTTTGTATCCTTTAATTTTCCTTACCTTAATTATTATTTTAATTTTAATTCTTCCTACAAATTGCAAATATATTTCTTACCTTTCGTTGTATTAATTTTTTAGTTCTAATCACTTGAAAAAGACTTAATTATATAAAAAAAGTCGAAACGTCGTAGAAAAAACTGAAATTCATTAAAGGTCGCTAAACCAAGAAAATGTCTATTATTTTAATATATATATATAATGTTATATATGTATATATATATATATATAATTGAAAAGAAATTACCGACCGTGATATATTATCAAAAATTTATTTAAATTCGGGTAAGCTGTCAATTAAAAAACTCCTTTATTAAATTACCCTATATTTCGCAACACTTTGTCGCTTCTTCTGGGGTAAAAAATGTAGAGTTAAAAAAATAATAAAATTGAAAAAAAATTGAATAAAATTGTGTTGCGAAATATAGGATAATTTAATAAAGGAGTTTTTTAATTGACCGCTTACCCGAATTTAAATAAATTTTTGATATATATATATATATATATATACCGCCTCATTCTGAGCAAACGCAACGATCCGAATGTATGAATATTTCTCCCGCTCCGAATAAAAATCCCCTGAACGCGTTTAGCCAATCACAACACAGTCTGTCTCATTCCGAGCAAACGCAACGATCCGAATGTGCAATTATTTTTCTGACTCCTAATACAATTCCCCTGATTGCTGTAGGCGCGTTAACATCGATGTCATATGTCATACATACTTACCTATTATGGAGCCGCGTAAGAAAACTTATCTGATTACCAAATTACTATTAAAGGACTATAAATTGTTTAGTCCTGTGTTATGGTAATGAGTAAATTGCAATACGTTATACTGACGATGGTTACACAAAGCGTAATGATATTATTATAAGCGATCAAGAAAATTGAAAATAAGGCATCAAGAGATTTAATAAATTAAATTTTAATAATAAAGGTCACAAAAACTATTCATAGTATACTAAATAAATTTCAGAACTAATAATAACTAAATTAAATTCTAGTAATGTAAAGAAAAATTTACTCTTACATAATAATAAAATAAATTGTTCATAATGAGAAATTAATTATATAATAACGGAAATTCATCCGTTTAAACTAATGGCCGTAAAATAATTGATGATGTTTGGAATATTTATAATTACGAAAACCATTTAATTTTAGTATGCGGTTAACGGAAGAGCAGCATATGCCTAAATCATTGGAAATATCGCTAAGTGTCAAATTTAGATTTAGTTCTATTGCAGCGCATACTAAAATGGACGTATCATTAGGAACTCTGCGATTTGGGAATAATGGTTTTAAATTTTGTACAGAACCAGTAATGTCTATTTTCTTTTTAAGTCTAGAAATTGTAGCTTTGTTCGGGATGGGCCTGTCGGCATACCTTCCGGCAAATAAGTCACATACTCTTTGATAAGAATTATCAACGTGATACCATTTCATCATTTCGGCTTTCTCTTCTAGTGTATAACGCGACATGATCACTATTCAAACGCTTAAGAGACTCCGTATAGGGTGACAGTGGTGACACTAATATGTGACATTAATCGTCAAATGGTTGCGCGACAGACTGTTTTGTGATTGGCTAAAAGCGTTCAGGGGATTTTTATTCGGAGCGGGAGAAATATTCATACATTCGGATCGTTGCGTTTGCTCAGAATGAGGCGGTATATATATATATATATATATATATATATATATATATATATACCGCCTCATTCTGAGCAAACGCAACGATCCGAATGTATGAATATTTCTCCCGCTCCGAATAAAAATCCCCTGAACGCTTTTAGCCAATCACAAAACAGTCTGTCGCGCAACCATTTGACGCGGTATATATATAGAATGAGGCGGTATATATATATATATATATATATATATATATATATATATATATACCGCCTCATTCTGAGCAAACGCAACGATCCGAATGTATGAATATTTCTCCCGCTCCGAATAAAAATCCCCTGAACGCTTTTAGCCAATCACAAAACAGTCTGTCGCGCAACCATTTGACGATTAATGTCACATATTAGTGTCACCACTGTCACCCTATACGGAGTCTCTTAAGCGTTTGAATAGTGATCATGTCGCGTTATACACTAGAAGAGAAAGCCGAAATGATGAAATGGTATCACGTTGATAATTCTTATCAAAGAGTATGTGACTTATTTGCCGGAAGGTATGCCGACAGGCCCATCCCGAACAAAGCTACAATTTCTAGACTTAAAAAGAAAATAGACATTACTGGTTCTGTACAAAATTTAAAACCATTATTCCCAAATCGCAGAGTTCCTAATGATACGTCCATTTTAGTATGCGCTGCAATAGAACTAAATCTAAATTTGACACTTAGCGATATTTCCAATGATTTAGGCATATGCTGCTCTTCCGTTAACCGCATACTAAAATTAAATGGTTTTCGTAATTATAAATATTCCAAACATCATCAATTATTTTACGGCGATTAGTTTAAACGGATGAATTTCCGTTATTATATAATTAATTTCTCATTATGAACAATTTATTTTATTATTATGTAAGAGTAAATTTTTCTTTACATTACTAGAATTTAATTTAGTTATTATTAGTTCTGAAATTTATTTAGTATACTATGAATAGTTTTTGTGACCTTTATTATTAAAATTTAATTTATTAAATCTCTTGATGCCTTATTTTCAATTTTCTTGATCGCTTATAATAATATCATTACGCTTTGTGTAACCATCGTCAGTATAACGTATTGCAATTTACTCATTACCATAACACAGGACTAAACAATTTATAGTCCTTTAATAGTAATTTGGTAATCAGATAAGTTTTCTTACGCGGCTCCATAATAGGTAAGTATGTATGACATATGACATCGATGTTAACGCGCCTACAGCAATCAGGGGAATTGTATTAGGAGTCAGAAAAATAATTGCACATTCGGATCGTTGCGTTTGCTCGGAATGAGACAGACTGTGTTGTGATTGGCTAAACGCGTTCAGGGGATTTTTATTCGGAGCGGGAGAAATATTCATACATTCGGATCGTTGCGTTTGCTCAGAATGAGGCGGTATATATATATATATATATATATATATCAAAAATTTATTTAAATTCGGGTAAGCGGTCAATTAAAAAACTCCTTTATTAAATTATCCTATATTTCGCAACACAATTTTATTCAATTTTTTTTCAATTTTATTATTTTTTTAACTCTACATTTTTTACCCCAGAAGAAGCGACAAAGTGTTGCGAAATATAGGGTAATTTAATAAAGGAGTTTTTTAATTGACAGCTTACCCGAATTTAAATAAATTTTTGATAATATATCACGGTCGGTAATTTCTTTTCAATTATATATATATATATATATATATATATATATATATATATATATATATATATATATTAAAATAATAGACATTTTCTTGGTTTAGCGACCTTTAATGAATTTCAGTTTTTTCTACGACGTTTCGACTTTTTTTATATAATTAAGTCTTTTTCAAGTGATTAGAACTAAAAAATTAATACAACGAAAGGTAAGAAATATATTTGCAATTTGTAGGAAGAATTAAAATTAAAATAATAATTAAGGTAAGGAAAATTAAAGGATACAAAACTCACCAATTTATTTCGTGTTAAAACACATATTTTGTGTAATATGTATGGTTCGGACATGTCGACCTTTTTAGGGTCGATCTGCCTTTCTCGGAATATTAAGTGTAACTAAATGTTTGGGTGCAGAAATGAAATTACGTAAACTATTATTCAAACCAACCCCTATCCCACAAAAAAAAATGTAACAGCGTTAGTGAACAGGGCTTTAAATCTCACCAATCCAGTTTTCAGACCAACAATACTGAAAAAAGTAAAAACAATTTCAACAGAAAACAATTATCCACCACAATTTATACAAAACATTATAAAACATAGACTTAATAAAATATATAGCAAAACTAAATGCCAAAATATAAATAAAACAACCAATGAATTAACATATATCCCTACACCCTATATAACTGGATTATCCGAAAAACTAAACAATATTGCTAAACCATTTAATTTTAAAATAGCACATCAAAGCGGAAAAAACGTAAAATTCCTACACACAAAACTAAAAGACTCAACACCAACACTTAAACAATCACATACAATATATAATATACCCTGCAAAGACTCTGACAAAGTATACATAGGCCAAACAAAACAGTTACTACAGGAAAGATTAAAAGGAATTCGCAAAAAATCAGACAGCTTTAAAAAAACGCCAGATAACATTAAACCATAATTTTGATTTTGAAAATACAAAAATAATAACCAAACAAAAAAATATAAAGGCTAGGGAGGTCTTAGAAATGATTCATATATGCAAAAACAACAAAACTATCAACGATCGAAACGAGATTGATGGCCTTTCCAAATTTTATTATCCGCTTATTAAACAATAAAAGACAACCCCAACCACACAAAAAAATATTTTTTCCCAATGTAATTATACTGTATTTTCCCAAACATATGGCCTGACCAAACTAATTTTAAAACGAAATAAACAATTTCATTTCTGCACCAAGACATTTAGTTACACTAAATATTCCGAGAAAGGCAGATCGACACTAAAAAGGTCGACATGTCCGAACCATACATATTACACAAAATATGTGTTTTAACACGAAATAAATTGGTGAGTTTTGTATCCTTTAATTTTCCTTACTATAATTATTATTTTAATTTTAATTCATTCATACAAATTGTAAATCCATTTCTTGCCTTTCGTTGTATTAATTTTTTAGTTCTAATCACTTGAAAAAGACTTAATTATATAAAAAAAAGTCGAAAGGTCGTAGAAAAAACTGAAATTCATTAAAGGTCGCTAAACCAAGAAAATGTCTGTTATTTTAATATTATGACACGGCCAATAAAATAAATCAGAAATAAATTTTAATTCTTATTAACACTAATATATATATATATATATATATATATATATATATATATATATATATATAAGGTAAACTTAATTAGTCGGCGATTAAAGGTCTGGTTATTACTTCAAAGTGTATATCAAAATATATACACTTTGAAGTAATAACCAGACCTTTAATCGCCGACTAATTAAGTTTACCTTATCATACCAAGGTCACGAATATACTATATATATATATATATATATATATATATATATATATATATATATATATATATATATATATATATAGATATATATATATATAATATAATACATTCAAAACGATGTAGCGGTCTGACAATTAAAACTCATTTATTTTCAATCCCTGTATATTTCGCAACAAATTCGTTGTTTCTTCAGGAGAGGTTACAAGATTAATAAAAACAAGACATTCAATAAATTAATGTATACATCAATAACAAAATATTCACAGAATCTATATATATATATATATATATATATATATATATATATAGGGTCCGGAAACGAAGAGGGGACGGAAGATTACACGCGTATTTGAAAGTTAGTCAAATATTTAGTCATCGGATATCCTTCCGTACCATTAAGCGCAGGTTTTGAAAATATTTTATTTTATACAAGCTGTTCCAGATGGAAATGCCAGTTGCATTTTTTTAAATAGAACATCCTGTATATTAATAGACAAAATGATCCGCGCTTGAAAGCTGGTTACATCGATATAATGTTGTATGGGTCTAAAGTTGATAGTTTCTGTGTGAATAATTATTTTACTTGATAAATTGATACATTTCAGTAGGCTATTCGGCATAAGGAAAATCAAAAGATCCGAAACCAATCGCATCGAATATTTTCTACTAGTATGCACTTTTGTTGCTACGTGAAATAAATTCTGCAACTGCTCGCGTTATACAGGTTATATATATTTTATTTTTAGCTCATTGAAAAGCCCTTCTACTACGCTTTCTATTGATACCTCATTTGATGCACCTTGGATGGATCATTTGCTAATTATTTCTTTTTAGAGTTGAATTAATGAAAAATGCTTGTATTTTTAGTAGCTAATTTTCGCTTTTAAACCTTCTGTAAGATCGTATATTCACCAAATTATCCATAAATGGTCTATTAAACCCCATTAAGTACGAGAAACAGTTGATTTTCACTCAGCGGTGAAAGCAAACATTAAATTAATATAAAGTAATATAGCATTTTCAATAGATTCACTGCCGATTAAGTTATCTGGTGTCAGTTTAATAAAAAATTTGCACTAATTAATTTGTATTTTAAAGAATTTTGTAAAACCAACCATTTTACGAATACCTAATATGAAACAATACATACCTAATTAGCTTAACATAAATCGAAATCATGTAGGAAAGAATCAAGTACGAGTAGTTGCTACGATCATTAGTCGTAGTTGCTACGATCAAATGTCGAGCATAACAAAAGAAAAATAATAAAAAAAAAAACGCTCCCCGGAGCAGACCCAGTCTCCGTAGACTAAAACTGTCCTGCCCGTTCTGGCCAACGTCCAACGGCCCACCCGGCTTCTGAGGCTGCCTCAGCTCAGGGGGTGGGGAGACCCAGAGGTAAGAAAAACAACTAAATGAGGTGGAAAAGGGCGCCACCGAATTTATGCCTCTGGACGTCGCAAACCCGGAAACTTGATGAAAGAGATGCTATATACAAAAGAAAAGGCAAGTTGCGTGGGCAGAAGGCCGGTTGCAAGACCTAGACTCATTCCACTCTCGAGGTTCGAGAGACGAGGGAAAGAAAGAGAAAAAAAAATCGTCGTGTCAACTAAACAATAATTATTTATTAAATCAATCCCCGTGTATAAATTATTTCAACAAACCCCGTACATAAATTATTTGAACAACCCCCGTATATAAACTATTTCAACAATCCCCATATATGACTTAGGGAAGAAAAAAAACTGATACAGAAATATGCGGCTGAAGGCCCGTCACAAGTAAAAAGAGAACAGATAAATCAAGAACAAAGAGATGTAATTAAAATAATTCGAATAATTAAAATTTACAGTGCGGCTGATGGCCTAGTACGCCCTAAAAAAAAAAACGTATTCTTTCTTTATCGTAGGTTCACAATTACTTACAATGTTCAACAATTTTGTTGAAATTAAACGATCTTTAGTTAGAACGTTTTTTTTTTAGTACAAATAAGATTCCGCAAAATGTGTAATTTGCGTACAAAATAAAACTACTCTTATTGATTAGCACAAAATGTGAAAAATACAAACAATTAAAGGGTTGATGAACGTATTCTAATTAATTAATAAAAAATATGAAATTCACAATCAAGTGTTAAAAATAAATCTACGTTAAAAACTGCAAAATTAAATTGAAACGACCAAAAAAAACAAGTTCGTAAAAATGAACGTAAACGTTCGAGAAAATGATCTACAAAAGTAAAAAAAGCGAAGGTCAAGCCGGTTTTTCGTTAAGAGAAAACACCTGGGATATTGAATGCCGATAAATTAATTTTAAAATAATGACGAGATATATGAACGAAATATGAAACTTACGAATAATATTTGACAAAATAAAATTAAGTTAACAAGCTTATCTGTTGTTCCAACTCAGATCTGCCTTTTTCTTTCCGAAAGAAGATCGTCACTGGCGGGAACTATCCGACGATGGCTCAAGATGTTTTAATTGTTTTATCACTTTTGTCTGCCTGTCGGCTACACCATCTAAATAAATAAGGGAAGACAACGGCAATAAGAGAAAAGAAAGTTACAGAGATAGCTCTATACATACCAACTATTGCATCTGATGGCGGTTAATAAAAATGAAAACGATGATTGATTTGACGAGTTACAAGTGTATGTTACTTTTTACTCAACACTTTAAATCCTCCTCAAAGAGAGATATCGGATTAAGCGAATAAATTTTAAATATCTTGGATCGATTAATATCCCAAAGGGCCGTATTTTACATTAATACAATACGGTTACATCGATCGATATCCAGGTTTTGAACAGTAAGTAACTTCGTTCAAAGATCGATGGCAAATAATCAAAATGTAAAGAGCGAGTCGTCGTACGTTCTTAACAACGAAAAAAAAGCAAGCACTAAAGGTCAAGAGAAAAAAGCTTAAAGAAATTGAATATAAATTTAAATAGCAAAAAACGATACCGATACAGGTAGGTTCGTTTAAAAATGGAACGAAATATATTAAAGAAATTATTAATTAAATTATGAAATAAAGCAATAAACGTTGAGCGTTACGGACACGTAAGATAGTATTAAAAGTTTGCACTATTTTAAATAAATACTAATTATTAACCACAACATCAAATTTAATTAACAAAAGTAGTAGCACAGTGAATAAAAATAAAGTAAATGTAAATAGTAAATGCAAATAAATCAAAGAAAACTTTCAAATGTCCTTCCATGTCTCTCAATACATAAATGAAGCCGCCTGGTGAAATTCTGTTGAACATGCTGTAATGTTTCTTGGCGAACATTTCTAAATGCCTCTCTTACGCGTTCCATCATATTTTCCCTTGTTGTAGGAACTTCCACATAAACAAAAGCCTTGATATATTCCCATAAGTAGAAGTTCAAGACAGTAAGATCTGGACTTTGTGGAGGCCAAGCGATTGGACCACCTCGTCCTATCCATTTGTCTTCCTTCCATCGCCCTAGAAACTTCCTAACGTTAAGGCTGTAATGAGCAGGTGCCACGATCGTGTTGCAACATGAAAATTTTTCGAGTGTCAGCATCCACATGCTCAAGTAAATTAGGCAGTTCGTTCTGCAAAAATTCCAAATACTTATCGCTTGTAACGGTTCCATCGAAAAAGTACGGCCCAATGATATATGGACCAAATATACCTCCCCAGACGTTAAGAGACCATCTATTCTGATTGTCTACATGACATATCCAATGCGGGTTTTCTGTTGCATAATAATGCATGTTATGTTTATTGACCGCCCCATTACTTTTGAAAGTAGCCTCATCGCTAAACAAAATCTTTGTTAAAATATTTGGCATTTCTCGCATTTTATTTAACAACCAACCACAAAAGTCTGTTCTTATAATGAAATCATCACCATGCAATTCCTGATTTAATTCGATATGGTACGGATGATATTTATTACTTCTTAAAATTCTTCTTACGCTCCTATCTTCAATAGCTGTTACCTTTGAAATACTGTCTATACTTATATGTGGATTTTCCTGTATTGTTAATAGTACGGCCACTTCGCTTTTTTCATTGATTACCGGCTTATTTATTTCTCTCTTCTTGTAGGTTACACTACCAGTTTCTGTAAATCTCTCTAATAACCTTTCAAATGCTTCCGGTCTTGGCTTTCTTTAAAGGTTTGGAAATCTCTCTGTATATACTCTACTTGCTAGGAGACAATTTCTTGTACACTCCCCAAAAATAAATATCATATTCACCATTTCTTGAATACTAAAATTAGTCATTATAGCAATTTTTTTTAAAGATTGAACGAAATATTGTTTAAGATGGAACGAAATTTTTGACAGCTTGGTTATTAAGTATACAATACAAAGGTATTTTTAATAATATAAAATATTACTAAAAATCTGGTGTTAAGAACACAAATGCAGGTTCACTATTAATATATTTTTTTAATATTTTCTGTGAACGTGTCCGAATATATCCTATCCCCAGAGACGTAGATACGTATTTTGCTTTTCTACAAGCTCATCGGTACGCCCCTGCTGGAGAAAGGATATTTCCAGACACATTCACAGAAAAAAACCACCTCGCCCTATCACCGTAATTATCCAGACCGAGATTTTTAGTAATATTTTATATTATTAAAAATACCTTTGTATTATACAAAACTGGTGGGGTTTACCTACTCATGTATGTTTCAATTATTCTGATACATTAAGTATACAAGCTTAAAACTGACACCAGATAACTTGATCAGCAGTCAATCTATTGAAAATGCTATATTACTTTATATTAATTATATGTTTGCTTTCACCGCTGAGTGAAAATCCACTGTTTCTCGTATTTAATGGGGTTCCTTCTTGTTATAGACCATTTATTGATAATTTGTTGAACATCGATCTTACAGAAGGTTTAAAAGCGCAAATTAGCTACTAAAAATACAAGAATCTTTATTAATTCAACTCTAAAAAGAAATAATTAGCAAATGATCCATCCTAGGTGCATCAAATGAGGTATCAATAGAAAGCGTAGTAAAGGGCTTTTGAATGAGCTAAAAATAAAATATATATGGGTGTTCCATTTAAGAATTTCGAGATTTCTTCGATTTTGCGAAATTGTGAACACCCTGTATAACGCGAGCAGTTGCAGAATTTATTTCACGTAGCAACGAAAGTGCATACTAGTAGAAAATATTCTATTCCATTGGTTTCGGATCTTTTGATTTTCCTTATGCAGAATAGCCTACTGAAATGTATCAATTTATCAAGTAAAATAATTATTTACACAGAAACTATCAACTTTAGACCCATACAACATTATATCGATGTAACTAGCTTTCAAGCGCGGATCATTTTATATATTAATATACAGGATGTTCTATTTAAAAAAAATGCAACTGGCATTTCCATCTGGAACACCCTGTATAAAACAAAATATTTTTAAAACGTGCGCTTGATGGTACGGAAGGATATCCGATGACTAAATGTTTGACTTACTTTCAAATACTCGTGTAATCTTCCGTCCCCTCTTCGTTGCCGGACCCTGTATATATATATATATATATATATATAGTAAACCTAATCAGTAGGCGATTAAAGGTCTGTATATTACTTCAAAATATATGTATTTAAAAAACTCTACATGTTTAATCGCCTACTGATTAGGTTTACCATATCATACCAAGGTCACGAAGTTATTATATATATATATATATATATATATATATATATATATATATATATATGGTATTAATAAGTCGGCGATTAAAGGTCTGGTTTATTACTTCAAAGTATATATATTTAAAACAACTCTACATGTTTCGGTAATGATGCCTTTGTCAAGGATATAAAAAATATAAATTTATATTTATAACAGGAAAATGATCAGATGACAGATTTAAGCTAGATTAAACTTTGCATAGTGCCCGGTCTATTTCTTTTATGAAGCAGAAATCTATAAGGTCGTGTATCAGTAGGTCAATAAGTTGGTCGCCCTGTCGATATGTATCCATAATTTCTTTTTATGACGCAGAAATCTACAAGGTCGGGTATCAGACGGCCAATAAGTTGCCCCCTGTCGATATGTATCTATAATTGTTGACATTTATAGGTTTGTTTTTGCAAGCGTTTTGAAACGGTTTGAAAAACATTTTATGATCACCTTTATAAGTATGCGTCAATTACAATCGTTTCCAATCTATCCCAATTTTTTCGTTGCTAAACCGAATTTCAAATTCGTGGCTGCCAGTGACATCTACCATACAAATAGTAGAACTTCAGAATTTTCAAATCCATCTATCACATATTTCTTGAGCAACATGTCTGCTTACGCGAAAATGTTCTATGAATTCATTGTACGTGTATTGAGGAATAATTATTTCAAAATATTATTCATTCCATATTTTAATTTTATCTTGAAATAGTATTTCTTCTTCACTGGTAAACTCTCACTCAGGACTACTACTGTCACTAGTGGATAAACTAAATAAATCCGACATTTTTTTCATAAAACTACTACGACTTATACAACGCTTTGCAAAAAACAGTCAAGCAAAGAGCGCGATGGAGATTTTACAAATATTCAGTTAAAATCACAACGATGCCTAAACATTTCTCCACTTTCCGTGCATAAAAATGAATCTCGCATGCATCTGATATTCGGTTTCACAAAAATACTCAAACCATTCCAACCGATTGAAAATCATTTCACAACGATTTAAAAACTGCAAAAACGACAAATGTTTTATCTACCTTTAATTTTATTCCTCTGCCCGAAACCTTTTTTTTTCAATGCGCACACTCCTGATATTTCAAATGATTTCAAACGCCTGCAAAAACAAACCTTATAACTTTTACCAACTCTCTTCCTTTAGGTGTGCTTAAGAGTGAGCTCCATACTTGAGTATATTGAAAAAATAAGTTGACTATGTAGTGTAAACCATTTTATGAATAAGGAATAAAAAGTAAAGCAGTATGGACTGACACATGACAAAAATATGTACTTGCTTATTTTCCAGTAGGTTCTACTAACAGAAATATGATTCAATCGTATTACTTTCTATTATTATAAGTTTTTAGAATAATCATTTAGCATTTTTAATTTCTGTGTTTAATGAGATAAATTCTCCAGAAAATATCACAACGTAAAAGTACATTAGATTTATAAATAATACCTTAAAGAATAATATGGATATACAATTTAGAAAGGGAATTCAACGAATATGAATTATTTTACGAAATTGTTAAACTAATGTTCAATCTGGAATATTAAAACTTTCGAATTTAAATATTTATTGCTTTATACGGACACTCGACTCGGTCATTTAAACGTTAATGGATTTGTAAATGAAGCGACAACGATTGGTTTGATTGCTGTCCCCAATTGAAGCTCCGATTGCTGCATACACGGAGCAGCGGTTTTTTTTTTTGAATATTAGTTAACTGTCTATTTGTGGATAAAATTTATTAACGTAATAATATATTATCATACTGGAATGTAGGGTCTGTTCATATAAATTATTACTTAAAAGTCGTATTTTGTGTATAATGTTCAGAATTTAAATCGGAAATTCGATCATTTTTATTAGAAAATTTAAGGTCATTTTATTATACCGAATCTTTCAAGTGTGATTTGTGTTGCTTTCGTTGCCACTACTCTCAGCCAGATTACAGGTTCAAGGCTACTCTTGATTTATAGAAGTACCAAGGATTTTATTAGTAAACATAGAACACAGTAACCATCTACTACATTCAAGGGTCTTGTCAACACTTTTAGATATTACTATCCTCACACTTACATGAGGATAAATCAAGTCTTGAAATTTTAAAATATATTTTAGAACATCGTTAAGTAAACTATTCTATTTAAAAGAATGTAAATACGAGAGTTGCTTGGAATATTTTTAGAAACTACATAAAAACATACATAAAATTCAATAAGCGACATTATTAGTTTTCAAAGTATTTGCCTTAGATATCAATACTGTTATGTATACTCTTGAGCCAACAAACGAAATATTTTTTCACTCTGAACCTGATAGTTTGAAAATCAGTGTCCGAAAGCTTTCAACAGCTGCTTCAAGAAAAGAAACTTCTTTCTTGTGGCCAAAAATAAACCGTACAATGTGCTAATGAGAACTGGCGTTTTCGTGATGAAGAATAATGTCTTCGATTATTTCTTATTATTTTGTCAATAATATACGACCAGAAAATTTGCACTATGCCAATTAGCGTTCGGGGTGTTTCTCTAAAGGTAGGATTGCCACATATCCAGTAAAATCGAAGAACCAAGCCCATGACTTGCTTTGCAACATTGTGTGATCACCAACTAAACTAGTAGATATAGAGTAAGAGCTTTCTTAGCAGTATGTAATCATAAACTTCAATTATATATAAAATGTCATAAAATATTTATTATAAAATAAGATCGAGCTTGATTTAATCTAGAATGAATTTCCTTGATGTAAAGTAAATATGTTAAATATAAATGTCAGAAAGATGTAAAAATTATGACATTGTCAAGTGAGAAAGTAGAGTTCTTAACCCTAGAATGGTACGTTGGTGTCGCCTATGACACAGCTACACTTTATCTCTTTCCCAAACGCATAATTGAAGAGAGAAGTTAGCGACCACCTACGTACCTCTCGACGTGTCAGTACAGCTTTGAATGCGGTAGTTTTAAGTGCTCTGTTCTGTTTTACGTATCGCTAGCAATTGGTTGTGTCACATACGACTCCAGAATACCATTCTTGATATTATTTTTTTAATTTACAAAATATGGCTTCCACTAGTAAAGCATTGACTCAAGCAGAGTTAGAGGATATTATACGTTCTTACGAGAGAGGCGAAACAGATTTGGACAATATTGTTCCAGAAATAGTGAGCGACGACAGTGTATCTGAAGATGAGGAACTTTTAGACAGTGAGCATTCAGATACTTTTTCTGTCGAGTCTAGCAGTGAGGGAGAAAAGTCCGAAGAAGAATCTGTTACACGTCGAAAGGCAATTTATGGAAAAAATTGTTACAAATGGTATAAATCACCATTTTTCTCAAAAAATAGCCATACAGTGCAAAAGAACATTGTGCTTCGATTATCAGGGCCAAAGTCAAACGCATTAAAAGCTGCAGATGAGATTGAAGCATGGAAGTTATTTTTCACCGACGAAATGATTAATTGTATTATTCAACACACAAACCAAGAAATAACAAGACAATCCTCTAAATATGCTAATAATCAAAGCTTTTTAGGGTGTACTAATAGACAAGAAATATTGGCCTTATTCGGGCTGTTGTATATGAGTGGGGTTCTAAAAACAAGTTCTCCAAGTACTTCTAATTTATGGTCCAGACAATATAGATTACCCATTTTCAGAGCAACCATGTCACGAAAACGTTTTGAGTTTTTACTTAATTGTCTTAGCTTTGATGACAAAAATACCAGACAAGAGCGTAAGGATGATAAATACAACTAAATGCACCTATCAGATTTCTGTGGGATAAATTTATTGAAAAGTGTTCAGAAAATTATACACCTGGCGCATATGTAACTGTAGACGAACAACTTCTTCGTTTTAGAGGAAGATGTCCATTCAAAATCTATATTCCAAATAAGCCGGATAAATATGGCATAAAAATTGTTATGATGTGCGACTCTAAAGCATTTTACATGTTTCTGCTATTCCATATATTGGAACAGAAAGAAGAACTAGTTCTGAAACTTTACCTACTCAATATGTCCTGAAACTGTGTGAAAGCATATATGGAACAAACCGGAATGTTACCATGGATAACTGGTTCTCGTCCTCGGGCAAATAAATTATTGGAAAAGAAATTAACCATGGTAGGAACGTTACATAAAAATAAAGCAGATATTCCGCCAACTTTCTTGAAGAAAATAGCTACTGTTCCTAGCTCTGATTTTGCTTACGACGAAAATAAAACTATGGTTTCGTTTTCACCTAAAAAGAATAAAATAGTTTTGTTGTTGTCAACTTTTCACACTTATGGCGAAATTGAAGACGAAACTAAAAAACCCGAAATCATTCTCTTTTATAATTCGACGAAAGGTGGTGTAGATACATATGATCAATTGTGTCACTCAAAAACTGTGTCACGAAAAACCCGTCGATGGCCTTTACGTGCATTTTATGGAATGATAGATGGAATTGGAATCAATGCTTATGTTATCTATAACGCCAACAAACAAAAACAAAATAGTGCTTATAAATACATCCCAAGAAGACAATTTCTTCAAAACTTAGGCATGCAATTGATCAAACCACAATTGGAAAGCAGACTGAATGTGCCAACAATATCCAGATATTTACGTCTACAAATTCACGATATTTTAGGTGTGGAAGAAAAGAATCCTAGTTTGGAAAAAAGAAATCAACCTGTCGGTCAGAAACGTTGTCATATTTGCCCTAGAAATGCCAACAGAAAAGGTCGAGAACTATGTGTGAGATGCGGTGAACACATTTGTGCTGAACACAGAAGGCCTATTTGTCCTCCCTGCAGTGAAGCACTGTAATTAGTATTTTTGTGAGAATAACTGTTTTATATTTTTGTATCATTTTATTTTTTATAATAAAATTATACTTTTGTTTTTATTTTGAACGATAACTATACAAAAGTTAAAGATATAATGATGTGTCATATGCGACACCACTGTACTAGTCATGTACTAGAAAATATCGATACCATTCTAGGGTTAATAAGGACGATGTTAAAAAAATAGTAGCTGAAAATTTGAAAGAAAAAAAAAGAGGGACGATTTACTTATTGATTTATTAATAGCAAAAAAAAATTTAGAAATAGAAAAATAAAATTTTGTGAAAGGATGATATATTTATGATCTTTATAGTTTAATGATAGTAATTAAATCTCATTACTAATGATACTTATGTTGACATAAATGTATTCAATATATTGTCAAGGATAAGTATATATATATATATATATATATATATATATATATATATATATATATATATATATATATATACAGGGTTAGTTAAAAGTATGGAGACGGCGATTTATTGTCGTTAATATTCATTTTAGGGATTTATCTTCAATATAAAAATTTGTTAGGATATTTTGATCTACATTTGAGAATATTTGAATTTTTTTTTCTTCAATTGTTTTTTAGTTACGCCTGTCCGCGCATTTTTTTTTAATGGGAACTAGTAAATTTTACTCTAACATTCGATAGAGATTTTTTTTCTCTTTACAAAATTTCCTTGTTTTTTTAAAATTCGTTTTAATAACTTTTTTTATAAGAAAAAGCCGGTTCATGTGTTTAACAGATGTTCGGTACATCGCAGATAGACAGAAGCGTAGCGATAAACAAACTTGAGCGACATAATTTTATCAGTGGTTATTGTGTACGTCAAATCTTTGACAGAAATAATTCATTTGTGCAATTTGTTGCTGTTAATATTAACAATGGCGAGTTTAAGTGAACATGAACGAATTGAAATACTTATGATGTGGGTTATGGAGATAGACGCAGAAGTTTACAAGACGTTAGTAATTTATTTAATGATACGCATCCAAATAGAAATCCAATTTCTAAATCCGTTGTTGGTAAAACTTTAAGACGCTTTGAACAAACGGGTAGCGTTAAAGATTTGCCAAGGAGTGGTAGACCTAGAACAGCAAAAAGCGATGATAACAAACTGGATATTTTATTGGCTGTATCTGAATATCCCCATTTATCAACCAATCAATTAGCGGCAAAATTCAATATTTCACAGTCATCGATCGTTCAACAATTTCAACAATTTTGTTGAAATTAAACGATCTTTAGTTAGAACGTTTTTTTTTAAGTACAAATAAGATTCCGCAAAATGTGTAATTTGCGTACAAAATAAAACTACTCTTATTGATTAGCACAAAATGTGAAAAATACAAACAATTAAAGGGTTGATGAACGTATTCTAATTAATTAATAAAAAATATGAAATTCACAATCAAGTGTTAAAAATAAATCTACGTTAAAAACTGCAAAATTAAATTGAAACGACCAAAAAAAAACAAGTTCGTAAAAATGAACGTAAACGTTCGAGAAAATGATCTACAAAAGTAAAAAAAGCGAAGGTCAAGCCGGTTTTTCGTTAAGAGAAAACACCTGGGATATTGAATGCCGATAAATTAATTTTAAAATAATGACGAGATATATGAACGAAATATGAAACTTACGAATAATATTTGACAAAATAAAATTAAGTTAACAAGCTTATCTGTTGTTCCAACTCAGATCTGCCTTTTTCTTTCCGAAAGAAGATCGTCACTGGCGGGAACTATCCGACGATGGCTCAAGATGTTTTAATTGTTTTATCACTTTTGTCTGCCTGTCGGCTACACCATCTAAATAAATAAGGGAAGACAACGGCAATAAGAGAAAAGAAAGTTACAGAGATAGCTCTATACATACCAACTATTGCATCTGATGGCGGTTAATAAAAATGAAAACGATGATTGATTTGACGAGTTACAAGTGTATGTTACTTTTTACTCAACACTTTAAATCCTCCTCAAAGAGAGATATCGGATTAAGCGAATAAATTTTAAATATCTTGGATCGATTAATATCCCAAAGGGCCGTATTTTACATTAATACAATACGGTTACATCGATCGATATCCAGGTTTTGAACAGTAAGTAACTTCGTTCAAAGATCGATGGCAAATAATCAAAATGTAAAGAGCGAGTCGTCGTACGTTCTTAACAACGAAAAAAAAGCAAGCACTAAAGGTCAAGAGAAAAAAGCTTAAAGAAATTGAATATAAATTTAAATAGCAAAAAACGATACCGATACAGGTAGGTTCGTTTAAAAATGGAACGAAATATATTAAAGAAATTATTAATTAAATTATGAAATAAAGCAATAAACGTTGAGCTTTACGGACACGTAAGATAGTATTAAAAGTTTGCACTATTTTAAATAAATACTAATTATTAACCACAACATCAAATTTAATTAACAAAAGTAGTAGCACAGTGAATAAAAATAAAGTAAATGTAAATAGTAAATGCAAATAAATCAAAGAAAACTTTCAAATGTCCTTCCATGTCTCTCAATACATAAATGAAGCCGCCTGGTGAAATTCTGTTGAACATGCTGTAATGTTTCTTGGCGAACATTTCTAAATGCCTCTCTTACGCGTTCCATCATATTTTCCCTTGTTGTAGGAACTTCCACATAAACAAAAGCCTTGATATATTCCCATAAGTAGAAGTTCAAGACAGTAAGATCTGGACTTTGTGGAGGCCAAGCGATTGGACCACCTCGTCCTATCCATTTGTCTTCCTTCCATCGCCCTAGAAACTTCCTAACGTTAAGGCTGTAATGAGCAGGTGCCACGATCGTGTTGCAACATGAAAATTTTTCGAGTGTCAGCATCCACATGCTCAAGTAAATTAGGCAGTTCGTTCTGCAAAAATGCCAAATACTTATCGCTTGTAACGGTTCCATCGAAAAAGTACGGCCCAATGATATATGGACCAAATATACCTCCCCAGACGTTAAGAGACCATCTATTCTGATTGTCTACATGACATATCCAATGCGGGTTTTCTGTTGCATAATAATGCATGTTATGTTTATTGACCGCCCCATTACTTTTGAAAGTAGCCTCATCGCTAAACAAAATCTTTGTTAAAATATTTGGCATTTCTCGCATTTTATTTAACAACCAACCACAAAAGTCTGTTCTTATAATGAAATCATCACCATGCAATTCCTGATTTAATTCGATATGGTACGGATGATATTTATTACTTCTTAAAATTCTTCTTACGCTCCTATCTTCAATAGCTGTTACCTTTGAAATACTGTCTATACTTATATGTGGATTTTCCTGTATTGTTAATAGTACGGCCACTTCGCTTTTTTCATTGATTACCGGCTTATTTATTTCTCTCTTCTTGTAGGTTACACTACCAGTTTCTGTAAATCTCTCTAATAACCTTTCAAATGCTTCCGGTCTTGGCTTTCTTTAAAGGTTTGGAAATCTCTCTGTATATACTCTACTTGCTAGGAGACAATTTCTTGTACACTCCCCAAAAATAAATATCATATTCACCATTTCTTGAATACTAAAATTAGTCATTATATCAATTTTTTTTAAAGATTGAACGAAATATTGTTTAAGATGGAACGAAATTTTTGACAGCTTGGTTATTAAGTATACAATACAAAGGTATTTTTAATAATATAAAATATTACTAAAAATCTGGTGTTAAGAACACAAATGCAGGTTCACTATTAATATATTTTTTTAATATTTTCTGTGAACGTGTCCGAATATATCCTATCCCCAGAGACGTAGATACGTATTTTGCTTTTCTACAAGCTCATCGGTACGCCCCTGCTGGAGAAAGGATATTTCCAGACACATTCACAGAAAAAAACCACCTCGCCCTATCACCGTAATTATCCAGACCGAGATTTTTAGTAATATTTTATATTATTAAAAATACCTTTGTATTATACAAAACTGGTGGGGTTTACCTACTCATGTATGTTTCAATTATTCTGATACATTAAGTATACAAGCTTAAAACTGACACCAGATAACTTGATCAGCAGTCAATCTATTGAAAATGCTATATTACTTTATATTAATTATATGTTTGCTTTCACCGCTGAGTGAAAATCCACTGTTTCTCGTATTTAATGGGGTTCCTTCTTGTTATAGACCATTTATTGATAATTTGTTGAACATCGATCTTACAGAAGGTTTAAAAGCGCAAATTAGCTACTAAAAATACAAGAATCTTTATTAATTCAACTCTAAAAAGAAATAATTAGCAAATGATCCATCCTAGGTGCATCAAATGAGGTATCAATAGAAAGCGTAGTAAAGGGCTTTTGAATGAGCTAAAAATAAAATATATATGGGTGTTCCATTTAAGAATTTCGAGATTTCTTCGATTTTGCGAAATTGTGAACACCCTGTATAACGCGAGCAGTTGCAGAATTTATTTCACGTAGCAACGAAAGTGCATACTAGTAGAAAATATTCTATTCCATTGGTTTCGGATCTTTTGATTTTCCTTATGCAGAATAGCCTACTGAAATGTATCAATTTATCAAGTAAAATAATTATTTACACAGAAACTATCAACTTTAGACCCATACAACATTATATCGATGTAACTAGCTTTCAAGCGCGGATCATTTTATATATTAATATACAGGATGTTCTATTTAAAAAAAATGCAACTGGCATTTCCATCTGGAACACCCTGTATAAAACAAAATATTTTTAAAACGTGCGCTTGATGGTACGGAAGGATATCCGATGACTAAATGTTTGACTTACTTTCAAATACTCGTGTAATCTTCCGTCCCCTCTTCGTTGCCGGACCCTGTATATATATATATATATATATATATATAGTAAACCTAATCAGTAGGCGATTAAAGGTCTGTATATTACTTCAAAATATATGTATTTAAAAAACTCTACATGTTTAATCGCCTACTGATTAGGTTTACCATATCATACCAAGGTCACGAAGTTATTATATATATATATATATATATATATATATATATATATATATATATATATATGGTATTAATAAGTCGGCGATTAAAGGTCTGGTTTATTACTTCAAAGTATATATATTTAAAACAACTCTACATGTTTCGGTAATGATGCCTTTGTCAAGGATATAAAAAATATAAATTTATATTTATAACAGGAAAATGATCAGATGACAGATTTAAGCTAGATTAAACTTTGCATAGTGCCCGGTCTATTTCTTTTATGAAGCAGAAATCTATAAGGTCGTGTATCAGTAGGTCAATAAGTTGGTCGCCCTGTCGATATGTATCCATAATTTCTTTTTATGACGCAGAAATCTACAAGGTCGGGTATCAGACGGCCAATAAGTTGCCCCCTGTCGATATGTATCTATAATTGTTGACATTTATAGGTTTGTTTTTGCAAGCGTTTTGAAACGGTTTGAAAAACATTTTATGATCACCTTTATAAGTATGCGTCAATTACAATCGTTTCCAATCTATCCCAATTTTTTCGTTGCTAAACCGAATTTCAAATTCGTGGCTGCCAGTGACATCTACCATACAAATAGTAGAACTTCAGAATTTTCAAATCCATCTATCACATATTTCTTGAGCAACATGTCTGCTTACGCGAAAATGTTCTATGAATTCATTGTACGTGTATTGAGGAATAATTATTTCAAAATATTATTCATTCCATATTTTAATTTTATCTTGAAATAGTATTTCTTCTTCACTGGTAAACTCTCACTCAGGACTACTACTGTCACTAGTGGATAAACTAAATAAATCCGACATTTTTTTCATAAAACTACTACGACTTATACAACGCTTTGCAAAAAACAGTCAAGCAAAGAGCGCGATGGAGATTTTACAAATATTCAGTTAAAATCACAACGATGCCTAAACATTTCTCCACTTTCCGTGCATAAAAATGAATCTCGCATGCATCTGATATTCGGTTTCACAAAAATACTCAAACCATTCCAACCGATTGAAAATCATTTCACAACGATTTAAAAACTGCAAAAACGACAAATGTTTTATCTACCTTTAATTTTATTCCTCTGCCCGAAACCTTTTTTTTTCAATGCGCACACTCCTGATATTTCAAATGATTTCAAACGCCTGCAAAAACAAACCTTATAACTTTTACCAACTCTCTTCCTTTAGGTGTGCTTAAGAGTGAGCTCCATACTTGAGTATATTGAAAAAATAAGTTGACTATGTAGTGTAAACCATTTTATGAATAAGGAATAAAAAGTAAAGCAGTATGGACTGACACATGACAAAAATATGTACTTGCTTATTTTCCAGTAGGTTCTACTAACAGAAATATGATTCAATCGTATTACTTTCTATTATTATAAGTTTTTAGAATAATCATTTAGCATTTTTAATTTCTGTGTTTAATGAGATAAATTCTCCAGAAAATATCACAACGTAAAAGTACATTAGATTTATAAATAATACCTTAAAGAATAATATGGATATACAATTTAGAAAGGAAATTCAACGAATATGAATTATTTTACGAAATTGTTAAACTAATGTTCAATCTGGAATATTAAAACTTTCGAATTTAAATATTTATTGCTTTATACGGACACTCGACTCGGTCATTTAAACGTTAATGGATTTGTAAATGAAGCGACAACGATTGGTTTGATTGCTGTCCCCAATTGAAGCTCCGATTGCTGCATACACGGAGCAGCGGTTTTTTTTTTTGAATATTAGTTAACTGTCTATTTGTGGATAAAATTTATTAACGTAATAATATATTATCATACTGGAATGTAGGGTCTGTTCATATAAATTATTACTTAAAAGTCGTATTTTGTGTATAATGTTCAGAATTTAAATCGGAAATTCGATCATTTTTATTAGAAAATTTAAGGTCATTTTATTATACCGAATCTTTCAAGTGTGATTTGTGTTGCTTTCGTTGCCACTACTCTCAGCCAGATTACAGGTTCAAGGCTACTCTTGATTTATAGAAGTACCAAGGATTTTATTAGTAAACATAAAACACAGTAACCATCTACTACATTCAAGGGTCTTGTCAACACTTTTAGATATTACTATCCTCACACTTACACGAGGATAAATCAAGTCTTGAAATTTTAAAATATATTTTAGAACATCGTTAAGTAAACTATTCTATTTAAAAGAATGTAAATACGAGAGTTGCTTGGAATATTTTTAGAAACTACATAAAAACATACATAAAATTCAATAAGCGACATTATTAGTTTTCAAAGTATTTGCCTTAGATATCAATACTGTTATGTATACTCTTGAGCCAACAAACGAAATATTTTTTCACTCTGAACCTGATAGTTTGAAAATCAGTGTCCGAAAGCTTTCAACAGCTGCTTCAAGAAAAGAAACTTCTTTCTTGTGGCCAAAAATAAACCGTACAATGTGCTAATGAGAACTGGCGTTTTCGTGATGAAGAATAATGTCTTCGATTATTTCTTATTATTTTGTCAATAATATACGACCAGAAAATTTGCACTATGCCAATTAGCGTTCGGGGTGTTTCTCTAAAGGTAGGATTGCCACATATCCAGTAAAATCGAAGAACCAAGCCCATGACTTGCTTTGCAACATTGTGTGATCACCAACTAAACTAGTAGATATAGAGTAAGAGCTTTCTTAGCAGTATGTAATCATAAACTTCAATTATATATAAAATGTCATAAAATATTTATTATAAAATAAGATCGAGCTTGATTTAATCTAGAATGAATTTCCTTGATGTAAAGTAAATATGTTAAATATAAATGTCAGAAAGATGTAAAAATTATGACATTGTCAAGTGAGAAAGTAGAGTTCTTAACCCTAGAATGGTACGTTGGTGTCGCCTATGACACAGCTACACTTTATCTCTTTCCCAAACGCATAATTGAAGAGAGAAGTTAGCGACCACCTACGTACCTCTCGACGTGTCAGTACAGCTTTGAATGCGGTAGTTTTAAGTGCTCTGTTCTGTTTTACGTATCGCTAGCAATTGGTTGTGTCACATACGACTCCAGAATACCATTCTTGATATTATTTTTTTAATTTAAAAAATATGGCTTCCACTAGTAAAGCATTGACTCAAGCAGAGTTAGAGGATATTATACGTTCTTACGAGAGAGGCGAAACAGATTTGGACAATATTGTTCCAGAAATAGTGAGCGACGACAGTGTATCTGAAGATGAGGAACTTTTAGACAGTGAGCATTCAGATACTTTTTCTGTCGAGTCTAGCAGTGAGGGAGAAAAGTCCGAAGAAGAATCTGTTACACGTCGAAAGGCAATTTATGGAAAAAATTGTTACAAATGGTATAAATCACCATTTTTCTCAAAAAATAGCCATACAGTGCAAAAGAACATTGTGCTTCGATTATCAGGGCCAAAGTCAAACGCATTAAAAGCTGCAGATGAGATTGAAGCATGGAAGTTATTTTTCACCGACGAAATGATTAATTGTATTATTCAACACACAAACCAAGAAATAACAAGACAATCCTCTAAATATGCTAATAATCAAAGCTTTTTAGGGTGTACTAATAGACAAGAAATATTGGCCTTATTCGGGCTGTTGTATATGAGTGGGGTTCTAAAAACAAGTTCTCCAAGTACTTCTAATTTATGGTCCAGACAATATAGATTACCCATTTTCAGAGCAACCATGTCACGAAAACGTTTTGAGTTTTTACTTAATTGTCTTAGCTTTGATGACAAAAATACCAGACAAGAGCGTAAGGATGATAAATACAACTAAATGCACCTATCAGATTTCTGTGGGATAAATTTATTGAAAAGTGTTCAGAAAATTATACACCTGGCGCATATGTAACTGTAGACGAACAACTTCTTCGTTTTAGAGGAAGATGTCCATTCAAAATCTATATTCCAAATAAGCCGGATAAATATGGCATAAAAATTGTTATGATGTGCGACTCTAAAGCATTTTACATGTTTCTGCTATTCCATATATTGGAACAGAAAGAAGAACTAGTTCTGAAACTTTACCTACTCAATATGTCCTGAAACTGTGTGAAAGCATATATGGAACAAACCGGAATGTTACCATGGATAACTGGTTCTCGTCCTCGGGCAAATAAATTATTGGAAAAGAAATTAACCATGGTAGGAACGTTACATAAAAATAAAGCAGATATTCCGCCAACTTTCTTGAAGAAAATAGCTACTGTTCCTAGCTCTGATTTTGCTTACGACGAAAATAAAACTATGGTTTCGTTTTCACCTAAAAAGAATAAAATAGTTTTGTTGTTGTCAACTTTTCACACTTATGGCGAAATTGAAGACGAAACTAAAAAACCCGAAATCATTCTCTTTTATAATTCGACGAAAGGTGGTGTAGATACATATGATCAATTGTGTCACTCAAAAACTGTGTCACGAAAAACCCGTCGATGGCCTTTACGTGTATTTTATGGAATGATAGATGGAATTGGAATCAATGCTTATGTTATCTATAACGCCAACAAACAAAAACAAAATAGTGCTTATAAATACATCCCAAGAAGACAATTTCTTCAAAACTTAGGCATGCAATTGATCAAACCACAATTGGAAAGCAGACTGAATGTGCCAACAATATCCAGATATTTACGTCTACAAATTCACGATATTTTAGGTGTGGAAGAAAAGAATCCTAGTTTGGAAAAAAGAAATCAACCTGTCGGTCAGAAACGTTGTCATATTTGCCCTAGAAATGCCAACAGAAAAGGTCGAGAACTATGTGTGAGATGCGGTGAACACATTTGTGCTGAACACAGAAGGCCTATTTGTCCTCCCTGCAGTGAAGCACTGTAATTAGTATTTTTGTGAGAATAACTGTTTTATATTTTTGTATCATTTTATTTTTTATAATAAAATTATACTTTTGTTTTTATTTTGAACGATAACTATACAAAAGTTAAAGATATAATGATGTGTCATATGCGACACCACTGTACTAGTCATGTACTAGAAAATATCGATACCATTCTAGGGTTAATAAGGACGATGTTAAAAAAATAGTAGCTGAAAATTTGAAAGAAAAAAAAAGAGGGACGATTTACTTATTGATTTATTAATAGCAAAAAAAAATTTAGAAATAGAAAAATAAAATTTTGTGAAAGGATGATATATTTATGATCTTTATAGTTTAATGATAGTAATTAAATCTCATTACTAATGATACTTATGTTGACATAAATGTATTCAATATATTGTCAAGGATAAGTATATATATATATATATATATATATATATATATATATATATATATATATACAGGGTTAGTTAAAAGTATGGAGACGGCGATTTATTGTCGTTAATATTCATTTTAGGGATTTATCTTCAATATAAAAATTTGTTAGGATATTTTGATCTACATTTGAGAATATTTGAATTTTTTTTTCTTCAATTGTTTTTTAGTTACGCCTGTCCGCGCATTTTTTTTTTAATGGGAACTAGTAAATTTTACTCTAACATTCGATAGAGATTTTTTTTCTCTTTACAAAATTTCCTTGTTTTTTTAAAATTCGTTTTAATAACTTTTTTTATAAGAAAAAGCCGGTTCATGTGTTTAACAGATGTTCGGTACATCGCAGATAGACAGAAGCGTAGCGATAAACAAACTTGAGCGACATAATTTTATCAGTGGTTATTGTGTACGTCAAATCTTTGACAGAAATAATTCATTTGTGCAATTTGTTGCTGTTAATATTAACAATGGCGAGTTTAAGTGAACATGAACGAATTGAAATACTTATGATGTGGGTTATGGAGATAGACGCAGAAGTTTACAAGACGTTAGTAATTTATTTAATGATACGCATCCAAATAGAAATCCAATTTCTAAATCCGTTGTTGGTAAAACTTTAAGACGCTTTGAACAAACGGGTAGCGTTAAAGATTTGCCAAGGAGTGGTAGACCTAGAACAGCAAAAAGCGATGATAACAAACTGGATATTTTATTGGCTGTATCTGAATATCCCCATTTATCAACCAATCAATTAGCGGCAAAATTCAATATTTCACAGTCATCGATCGTGTCGTTTTTAAAAAGTGAAAACTAAAAACCTTATAAGGTACACCTTGTACACGAGTTAACGGAAGATGATTTTGATAGGAGATGACAATTTTCTGAAGAAATGTTAAATATTTGCAATAATAATGAAGATTTTGTCAACAATATTCTTTTCTCAGACGAAGCTACTTTTTGCCTTACCGGTGAAGTAAACAGACATAACTGCAGATACTGTTTTGGAGCACCATACGCAGTACCCCAAAAGGTTAATTTTTGGGTTGGCATTCTAAGCGGTCATATTATCGGTCCCTTTTTCATCAATGGCAATTTAACTTCGGCTCTGTATTTGCAGTTATTGCAAAATGAAATAATACCTGCTAGTTCTACGCTCTATCCTCATGAAAACAATGAACACCTGCCCAATGACAGTATCTGGTTCCAGAAAGATGGCGCCCCACCACATTATGGTGTAAATATTCGTCAATATCTGGACAACGTTTTTCCCCACAGATGGATTGGAAGACGAGCAACCATTGAATGGCCAGCCTGTTCGCCAGATTTAAGTCCTTTTGATTTTTTTCTTTGGGGATGCGTAAAAAACAAAGTTTACAAAGAAAAGCCCGATAATGTCGAAGATTTACAAATCCGAATTACCAGAACGATACAAGAAATTACCCGAGATTTTTTACAGAACGCTGTTCGGGGTTTTGTAAATCGATTGGGTCATTGTCAAATTACTAATGGACGACAATTTGAACACTTACTTTAATTTACTTTGTTATTATTTTGTTTAATTTTTCTTGTAAAAAGTTATTAGAATGAATTTAAAAAAACAAAAATATTATTGTAAAGAGAAAAAAAATCTCTATCGAATGGTAGAGTAAAATTTACTAGTTCCCATTTATAAAAAATGCGCGGACAGGCGTAACTAAAAAACAATTGAAGAAAAAAAAATTCAAATATTCTCAAATGTAGATCAAAATATCCTAACAAACTTTTATATTGAACATAAATTCCTAAAATGAATATTAACGACAATAAATCGCCGTCTCCATACTTTTAACTAACCCTGTATATATATATATATATAGTGTTTATATATATATATATATATATATATATATATATATATATGTATAGTGTTTAGATAATTCCTTAGCCGTTTATTAAATATAATAATTGATAAATTATTGGAGTTTTTCGGCTTTTATATGAAATATTTACAAATATTAAATTAGTATGTATGTAATTGTAAAGTAAGTGGGGATGTAAACATTGCTCGCTACAAATTACAAAGAAAATCATACGAAATTTTTATTTGAAAAACACTGTCCATGTTGGGACTCGAACCCAAGTCTACAGCCTGCCGGACCATCGCTCTTACCACCCAGCCACAATAGACCTAGGTTCAAGCTATTTAGAAATGCACCATAAAGCACCAACTAATTGAATCTACCATATCTATATAGATAGTAGATTTAATAGTTGGAGCTTTAAGGTCTGGTTTTACTTAAAAATTCATATATTTAAAACAAGCTTACATGTTTCGGCAAGTGATGCCTTTCTCAAAAAATTTTAAAATATAAATGGCAGTATATTAATGTCATATATATATATACATATATATATATATATATATGAAATTCTACATTTCGATTATTATGTTATAAATGGTACCTCCAGGTTTCCATACAAAAGCTCCACATCGGCAACGTAACATATGGCTAGCAAAATCGGATCATTATGTAGTTGACGTTTATGTATAAGTAATTAGATGTTTTCCTTCATCCAAATATGTTCAACCGTTGATTTGTAACTACGAATTGAAAAAGATGACATAATAAATATAATGACTTGTGTGATATGTCTATATCTTGCCATTTCTAGCTCTTATAAATGTTTTTTAAATTTACAAAAAGAGGAATTTAGTAAATATCCGAATGGGCGAGCGTTGACAACGAACAGCCCTAGCCACTGCAAAAGACGAAAAAGAATTAAATGATCATAAATTTGAAAATTGCATTCATTCTTTTGTCTGGTATATGTATATATATATATATATATATATATATATATATATATAATAACTTCGTGACCTTGGTATGATATGGTAAACCTAATCAGTAGGCGATTAAAGGTCTGTATATTACTTTAAAATATATGTATTTAAAAAACTCTACATGTTTCGGCTGTATACGCCTTTATCAAGAGAATACAAAATATGAATGACAGGATATAAATATAATAAATATATCCTGTCATTCATATTTTGTATTCTCTTGATAAAGGCGTATACAGCCGAAACATATAGAGTTTTTTAAATACATATATTTTGAAGTAATATACAGACCTTTAGTCGCCTACTGATTAGGTTTACTATATATATATATATATGTATATATATATATTTATATTTAGTGTTTATAAGAATTTTATTTTTCTTATTTATTTTATTGGCCGTGTCTTAATATTAAAAATAATAGATTTGTTAATGGTTTTAGCGACCTTTTATTGAATTTTGATGTTTTTACGACGTTTCGACTTTTATTAATTCAGTCTTTTTCAAGTAACTGGAAACAAGAAATATTACAATGAAAACATGAGAACTGTGTTGGTTTCGTGTGATAGACAGAACAATTAAATTAACAATTTTAAATTTAAAATTAGATTAAAAAATGAATTACAAATTAAGTTAACATTTAACGTTGAAAATTAAATTAAAATTAAATTAAAAATAGCTTAAATGAATAGGTAGGGAAACATTAAAGTGATTAACATCTGTATGAATAAATTGGAAATTTGAATTACACTACAAATACAGTGAAGAGAACAAAGAAATGACAAATAAACTCACCGTTATTATTTGTTTGGTTTTTTAAGGGTACGCATTCTGTGCAAACATGTGTTTTTATGGACATCCGAGCACAACCGACACGCACGCACAAGACACAACTGAAAAAAATAGCTCCCATTAGTAAAAACAACTTTAACTATAATATATACTACTAATATATACCCCTAAATACGGTCGTGACCACTTTGCTAATTCCAAAGAACAGCAATTAAACCACCCTAAACTAAAGGCTTAGTCACTTACAATATCCGCACAAGTACGGTCGTTCCTTAAGAAAAAAGGGTCTCGGATGTCCATAAAAACACATGTTTGCACAGAATGCGTACCCTTAAAAACCAAACAAATAATAACGGTGAGTTTATTTGTCATTTGTTCTCTTCATTGTATTTGTAGTGTAATTCAAATTTCCAATTTATTCATACAGATGTTAATCACTTTAATGTTTCCCTACCTATTCATTTAAGCTATTTTTAATTTAATTTTAATTTAATTTTCAACGTTAAATGTTAACTTAATTTGTAATTCATTTTTTAATCTAATTTTAAATTTAAAATTGTTAATTTAATTGTTATGTCTGTCACACGAAACCAACACAGTTCTCATGTTTTCATTGTAATATTTCTTGTTTCCAGTTACTTGAAAAAGACTGAATTAATAAAAGTCGAAACGTCGTAAAAACATCAAAATTCAATAAAAGGTCGCTAAAACCAATAAAAAATCTATTATATATATATATACATTTATATACTGTCATTTATATTTTAAATTTCTTTGAAAAAGGCATGTGTCGAAACATCTAAGATTGTTTTAAATGTATACATATCAAAGTAGAATAGACCTTAAATTGCCGACTAATTTAATATATTATACATATTTAATTAGTCAGCGATTTAAGGTCTGTTTTACATTAATATGTATATATTTAAAATAATCTTACATGTTTTGGCAATAAATGCCTTTTCCAAAGAATTTAAAATTAGAAATGACAGTATATTAATGTCATACTTATATATGTGAAGTTGTCATGGATAAAATTAAATTATTAAAAAATACATTCAAGTTTAATAATAATAATTCTTGCCTAAGCATTCCCCAACAGCTTGGCACTAATTACAGGGGGATTGACAGCCATGAGTTATTGTTATGTCTGCGTCCGTGGAGCGGCTTAAGATGTTAAGCTGTCGGCATTCGCTTAGAACGAGAAGGAAACCCACGAAAAGCTACTCCTACTTCCAATATACAGATATTTACATAACATATGATAGATGTTTATATAACAATTGTATATTCATGATGGTAAATTGCACATCGTTACTTTACATTATTTTAAGTTATAGTATATACTCCTTAGATTTTTTATGTCTCTTCTGTTGTTAATTGAATGGTTTTCTAGTTTAATATAAATAATTTCTTTAATTTCTTTCTTTGTCGATTATCTGTGTGTTTTCAAAATTGAAATGGTGATCACGTTGCAGTTTGTGTGTAAATAAAGAAGTTTTGTCTGTTCTGGAGTATTTGCGGGCTTGTGTTCTATTGCATAAATATTTTTTAGTTTGGCCTATCTAGTAACTATCGCAATCACAAGATAGTATTTTATAGATGAAATGTGTTTCTCGATATTTTTCTATTTAAGGTTTTAGTTTGGGTTTAGGTCTGGGCAACACGTGCAGTGTGCGGTCGAGCGTTGTCGTGCGTATATAGAAGGCGTGGGTGCCGTCGAACGTAGGGAAGCACAACGGGCCGTAGCGTAGCGGCAAGCCGTCATAGTATGCTGTATACGCAGCAGACATCATGTACGTCGAGCATGTGTAATAGCACCCCATACTATAATACCCTGCTGGCGGTGGAAAAGGCGTGGTTGGATGCACTCCTCGAGGTGACGCTCACCACGTCTCCGATGAACCAAAATTCTCGCGCCACCGGTGCTCAATATGAATCTTGGTTCGTCGGAAAACAAAATGTGCCTTCACTTGACAACCCACTGATGTCTAGCCTCCACCCACTGGCGCCGTGTATGGCGGTACTCGCGAATTAGTGTAATCCGCTGCAACGCACAGCGCGCTCGCAGTCCACTTTCTAGCAAACGCCCCCGTACAGTTCGCGTAGTGAGTACGCTTTTCCTTACTACTGGTCAAACGGCTCCAAGTTGCCTTGAGGAAGACGTACACGACGCTAAAGCGCTGTGCACAAGGGCGCGATCCTAGCTTGCTGTGCTCCCGCGGGGCCGTCCCGCTCGCGGTGAAGGCGCTTAGGTCCTTGCTAAATCCATTCTCGCCATGCCCGCTGCACTGCGGACAATGACCGCTTGAGACGGCGCGCGATAACACGGAAGGATACTCCTGTCTTGTGCATCCCCACAACAATTCCTCGCTCAAACTCACTCAGATAACGCGAACGGCCTTCATCACGAACAAATTACGATTACAACTACCCGCTTCCACCACACTAACCGGTTTCTCCCTCCCCGGAAACCTTAATGTTCCGCTAAATCTACGCATTTATCTTGACACCTTCAGATTATATAGGCTGTGCTCGTCACATTTTTTCATCAGTGTATAAGTATGACATTTATAAACTGTCATTTATTTTTGAAATTCCTTGAAAAAACATCATATGCCGAAACATGTAAGATTGTTTTAAATAAATAATAAATAAATTTTGAAGTAAAACTAGATCTTAAAGTGCCAACTAATTAAATCTACCATATATATATATATATATATATATATATATATATTTCGTCGAATGTTTTCGCGGTCGTTTGTTGAAGCGTTGTTCTTCGGGATATTTCGCCGCGTTTGGATGATTTCGTCCTGAGAAGGACAACTTTCTTCCTGACGTTTCGGTGACATCACTTTCACCTTTTTCTAGAGGATCTTCTCGTTGCAATGGTAACTTCAAGAGTGCGTTGATTTCCTGTGCCGCTCGTATTATATGGTCCCGTCGTAGTGGGGACGCGTGTCTGACTCCTCGTGATTGGTCCGTCGGTTGTTCTGTCGCTTTCGACTATTGGTCGATCGGTTTGCGTTCGGTCCGAGTTAGTATGACTGGGCTGTGGCAAGTTGTTCTCATTACGTCGCTTGTGTGTAATCTGCCTGTTGAGCAAGGCCGACTTCCATGTGTCAGGCAAACGCTGTCCGTCGTCACGTTTGTTCATACAGTTTTGCCGTTTCTCAATTTCTATTGCTTCTCTTATAATCCTGTACGTTAACCTCGTACTGCGTGCTATAGTTTTTGTACCGTCAAAGTCGATAGTGTGTCCTGTATGTAGCACATGCTTAGCTAGGGATGATGTTGATTCTTTTTTAGCTACCGCATTTCTGTGTTCTTCCCTCCGTACGCTGGTTTTACGGTTAGTATGCCCTATGTATGTCTGTTCGCATTCATAGCACGGTATTTCGTAGACCCCTTGGTTTTCTAGTTCTATCTTGTCCTTTGTATTAGGCAAAATGTCTTTTATTTTCATGTCTGTCGTATAAATGGTGTCTATGTCGTGTCGGCGTAATATTCTACCTATTTTCTCAGTCGTACCTTTCACGTAAGGGAGAAATGCTGTCCGTGTAGATCTTTCTTTCTTTTTTGGTTGATTCTTGTTAATTCGTGTCGCTCTGTTAATTGTATGTTGTGAATATCCGTTCGCTTGTAATATGCTTTTTATTGTTCCCATTTCTTCGTTTCGATGTTCTGCGTCTGACAAAGTTTGAGATCTGTGGATTAATGTTTTTACTACAGAGTTTAACTGTGCTGGGTGATGATGTGAAGATGCGTTGAGATATCTGTTCGTATGTGTAGGTTTCCTGTACGAACAGATATCTCAACGCATGTTCACATCATCACCCAGCACAGTTAAACTCTGTAGTAAAAACATTAATCCACAGATCTCAAACTTTGTCAGACGCAGAACATCGAAACGAAGAAATGGGAACAATAAAAAGCATATTACAAGCGAACGGATATTCACAACATACAATTAACAGAGCGACACGAATTAACAAGAATCAACCAAAAAAGAAAGAAAGATCTACACGGACAGCATTTCTCCCTTACGTGAAAGGTACGACTGAGAAAATAGGTAGAATATTACGCCGACACGACATAGACACCATTTATACGACAGACATGAAAATAAAAGACATTTTGCCTAATACAAAGGACAAGATAGAACTAGAAAACCAAGGGGTCTACGAAATACCGTGCTATGAATGCGAACAGACATACATAGGGCATACTAACCGTAAAACCAGCGTACGGAGGGAAGAACACAGAAATGCGGTAGCTAAAAAAGAATCAACATCATCCCTAGCTAAGCATGTGCTACATACAGGACACACTATCGACTTTGACGGTACAAAAACTATAGCACGCAGTACGAGGTTAACGTACAGGATTATAAGAGAAGCAATAGAAATTGAGAAACGGCAAAACTGTATGAACAAACGTGACGACGGACAGCGTTTGCCTGACACATGGAAGTCGGCCTTGCTCAACAGGCAGATTACACACAAGCGACGTAATGAGAACAACTTGCCACAGCCCAGTCATACTAACTCGGACCGAACGCAAACCGATCGACCAATAGTCGAAAGCGACAGAACAACCGACGGACCAATCACGAGGAGTCAGACACGCGTCCCCACTACGACGGGACCATATAATACGAGCGGCACAGGAAATCAACGCACTCTTGAAGTTACCATTGCAACGAGAAGATCCTCTAGAAAAAGGTGAAAGTGATGTCACCGAAACGTCAGGAAGAAAGTTGTCCTTCTCAGGACGAAATCATCCAAACGCGGCGAAATATCCCGAAGAACAACGCTTCATATATATATATATATATATATATATATATATATATATATATATAGATAATTATTTCTTGACCTTCGTCCAATATAGTTGATTTAGTGTGTGTGTGTGTTGTTAATGTTTCTGAATATGATTCGTTCCTCTTCCTGTTTGTTGCATTATTAATTCAATTTTGTGATTTTGTTATAAATTTATGAAAATAAGTATTTGTCTATTTTTTTAATCATCACATCAACCTTATAATATTCATAAAATCTGAGTCTAAATAATATTGTAAGTTTTTCAATTTACTTTTTTATCATTTATTCTTTAATTCGGAGGTTCGAAGTTGAATTGTATGCAACATTTGTTGCGATATTTTTTCGCCAATCCGGAAGATCCCCTATTGAATTTATTTACAGAGGGTGGAACAGTTGGTTTGCAATTTTCGACGTTCCTTTTATTTATTTCTTTCTCTTCATTCTACTCTCCGGGTTGTATTTTCTCGAACGCTTCACTAACTACTAATTACTATTTCGTCTCGTTCACACTGAAACTATTGATCACTTCGTATTTTCAGCTGCCTATTTCTCTTAAGTACTCTATTATGCAAACTCGCTTTCAGTAACTTTAAAAATCTGTTTTTTAAATTCAAATACATTCCTAAGTTAAACAATATTTATATTTTAGTTTAATATATAAAGGAATTCAGACACAAAGTAACTTCAACAACCTTCTTAATTAAATTCAACACGAATGCAAGAAAATGAGAAAGAAATTTATTGCATCCAACAGTATCACTAATAATCGAGATGACTTTAGAAAAACATCTATCGCACAATTTGAAATTTACAGCATTGATGGTTGAACATCTGTCATATATCATTGAGGATATTACCGATACGAAAAGGTAAAGCTCTGCAGGTTAGTAGCAGTAACAAGGCATCGTCTATAAAACTTTATCGCTCCGTAACTTGTAAAAGTCTCCGTAATGATGTACTTAAGTAGATCTTATGTGATAAATATGCCACATGTATGTCACTGCTCGCCTCATCACACTTTATATATTTTGAAATTGCTTATTCAACATTTATTTTTGTGCACAAACTTCTTAAATCGTGCGTTAACGAAAAATGTATTAACTCCTCTCAGTTTGCAATGGAATCAAAGACAAAATTTTATTTTCACTAATTTAGGTCTTGTGTATAGCATTTACATATGTATATATACATATATATATATATATATATATATATATATATATATATATATATATATATATAATAACTTCGTGACCTTGGTATGATATGGTAAACCTAATCAGTAGGCGATTAAAGGTCTGTATATTACTTCAAAATATATGTATTTAAAAAACTCTACATGTTTCGGCTATATACGCCTTTTTCAAGAGAATACAAATTATGAATGACAGGAAACTATCGGAAAAAATTAAACACACTTTAAAAAAATATGATATAGCTACAACATATAAACTTAGTAATACTAATAAACATTTATTTTCAAAACTTAAACCTAAAATAGAAAAAAATCGAGAAACACATGTCGTATATAAAATACCATGTCGCGATTGCGATAGTTACTACATAGGCCAAACGAAACAATATTTATACAAAAGAATACAAGCCCACAAATACTGTAGAACAGACAAAACTGCATTATCTACACACAAACTACAACGCGATCACCATTTCGATTTTGAAAACACACAGATAATTGATAAAGAACAACACACAGTGAAAAGACAAATTAAAGAAATGATCAGTATTAAACAGGAAAAAAATTCAATTAACAACAGAAATGATATAAAAAATCTAAGCAGTATATACTATAATTTAATTTTGTAACGATCTACAATTTACCATCATATTATATATTTTTTTTTGTTATATACCTTATGTTATTTAAATATCATTTAAATATCATATACTTTTGCTTATCATGATGACTGTTCCGTGTTTTGATTCCTGTCTAGTTGTCCGAGCAGGTTTTCGTGGTTTTCCTTCTCGTTTTGAGCGAATGCCGACAACTTTGTATCTTAAGTCGCTCCACGGGCGCATACGTAATAATAACTCATGTCTTGCTTTTCCCTGCCTATCCCTGTTTTCTGTTTTTTGCTGATGTGGTCCTCTACTGGGTTGCAGCCTAGCATATGCGCTACAAAACTCTAGGGGGGTCTGCCCGTTGGGCAGTCAGGTGCCATTCCGCCTTTCCAGCAAGAGTGAGGAACCATGCTACGCGGCGCTATCTCGTCGCCGCGCAATGCACACACCACTAGGACCGGTCCTGGGCGACAACCTGGCTAGGCTGCCGTTAACAGCACACACACGTTCGACGTGTGTGCTATGCCCCCGCTTCGGCGGAAAACGTTAAGATGGCATAAGTGTGACCATCGTCGACCGAGGTAGCCACTAAGAGTGTTCCCTTAGTTGCGATGAGCAACACCGTACAGGGTGCGCTTCGCCTGTCTGCGCCTTGCCTCGTTGGGGCGGGGGTCAGACCGTCGAAGTACTGCACGGAATTGTAAAGAAGTTGTCGGGAAAGGGTTGGCGGCCCTACGCAACGGCTGGTTATCCGACCTCTCTAAATTCATGCGACCGATCACTAAACACACGCACGAACGCACCGACATACAAAACCCTACACTTACGCTCTCACACAAAACCACACACCCATAGAGAGACGCAAGCTGCCAGCAGCAACCAACACACAAGTTCATACCCAGAAGGAGACACAAATTGCTAGCAGCGAACAACACATATTTTCACACCTTGTTATCTATTTTTTGGAATACTAAGGCATGATTTATTATTATTACTAGAATGCATCTTTGAATAATTTAAACCATAGCAACTTAATTACTTGACATTTATATCCTGTCATTCATAATTTGTATTCTCTTGAAAAAGGCGTATATAGCCGAAACATGTAGAGTTTTTTAAATACATATATTTTGAAGTAATATACAGACCTTTAATCGCCTACTGATTAGGTTTACTATATATATATATATATATATATATATATATATATATATATATATATATATATTGTTATGGGTCAAACAGCACCCTAATTCCAGCTTCTACAATAAGAAAAACTGTATAAACAATTATTAAATTCATTGAAAAAGGGTTAAATAAGCGGTTTTAATATATTAAATTAGTATCGAAATGTATATAAATTAATATAGCGACAACTTTGTATACTTTTAATTAACCTAATTCATTTTTAAACTTATTTTTATATTTATTATTTCAATTTCATAATTCAAATCTTTAGCGCGAAATTACAGATATTAAATTTATCTACATCAATGTTTTATATCGATACTAGTTAAACACGCCCACTTATTTAAAATACAATTAACCCGCAAAAACGATATTTGCTATGTGCATTATTATGTAACCTAGCATTTGAAAACATGTTTTATGAACTTGAAGATTATTCTATAAATTTTGTTATTATGTCCAAATTAATAAATTGTTTATTTTATACTTGTCAATATAATTACTAAAAGTAAAACTTCGAGCCTATTGCATATAATTAAATAGGCTTTGCAAATTAAAAAAGGCTATCGGCGTCCTTTTTTGAACATCTCTAGAACGTATAGCCGTTTTTCGTACTTCTAAAAATATATATTATAAAAGCAGTTAATATACCAGCTATATTATACCAAATCTACGCTAAATCTAATCATTATTAATTGGCCCAACTTTGGAAAAACAAACCTGAAGTCTTTCGCTTAGAAATCAACAAGTTTCAAGCAAAGCATCTTTATAATTGGAGTCCGAACGAGGAAGCCAAATAGGAGCTGTATAGGCCGTTATCGAATTTGGAGGACCCGCACATCTTATTTCCCGATTATTTCGACTTTCTTTCTGGATACCAACTACCAGATCACAGGAATACAGGTTCGCCTCATACATACTCTACAACAAAGCCGTAATAGTTGATATTATTTCATTAAAACAATACTTTCATTTAAATAAAACCTGAATTTTTACTTTTACTTTTATCTAACCTTACCATATCATAGTAGCCCTTTTAAAAGTTATCCTAAAGAATTTTTATATGTCAAAGTAGAACTTCCCCAATTTAATTTGTTTACTGTAGTAATTTTAGAATAAGATCACATTTATTTATCACCCATAACCTTATAACTATAATACACAGGTGCAAATATTTTTTTTAGTTAAGTTTATTTATCGCTTGTTACAGTTATTTGTTCTACTTACAGTTTCCTTTTCTAATTTCAATAAATATTTATAAATAAATATTAATAAATTATTTTATTTTTATTTCTATATCACTCTTTTATTTGTTAGTGTTAAGTTGTAGGAGTTATTTAATATAGATTTATTTATTTAAACGCATCACAAAGGAAATAAACTACCATTATCTACGAAGATCCTGAGATAACTATATCTCACCACCTCTTGCTTACGACGACTAGTTGGCACAATAAACGTATAGATAGCGTTGATCTAAATATATTTAGTATATTAAGGCGCCCAATTAAAATTTCAAATTTATTTATTTACACTTACATTTATCTCTCCATTCATATTTTTAATCTTCAGCATCAACGTATTATATCAATATATATATATATATATATATATATATATATATATATATATATATATATATATATATATACAACGTGTCCACTTAAGTATGAGACAAATGGGAAATATTTTTATTTTTGATTTCAAAGAAAACTTTATAGAAAAGAAAAGTTCGTGCATCCTAAGAAACTTGATATTTTGTATTCAGGGTTGCGTTGTATTACTTGGTTAGAAAAATTAGGTTAGGAAAAATTAAAAAACATTGAAGTTGCCGTAAGAGTACGCTACACTTATTTTTAAAGATATCAAAAATATTCATTTAAAAATGTTGTTTCAAATTTCAAAATATGCTCAAATACGAATTGTTATTTAAAATTTCGAAAAAATAAAAATTAAATTATCGAGCAATAATAATAGCAAATACGCAATAGTTTTTAACATCCATCTTTGTGACAGTAGTTCTATGGTTGTCATTTGTATTGTCACTTTAGTAATAAATTTTATGTGATTGTCAGATCCGCTGTCACTTTAATAATTAAGTAATTTTAAGACAATTCATTAAGTTATTACCTACCAACTATGGCTGAACGGTTAACTATGCAAGAGCGAGCTGAATTAATTCTTATTTGCGGAGATAACTACAAAACATGTAGAGACGCAGCTGATATTTTTAATGAAAGACATCCCAACAAATTTATTAGTTTCCAAAGAGTCTCAAGAATTTTAAATCAGTTTAAAGCAACTGGTAGTTTAGAAATGCGTTACAAAAAAAGTAGGGAAAAGCAAGTGAGACATTTCGAAAATTCTTTACGTGTTATGCAAAGTGTAATTGAAAATCCCAAAATTTCTGTCAGAAAAATTGCAAGCAATTTGTATGTATATTAAAAAATCATCAGTAAGCAACATTTTGGTTAACAATAGATATCACCCCTATAAGCCAAGATATATTCAAACTTTGCAGGAACGGGACTACAACAATAGATTTGAATTTTCTTTGGATATTCAAGGTACATTAGAAACGCAGAAAACGTTTTTCAAAAGCATTTTGTTTACTGATGAAGCAACCTTTACTACTAATGGTGTTGTGTGTGCACAAAATTGTCGTTGGTGGTCGTCTGACAACCCACATTTTAGAATTCCCTGCAAGAATCAATATTCGCAAAAGGTAAACGTTTGGTGTGGAATTTTAAACAGAAAAATTTTTGCCCGTATTTTTTTCAATCGTCATTAAATTCACAACGATATTTAGAATATCTACAAACATACGTCGATAACGAATTAGACGAATTGCAACTAAATATTATAAGAACCCTTTGGTTTATGCATGATGGAGCACCTGCACATAGTGCACGAATAGTTGTAGACTATTTAAATGAAAAATTTGGAGAAAGATGGATGGGACGAAATGGATCTTTTCCATGGCCAGCGCGCTCGCCCGACTTAAACCCCATGGATTACTTTATCTGGGGATGGCTAAAGAATAAAGTATATTCAGAAAGGCCGTTTCAGAATTTAGAAGAATTGAAAAACAAAATAGGAGATGCGGTACTGTTCTTAAGAAATAATCCTAATGCGAGGATTTCAACAGGCGTACAAACATATGCATTCAACGAGAGGGGCATCATTTTGAATAGCTTTTTTTTTTGTTTGTATTTCTGAATTTGTTGTTTTTGTTAATTTCATATTTATTTTGTAATATAAAAATGTATTTTTATAAAGTTATATGCAAATGATTTTTGTTTCATTCTATTGCATTTCAGCGATAAAAAATTGATATCGAATGTAAATGATTTCACGTGCAATTACATAAAATTTATTATTAAAATAACAATACAAATGACAACCATAGAACTACTGTCACATAGATGGATGTTAAAAACTATTGCGTATTTGCTATTATTATTGCTCGATAATTTAATTTTTATTTTTCCGAAATTTTAAATAACAATTCGTATTTGAGCATACTTTGAAATTTGAAACAACATTTTTAAATTAATGTTTTTGATATCTTTAAAAATAAGTGTAGCGTACTCTTACGGCAACTTCAATGTTTTTTAATTTTTCCTCTAACCAAGTAATACAACGCAACCCTGAATACAAAATATCAAGTTTCTTAGGATGCACAAACTTTTCTTTTCTATAAAGTTTTCTGTGAAATCAAAAATAAAAATATTTCCCATTTGTCTCATACTTAAGTGGACACGTTGTATATATATATATATATATATATATATATATATATATATATATATATATACAGTTCATAAAGTGTAAGTTTTCAGTTCGTACTGCCCAAGTGTGAACCGCAAATTGTACTTTATCTCTTTCTAACACACATGAATACGCGCTGTAATACTACACACGTTTGTCATTTTAAGTTAAGACGTACGTCTTTGAAATATTACATTAAATAAAAAGGATAGGTTGTCCAGGAGATAGTCTTGTGATATTCGGCTTGCTGTCAAATTATTACAATATTGTTGTTCATTAACTTTGTTTCCGGTATTCTGACTTCTAGGTTAAGCATTGTTCTAATTTGAATATTTAGTTAGTCATCAAAAGTTACAAAATCTCTTCTTTTGAGAACAATACTAATAATAGTATAAATATAATAATAAATAGTAATATCAAGTAGTGGCAATAAGTACGATTATCACTTTGACATTTCTAACCTATTTATTTTACAGAATATTTCTTAGATGCCTGGTAAAGATTATAATTATATATAATTTGTTTGAATATAAAAGTAATAATTTCCGCATAGTTTTCTTGGAGAGAATATATTTATACAAAACTAGAAAAGAAACAATACTTTTGAACTATTCATGTTTCTACTTTACTCATTATTATTTTGACATGTAGGTTATGTATATGCTGTTTTCGGTTATATTGCAAGTAACATACTAAAGTTTTGACAATATTGCAAAACATGACGTTTATATTTTATGATGACAAACGGTTATTCCCGTGATTGAATATTGACTTCATTTGACTCTGCAGTACTGATTTGAATAACATGCTTTGAATTTGACCTTGAACTGAAAACTTATACTTTATGAACTATATATATATATATATATTGTAGATTTAATTAGTTCGCGATTTAAGGTCTGGTTTTACTTAAAAATGCATATATTTAAAACAATCTTACATGCTTCGGGAAGTGATGCCTTTCTCAAAGAATTTAAAATATAAATTTATATTTTAGTATGACATTGATATACTGTCATTTATATTTTAAATTCTTTGAGAAGGGCATCATTTACCGAAACATGTAAGATTGTTTTAAATATACGCATTTTTGAGTAAAACCAGACCTTAAATCGCCAACTAATTGAATCTACCATAACATACAAAAGTCAAGAAATAATTATCTTTATATATATTGCAATAAATATATACATGTCAAAGTAAGCCAGACTTTAAATCGCCGTCCAATTTAATTTACTATATATATATATATATATATATATATAGTAAACCTAATCAGTAGGCGATTAAAGGTCTGTATATTACTTCAAAATATATGTATTTAAAAAACTCTACATGTTTCGGCTATATACGCCTTTTTCAAGAGAATACAAAATATGAATGACAGGATATAAATGAATATATTTATATCCTGTCATTCATATTTTGTATTCTCTTGAAAAAGGCGTATACAGCCGAAACATGTAGAGTTTTTTAAATACATATATTTTGAAGTAATATACAGACCTTTAATCGCCTACTGATTAGGTTTACCATATCATACCAAGGTCACGAAGTTATTATATATATATATATATATATATATATATATATATATATATATATATAAGGTAAACTTAATTAGTCTGCGATTAAAGGTCTGGTTATTACTTCAAAGTGTATATATTTAAAATAATCCCACATGTTTCGGCAATGATGCCTTTGTCAAGGATATAAAAAATATAAAATCTTAAGTTTTCCTTATCATACCAAGGTCACGAAAATACTATATATATATATATATATATATATATATATATATATATATATACATATACATATGTTGTACATGGATTCCGGGTTTTCTTCCGCGTTTCCACTGTTTGGTCTTCGTAAAGACTGGTGCTGGCTTCTGGACGATGTTTCGGCAAAATCACATTCGGCATCTTCAGGTCTGCGATAACTGTCTGCTTCTGCTTCTGGTTACTCGTAAACTGACGCAGTCGAGTTTAGGATGGTGGTTTTATGCCCGATGAGCGTTCTAGTAGGTTACACTTTATTGAGTGTGTGCGCGGCTCCGTGTCGTTGGGCCTGTAGCTGGAGTGTACTGGCTGGGTTGTGGTGTAGGTGTTTTTGTTTGTTGTTTGTTGTCGACAACTTCTTTGCTTAACACTGGTTTCCATGCTGTTGGTAGCCTGTGGGTATCAACCCAACGCTAAAGATAGAATCCCACTCGAAGTTCAGGACGTCTACGAAATACCATCCTCGGACTATGAACAATTTTATGTGGGCTAGACAAACAGGCGAATAAACGTAAGGAGAGAAGAACACAAAAATGCAGTCGTCAAGAAAGAAACATCATCCCTGGCACAACATCGACTGATACAACTTATCCGTAAGAATTATTATAGAAGCGATAGAAATAGAAAAAAGACCAAACAGTCTAAATAAACGTGACCACGGCCAGCGCCTGCCACATACTCGGAAACCCCTTCCAAATCATCTACATATCAACACTAAACGCAATCACAGCACACCTCTATTTCAACCGAACACTTTAAGATCCGGACCAATCACACGATGCCGTTCATGCGCAACACCGACAAGGCTATACCCCCATCCGACGCAACAGTATATAAGCAGACGCAAATCACAACCACACTCATCCCTCCGCCGACTCCTACCAACGAAAGGTCAACTCTAGAAGATAACGAGTGCGCTGAAATATCGAGAAAATGAGTCCTTTTCAGGACATATCCCACACGCGGAGAAGAACCCGAGAAAAAGCGATTTCATACATACATACAACAACGATTTCATACATATATATATATATATATATATACATATTGCCGTGGATTTTTCCCCGAAGAAAGAAAGTAAAAGAAACTATAAAAGACAATATATTTATGTGTATTTTATTCCAGAGAAATATTTGAGGATATTTTATATTTTATGTATATTTTATTATAATGTATATTTTTGTCCACGATTGCATATTTAGCGAATTTAGTTTTGATGTATGCAGTCCGGGTGGAGTGGAAGTATTTTCATATTGTAGCTCTTTTGATCTATGTTAGGTAGGGCTGTGATGCTGTTTCCGGGAAGTAGGAGATTCACGGATTTACCAGTCATTGAACAGATAGGTCTAGTTTTTTTCCTGCTGAATAGAACTTCCTTTTATTCAGATATTTTTAGATAAATACGGTTTGTGTTTTAGTGGTGCTTTATTGATGTATTTAAAATTAATTCTCGATTTATTACGAGTCTTTTATACTTGTAATTTTGATTTGAATGACCTATCTGTAGTCTCTCTTGTAATAGTTTTTTTTTGTGAAGTGGCTACATTAATTAATGTATGTATATTTCTCTTAATATATATATATATATATATATATATATATATATATATATATATATATATATATATATATAACTTCGTGACCTTGGTATTATATGGTAAACCTAATCAGTAGGCGATTAAAGGTCTGTATATTACTTCAAAATATATGTATTTAAAAAACTCTACATGTTTCGGCTGTATACGCCTTTTTCAAGAGAATACAAAATATGAATGACAGGATATAAAATAAAATATAAATTTTATATCCTGTCATTCATATTTTGTATTCTCTTGAAAAAGGCGTATACAGCCGAAACATGTAGAGTTTTTTAAATACATATATTTTGAAGTAATATACAGACCTTTAATCGCCTACTGATTAGGTTTACCATATATATATATATATATATATATATATATATATATATATATATATATATATATATATGTATATATATATATATATATATGTATATATATATATATATATATATAGATATATATATATAGATATATATATATATATATATATAATAACTTCGTGACCTTGGTATGATATGGTAAACCTAATCAGTAGGCGATTAAAGGTCTGTATATTACTTCAAAATATATGTATTTAAAAAAACTCTACATGCTTCGGCTGTATACGCCTTTTTCAAGAGGTAGGCGATTAAAGGTCTGTATATTACTTCAAAATATATGTATTTAAAAAACTCTACATGTTTCGGCTGTATACGCCTTTTTCAAGAGAATACAAAATATGAATGACAGGATATAAAATTTATATTTTATTTTATATCCTGTCATTCATATTTTGTATTCTCTTGAAAAAGGCGTATACAGCCGAAACATGTAGAGTTTTTTAAATACATATATTTTGAAGTAATATACAGACCTTTAATCGCCTACTGATTAGCCGAAGCATGTAGAGTTTTTTTAAATACATATATTTTGAAGTAATATACAGACCTTTAATCGCCTACTGATTAGGTTTACTATATATATATATATATATATATATATATATATATATATATATATATATATATATATATATTTATGTATTTAGAAATAATTTTTTAATATTGTTGAGCTCAGTAAAATCATTAATATTTAGTTTATAAAATATTTTTGTAATAAGAGAAATATTAAGAAAAGTTATCAGATTTTTTGGAAGTAATTTTTTTTAAATAAAATGTTCTAGAAGGTTAGAAGGTGGGAAAATTTATTTGTATCATGTTAATGTGCGCATGATTTAAAATTTAGATTGCGTGTGAATATAGATAGTTTTTTATTTGACGTTTGATATTTGGGATAATGTAATTGATAATATCTGATAGTTTTTTTTTATATTTAATTTGTAATTTGCTCGCGGTCATTTTGGTGAGGTTTTTACCTTTTGCTTTCATTTAGTATCAAAGTTTTCCTCACCCCTGTCTCATTATAGATGTTTCAGTTCGAGTTTATACTTTATAAAGTCTATTTCTTTTTCTTTTTATTTTTTTTTTATGGGATAAAGATATTGAGTGTTGAATCTTTGTTTGTTTTCCTAATACCTTTTGTTTTTATTCTTGTGCGACGTACCCTATGAGGGTAAACCTGTAGATTAAAGAGCTCCTGGAAGGCGACCCGACTGAGATAGACCGGCAAAGCTACTGTGTATTGTGAACCAAAGTTATATAAGCAATCAACATCACAATTCACTGCAATATGTAGGTATGAAATCGTTGTTTCTCGGGTTTCTCGGGTATATATATATATTATTTGATAAATCTTGGAATTTCGGCTATATATTAAATATTTAAATTAGAATGTTATTTCGCGAAGTAATGTGAAATGTAAATATTGCTATATACAATTACAACGCTAAATATACGAAATTTTTATTTAAAAATATCGTCCTTCAATGGGACTCGAACCCACGACTTTAGTTCTCTAGACTAAGGCTCTATCCTCTGCGCTACCATGGACTTGCTCCGAGTTGTTTTTAGAATGCCTTAAGTTACTTATTAGGGACCAAATAATAATATTCTGTCTTCGGTGGAATTTTGGCTAAATTTTCATCCATTAGCTATTTAATAATAATCTAGCCGTACAATTAATATACCGGGTCATTTGTCATTACACATAGGCATAATGCATTGATTGACTTATTTCCATTTCCCACTACACATAGGGATAAATACATGGTAGCGTAGGCAACCAGCTATACACAAAAATTTACGTACAAACAATACATTAATTCTTAAATAAATTACAATGGAGGGTAAATATTTTTTTTAATGTCACAAATTTCTCAATTTCTATTCATTACAAAAAACTTAAATTAAATATATTTTTTTCAAAAATAGATAATTTATTTAAATAATGGATACGTATAGTGCTATATGCCCCACGGGCACTAGACTTGCGCTGACAATTACCTTCCTAAACTTACCCAACTTACCTGCAACTCATGGTTGCCCTGGAGATCTTTTGGCTGAAGGGCTAAGTCAGTTAAGAGGCGAGTGGCGGGGAGGTTCTTACATAAAAAAGGGCGCCACCATGTTTACCTTTAGCCAACAGAGAACACAGACTCTGTCGTAGTAAGTGGATAACTTAGTAATCTCGAATAATTTGACGCTGAATTTAAAAAAAAATAAAGAAAAGAAAAACAGAGTTTATAAAAATAACAACCATATTTATTATATAAGCAAAAAAAAATATACATATATATATATATATATATATATATATATATATATATTATACCAGAGAGGTATAGGTATGGAGCAAACAAAATATTTTTTTAAATAGTTGGAATATCATTCATCATACTAATATCGTATTCTAAACTATAGATTATTGCATAGGTAATCCATTAAAGCTTTAATGATCCGTACCAGGTTCGATACACTCAGTATATGCAATAATGGTACACACAAATAGAAATTAATAATGCAATGAATTATTAAACCACAATATATTCACATGATCGGATACTCCAATCAGATAGTAATATAAAAATAAAGGCTCAGCCTGTATATGCAAAAATATGTGTTAAAGAATAAACAAAAAATGTAACTAGAATATTTTTCTATAATTGTGAAAATTTACCAATTAAATGGAAAATATATTATTTAAACAAAATTAGATATAAAAATCGCATAGGATTCCGTTACTGATAAAAAAATGTTAAATTTAATTTATTCAAAATTTCTTTACTTTAAAACTAATGACATGTGGGATTGATACTATAAAAAAAATACTACTGAAATTTGAATTAGAAAACTGATTAAGTGATTTATAAATGTAATGAACTTAGTTAAATTTTATATTGATGCAAGAGAAAAAAATAAAATAAAATGGTGAGTTTATATTAATTTTCTGGGACTCTGTCACAAAAAATGTTATTCTACACACACTACTACACACTCTTTGTGGCTTTATTTTCTTTAGTATTATCCACTGTTGCCAGTATAAGTATTACTGTCCAACTAGATTTTAGAATACTTTCGCGATAAATTTTAAGTTTTGAAATAGATTTAACGAGTTTCTTGTACATTCTATATGACAGTCTAAATAATTTCCTTTTGAATGCTTAAACATTCATATCTTTAATAGTTAGAAAGTATAGTAAGATAAAACACTTTGAGTTATATCTTTAGCTAATAGGAAAAGATTGGATGTAATTTTAACAAAATAAATACTTAGGTTATTTATTGGTATTTTTAAAAATCATATTAACATTTTTCGGTTTTAGTCTTGCACACCTTTGTTCTATTGTTAAACGAGCTATACTTTACACTCTCACTTTCTGCTGAACTTGCTCGAATACAGAAGAATTTCCTAGCACATTGTTTAACAAGGGTTTCAGCCCCATTCCTGTTACTTAAAAGAAAATCCAAATAAAAACTGTATTTACCCTTTTTTCTTAAAACTTACGTTCCAAAATAAAAGAGGATCTACGTCCTGATTTGAATTTGGCCTTTCGAGGTATTGCCTTGTAGTTATTATTACATCGGCTTTAATTGATTTTACTTTCTCTTATTCTTTCTTGCATAAATCCAAATAATGAAAGTGACTTTTAATGGAACTAATGTCTGTTTCGATTACAGGCATTTGTTCTTTATTTTCAGGATCTGCTTTCTTCATATTATTAAACATTTCTTGATCTAGAAAAGAAGTAACCCCGGTAGCATTTTCAGTACTACGCAAAATTTCTCTTTAGATCAAGTTTATGAAATAGTAGCTGCTCTAGTAACTGATCCTGCTTCATATGAAAATAGCCTAGCTTTCCTCCCTCAATCTTTAATTCCAGTAGTGATGCTGTCAAATAATTGTACAGTCCAAATGTTATCGAGATTATTAAAGAAATAGTATCATATTTATTACCTACAAGAATTTTTGTTATATTTTCTACCTTTTATGATACACTAATTTTACTATCTAGATATAGGTATTTCAACCCTAAAGAAATACTATCCATCTTCTTTGAATTAGTTAAATACTTATTTCGGAAATATTTGTCATCACTGCCAATTCCTTCACTTTCAAGCGGCGATCTTCTAGTACTAAATCCTCAATAATTGAAATTTGTTTAGGCGTTATCACTTCAATTGGTCGACCGGACCGCTCAGCATCTCCCAGGGTTTCTTGCCCCAAACGGAAACATTTGACCACTTTTTTACAGTGGAATGTGAAGGAAATAAATCACCGTAAACGCCGTCTAAATGTTGTTTTATTTCATTAAGCGTGGTCCCTTCCTTTGTTAAAAAAATTTTCATGCGCTAGTTACGTTATCTGGGCGGCTACTAAAAACTACTACTCGTAGAATCGTCATATTCATAGTGTAGGCTTCGCACATATGTACCTATGACGTAAAGGACATTGAACACGTTCGAACTTGTATAAGCCTATAAGGCCAAGAATTTATGTCGCTAACCTCGTATGTGCATAAATCCAAAGCAACCAACGTCAAGTTTAAGATTACTATTTCACAAAAATTAAATTTAAAATTATTAAAATATATTGAAGTAGAATAAATAGCTATATTATTGGTTCTAAATCAACAATTAATCTACGTTTTATACAAATATTAAGAAGAATTGAAAAAACTAATGAGAGAGTGGCTTCCTATTTTCCATCGTTTAGAGAAGCTAGTCCAAATTTTTAATTCTCCAAGAATTCTAAAGATATAAGACCATAACTTTAAAGATATATTCCAAGAAATTATCCAAGAACTATATTTAATCGTTTTTATGTTTGTAAAAATTACGTTTATCAAACGAAGCTCAACAGCATATAGTTATAAGTGCAATTATGCCAATGTCGTTTTCACTACAAACTATGAGATAATTTATCACCAATAAATCTTCTTTTATTTGCATAGCTAAGTATTGTTTTATCGTATCAATATAATATATTGATATGGTTCAGCTTACTTCCTTAATAAATTCTTCATCGTATAAGATATTTGTCCCAAGAATGTTATATCTGAAATATAATGATTTGAGGAATATTACTTTAGAGTTAAAAGTTTTTATTTTTGATGTAAGATCATAATTGGATTTTAAAATCACGATATCGATTAATATTGTATATTTTATTTTGTCTATTTACATAATTCGCTCATTAATTAATTAATCATAACTTATTTTCGCGAGAATTTAAGATTTCTTAAACTAATTATGATTATTTTATTTGTGTACAAATTTCTGTAAACATTGTTATTTATTATGACTTTTGAAAGCATCATGTTCAAAATTTGTAATTGAAATCACGTGCATGGGTTTTGTTAGCATTTAAATAGGTTGCTAGAGATATTTTCAACACTGAATTATTAAAGAGATACATTGAAGAAACTTTTTAAATTATCTCTTTTCAATTTGTCATAATTATCTTTTATATATTTTTCGAATTCATTGTACAATTTTCTAAAGAAAATTTGATTTATGCTTTTACAACTTTGATATGGTAGTCAGGACGACAAAAAAAAAACAATATTAATACTGGTAGCCGTAACTTTGTGGTAATTCATTTTGAAAATAATAAAATAAAATAAAACAATAACTTTGTTTTACCACTTTATTCACATATAGTCGTGACCGCGGTTTCGACATACAATGTCATTATCAAACTGCCAGTTGATAATGACATTTTGATAATGACATTGTATGTCATTGTATGTCATTGTATGACATTGTATGTCGAAACCGCGGTCACGATTATATGTGAATAAAGTGGTAAAACAAAGTTATTGTTATATTTTGTTTTATTATTTTCAAAAACAATATTATTGATTAAGAAGATTTTTGCATGCAGTTGAAAATAATAGTCTAATTTTTGAATTCCTCTTCAAAATTAATCATATAAATTATTTACAAAAGTATTTTTTTAAATATATAATATTATTAAAAATGGGGTGTGAAGAACACAATAAAAGTTCATATGTATTATTGAATGTATCTTCTCCAAAGACGAAGATATGTATTTCACATTTCTACATGATTGTCAATACGCCCCTATTGGAGAAGAGACACATTCAACCAAACATAACTACCTTGCCATCTCGCAGATATTATTAAAACAGAGCGTGAAGGAATATTCAACGCTGTCTATATAATAATCGCAGAACTAGCCGTGGTGTTCCTTATAGTCGGTAACCACCGTATCTATAAAAAACTGTATTATCATGTCTTCAATACTTGTCGGCGTAAACCGAATACGTATATGTGTTTTATTTAGTAAATTATTAAATATATTTATTATTATCTTTTGACCATTTCGTTTTATTTTATGTATTAACGCGTTTTTTTGTTTGTGTATTTGGAACTCGCATTTAGACCCTTTGAGATTAAGTTGTTCTCTACTTATTTTTATTTATTCTTTATTATCATATTTGAGCTAGCAATACAGTTAATTTCTTGAAATTTTATATTCATTATTATTAATTACAGTCAGCGTTACTACATTATTGACACCGAACGTGGGTCTATACTCCACGGCATTCGGTCTTATTTCATTATTGGCGCCAGCAACGTCGGGGCGAATTAACGGATACCCAAACAGAAAGGATATAGTACATAAAATAAAAGATTATAACTTTTTTTTTTTTTTAAACATAACGATATTTTCTGGAGGATTTGTCTTGTGTCCTTTTATTATTAGTAATAACGTAGACTTTGGTCCGAGAAGTAACAGTGTACCTGCAATTAAGGTTATAAAGGTAATAGTATAGTGAGAGGTGTAAAATTTGTTATAAGTTAAATAAATAAAGAACGAGGATATTTATATTTATATTGTTTAATTAAAAAATATTCGTTAACATCAAATATATAATATTTCTTATCAATATCCTATTTATTCAATTTAATCAACTTATGGAAACCCGTTCTCGCTCTGGTACAAGAATGGAGAAAACAGAAGGTGTACAGGAAAAAGGAGAAGGAGGGAGGTCCACTATTACAGAGGTTCATGCTGCACAGGAAGAAACGCCAATAGACTAGATGAAGATCTTGTATGAAACGATCATGGGAATGAAAAGCACGAATGAGAGGATAGAACAAATAAGGATTATAAAGGATGAAAATCAACAAGCAATGAAAAAACAAACGGAGAAAATAGAACAAAATCTGAAGGAAGAAATGAAGATAATGAATGAGAAAATGGAACGTAATATTAATACTAAATTAGAAGACACTATAAACTTACAAAACAGGCAATGGGGACTACTTTTGAAGGACTCTGAAGAACGTGTTCAGACATATGTGGAAGTAAAACTGTCTTTACAAAAAGAAGAGATTAATACAATCATTAACACAAATAAAGACAACCTGGAGGAGCAGATAGTTATTCATCAGGAGAAATGTTTACAGAACTATAATACATCCAATCAAAGATCGATGGAGCACGAAGATATTTACAACAAAGAGATCAACACGGTGAATATTAATTTACAGGATCTGTTGAAGGATCAGCATAACAACAAAGATTTTATCGACACCGAAATAAGGAGTATGAGGGATATTATCAACCAAAAATTAGCATTAATAAATTATCAATCTTATGGACCACCGCAGCTGAGAGTTGAAAATTTTATCACATTTAATGGCGATATCAACATAGTACACCCGATGACTTATTTAACTTCTATGGTAAGGCATTTAGAAGATATACCAGAGCAAAAACAGCGGATGTACATACTGAGGGCCACTCTGAAGAATAGCGCACAAGAATTGTTAATGAGGATAGAGGAACACTGTACGGATATTAATAAATTTGTGGACCTTTTTAAGAAGAATTTCTGGGACAAGACTCAGCAAAATCGTGCCAAGATTCGCTTACTTACAGGGAAATACATGATGGGATTTTCTACTCGGAGGCATACGCATCTAGGATTTACAACAACTGCAAATATGTTCCTGACTTGGACGAAGCTACTATAGCGCGTCAGCTTTTAAATCATTTTATCTACACAGATACGCATGCGATCATATGCCAGAGGGTAAATGATAGGGACTCGCTGCTGGCCTTCTAAGAAGGTTGGATGATTATTCTGAGAATAATCAGAATATAGGTGGGAATAATAATTTTAGGAGTATGCCCAATAGGAATTACAATACTTATAATCCTCTAAATGTAAACCGAACATATAACCAACCTAATCTTTATAATAATCAGTCTAACATTCACAATATGGAAAATCCTCGGCAAAATAATAGTAATACTTCGAATAATTATTATAATAGAAATTTTAACTCACGACCCCAAAATATGTTTAAGAATGATTTTCGTCAAAATTCCAGTTTTCTTTAACCGTCTAACAATAGATCTTTTAATAATAATCACAATAATTTTAATCGTTCTCCTAATAATAACAACAGTTTCACTAATAATTCTGATAACAACCATTTTTCAAGAAGAAGTAAGTATAATAATCATTTTAATTCAAGAGGACATGGACACATAAACAGCTACAAACGTAGACATAGATCTTTATCTCCGACTATACCAGAACCCGATTTTACCCAAAAAAAACTCCGATGAAAAAGCCGGATCTATACAAAAATCCGCGGCCCAGTACCAGCTCGACAAACGACTAAATAAATTCGACTGTAGCATAGAGTTTATTACTATATACGATAATGAAAATAAAATATTAGATACTTATAATTTACCCATAATTAATATTAAGATAGAAGAACGCATTATCAATTGTTTGATAGATACTGGTGCAGAAATATCATAGATACGGGAGAACAAGGTTAAATTATAATTATAAGGACAAGATCATCAAAATTAAAGGCACTGGTATAATCGCTGCAAACAAGAAAAGGATAGGATCAATTAATCAGAGAATTTCTAGGGATATTATTATTAATAATCATAAATATATTATACCCTTTTATATAATTGGGAAACTTCAATATGGCGCTATAATTGGAATCGATAATATTAAAGCTTTAGGAATGGTAATGGATTTCGTGGAAGGCAAGATTTTTATTAAAGATAATGTAATTAATTTAGTTAAAACGTTGACTGAGGAGGAAAAAGTAGATTATTTTAAATATAAAGAAGATAAGTTAAATGAAGAGATTAATAATGTTTTGAATAGGATTAATATGGATAAGAAGAAGTAGATTGCGTGTGATAATATGGAAGGTGGTTTAATTAATGAATATATAAATATAAATGATGAATATTATGGGGTGGATAATAGGTTAGCAGGTTTAAGTTTGAATAATTATGAAGAAGATAATGTTTTGGAGGTGAGAGAAGAAGTGAAAGTTAGTAATACAGTTAATAATATAGAGGAGATTGAAGAGTTAATAAAGATGCAAAAGATTAAAGATGATCATGTTTCCAATAGAATGATTGATATTTTATACAAAAACATTCAATTAATTAATAATGATATAGTGTTTGCTAAAAACTACGAACATGTAATAAGAATTGACAAAGAAGATCCGTTAGCTAGTAAAAATTATCCGATACCCTATTATTACCAGGAAAGAATAAACAAGGAATTCAAACGCTTAGAAGATACAGGAATAATAGAACGATCTAACACTTATTTTATAAATCCAATTGTTATTGTGAAGAAAAATGATGATTCTTTAAGAATTTGCTTAGATGCACGCGCTTTGAATCTTAGAAATAAACCGGAGTTTGAGATGCCTCAAAATATTGACGTCCTTCTAACAAAATGTGGTAATAAGAAAATATGTAGTAAATTAGACTTGAAAAACGCCTTTAGGCTAATCAACTTAGAAAAGAATTGACGCAAATATTGTGGTTTCATAATAAACGGAGTAGTTTATCAATTCCGAGTTTGCCCTTTTGGATTGAAGACATCTCCTGCCGCATTAATAAGATTTTTACATCAAATATTGGATAAGTACGAGGACTTTGCTTTACATTACCTTGATATTATTATTTTTTCTAACAGTATACAGGAACATTTTCATCATCTGACAAATATTTTAAATACTTTATGAAAGGAAGGAATGAAATTAAACTTAGGTAAATGTCAATTTTTCAGTTGGGTTATATAATTAATGTGAAGAATTTCTTATTAGATCCTCAACGTTTAGATGAGGTCAGAAATTTTCCCCGACGGAAGAATTTAAAAACCTTAAGAGGCTTTTTAGGTATTCTAAATTATTCTAGAAAATTTGTATCTAGCTATAGTCAACAAACTTTACCTTTGTTTAGTTTACTTAAGAAAGCGGTTAAATGGAATTGGACATCAGAGTGTGAAACATGTTTTATTAAGTTGAAAGAGAATTTCGTGGATAATCTTAGGTTACATCATCCCGATTTTAATTTACCTTTCATTGTGCGTACGGACGCATCTCATCAGACCATAGCTGCAGAATTGGTACAGGTTAAGAAGGATCAGAAAATACCAATTTATTTCATACCTAGAACGTTGAAACCGTGAGAGATCAGATATACTATTTCTGAAACGGAGATGTTAGCGATTGTGTTTGCCCTAACGAAATTGAAATATTATTTGATTGGTAAGAGATTTACATTAGAGACTGATCACAAGGCTCTTATAAACATCATGAGTACTAAACTTAATAACAACCGTATTTGTAAATGGACTCTTCTCATACAAGCTTACGAGATAGATATTAAATATAGGCCAGGTAGGGAGATGATCACTGCGGACGTTTTAACAAGGAAAGATGGAGATGTTAAGAAACAGAACATTATTATTAATCTGGTAGAATTACAGAAATAAGGTATTTTCTCTTTCAAGCAAATTAAACAAGTACAAACATCAGAGGAATTTTTAGAAATTAAAGGGTTGTTAAAAGAAGTTGAAAATTACAAGGGAATGAAAATTAAAGACGGATATTTACTTAAATTAATAGGCAAAAATGAGGTATATGTTTTGAATGAGTGTCATACGAGGATAATTGCACATTATTTACACAATAGGTATATACATATAGGAGCACGAAAATGTTGGCTTATATTTCGTGACGCTTTTTATTGTATCAACGACGAGCGTATAATCAAGAGTGTGGTAAGGAATTGTCAGGTATGCGAATTAGCGAAGGATAAGAATATCACTCATAAAAATATTAGTCATAATATAATTTCTTATGAAAAACTTGATTTAGTTTCTCTAGACTTCTTATCGAACTTAATTCCTAGTACTAAAGGATATAGGAACATACTGGTAATTTGTGACATATTTTCTAAATTTATTAAATTAATTCCAACACAACGATGTAACACCGAATCTGTGTTACAAGCATTACAAGATTATTTCATTCAATATGGTACTCCTAGAGCAATGCTGTCAGATCATGCCACGAATTTTACAAATGAAAGGTATCAAAATTTTCTACATAGTTATAATGTTAAGACATATTATACTTCCATTAGGTATCCTCAAGGTAATCCTACTGAGAGACATATACGAGAAACTGTCAAGTACTTAAGGATTTTATTAAATGATAGACATAACAGATGGGCAAAACATTTACGTCAAATTGAATTCGTCATGAATAACACGGCTAGCACTGTTCATAATAGCTCTTCTTTAACAGTTTTTACCGGAGAACTTCCAGGAAGACCATGGGATTACAAGGAACTTTTAGATTTGACAGAACGTTTACAGAATGTTAGAGATAGACTTAAGAAAAGGAAAGATAAGTAGGAATCTAACTTGCTTGAGACATTTATTTTAGTGTAACATATATGGGAACTTCTAATTTATTTTTCAGTTTATCAACCTGGCATAAACTCTTTGAAATCCATGTTATTTCTAGAAATTAATTATAAAACAAAATAACGTTAATGTTAATTATATAAATATTAAATAAATATGCAATGAGATTACAAGATAATCCATGGTTTGAATACAATTTAAAAAACTTGAAATATAATATCTGAATGCTAGTATCTACCCATACAAATAACTATTTATATATAAATTAAAAATTAACTCACTCTCTTTTAAAGTATTTATAGAACCTGCAACTCTAGAGAAAATAAAATAAAATCTTGTCACTCCAAATATACTAACTCATCTTAATTTCTTATATCAATAATAACGATCCAAAACAGTCTACCCCTTTAACTTGTGGGTATTGGAAAGTTAAATATTATTCGCTATGCATTTGGCTTGAATTTAATTTTAAAGTTAAAAGATCAATTGCATTCAACAGTATCAATAATATTAGTTTTGCAATACAGTTTTTATTAATCAATATATCTTATTGACTTGTTTTACTATAATATATATATATATATATATATATATATATATATATATATATATATATATATATATTGCAGTAGATCTAATTACGTGTTTGCCGAGGTTATCTAGGGATCAGAAAGGTGGAAATCAGTAAAGGCATATGCTCAATATAAACTGTATATGTATTGACCCAACATGTAAAAATTAATGTCAAACTATTAATAAATTAATATCCCGACAATTTCTGGTACGTTACACATAATTATATTTAATTTAATATTCAGTTTTCATTTTTCATCATTTATTAAGTTTATTGAATTCATTAACGCGAGAAAAAAATATATTTAGTTTATTAAAATTCAAAATTGTATAGACATTAATTTAGACACCCCCATCATTTAAACAGAAAAGCGCGCGAATCTATCAATATGTAATACGCGCAGCACACATAACCCACGATCAAAGGTACATGCATCAATTCTTGTAAATTCTCTCTAAATAATTATCTTTTACACATATATTAAACTATCAGAAAGTATTTTTCTACGAGATATCAAGCATAGTATCATCAGGGGACGCTAACCCTAGTGAAAAAATATTTACGAAGAAATAAATCTAAAACGTACGTGGAAATATATCCAAAGTGCCATAAATAATAAATACAGTTCCAAACCTAGAAGAACCTTAACTTATTTCACCAAGTTGGAAATACCATAACCTTTACCCTACCTGGCTGTACCTCGAACCAAAGGCTGACGCTACCACCATGCTGTCCTGTAGTAACACCTAAAATCACAGGTCTTTTGTAATATAAACATCAATAATCCTTATTTTTAATAATTACATTTACCTATTACTCAAAATGTTGATTTTAACTAAGATTAAAGATAGCTTAGATAAAGATAATATTTATTTAAAACCACATATAAATATACTTACCTGAATAGGTTACACAATTCATGCCGATTTATATTAGATTTCTTTCGATAAAAACACACAATGTTGTATTAGATTTACACTTTATTATATAATATAATATAATATATATAATATATATATTATATAATACTATAAAGTGTAAATCTAATACAACATTGTGTGTTTTTATCGTTTGATATGGATTTACATCAAGTAAAGGCAGAATCGATTCAATTTTTAGATTTCTTTGTTAATTGATTTTCGTAACCGTAAATAATTAAGAATATAAAATATAAAAGTTGTGTTTTTTATTCATGCTCAGTGAAGTTAATATTTTTAATAATTTTTATGTCATTTTTACAGCTATATATGAGTGCCTTTACCGACTGTATCCTGAGATAAGAATATTTAGCAAATTTGTATTAATATTATGCTCTCCGCGACAACTGTGTATTGCATTGCAAATTGCTACAAAATCAGCTGATTGGAAATAGAGATACATTTACATATCAAATTCGCAAAGGCGCCCAATTGATTTATTGTTATGCTTTATTTACTTTAATTACATCTCATAGTTAATATCAGCTCAGTATTACTTAAATATATACATATATATATATATATATATATATATATATATATATATATATATATATATATATATATATATATGAACTAAATATAATATCGAAAGTTTATATTATTTTCTCTCTAAGCATTTTTCTCTTTTCTTTTGTTACAGTTAAGTGAAGAAGTGGGCTACGTGTTATACTCTGCCTTGGGTTCCTTTTACATCCCCTCGTGTATAATGGTGTTCGTGTATATAAGAATATACTTCGCGGCAAAGGCGAGAGCCAGGAGAGGAATCCGAAAACCTCCTCGAAGGCCACCCCAAGACGCTGTAACGAGTTTTACGACGTCGAAGGGGGGTACAAAGAACGGCGGAGACACGTCGGCGGGAGGATCTGTTGATCGCAACAGCAACACGTCACCGCGGGACAGTCAAAGACAAATCGCCACCATAGAATCCCATCCCAGACCTATCTCCATTCCTACTGTCACTTGTGATTTAGCATCCGATATTTCAACGAGTGATGCGGGAGAAGTTCTGACAGAACCTAGTGAAGCAAAGGATACGCTCAAGGTCTGTATAACCCACATATACAAACACCTACAAACACAAATTCGCATATATATATATCTGTCTGCCCATAGCAAATGACATGTAAACTAGAAGTTTTTTCATGCACCCGTCTGACACGTCTGCACAGTTGAAAAGCCTTACGCCTAGATATATGTCGTATACTCGAAATTATATTACTAACAGAATGTAATCAAAATACATCAAGAAAAGCAATAATCACATATTTATTAATAGTTTTTGAATATATTGTTTGAGGCTGTTTTCTAGAAAGCGCTATTTGATATCATTTACCTTATTAATTATCTTTTCTAGTAGTCGATATTGGCCAAATTAATCAATTGAATTAGTTATATGTACAGCAATCTAACCAAATTACGCTAATAAATCATTTAATCCACTTATAGTTAGAGAGATAATAAAGCAAATAATTATTTAAACTTTTTTATATTGAATTACCGAATACGAAGAGAGAAACAGTACAACCATGTTACCCAAATAAAATCTATTTGTCGTACTCAATCACAAGTGTAGAGGAAGATCTTTAATATAAACTATCATGGCTTGTAATGAAACAGATTCATCTAGTTTTAAATATAAAGTAAACCGATGATTAGCAGGTTCAGATGAGTTCTAATGCATAAATTAGCTCTGCTTATAAGAGGAGCGAGTAATAATTGGTGAAAAAGTCACGTAGTTAAATTTGCAGATACATTTAGTCATATAGCTTTAGCATTTTTTCATTGAAGATTTAGTTTGTCAAGAAGAGGGACTACTTTCTGATATTTTTCATTTTATCTTTCCTACTGTACTAAAATCTCATACAATAGTATAATATTATAGTTCAGTATGTTACCACCATCATCATTAAATCTTGTAACACTCAACCAGTGGCAGCAGACTATACAAGTAAAAATAATAATTGCAAGACTCTCCATTTATAATTTTTGATCATTCCAGAATTCTAACAGAAATTGTTCAGGAATCATTATTTGCAAAAGATGGCACGTGACTTGTAAAATTATAGCAAATTCGCAGAAAAATATAGTAATATCAGTTAAAAGCCGAAAAAACATTGTTCTGTCCTCTGACATCTACTGCAATGGAAAAAGTCCTGATTTCGTAAAAAAAGCTAGTAGTGTGTTTACCAATAAAAATAGTCGTAAAAATATGTAACAATGTAACGCATGTTAAGAAAAAAAAATAACGAATACAACACAACTAACTAATGCTAAATATTATAAGAATTTCCATAAATAGTTATTTAAGTAATAAGTTGGGATCGGACACGAGAGGCCCATGACTCATCGCCCAAGGGCGTAATATTGAATATTCATATTTTATGAGTTTTTAATTTTATTTATATAATTCGAAAACGTGATCTATAAAATACGAAATACATTTTTATTTGTCATTTTGTAGTTCAAGTTAAGTAAAGGAGTATTAATAATAACTAGCAATACTTTCTCAAGCTTCTTTTCTGTAAAATTTGTTCTCTTTGAATAAAATACATCATTTAGATAGAAAACGTCCTTTCTACTCGCAACTGGTTATAGGTGCATATTGAAAATATTCTGATATTTCAGCGTATTTAGCAGTTCGATTTTGAGACATTGTCCCCATACACAATCGCCACAATGTTATTAAATCTGGATTTCTATTAAAAACTGCGTCTAACTTTTGCCGAAGGCCACATCCGAACTTGCATGGTATATTTTTCAAATTATTAACAGCCACATCTAATGTGGTTAATCCATTATTTAATTTGAGACTTTGATTTTCAAAATAAGTGATTGGTTTTGGCAAATTTCCAATGTGTTCCTGCAGAAAGTACAACTAATTTATTAAATTTGGAATTTGTATTAGTTCCTGGCACTCAGAAATACTTTGAGCGTCGTCATTTAAACATGTAACGATATTTTGTAAACTATCGACGTTCTCTGCATAAAAACTAGTAAACTAGTAAAACAATTTTTTATGCAGAGAACTTTGATTGTTAATATACAGTTAAACGCGGATACAAGTCTATCAACTTCCGGAAAGGTGCCTCTGAGGAAACATATCCTAATATACTGCATATTACTTGTGCAACACATGCTCTCCACAGAATCTGTGAATATATCAACACCTTTCCGGAAGTTGATAGACCTGTATGCGCTTTTAAAAAAGTTTTCAGAAAAGCACCATTGAGAGAAGGGGTTTACAGGGACTAACATTCACCTTTGTCACTGCCTCCCTCTCCAGTAATAACTAGATGGGGAACATTGTGATAGTTTACAAAATTTCGTTACATGTTTAACTAACGATGCTCGAAGTATTTCTGAGTGCAAGGAACTAATATAATTTTCCAAATCAAAAAAATCAGTTGTAATTTCTTCAGGAACACTTTGTAAATATGGCAGAACTAATCACGTATTTTGAAAATCCAAATCTCTAATTAAATGATGGATTAACCACATTAGATGTGGCTATTAATAATTTAAAAAATATTCCAAGTGACTTGACTTATCAAGACATATAAATAAAAATCCCAATTTTGTTAATAATGTTACTAATTGTTCAAACTGTAATATTACAATAAATATATATCAATACAGTACGTTTTCTGACGCACTTTTTTTCCCTAGAGGCCGTAAATAAATCACTTGTGCCCAGTTGTCATTAACAAAAACCAACTTCCGTCCATAAAAGCAATGTATTAATGGTATGCTAACTATAAGAGGAGTGGTAAAAAGAGGTTTTTATCATACACTACTAGAAAATTAAATTTTGTCGTCTCTATGAAGATACGAAAGCATGCATTTGAACGGCCAGTCAAGAAATTTTTTTTTGCGGCTAGCCAAGAAAATTATTTACAATATTGATTACTAGGAGACGCATCAGCGTCCATTGTCAAACCGAAATGTCAAATAATTAATTGTTATCTAGGGTGTTATTAACACTAAACTACAGTATTAATAACGCCCTATTATTTAGAATTATATATTATAGGGGCATTGTAGATTATAGAGCATTTTACAATGGAATGTGCCGGAACATCTAATATTTGTGAGAATTTCGAAAAAAACTGCTTCTGAAAAAATTACGAATAATTTTTTCTGACAAAAAAGCTTTAGTGTAGTTTGGTATGACAATTTAACGAATACAGGTAATATAGGTAATTTAGAAATCACTAAATTACTAGATTATTCTGCTGGACCTACTAGAATTACACCATTTTAAAAGCTAGGTTCCGCTTGTCACTAGAAAAGTTAGGGTAAACTTTTACCACTGTCACAGTAACAAAAAAACCGTGGCTTATAGGATTTTTAGTGTATGCATTAAATTGTCCAGAAAAAATAACCATTTATCCATTTACGTTTTTCATCCGAAAGCTCACAAGCCACACGTAACTTTACCTGAATTAGTTTAAAAATGTAACAATATAATGTTTATACAGGGTGGCCCAAAATGACCGAAGGGGTTTGAGTTCATTATAACTTCTTATTTAAGACATAATTATTAATATTTTTTAATTTTAAATACAGTATATTAATGGAGAATATTTTTAATTTAATTATGAAAAATTATATCTCGCAAGTGGTGGCCATTTTCTGCTTCGCATATTCGTGCTCTTTCCAAAATATTTTCCATAACCTTTCGCAAAACTTCAGGTGTTATGTTGTTGATTTCGTCGCGTAAATTATTTTTTAATTGCTGTATGGTTCGAGGCTTATTAAAATAGACTTTTCCTTTCAAATAACCCCAAAGGAAACAGTCTGAAGCGGTTAAATCCGGTGAACGCGGAGGCCAATTAAAATCGCTTGTACGGGAAATAATTCGTTTACCAAAGATGTCGCCTAAAAGAGCCATTGTGTCCCTCGCAGTGTGCGCTGCGGCTCCATCCTGTTGAAACCATACTTGCGGATGGTTTTCCACGGCTGGCCTTAAAAAATTTTCCAATATTGTCCGATATCTAACACCAGTGATGGAAACGGCGACACCGTGTTCATTTTCAAAAAAATATGGGCCAATTATCCTTTCCGACGAAACACCGCACCAAACGGTACACTTAAGTGGGTGTAATTCTAGCTGTTGAACTACTCTTGGATTTTCCGTAGCCCATATCCTGCAGTTCTGCCTATTAACGTACCCATTTATTTGGAAATGGGCTTCGTCGCTCATAATTAAATTATGAATAAAATCATGATTTTCTTCTGCTTTTTGACGAAAATAAATTGCATAATCAAGTCGTTGCTGGAAATCTGTCGGTTTCAATTGTTGGACAAGCTGAATTTTGTATGGAAACATTCTTATTGTATGCAAAATTCTTTGCAGCGACCTTGTTGAGAGGCCAAGTTGTGTCGAACGTCTCCTGTTTGATGTTTCTCCATCTTCCCGAATACTCTCCTGTACCCGTTCAATATTGTCAGTCGTGTGCACCGTTCGTCGTCTGCCGGCACCAGGAAGGTTCCTTACTGTCCCTTGTTCTCGAAAATTTGCAACCAGACGGTTTATTGTTGACTCTGAGGGTCCAACCCGCACATTAAAATAACGACGATATGCACGCTGAGTCAAAACAATGGATCGTTGATTTGAGAAATAAAGTTCAACAATTTTGGCACGTTGTTCAATTGTGTACTGTTCCATTTTAAATTCCCCAAGTCTTCTTTACAAAATACTGAAAACAAAAAAAAAATTATAAGAAAGTTATAAGGAATTAAAACCCCTTCGGTCATTTTGGGCCACCTGTACATACAAAACTATTTTTCAAAACATTTCAAGTTTTATTTACTACTTTTTTTACATTAAAATTATGTACTGTGTTGCCTCAGTACCACCTATTTCAAATATATTAATGAAGCCTACAAACAATTTTTTCCACTACAATAAGTTCCCGGGTTTCAATAATTACAGCAAATTTAGTGATAAAAAATAGAAATGACAATTTCAGAAAAAATAAGCATATCATACTACCTATTTGTTAAAATTAGAGAATACAATCTCGATCATGTTTTTCAATCCCGGGACTACGGGGTTTTTGAAGCGTAATCCCGGGATCCCGGGATTAGACAATGTGGTTTCTAATTGGGCTCAAATGAAAAAAAAACTTAAGTAATTTCTTAAAAATTATTTATTAATATTGTTGCACAACACAATACACAATATACTAAAATAAGGAACAAAAAAGACAACACAAAAAACTATTTAGAATTTCGAAAATACAATCGCAGAAATATCAAAGCATCCAATGTTTGACTTCCAAGCCTGCTCCGTAGTTTATTGCCAATATAAGCAGCAGCTGAAAACGCTCGCTCAGGTTCTACACTGGTTGGAGGAATAGACAATAAATATTTATATGCTAATTCTAAACGATATCCACGAACTCCTCCATTTTCGAACAGGCTCATTTCGCGTCTAATACTATTTACCAACCCCGATTCATTTTGTACTTCCGGATCTGGGGAGTCCATGCTCTTATTAATTTCCAGCTGTAACTTTTCGTTTAGTGTCAATTGGGGTTGGGAGGTTTGTTGCCTTGGCTCATCATCTGTTTGTGATTCTGACCTTTCTTCCACTTCCGTGTCATCTCGACTATTTAGTCTTTGAAAAATACTCTTTATTTGCGCCCTCACTAAAGCCTATGTAGGAACTGGAAATAAGTCAAGCCATTCCAAATCCGATAATAATTGATTTTCATAATCTTTTCATGGATTTTGTAAATAATTCAACACACCAGTTAAATCTTCATTTCGTCGTTGCTTTATACGTTACACTAAGGATGTTTTCATTTTATTGGCGAGTACTGAGTTTTTGCTTGACAATTGTTTTATAAGAAATTTCAAAGCGACGTCAGAGCATCTCGTCGACAGATTGCTTCTACTGTTAATTTAATGGGGGTCAGCACATCAACAATTTTATTTACCAAGTCAAAATCACCATCTTCTAAACGGATTGGATTATTGAGATCTATAAGAGCTTTTTTAATGTAGGTTTTTAAAAGAGAAAATCATTCCAGCATGGTTAAAAGACTATTCCGCCTGGTTTTACAGTTCAAAAGAAGTGACAGCACTTTTTCATGTTCAATCTTCACATATTTTTGAAGTACTGTTTCATTTTTCAATGGCGATCTTTTGAAATACACTACAACTTTGCGGATTTTCTTTATCAGCTCATTGATGTTTTCATATTTCGTTAACTCTGGTACGTGTTTTCGCGCAAGTTCATTTTGTGACATTAAGATTAAACCTAATTCTGGACAGTCTAAGTCTTTTAAATTGTCATCATCATCGCTACCGTTCATATAATCAGCAGTCACAGCTGAGGTAGGGCTGTCTTGCCTGTCTTGAAAATAATTCTTTATTTTATAAAGCACATCACATACGGCCAAATTGATACCATGTGCGAGACACAGTTGTTGTTCAGTGCAAACAAGCTGCCCCACCTTTATCATAACGTTCGGTCCATCGGTTACAGTAGCCACGATATGAGTTTGCAGGGAAATATCAAATTTACTTAGATGCTCTCTCAATATACGAAGACAATATTAAGCCGTCATACTTCCATGAATAGGAACGAGTCCTAAGCTTGAATTTTTTTTATATGAATGAACGTTGACAGCCATATATCGTTTATTGGACGTTGATGCCCACTCGTCGAAAGATAGACTGAATCTTTCACCTGCACTTTTCAAATGTTTTAATTCTGCAGTTACTTGCTTTCTGATTTTTTCACTGTAATTCATAACACGCTTTCGAATTGTGAGCGCCGATTTTGGTAAATCCGTGTGTTTCGGTAAGAGCAATTTTCTCAAATCGTCTGAAGTTATGAATACACTGAATTGAAATCCATTTAATGCAATCATTCTTGCCAAAACATCATCCAGGCTATCGTCGGCACTTTTAGTAAAATATTCTTCTAACTTTCGTTTAGCTGGCGGCGGTGCTGTGTTCAGATTTTCAGAATCTTGACTTGTTGAAGCAGTTAAACGATTAACATCAGCTAAAAATGTTATGTTTTGATGACAAATGTGTATCTAATCCCTTAGTCGATCCACTTAAAGTCTTGAGAATGGCAGGGCATCGCTTACATTTAGCACTATTCCCGTCTTTCGCAACTAAAAAATAACTCCACGCTGACGACGTATCACTGTTTTTTATGTTGAACAAAGTCTCCCCCCAAAATAACTTTTTCAGATAATTGACTTTTAAATTTAAATGACGTAACCTGCGTAACCTTGTCGCTGGTAGAATAATAAATGATAAAAGTAAATCCTAATAAGCGTATTTATACTTTCGTACAGGGAATCCCCGACGGGGAATCCCTCGCAACAATATTATGATATATCATATGAGGTGATCGGGTGATTTCCCTGTTAGCCCGTTGGGGAATTACTTTAACAGTATTGTATTGAAGTATGCCGAGCGGGGAAGTCCCTTCTAAGTTACATATTCTTTGAGCTGTATCTGTGTAGTTCTTTTATCGTACGGCGTACCTAAGGTTTGATATTTTTTCTCGTTATGGAATAAGTGCCCTTAATATAATCTAGGTCAGGTCATTATCAAGGCGCAACGGATTACGGAATGCAAACTAGCAATCCTGAAAATCCGAGATTAGCCAAGTACAGTCCAGGGATTTACGGGCTCAAAACCCGGCCGGGATTTGTATTGAATACAGTATTGAATACATGTTTTCAGGAACTGCTAAGATACCTCCATTAGATATGTATTCTCTAGTTAAAATACATATCTTTTAATGGACGTATATTAGCAGTTCCTGAAAACATGTATTCAATACTGCTTATTGAATCCAAAATTAATTAAAATCAATTCAGATTACAATCTGTAATAAAAATTAAAATAATCACTGAAGTTGAATGCTCTTAGATGTCCTACTCACCATAATAAAGAAATCACCATAACAGACTGGTACTTGGTCGACAGATATTTTTTTTAAAATAATTTATATACGAGTATATTTTAAAAATGTAAAGAAAATTAAACAAAGACCTACAAAACAAGTTTCACGAAAAAAGTTATTAATCGTCGCATTAAGAAACAGAACTAATGAAATCAAATGAAACAATGCGAGAAACAATAATACAAAAATGTAAACAATAGAACCAAATAAATCAAATATAATATAAACCCATGAGAAAAAAATAGAAAATTAAAAATTACGAATTAAAATTAAAGACATATCGTACCGTGTGGCCCACTTAATATGACGACTTCAAATTACGATGAAACTAAAAAAAATTTAAATTCTCGTTATATAAAGTTATAATATTCTAAGGTGGGCATATTCTAGTGAAAATATGGATTTTAAACCAATCACAACGACAACACCCTGGTATAAACGAGCCTAAGAAGAATTTTAATTTTATTTTGTGCTCTCGAATTACTACTTGCCTATAGCACTAGAATGCACGCGGCAGATGTACCTGTACTATGACCAATCATCGGGTCAACAAGCTAAGCATTTCGCCCCCCGAATTCGTCTTCTGTACTTATGTGATATATAGTCTGGTTATAAACTGGTCCGTCCACAATTTTTGGTACATTTTACGATTGGTATAGCTGCTATTGTATTTTAGAAATTTATATATATATATATATATATATATATATATATATATATATAAAAAGATAATTATTTCTTGACCTTTGACCTTTGATTTAAGGTCAGTTTGACTTTAATATGTATATATTTAAAATAATCTTACATGTTTCTGCGCATAATGCCTTTATCAAAGAAATTTAAAATATAAATGACATGTTTATATATCTGGATAAAATACACAACAGACCTTAAATCGACGACTAATTGAATCTACTATATATATATAGGGCTTCACCCACTGTGCTGTTCCACCAATCTGATATATTGATACGATTTTACATTTATATACTGACAGGTTTAAAACCTTATTTATGGTTTATGTGTTCTGAATTACAAACGTTTAAAATAAATATTATTGCATGTTATTTTGGTGATCGTTCGTTTTCTTTTAATTCCTTTAGCTTCCTTAGACCTGGGACTTACGTGGGTAAGTTATCGCATGTACGTTCTTCGCGTAACGTATATTCACTTATACAAGCTACTATTAAATCGCGGTAGCGCCCCTTTTAAATGGTTTACGTTTCGTCAAGAAACCCACGCCGTTTTCACTCGAACTAGATCCGTGGTACTGGTCGGCTGACTTGTAGGTTTAAGAGTAACCCGTCCATAAAAAGTTCGAAGAGCGCTATTGGATTTCGGAAATTTAGTAAGACCGGTTTATGCGAGTTTTGTTACTCGCATGTGGTGTAGGTCACATACTTCTAAATTAAAAAAAAATGGGTTGGTGGAAAGAGATTTCAGGCAAATGAAGAGGTGATGCCAAAAACCGAGACAACTTGCTGGGCTAAGGGCGTAGTCTTATAAGGCCATTATTACGAAAAATAAAATATATTTTTTCACTAAAATAAGTATTTCATTGAAAAGTCACTCGCCGTCAAACCGCCCTCATATTTCCACGTGCTTCACTTTGTACATTAACCCTGATTCGACTTTTGAATTTTTATTTAGTTTTATCGCAATTTGAAGTATACGAAAACAGCATTCAAATCAAAAGTTTGGAACATATAATTCTAATACACAATTTTTGAATATATGGTATTTTTATATCCAATGAAATAAACACATTCGAGCAAAAAAGATTTCCCTTGGTATAGTTCTAAAGGGCGGTACTCAGATAACCTGAGCTATTTATTTAAGAATAAGCGGTATCACCTGTTAGTAGAAACAAAGGAATTTTTTTGTAATTTTCAACGCATAATTTTCAAGTGACCAAGCATAATATGACTCCTTTACTGTAAATGAAACGTGCGCAACTCTTTAAAATGTAATAAATAAAACCACGAAATATCGTTCAAAACAGAAAAATAAACTAATTGTTCGGTATTACTAAACGATGAAAAAGAAAAAGAAACTGAACAGAATATTTTTCACAAAATTAGTATGTATAAAATGTAGGCTGTACCATATGAAGTGTCGAATTTCTGATATCAAATAACTCAGTTTTTATCCTCCATGATATAACATACTTCAATGGTTTCTACTGCTTTCTTCCAGCGTTGTTCTAAAACAAAAACATCTTTTTTAAAAATTTTATTTGCATCTGATACAAGATTTGTGAATACCTGGATTACGTATATTCAATCTTTAAACTGATTATGTCTTATAAATAGTTCCAGATTTTTCAGAGTGAACATCTGTCCAGGAGGGTTGCGATGAATATGGTAGTATAAAGGGATTTCATAGTAGTAGTCTTTTGTCATGCTGATTTTGAATATGATTTAATATGATTTGCTCCATGGCGTCAGGATTTTGAGATATTTTCTTATATAGTTTTTTTTCAAAAAACGTATTAAATTTTACAATGTTTCAAAGTTTCTTTTATATAAGAAAGATACTACTACAAATATTGTTCTGTCGAACAGTGCGTGGACATGTTTGAACATGTCCACTTGCATATTTCCTACATCAGACCACCTATACCACGCACATTTTTTCTCTGGAACCAATACAAGAATTGGTAGATATCTGACTATGTGGGTATATAAAAAGCTGTAGACGGCTTTTTAAATTCAATGTAAGTCGGTTTGTGTAGCTGAGCGTCTTTTTATTTCACAATGCCGTGTACGTGTATAAATAATCTAAACAGTTTCTGTTGTGTAAGTGGAGAATTAACTACCCACCAGCATAAGCGGAATTTTACACATTTAATTGAAAAGTTATATTTTCACTATTTTGGCTTAACCATTAAACATCAAGACAAACTATGTGCTCCCAGCATTTGCTGCGCACACTGTGCTGTTACTCCGAGAGGCTGTTCAAACAGCAAGAAAAGAGCTATGATATTTGCAAGACCTACGATTTGACATGAACAAACGGACCATTCGACCGATTCCTACTTTGCTGTACGAAAACTTTCGGGTTTTCAAAAAAAAATTAGAAAAATATTAGTTATACTATTCGGACCTATGCTTCTCGTCCAGTATCTCGTCCGTTATTTGGAAGGCTTGCCAGTACTAAGATCCATAGGTATTTCGAGTGAAGAATATATTACAGCGAAACGGTGAAATGCCTGCTGATTATTATTGGACATTGAAATTAGAAAGAGCCGAAAAACAATATAAAAGAAATGCAAAAAGAAAAACATTTTGAACAGCACGATACCATACATTTCCATATAATGTGCATACCTAATTAATAACGAGTGTTTAAAAACGTCATCAATTTACCTGTGATTTTTTGATAGAATAAGGCAGAGCCGATAAGGGAAGTTGTAACTTGATCCTTGAAGCTGAACACTTGATATTTGTCAGAATAATTCCGTTTTGATAAGAAAAGTAATCTGCTTTGGCGTTTCAAATGTGTTTATTTATTTAATTCTTATATTTTATCGCCTTTTTAATCCCCTTCGAACAAATCAGCTGTTTTGATAGTTAAACAAGGGATTGATGTTGGTGTAACCTCAAGGTTAAATTTGCAATTACGGTATTTTCTGTAAAACAAACATCTTTCTTAATTGAAAGTTACTATCGTAATGGCACCCGTGTTGACGGAGAATGGGTTTATTAAGTGCAAAATTGTTAGAAAAATTTTAAGCACAGTTTCCAAATTTTGCTATTGACTAGATGCAGTTTCAACAAAAAAAATTAGATAGAGTCGTAAGTCTGTTTCGTGAAACTTGTACCATTCTTTGAAAAGCTGGTAGTGGAGCACCGAAAAAACATACTGAAGAAATTATTGCCAATGCTCAACAAATAATGGATGATGCATCGAAAACATCTATTAGGCAATAGTCAATCGCTCCATCGGGAACCATGTCATTGCTGTACAAGAATTGAAACCAGCAGATTATGCACATTGTCTTAAGTTTTGTAGCTGGGTAGTTAATAACATTGATAACAATGTAGAATTATTACAAAGTATGATTTGGACTGACGAAGCATGGTTTCACCTTTCAGGATTTATGAATTCCCGAAACATGAGACTCTGGAGACATGTAAACCCACACGGCTTTTGGTAACAGATGAATAATTGAGTCAATAATTTTTCAAAGTAAAAACAAATGCTCCTAATGATTGTTTTCAATTTTTAATTGATTTTAAGTAGATTCAATGCTAAACCATGCTGATCAACTGGATGATATTGAATGCCAGAATTGATATTTTCAACAAGACGGAGCTACTCCCCATTGTACAGTTGCAACATTGGACTTACTGAGACAATTGTTTGATGATCGAATAGTTAGTCGAAATACAAAACTCCGTGGCCCCCACGTTCATGTCATGTAATACCATATGACTTCTCTTCATGACCTTATACAGGGTGTAAATAAAGTATTTTGACGTACGTAAATATTTAATATATACGTTAGATAGCAATTCTGAACTTATTCTATCGAAACTTTAATTTGTACAGGAATTTTGGAACACAAACTTTTCAAATACGGTCCTGTATTCAAATTGAATCCAAATAAATAAAAATTATATGCTTAGATGTCGATCCAACCAACAAATAGGCGTTTATTTGTTCAAGTTCACCAAAAAATCTCCTTTACATTTCGGGTAATAAAGGGTATCCCTTTGTGTGAAGGTTTTATGACATGTTATGCATAAATAAATCCGCTGCTGTCTTGTTATTTATAAGTAAGTCAATGGCCTGACTGTTGCAATATCCCAAAAAAAATACAATATCCAGTTTCTTTAAAAATTTTAAACGGTATAAGAGTTTTATGATATGGAATTTTTAATTTAGTTGTCTTAACAATAAAATTAATGTTCATATTTCTTTTTCTGTGTTCTATTTGCCTCTTTTTTAATGACAATTTTTTTCCCTAAAAAGGACAAATTTTTGTGAAACAGGTGGAATGCCTAAAGGAGATATTTAATGTGACTGTAATTTGCGTAAATAGAAGTATTTAACACAGCTCGGTCTTCACTGATATGGGTCGCAGATTGGAAAATACGTTGCCGAAAATCGTCTTTTACGGCCGTTGCCTTGGAATAACTTGGATGCAATGTACCGCGATCTCTCAATACGTACATGGTGTGTAAAATTAAATCATTCGATGGACATTTGCTGGCGGTTTGAAAACTGCCCTTCTTAAATACGTCTAGTAGTTCTGACATTTTCATCACCATATAGCAAGACGATATCCTTTAATTCGTGATTTGAATAAGCCATACTTCACAGAAGTTGACAGCAGACTGACTTCTGACTTACAGTATCTATCATCGCACCTACTACTACCAGCATTACGCTTCAGAATGGGGAATCGCTGCAGTTATAAAGGAATACTAAATTTACCAGAGTCGGGTCGAGCCACGAGTTTTCGTGGATTAGCATGTTATGCTTAATATTATTACAGCTATTATATATTAAAGTATGCACACATATTACGTTTACACTCTGTATAAAAAACAGCATTTTTGAAACACTTGCGGTTAATTTAGCTGACTTTCAGCAAAGAATTGAACAAAAAATTTTTGAAATTAATGCTATTTCAGAGTTGTTGGACAATGTTCTCGGATATATCCATGGCAGAGTGTTGAAATGGATAGAAGCCGGTGGTCAACATTTTCAGCAATTAATGTAATTTTTAGTTAAATAAACTGAACTATGATATTTTCATTGAGTTTTGAATGTTTCTCATTTTGATCAATGAAAGGTATAAGACATACCTCAAATTGTTTTACAAATTTCATATGCTATTTGATGACGTTTTTAAATGGACACTCGATATTATTTTATTTTTGTTTTATTTTATCATTTACTTTTCAATTTTTTATTATTAATTTATTCCAGCGTTTTTTTAAGCACACAATCATAATTAACATAATACAAACAAATTTTAAACACCTGAATTATATGTAGTTATCCTATCTTTTAATTGTGCATTTTCAAAGTTTTTAAAAAAATTAAAATTCATCGGAGAGATGTCAGGTGAACATACAACGATTTAAATTATAGCTTAAGACCTATTAACTAATGCCGTGTGTTATATCTGAAATTTCGCGTTAGTTCCAACCATGGTTTTTATTATTATTAATTCGCCAGGTCTCAGAAATGATATAGTTATTGTAATTTTTTTGCGATTGAAAACATGTTTGCTATGCCATGAGATACCCATTTCTTCGCCGCACTGTTTTTGATTGATCAACATCTACTGTAATTTTTAAGGTTCCATTATCAATTATCTCTTGTTTTCTACGAGGTTCATTTGCAAGACTTTCGCATTCTGAATTAATCCTTAACCTGAAACATTAAAATACCAAAGTTAATTAAAAACAAGTTCAGGCAAATCTTGATTATTTAAAACTCGAACATACATACATACAACAAATTAGACTCTATTAGCAGTAGTAAGTACTCACATAATATTATTAATTAATTCGAATACATGTCGCTCAAACTTTTCGACTAAATTCTAGGCAAATTTGTTTGGAACAACGGATGCAACAATAATTCGTTATTCTGATTTTCGATGATGGACAAATATTGCAAACTTTTGTCTTGGCAAGCTCATCATCTGGAACAGTATTTTCGTCACTGTGGACTTGATGTGTAACAGTAATTCCCAAATGATCCCTGATACTGGTCCGCAGTGCACAAGAAATATGTGTTGTTAGTCTTTGCCTAAGGTGAGGTAGGCAAATTTAAAACTTGGTATCATTTTTTTAACCTGATAAGACATATAAAATGAAACTGTTCACTGTACTAATGTTTACTAGGGTGTAAAATACAGCAAATGGCTAACGCTTTGTTCTGTAGTTAGCGCTATAATTAGCGACGTTTTGTGTATATCAAAGAACTCCTGATGGCTTTCAAGTTTGTAGGCATGAAATTTATGCTTCTTTAAAATCCAAAAAACCGCAGAACTTGAAACATTTAATTCTGCACGAATATCACGAAGGCTTGAACGATTCCCAGAACACGTTCTTCAAGTAAACCGCCGTTAAAATTATTTCTAGTACTTAAACGTAGGTAGGTAAAAATCTGAAGTTATTTAACCATGTATCACTACTATCAAATTAACAATACCGACCACCTCGACGTCATGTTCTCTTGCTACATTAGCTGTTTTTGCAATTATTTTTACGTATACTGCTACTGTCGATTTGGATGACAATTTGACAATTACTTTTTGAGATTTTACTGTCAAGTCAAAGATTGATGTATTATGCTAGAAACGATCGCTGTAAATAATTAACTCGTAAGTGATTTGATTAGTTCGATTATTTTAATATTTTTTAAAGAAAAGTTTACAATTATTTTTAATTTGTTCTTTGTTCTCGAAGGCACACTAATCTTAGCTTCAATTTTATACCCTACCGTTCTAGTGCATTGATCTAGAAATCCTTAAATACAATGTTTACAGGTTACAGTGTATACATGTTATATTTCTATGGCCCGCTTTGAAAATGCAAACCTGATATGTATGCACGAAATTATTTATGCTGTACCGAGAGACAATATTGATATTACAGTGAACACATTTAATTCTTTCAATAGACATTTACAGTTCACGTAGAAAAACAAATTCTTGAAAACCAAGGTAATCAGAATAAATGAGAGTGAAATAATTCTGGACTGGTATCAAAAGTTGACAGCGTTTGGTTGATTTATAAATTTTCGTTCACATCATCCACTTAATCAAAAATTTGGTGTATATGGTAATAGCAATGATAACCAGAATCTCGCATAATGGCATCCAAATTTTTTTGAAACAAAAATTTGATTTAATTGTAAAAGTTTTATTTAATACATATACACAAATATGTAAATTTCGTAAATTCATACATATTTTACAAACTGAGTAACCGTTTTAATACATTTTATTTATTAAATAAGTTTCATGTAAATTTTAATTTATATTTCATTTCAATAGAACTCTCATTATAAGTACTACTTTAGAATTAATCATTTAGAACTTAAATTTAAATAAATTTCTTTAAATTGTAGCTTACTGCTGATGAAGTAATAAATCACAAAATATTGAGTTTAATGCGAATGAGTTAATCATGTAATACTACATACCACGGACTAATATAATTAGCTACCTAATTATAATTGTGTAGCTCATCCCATCCTAATAGATGAAATATATCTTAGAAATGATGTATCCATTTTCTAATAGAATACCTGCTACTTCCGTATTATAGAATTTTCGACGTCCCGGAAATGTTGCTGGAATCGTTACTAGTTCAGCTTGAATATTCTGTGAAACTTGAAGACTTCTCATGACATAAATATTGTTATCTTCATTCTCATTCTCATTGTCTGATCTTTTTACAGAATTTTCTAATGTAAGTCAAATTGTCCTTATTTAGTTCACAATTTTCTAATTGCAAAATATTCACGATCGATAATAAATCGTATGGAAAAGTTGTTTTCTATATATTTTAATCTTCTAAGTGTTTTCCGAACGAAAATGCGTTAAATTCGAGTAAACCGTTTTCTATTATTTCAATCACACTTGCATCCGAACATAAAAGTACACGCTTTTATTACACTAATCCGCATTACTTTAATATTACTCACTATACGCGTAATTTGTCCAAGAGTTGTCATTTAGTACATATAGACATATTGCAGTGGAATTTACTTTGAAATTGCTTATTTATTTTTTTATTCACACTACAGCTTATATCGCCGGCTATTCAGTCTAGTAGAATCCACGAACTGCCATCTCATGAATCGTTCCTCACGGAAAGGGATTTAATGTCGTTTTCCAGAATAAAACCATAAACACAAATAAAACACGAGTCAATTCCTTTATATTAATGTAATTAAAAAAAATAAAAAAAATCCCTCTACAAAGTGTATAGGGTGCTAAAGCATCATCAAACAGTAGCAATGAGGAAACACTCTTTGTGAATAATGACTCGCACACAGAGAAAAACCTCTTCTGAAACACGATCAAACATAAAACTAATAAATATTAGTGAAATCTGTCAAGTTTAACCTCTACTGTGAGCCCTTCAAACAAATATCAAAAACAAATTAGTTTTCAAAACTCACGATAGTTGAAATTTACTCATACGCCAAAAATAACATAACAAGGTCAAACCCCACTACAGACACTCCAACCTTGAATTCAAAATGTTCTCGAAATATTATTTTAAAAAAAAACTTCCCTTATAAAAAACATGACAACTTTCGCTAATATCCATATACTACTTTCAAACATACATTATTACAATAAATACAAGAAATTATAACAATGAAAATAATCCTGATATCAAATATATATAAATAAAATAATTTTTATCAACTTACATAGATCTATGTGTGATTTTATAAAATACACGAGAGATATCTTTTTCACAAAATTTCAAATAAACATAAAACACTCGCATAAATCGAATTTAAATTAACTTGCACCTTACACTAAATGCAAAAACAAAATACAACCCGAATTTATACAACAAAGAATAAAATTGATTATCTTATTCTTTAATAAACCAAACACTTTAACAGTCAAGATATCTCTAAATCAAAATGAAATTTCCATATCCGCTTATCCATTCCCACCATCTAAAAATCAAAATATATATAACCAACACATTTTAACAAATACAATATCCGAAAAAGCGGCAAGTTCAATTCCTTGGTCAACCTAAATATACGAGGGCTAATCATAATTTCATACATTATAAAATTTATTTCATTTATAAAATAATATATATATCTATAACGATCCCCGTCTGAAATAAATAAACATACAACTGAAATAGTTAATTTTTTTAGAAAGTCCCTATTACAGAGTTCAAAATCGTTCAATCATTTTCCTTACTTGTCCAAGGAAAATCCATGACATGATTCCCCGAAGTTATCCGAGAACAAAGTCAGAACATCCCTGAGCTTTTTTCAAGGATAACTTCAGCACAGCACTCGAGACAGTACCGCACCCTGTCTTTGTTCCCCGCACTAAACTTGTTGTATTAATGTTGACCAGGATCTTCATCGTTCTGATGCTGTAGTGTGATAAACGGATGCAATGCACTGATGTGATATCGTCCTTTTTTCCTACGTCCATCCATCGAATACAGCTCAAACGTCACATTATTGAAGCATCTCGATATCCGATAAGGTCCTGTATAAGGCAGATCAAGCTTCTGACATTTACCTTGATCTCTTCTGCCCAAACGATAACTTTTTACATTCTTTTTAAGCATTTCATACAAAGGAACACTAATACGTGCCAGGTATGGTACAAAACGTTTATAATAGTTAACCATGCCTAAAAATCCTCTCAACATTCTTATATTCTTTGGTAGAGGATACTTCTTAATGAGTTCCAATCTACTCTCATCTACACTTATATATTTAGTACTTATATTATACCCCAAAAATTTAATTTCTTTCTTATAAAATTCACATTTACTCAAATTTACCTTTAACCCTTCTCTGGCTAATACTTCCATGATCTTCTCTAAATGTTGTGAGTGTTCCTGCTCATCCCTGCTGTATATTAAAATATCGTCCACGTAATAAACCACAAACTCTTCATAAGGTTCTAAAATTTGTTGCATTGCTCTAATTAAAGCAGCTGCCGAACTGCTTAACCCATATGGTACAGTCCTAAATTGATATACTCGTCCATCTACCATAAATCCACAATATTTTCTGGACTCCTTTTCTAATGGAACCAACCAAAAAGCACTTTTTAAGTCCAATTTACTATATATTCTTGCATTGTAACATTTCGCCAATAATGGTTCTATCGTAATAGGTGTCTCAAACTGAGGCTTTGTTCTTTCATTCAGTCGACGTGCATCTAGACATAATCGAATGTCTCCTGTTTTCTTTTTTACAACTACTAGTGGATTAACATAACGCGTTTTACCAGTTTCAATAACACCATCTCTCAGCATCCTCTTGATTTCATCATTTACTTGTGATTGAATATTTTTAGGAATGGGATAATTTTTCACCTTAAATGGTCTCGTCTCATCTACCTCTAAGGAATGTTGGTAATTTCTGGCGATACTAGGAAATTTATTGACTAAATCTATATTCTTTTTAATTAAATTTTTTACTTCTACTTCCTTATCCTCTCTGCAGTCCAATTTCATCATATCTATATCTTCAGGGAACTCCACTTCTCCATTTTCTTCCTTACCCATATCTTCCATCATCATTACCTCCTTTTCTTCGAAATCCTCTTCTTCTATATTATTAATAATTTTTTCACCATCCTCTTCACACTCCTTAATCCATTCAACTTTCGTATTATTAATTATTATATCCCTTTTTTGTATATCTATTATTGCATTAATCTTGTCTAATAAATCTACTCCTAGTATTCCATCCCTTCCTAATCCTTTTAATACTATAAATTCTCCCATGAAATTATTATTATCTATCATAAATTCAACAATAAAAACTTTATTCACTACTGTTAAAATTTTCTTTGTAGCGGTCACTATTGTAATTTTACTTGTGGGCATATATTTCCCCACATTACTTTTAATCAAACATTCAATCACATTCTCATCTAAAAATGACGTTTCACTTCCTGAATCAATTAAACAACTTAACTCTTTATCATTTATTTTTATTTTTATATGAGGTAAAACCGTGTTTATTGCGTATTTCGACTGTTCATACAATGCATTACATTCATTCCTTTTGGTTGGTCTTATTAAAAATCCTTACTACATGCTAATTCTACTTTACCCTGTTTATCATTTGTTTCTAAATTAAAATTACATCGACTATCTTTAGGACGTGTCCCTGTATAGTTTTTAACTTCTGCTAAATTTTCCTTTCTTATATCTTTACTATGATTATCATCTATTCTACCTGGTGAAGCCATTTGATTACTTCTATTACTATAGTTATTTACTCGCTGAGGACTTGAATATTTATTATTATTATTGTTTTCTATTCTGGCATATGACGATCTATTAACACTGCGATCTATATAATTATTCTGATATCTTTTACCATATACCATATCATCTAATCTTTTCAAAAGTTCAATAAATTGTTGCATGTCACTTATATTTTGAATGGCTACTGCCTGACTAATTTGTGCATCAAAATGAGTACTTAATTGGCATATTAAATCTCTATCAGTGATTTTTGGTTGCAAATATTTTAAAATTGAGTGTCTTCTCATAACATACGACGCTCGTGACTCATTACTATTATTATTATATCTACCAACTAATAAATCATTTCTTACCCTCGTTTGTCTTGTTGTTCCCCAGAATTGACTGGTAAATCTGACCTCGAACTCCTCCATCGTCTTCACCTCATCCGAGATCATGTCCCACCAGGTCATTGCATCGTCCTTGAAACAGTTCCCTATTTTCTGTAGCTTCTTTTGGTCCCCTGGCACATCCTCTAGACTTTCCTTTAATTTTTTTAGAAAACCCATGGGATTTGTGTTTGCCATACCATAAAACTTCGGCAATGGTTCATTTTGTACTGGTACAGGGATGAACACAGGCACACTCTCTTCACTCTTCTCTTTTCTCACTTGTTCAATTTGTTTCTGCATGTACGTTAGTTTCTGTTCCTGCCATTCTCTTTTTTCCTTTTCTTCTAAAAATTGATCTACGCTGACCGTGTTTTGTGGTATGTTAGGTTCGTTTGTTAACGGAAGTGATTCATCTATTATGTCTTTATCTGTTTGTTTACTGCTATTTATAGGTACCATTTGATCTACTATCTCTTCCAATTTTCTCTCCATATCTACTTGTCGTTGTTTTATTTCCATTTGTTGTTGTTTTATTTCATTGTGATGTTGTTGCATCATTCGTTCCATTTGTTTCATTTCATTATGATTTTGTTGTATCAAATTCATTATCACATGCATCATATCCATCATCCCTCTACTGTCACCTCCTTCCTGTCCTGCTTCATGTATGGGATTTAGATTGAGATTACTTATACCTGCACTCGCACCTTCTAATGATTCTTGACTGCCAATTAATGGTGGCTGTCTCCATTCATTTACATTCGAAATACCATCCATTTTGCTTGTTATTGTTTACTATTTCTTCAATATAACTCTTTTAATTTAGTTATATTCACGTGACACTTTATACTCTCCAAATTTATAAATTATCTTTTATTTCCAAATTATTTGCTTATCTTCATTCGCCGACACGTTGGGCTGCCAAAATTGTGCAGTGGAATTTACTTTGAAATTGCTTATTTAATTTTTTATTCACACTACAGCTTATATCGCCGGCTATTCAGTCTAGTAGAATCCACGAACTGCCATCTCATGAATCGTTCCTCACGGAAAGGGATTTAATGTCGTTTTCCAGAATAAAACCATAAACACAAATAAAACACGAGTCAATTCCTTTATATTAATGTAATTAAAAAAAATAAAAAAATCCCTCTACAAAGTGTATAGGGTGCTAAAGCATCATCAAACAGAAGCAATGAGGAAACACTCTTTGTGAATAATGACTCGCACACAGAGAAAAACCTCTTCTGAAACACGATCAAACATAAAACTAATAAATATTAGTGAAATCTGTCAAGTTTAACCTCTACTGTGACCCCTTCAAACAAATATCAAAAACAAATTAGTTTTCAAAACTCACGATAGTTGAAATTTACTCATACGCCAAAAATAACATAACAAGGTCAAACCCCACTACAGACACTCCAACCTTGAATTCAAAATGTTCTCGAAATATTATTTTAAAAAAAAACTTCCCTTATAAAAAACATGACAACTTTCGCTAATATCCATATACTACTTTCAAACATACATTATTACAATAAATACAAGAAATTATAACAATGAAAATAATCCTGATATCAAATATATATAAATAAAATAATTTTTATCAACTTACATAGATCTATGTGTGATTTTATAAAATACACGAGAGATATCTTTTTCACAAAATTTCAAATAAACATAAAACACTCGCATAAATCGAATTTAAATTAACTTGCACCTTACACTAAATGCAAAAACAAAATACAACCCGAATTTATACAACAAAGAATAAAATTGATTATCTTATTCTTTAATAAACCAAACACTTTAACAGTCAAGATATCTCTAAATCAAAATGAAATTTCCATATCCGCTTATCCATTCCCACCATCTAAAAATCAAAATATATATAACCAACACATTTTAACAAATACAATATCCGAAAAAGCGGCAAGTTCAATTCCTTGGTCAACCTAAATATACGAGGGCTAATCATAATTTCATACATTATAAAATTTATTTCATTTATAAAATAATATATATATCTATAACGATCCCCGTCTGAAATAAATAAACATACAACTGAAATAGTTAATTTTTTTAGAAAGTCCCTATTACAGAGTTCAAAATCGTTCAATCATTTTCCTTACTTGTCCAAGGAAAATCCATGACAATATGTGTAAATTGTATACACTTGGTTTCCCACCATATATTTTTTACAAACTGAGTAACAGTTTTAATAAATTTATTTTTAAAATATAAGTTTCATGTAAATGTCACAAGATTTTAATTTGTCTTTCAATTTCCACTAAGAGTTTGCTGTTTAAAAATATAAAACTTTCGTTATAAGTACTTGTACTTTAAGAATTAATCATTTAGAACTGTGTAGTTTCTATATCTACTACAAGAGGTCGCTTGTAACAATTAAAGATATATATTATATTTAATGTATATAACCAGTAAAAAGTGTATTTATTTCAACTGGATATGAAAATATATTGTTGGATATTAAGAAAAATTATAATTTAGAAACCTTAATCGAAACCTGTATATTTTACTACTTGAAGCTGGGACAGGAAATTCATGAAATATATCGATGAATATGGATTCAGCTAACCTCGAGACTACTTTTATCTTAAACTTCGAGTGAATATATAATTATTTTAACTTAATTTACGTACTAAATTATTGGCTTCTAGCACTGTTGCTTTCTAGCAAGATTTTAACTTGATTAAAAAAATAACACTCGTTACCTTAGTTACATATTTCCAAATCCAACTTATTGTATTAAGGAACAATAGAATGCCTTAAATTTTGGTAACGCAAGAGAACGTCTTGAAGAAATTTCTTTTTAAAATTTGAAACTAATGTCTAAAATAAAATATATGGCCTGTAAAACCCTTACATCACAAATTTTTCAAACTAAATGTGTATTTAAACTTGACATCTTACATACTATACAGAATATTGGATTTAAAATAATTTCTATATACAGGTATTCTAAAATGTTATACATTAATTACTAAATTATGGTGTCCAAGTATACTCGTAGTGTAGTGTCATGCGAAAATATTTTTAAATAAAACATTACTTGATACATCTTTTACTCAATATTCTGGTATCAGTAACTTTCACATTATTAATTTCCAAGTATCTACAGCATGTTATAATTTCAAACCACTACAACATATACATATGTACACATATATATATATATATATATATATATATATATATATATATATATATATATATATTTATAAATATAGTATATTCGTGACCTTGGTATGATAAGGTAAACTTAATTAGTCGGCGATTAAAGGTCTGGTTATTACTTCAAAGTGTATATATTTAAAAAAATCCTACATGTTTTTATATCCTTGACAAAGGCATCATTGCCGAAACATGTAGGATTTTTTTAAATATATACACTTTGAAGTAATAACCAGACCTTTAATCGCCGACTAATTAAGTTTACCTTATATATTTATACATATATAAATGCTTAGATAATTTCTTAGCCGATTATTAAATATATCAATTGATATATATATATATATATATATATATATATATATATATATATATATATTGTGATGAGTAGAGTGGACCAATTCGGAGCGAAAGCAGAGGCGTGACTTTCAAACTTACTTAAAATACACTCATTTCTTGCGTCTTCTAACCAACATAGCTGCGCAACATTATTAAATACACAGAATACACTTTCCTGCTGCTATTATACGTGTACACACGATGACCGTGAACAACATACTAAGTAATCGTGAACCAATTCGTTAGTCACGCCTCTGCTTTCGCTCCGGATTGGTCCACTCTAGTGATGAGTCAGTTTATTCCTACAGAATATAATGAATTTAATTAATTTTATTTATCAAAAGAAAGTAATATCATAACTTAATATCGCGTTAAATCAAGTATTTTAAAGCTAATTATGATTAAAATATAAATATACACATAATTTTGAACGTTAGTGTTAGTTTAACTTTTGATGAACTCCTGTTAAAGTATACAACCTTGATAACGTGATGGTATATACTCAAATTGATATTATTTATTATTATTTTATTTAGGAATAACTATTAATGGAATTCATACGAATAGAACGTAGTAATATTCAAAAAAATAATTTAATAGGATTGAAAATTTACTTTATCTATATTGCTTCGATTTATTGTGAATTTTAACTTATATAAAAAAATTATTACTAGATTCGCTTTGTAGTTATGACAAAAAAGAACAACACTTAATTGGAGAGAATTTTTGCACTCCTTGTAAATAAAGCGACGCTTTTTCGACACATCAATTTGAAAATTCAAAAAATAAATAAACATAATTTAATTGTAAAAGTTGTTTCAAATAAATATTTGAAGTCATTACCATAATTGAAGATAGTTTTCGGAGAAAAAAGTGATTTATTCTTAGTAATAATAAATATTAAGAATTATTCAAAGCCAGTGAATTCCAGAAATATTCGCCGAAACGCATTAAATAAACATAATTTAGAAAACCAAGAATGATTTAAAAGTGCTAAATTAATTAAAATTGGTACATTTACCTAAGAACTTATCCAGAAAGTGGGCCTTCGTAAAGTAAACCTTCCTGTCCTGAAAAGAGTATCTATATAGACAAACACAAGCAGCTCAAACTCCAGTTATTACCTGAACACCTCTAAACCTAAAATACCCTTCCAGAAATCTTCACGTTCTCCGTAAAACAACAGGTATTATCAGATGGGGCTATATATACCTAACATGTAAAATTCCATTTGTTTGACCACTTCATTTAGTAAATCATATTAAAATCACGTTATCTTGTGGTAAAATATAATTTTTAATATATTCGAATAATATCATTGTTATTAACGTACGTGGAAAAGTAGCGTGGTAGTTATAGAGAATAGACGTGTAATTTTGGCTCCGCAAGAATTTATCGAATACGATGTTTTTGCGAGTGTAATAAAGTAATATTGTTAGTAAATAATTAGAAGTGATACACAAAGGTGTAAATTTGTGAAATAGTGGAAGAGATAAGTACATGATTAAAATAAATAATATATGTTAGTGTTTGCAATAACAACAGAAAAGAGATAGAGAGAGATGTGGGCGGTGACTCGCTAAAGAGGCCAGCATCCGACAATATAAACATATGGCACAATAAAAACAAGGACTAGTAAGACATAAATAAATTTGTGGCGCACGAGCGAATTTCAAATTAGTGTGAAATAAAATGAAATAAATGTGATCCGAAAATTTTAAAATAAATATTTGAAATGGTTATACAAACATGAATTAAACGTGATTTTGTCCTTACCTGCTTTTTAACTATTAATTAAATAGCAATTAGTTAAATAAATAGTTAAATATATCAATAAGGAACAGGTCCGGCTTATAAAATATTAGGAAATATTAACGAGATAACTAGCTTAGTGGTTTGGGGGCCTGGATAGACATTGTTTGCGATGGACAGTGATGGGAGTAACACGGATGAAGGAAAAAGAAAGAGAAATAAAAAAGACGTAGCCGAAATCTTCAAAAAGAGTAAAAAGCTGACCAGAACACCAGACAAAGAAGCAAGCAGTGACGAAAGTAAATTAGATAAATTAATGGAAATGATGCGAGGATTAGTTACACAAGTGCAACACATAGAGGGAAAACAAGATAAATATATGGAAGAAATGAAAGAAATCAAATTAGAAAATGAGAAGATTAGAAAAGAAAACGAAGAACTGAAAAAAGAAATTAGAAGTGCCAAAGGAAGATTAGATAAACTCGAGGGTATGAATAGAAGAAAGAACGCAGTTATGGTAGGCTTGAAAATAGATGGGAGTGATCAAGATCAATTAAAGGTAGCGGTGGAAGATATTATCAAGAAGTACATGGAAATACAAATTGAAATTAAAGCGGTGAAACAACTGGGTCCAAAAACTTGCTTAATAGAACTGAAGAATATAGATGATAAGATAAAAATAATGAAAAATAAGGGCAATTTGAGAGGGTTTATGGAACAAAATATATACATTAACGATGACATGACAAAAGAGGAAAGAGAAATACAAGAAAAGATACGAAGAAAGGCCAAAGAAGAGAGAATGAAAGGAAAAACTGTTAAGATAGGATTCCAAAAGTTAATAGTAGAGGGAGAACAATGGAGATGGAATAGGGAAAAGGGGAATTGGAATAAGGAGGAACGAGAATTGGCACGAGAAAAGAAAATCCCAAAAATAGTGTCAAAAAACTAATAGTAAAGACTAGTGAAAATAAAGATGATGACCCGGACAAGAAAAAGGATATGATAAAGGAAAATAAACAAAATAATGATCAGTATGATAATGATGATACACAAAAAATAAAAAAGATAGAGAAAAGTAAGGATAAAGAAAGTGAAACATGGAAAATTGGTACTTGGAATATAAAGAGCATAACAGGAAAAGAAAAGGAATTAGAAAAGGAGTTTGAAGAGTTAGGAGTGGATGTATTAGCAATTACGGAAACAAAGAAAAAGGCACAGGGAGTTATTAAGACGGACAATGGTCATATTATGATGTATAGTGGTGTAGGAAAAGAAAAAAGAGCAGCTGCAGGAGTGGGATGCATTATACACAAGAAATTAGAAAACCAAATTTATAGATGGAATGCCTGGTCAGAAAGAATATTACTAATAGAGATGAAGGAAAGAAACAGAACGAAAACAATAATAGTGGTGTACGGGCCAAACGAAGATGATACATCAGAAAATAAGAATAAATTTTGGGAAGAACTAACATTAGTGGTGGAAGACGCGAAAGGTATAATGTTTGTAGTAGGAGATTTCAACAGTAGAGTTGGCATAAGAGACGATGAATATAGTGAAGTATTGGGAACAAACGGGGAGACTGTTAGAAATAACAATGGAAAAAGAATGCTGGACTTCTGCATTGTACACAACTTGGTAATAACTAACACTCTTTTCCAACACAAAGATATACACAGATATACTAGAGAAGTCAAGAGTAGGGGGGAGAGGTCCATAATTGACTACATATTAGTTGACAAAAATAACAGAAGAATTGTGAGCGACACGAAAGTAAGAAGAGGGCCGGAAATAGGAAGCGATCACTTTGTGGTTATATCAAGAATAAAAGAAAAAGTTCAAAACAAGGAAAAGCAATATATATATACACAGAAACAAGACCAAATAGAATCACTTAGAATATACAAATTAAGAAGTGAAGTCATTGCTGAAAAATTCCAGAAAAGGATAGCCGAAAGAGTAGAAAATATAGAAATTAATGGAACTATCGAAGAAATTTGGAATAGGTTTAAAGAAATAATAATAACTACAACGAAAGAGATATGTGGCGTAAGGAAAAATAAAAAGAAAAAACAAACAAAATGGTGGACAAATGAAATAAGACATCAAATTAAGATAAAGAAAAAAGCATGGAAAACATACTTAGCAGAACAAACAGTGGAAAAATACGATATATACAAAGAAGAAAGAAAAAAAGTGAAACATTTAGTAGTACAAGCAAAAAAGGAGACATGGAAAGAATTTGGGGAAAAGATGGAAAAAAACAGTAAAGAGAACCAAAAACTATTTTACAGAGTCTTGAAATCAGTAAGGAATGAAGAAAGGTCACAATCTACACATTATATACAAAATAAGAAGGGAGAGATCCTAAGCGATAGAATGAAGATTATAGAAAGGTGGAAAGAATACTTTCAGGAATTGTTAAGCGGAGGAGTGGAAAACGAGAATGCTAGTGAACAACAAATAATAGGAGAAGAAGAGACAGAAGAAATAATTACCATGGACGAACTGGAAGAAGCAATACAAAAACAGAAAAATGGAAAAGCGCCAGGCTGTGACAAAATAACAGCAGAAATGATAAAAAATATAGGACAAAGAGGAAGAGAATTAATGTTGAAAATATATAACAGAATATGGAGAGAAGAGGAAATACCAAACGATTGGAAGAAGTCATTGATAGTACCAATATACAAGAATAAAGGAAATAAGAAAGAATGCAATAATTACAGAGGAATATCCCTTCTAAGTACTGCAATGAAGATTCTCGAGCAAATAATAGATAAAAGACTAAGAACAAAACTCGAAAATACGTTACATGAGTCACAAAGTGGGTTTAGAAGAGGAAGGAGCACACAAGACCAAATATTCTCTGTGAAACAAATAATACAAAAAGCCTCTAGAGAACAGAAGAAAGTGTTCTTAGCATTTATAGACTTGGAAAAAGCCTTCGATAAAGTACCAAGAGAAAGATTGTGGAATGTATTAAGAGAAAGAGGTGTCAATGGCAAAATAAGACGATTAATACAGAAAATATATAACCACAATACTAATGCTGTAATAGCTAACAATTTAGAATCTGAGATATTTAAAACAAACGAGGGACTGCGCCAAGGGGGAAGTCTGAGCCCAATGCTGTTCATTGTTTATATGGATGACATTATCAAACAGTGTGCATGTAAAAGTAAAAAGTTCAGGGTTGGACACCTTAACTTGAATGCAGTCGAAGTGTCGGAAGGGGCATTCGCAGACGACATAGTAGTTATAGCCGACAATGAGGAAGATCTGAAACGTAATTTAACAACATGGAATATGACACTAAAGGACAGTGGAATGACGATGAGTAAGAGCAAAACTAAAGTAATGGTAGTGGGAGATGAACAGGTAGATACGAAAATCGTAATAGAAGGAACTGAAATAGAACAAGTGAGAACATTCCAGTACTTGGGAGTGCGAATTGATGGAAGAGGGACCCAGGACGCTGAGATTAATCAAAGAATAGAAAAAACAACAAAGCTGTACCACAGCATGAGGAATAATTTCATTAACAAAAAAGAGATATCCCGAGAAACAAAACTAAAAGTATATAAGGCAATTTACCGACCGATATTAACATATGGCTGTGAATCCTGGATATTAAATAGAAGACAAAAGAATAAATTACAGGCAGTAGAAATGAAGTATTTAAGAAGAGTTAGAGGAGTTACAAGGATGGACAGAATAAGAAACTTGGAAATACGAAAAGATTTGAAAATGCAGTCAGTGTTAGAATACATTGAACAAAGACAGCTAGGATGGTGGGGACATTTATATAGAATGGAAAATACAAGACAAACAAGAAGGATATGGGAAGCAAGGATAATGAAAAATAAAAGAAGAGGAAGGCCAAGGACAACATGGAATGATGTCATAGCAGAAATACTGGGAAGGAAAGGCAAAACATGGACAGAAGCGAAGAACATGACAAGGAATAGAAATGAATGGAAAACGTTTATAAAAAGCTAGAAGATAAACGCCCTACACCATTGTTATGGTAATAGGGATTTTTGGATTATATATATATATATATATTATAATTATTTGTAGTATAACCTCCATTTGTTTACAAAACTCTATTTTAATAAATATTAGAAACATAATTAATATTATTATTTAAGGGGTTAAAAGAGCAACCCAATACTCCTGTATGCATATTGATTGAGGTAATTTTCTTAGTGTATTTTTGTAATCTTGTAAAAATTAATTATTGTTTTTGGAAATATATTTATTGATTTATATTCATTTATTTTATTTTATGTATGCTTGCTATACTGTCTGTTGTTTAGAAACGACCTAAGACCCAGGGATTAAGGAGTACTCTTTCTTAAAGATTATTAACATATTTAATGTTTACATAGTTGGGCAATTCACATATCTTTTAGAGTATTCATTATTCATTATTCATTATTTACATTCTAAAAGGATTCACTTTATTATAATATGTATATATATATATATATATATATATATATATATATATGTAATTAATTAAAACAAAAAATTCTTCAGTATCACTTCTTCAAATTTAATAAAAAATCTAGTTGCTACAGAGATATCCATACAAATATCGAATTTAACACGGAAAACCACAGTATTCTGGCTTTAGAGGATTGGATTTAGAATATAAATATTCTTAAGAAAAAAAAATGTAACAATAAATACAACATTAACAGCTGACCATTTTACTTAAACTTGGATAGTTAAGTCATTGTTTTTTTTTGTGGATAGATGACGTTAGTGTTTAATGTATTAGTATTTAGTGTTTATAAATTAATGAATCCGTGGACGTTTAATAGCTAACACTCATACCTTCAATACTTTTTGTAAAGCTTTTGAAATCGACAGTCATCATTAGCATATTCGTAAAGTTTTACGTTATTACTTCCGAAGAAGAAAGACAATTTTGATTAAGAACGTTAGTATCAATATCGGTTTGCTGGCTTCCGTTCTGGTGACTACAACGTAAAGAATCCATCTCGCTCTGGTCGGTTAACGTGAGTTGTTACTGATAAAATAAATGTATTAGTTGAAGATAATCGACGTTATACCATCCGCAAGCTCTCTGACGAATTAAAAATATTTATTGAAAACATCTCCCTTCATTTGTAACATTTTGGTTACCTCAATAAGTTCAATAATTGTAATCGTTATATTAACGCAATTAGTCGGCCTAAAGCACATCAAAAGCAGATATCTACCATCAATCAGATAAAGGCGATGCTTACAATTCTTATCAAGAAATGTTACGATCAATTCGGAGGTACTCGTATATTATTAACGACTCCACAAATTGATCCAACCAGTAGCAGAAAGCGTACATAATTAATAAATCGCGAAGAAGTGGTCTTCCAATAAATTGTGGGAAATTGTTGGAACCTAATTTGTGTTGCCTCATCCACGATATTCGCTAGACTTTAGATTATCTGATTACTATTCGTTTCAGCTCTTCAAACTTCTTAAGTCGAAAAACGTTCACTTAAGATGACGCTAACGAAAGATACTTTGTTCAGGGCCAATAGAAAATTTTTTGAAAATGGGGTCATAAAACTTACCGAAAGATAGCGGAAGTAATCGAAGAAAAGGGGCGATGTATCATTGATTAACGTTCATTCTTTGTATAAAATAAAAAGAATTGAAAATCTCCGAAAAACACACTATGATGACCTTTTGAACTGCCCAATACCTATAGGTTATATAAGTACATACGATTCTTTTTTTTATTTGCCAAAGGTTTTTACATGTTAATATTTCTACCATACGTTAACTCTTTTCGACATTCTTTTGGAACAATATCGCTAAGCAGCATTTAGCAGCATACATACATTCTACTAGAAAAACTGCACTAGATTTACAAATTAATTTATAACTAATAAAGCAAAGGCAAGAAAATTATTTGAAGTAAGTTTAAACATCGATCTCTTATACATTCTTTTTGAAAGAGGAAAGAAACAAAATGTCATTATGTTAATAATACTTTGTATTATAATTCTGCTGGCGTTTAAAGATTTTATTACATAATGTCTGTTTATACCGTTCGAGAACGAATCGAGATGGTTATGGCATACATAATAGTTTTTTTAATTCGTGAAATTTCGAATACGTTTGTAGATTTACATCCTAATCATCGGACAATTGATGTTTAAATCTTACCACAGATATTTTTTTATTTTTCTTGGTTTCTTAGAAAATAATTTGTAAACCTAAAGCAGTTTTCCTATTACAATTTATCTTATACACTAACTACTAACTAAAATAATACAATATGTGGTTAAATTTACGTTAACTAGGTATTTAAAATACATAATTATCTGAGTTAAATTACATATATTTTCTTTAATATTAGGTTTAATATAATACTAATTTCAATTTTCTTAATATATCGAATGGAATATTATATAGAGTGGTAAAAAAAATAAATTTCGTTAGAAACACAGAACGCCCAATTTATTTTAATAGAGTGAAAGGTTAAATTACATCATTCTTCCTAACAGTTTTCGTCCAAACGTTTTCTTTTTCTTATCTCGCTTTGAAGGCTATAAGACCTATCTAAATTCGGTTCGTTTTACATATACTAAAACGGTTGTAATTTCATTCATATATTCGAACATACACTATATAATTTATTAATTAAATAAAGCATCTATATATTGTACATATATGTAATATATTCATCAAATTTTATAAAATACTAGAAGTAGTTTGCAATTACTTAACTCTCGACTATTGATAGCCAGTTTTAGAATAATTTTTTTAATTTTAAACTTGTAGAATCAAGACTACACATATATTTTATCGAAAATCATTTGAAATATAACCTTAAATACAAAAACAGCACAATTTTTAAACATTCTCACACCTATAAATATATTCTTTTCTGATATTTCTTTCTAGAGGAAGATTGATGTAAGACTATATACTGTGAACTTAACTCACCATAAATAATCTGAACTTGTATTCACACACTCTTAAATTAAAAAATCTGCAGAAGGAGAGTACCTATTAAAAATTTTACTATGATCTAGAAACTAAGCATGAATCGATGAATTGGAAGAGCCTAACTTCACTGACAGCTAAAAAATCGCGAACGAGCAAATTAAAATTTATCTATGGGCTTGAGTACCTTAACTGGGTTCCCGAAGGACAAACTGTTAATCAGCATTACTACGTTGAGGTTCTTACTCAACTCCGCGAGAATCAGAAAAAACATATTGAATTGTGGAACAGGTCAACGCACTGATGCACACTGTATTGTCTGTCAAGATATTTCTAGCGAAGTATACTATAAAGTATCCCAGTACCAGACCATCCACCTTGCTTGCCTGATCTGACACCATGTGACTTTTACTTATTCTTTTACCTGTGAAGAATAAGATTTTCAGCACTATTTTCCACAATAGAAAATTAGAAAAGAGCGGTGTGGTGATAGAAGGGGGGTGTATATTGAAGGGCTAAATAATTAAATTTGTATAGATTTAAAATAAAATATTCTACAGCATCAGTCTCGTTACTTTATAGCCACGAAGAAAATTTCCAAAAACTGCTGGTTTGCCTACTGGTGAAGCAGTTTTTTATTGGTACAGCAAGATACGAGGAAAGCATGTGCCCATATCTGAACCTCTACTTAAAGAAATTGAGAGCAGCTCAAAGTTTGGAGCTAACTGACTTCAAAACTTCAAGAAAGTGTTTCACTTGAAAAATTTTATCGGAGGCATAAAATTTCCTTCAAAAGCGTGTGGAGAATCTACTTAAATAAACTTGGAAACCATTGAAGACTGAACAGCTAGGTTCTAAATAATATTAAACGACTACTTTTCAAAACATATTTTTCACCAGATGAAACAGGCTTTTCCTTCAGGGCTCTTCCTGCAAAAACAAATATATTTGCATTTGGAATGTTATGTGTAAGGGGAAAAATGATATGTGGGGGGGGGGGGGCTTTACAATAGTTAATGTATTAATATAGATTTCAGGGGATTCGAAAAAAATATTTCCTGTAACGGTAAAAAACTGTTTTCTAAAATGTCGACTTAATGCGCGTGCTAATGATATAACTGAGTACGACATAAAAGATTATATACCATTAAGCATTTTCATTCATAATAACTGAAAATCTAAATGTCTCCTTTATTGATAATATTGATGAAATGAGTGATTAAAACGACACTGACATTGAAGAAGAGGAACTTGTAGCTAGTAGTTCAAGTATTTCAGGAGCCGATAAACGATTAAAGTAACTTAAGAATTATTTTTTGACCTCTAGTAATTTTAATATCGCTAAGAATATTTCTCAAGGGCTACTTGAAGGCGAATCAGAAATATTTCTCAATAAAATGAAAAATCCTAAACAAAACAAATAACAGCAAAAAATAGATTGCATGTCAATGCGATAGTTCACGTCAAGCTTTGATACAAAATAATACAAATCTGTATAAAAACAAATTTGTATCTGTATATGCATGGACACACAGTACGTATTTACCAGCTTTTGCTTCAACTACCAGATGCATGCGTTTCTGTGTAACCACTTTGTATAAAAACAAATTTGTATCTGTATATGCATGGACACACAGTACGTATTTACCAGCTTTTGCTTCAACTACCAGACGCATGCGTTTCTGTGTAACCACTTGTATAAAAACAAATTTGTATCTGTATATGCATGGACACACAGTACGTATTTACCAGCTTTTGCTTCAACTACCAGACGCATGCGTTTCTGTGTAACCACTTGGTTAAGTGGTTACACAGAAACGCATGCGTCTGGTTATTAATCTTTCATTTTTTTCATACGCTCTTGGACATTTTATGATTCCTCGTGGGTGTCCGTTATTGGGTGATTATACTGTAATTAGAAACAGTTAAAATTTTGTCTATAAATTTTAACTATGATATTACGAATATTCGAAATAGAAGGAGTTATTTCCTTATTATTAAAATATCGTTCAATCGTTTAATACGAATATATGGTTGAAGTAGATGGAACAGCCTTCAATATTCTAAAACGATCCCTTCGCCTCTATGTATAATCTCGTTATCTTTTATTAAAATAGATGCTTAATTAGCCTTATATAAAAATTCGAAATCGTTCATTTGAGCTGTCTGTAGTAAGCAATGTGTTCTATTATGCTGTGCATGTAATTATAATTGAATCCACTAAAATTTTATGCCCGAGCAAATGCGATGAAGTACAGTACCTATCAAATTTTAAACTCAATATGTAGGAAATACATAACACGGAAGCTGAAGTGCAGAGGAAATTCAATTTTCAATATTGAGTCTGAGGAGAAAGAAAGTGAGATGAAATTTATGAGAACACGTGTAGATAATAATTTACATTTTAGTTTCTTTCTTTAGTGCCTTTCTGCAAAAATACAATTTATGCACACGCATAATGCATAATATATATATATATATATATATATATATATAATATTTGATAAAATTAAAAATTTCGTATGATTTGCTTTGTAATTTGTAGACAGCAATGTTTACATCCCCACTTACTCTGCAATTACATACATTCCAATTTGATATTTTTAAATATTTCATATAAAAGCCGAAAAACTCCAATAATTTATCAAATGTTATATTTAATAAACGGCTAAGAAATTATCTAAACATTTATATATATATATATATATATATATATATATATATATATATATATATATATATATATATATATATATATATATATATATATATATATATATATATATATATATAGTAAACCTAATCAGTAGGCGATCAAAGGTCTGTACATTACTTCAAAATATATGTATTTAAAAAAAAACTCTACATGTTTCGGCCGTATACGCCCCTTTCAAGAGAATACAAAATATGAATTCATATTTTGTATTCTCTTGAAAGGGGCGTATACGGCCGAAACATGTAGAGTTTTTTTTTTTTAAATACATATATTTTGAAGTAATGTACAGACCTTTGATCGCCTACTGATTAGGTTTACCATATCATACCAAGGTCACGAAGTTATTATATATATATATATATATATATATATGGTAAACCTAATCAGTAGGCGATTAAAGGTCTGTATATTACTTCAAAATATATGTATTTAAAAAACTCTAGTTCGCCTTTATCAAGAGAATACAAAATATAAATGACAGGATATAAATGTCAAGTAATTAAGTTGCTATGGTTTAAATTATTCAAAGATACATTCTAGTAATAATAATAAATCATGCCTTAGTATTCCAAAAAATAGATAGCAAGGTGTGAACATATGTGTTCTTCGCTGCTAGCAATTTGTGTCTCTTTCTGGGTATGAACTTGTGTGTTCGTTGCTACTGGCAGCTTGCGCCTCTCTATGGGTGTGTGGTTTTGTGTGAGAGAGTAAGTGTAGGGTTTTGTATGTCGGTGCGTTTGTGCGTGTGTTTAGTGACTGGTCGCATGAATTTAGAGAGGTCGGATAACCAGCCGTTGCGTAGGGCCGCCAACCCTTTCCCGGCAACTTCTTTACAATTCCGTGCAGTACTTCGACGGCCTGACCCCCGCCCCAACGAGGCAAGACACAGACCAGCGAAGCGCACCCTGTACGGGGTTGCTCATCGCTAACCAAGGGAAAACTCTTAGTGGCTACCTCGGTCGACGATGGTCACACTTGTGCCATCTTAACATTTTCCGCCGAAGCGGGGGCATAGCACACACGTCGAACGTGTGTGTGCTGTTAACGGCAGCCAGGTTGTTTTTTAAATACATATATTTTGAAGTAATATATAGACCTTTAATCGCCTACTGATTAGGTTTACCATATCATACCAATTACCATATATATATATATATATATATATATATATATATATATATATATATATATATATATATTTCCATATTATTTTCATTTTCTATCACATTCATTTAACAAAATTAAGAATACCTACATATGAGTCTCTTTCTTAATGAGAAGGCCAAACATTTATGGCTGCACGAGTTCCATTTGACGGTACTGTGACTTTTCGATAAAGGGCACTAGGATCAGTCTCTCTCTCTCTCGGAAGCGAACAAGTAGTTTCTTGTTAGGAAGAAAAGGAATTTTTTGGGTGCTACATTTAGCGTAGAGAAACAAAAAAAAGTTATGGTGATTCTGCCCTTAGCATGAAATGATTCAAAAGAGGTTGTTGTATTTTGTTGTGGTTATATGAGCACGGATCCGTGTTCTTTGTTTACAGTGACTACTGAGAAAATTATTAACAAAAAGCGTTATGTGGTGGTGAAAGATTGCTGTTTTAAGGTGCGTAAAATAGCTTATATCATAGTTTAGTGCGAGGAATGTGGTAGAAGTTTGTGGTATTTCTTCTAATGATACGAGTGTAGTAATATCTATCAATATTTTGAGCAATACTTTCATTAGTTGCGACTTTTGGTTGTCCGCTTTTCAGTAAATTTCTAACATTTCCGGTGAAGTTATACCTTCTCAAAATTTTACCAAGGACAGTTCATGATATTGGACGCCGATCTTGATGCAAATTGTTAAATGAATCGCATACTTCTTCATGAGTTTTGACGCCGTCGCCGAAACCAATCATCATCAGAATTTCAATATTTCAGTTAATTGTTTATTCATTATTTATATTTGGACGTCTTACAAGGTGAATTTTGACAGTTTGAGTCAAGCACTGAATTTTAATTCCATGGCTTACTAAACATAAATATGATTTTAATATGTCAATTTTAATTAAATATCTTTGTCGTAGTCGAACGAAAGGGTGCAAAACCGGTCGGTTTGCGTTCGGTCCGTGTTGGTATAACTGGTCAGTTACAAGTTATTATCATTAAGCATTCTCACTGCGTCTTCTGTTCGAGCAGTATACCAGCTGAGAGAACTTACGACGAAATATCGTCAAGCGAAGCCGGAAGCAATGGCCGGGCGAACAATTACGATAACAAACTTAAAACTAAATCCCAACTTCGTTGAACGCTGGCCACCTGAATTACTTCAATAAACACAGGCGATAATCGATGAAACCCAAAGCGAAAGTGGCGTTCAAAAACTACTACGGACTTCACCGAATTTATTTGTTATAAACCCAGATCAACCGAAGATACAAGTAGAAATAACAGATCCCGAACCGACCAAAAAAGAAAAACACCACAGAAAACAGAGCATGAAACATTCGGAAAAGAAAATCGAAGACTTCATCTACCTTAAATTTACAAAGAAGCTGAAAACAGACGAAACAACTACACCCATCGAAACAAAAAACTCCTACAGTGCCCTCGAAACCAAACCCGAGGAAAAGATGGAACAAGAAGAAGCTGAATTCACTACACAACCGTCAACTTCAGACAGCACACCCAGGGTAAGTGACAAAACAAACACCACACAAAACACAAACACCGAAACACACAAAACACACAAAATCGCACCAATCATAATAACAGACAAAGACAAATGGGCACATGTACGACAAATACTTAAAACACACAACATTAACACCATACAAAACAAAGTAGTGAAACTGGCATTCACATCGAACCGAAAACTGACGAAGACTACCGCACACTTAAACACATACTCAACACAGAACACATTCAATTTTACACGTTTCAATTACGAAGCGAAAAAACACTAAAGGTAGTTATGCGAGGCATTCCTACCTTTATCACTGACACAGACATTACAAACGACTTGACTGACCAAGGCTACCCGACAATAAAAATCAAACGAATGAACGGTAAACACGACATACCTGCACCACTTGTTTTAATCGAACTGGCGAGACATTATAAATCAATTTATAACATACACGACTGCTGCGGACTCACAATTAAAATCGAACCATTAAACAGACGGACAGACATAATGCAATGCCACAAATGTCAGACTTTCGAACATCAACAAAGACACTGTAACGTACACTACAAATGTATGAAATGCGGAGACGAACACTCAACGCACCTATGTACAAAACCCAAAACAACGCCACCAAAGTGTGCAAACTGCGGTGGTCCTCAATTATCTACTTTCCTTAACTGTCCTAACAACCCAAATAACCCTGTAAACAAAACCACACCAAAAACCCAATTACATACCAGCACCACCCCCAACAACTAACCCCTGGACACAAAAACAAAATAACACAATACCTAACACAATTGACGAATTAGCACTTGCCTTAGGCAATATGCTAATAACACTATACTCTACAAACGCAACAACACAACAGATACAATACTTTGTAACGCAAACACAGAAAATAATGACTCTTTACAACAACAAACAGTAAACACACACATGACTGAAACGCAAAAGACCGATGACCAGTGACTTAAACGCAAAAAAGCGACAAACACACAGATTAAACACACGCAACACAGGACCGCACAAAAATACACAAAAACGCACGATTATTTATTAATCAGACACAAACACGTCACAACCCAGGGAAATACAAAACAATGGAGTGGAAATGGAGGCAACTCCGACTACTAAACAAATTAAAAGGACTCATATTATCATTAAGTCGCTTATGCGTAATCTGTCTATTGAACAAGGCTGGCTTCCATGCGTCAGGCAAACGCTGTCCGTCGTCAAGTTTGTTCATACAGTTTTGCCGTTTCTCAATTTCTATAGCTTCTCTTATTACACTGTACGTTAACCTCGTACCGCGCGCTATAATAGTCTTTGTACCGTGGAAGTCGATGGTGTGTCCTGTATGTAGTATATGCTAAGCTAGGGATGATGTTTCTTTTTTCGCTACCACATTTACGCATTTTACCGTGCGTTGGCTTTCCGGTTAGTATGCCCTATAAATGTTTGGTCGCACTCATAGCACGGTATTTCGTAGACACACTATCTTCTCAGTCGAGAAAATAAGCAAAATACTATGCCGACACGACATAAACATGATTTACACCACAGACAGGAAAATAAGAGAAATTTTGCGCAGTACAAAGGACAAAATAGAACTAGAAAACCAAGTTATATACATAAATATAATATCTTCGTGACCTTGGTATGATATGGTATTAATAAGTCGGCGATTAAAGGTCTGGTTTATTACTACAAAGTATATATATTTAAAACAACCCTACATGTTTCGGCAATGATGCCTTTAAGGATATAAAAAATATAAACGACAGAATATAAATGTCACATTTATATTCTGTCATTTATATTTTTTATCAGTATTCAGTATTTTGAGGGCAGATGTCAGATTTGAATGTTTGAAAATGCTAATTATTACTCCATAGCTATTTGAGTGTTTAGATAATATCTTAGACGTTTATTAAATTTCGTATGATTTGCTTTGTAATTTGTAGACAGAAATGTTTACATCCCCACTTACTCTGCAATTACATACATTCTAATTTGATATTTGTAAATATTTCATATAAAAGCCGAAAAACTCCAATAATTTATCAATTGTTATATATATATATATATATATATATATATATATATATATGAAAAATTTTGTGAAAAACTCATCTGCGCGGAATGTGCATATATCGATATTTCACTGTTTTTTACAGATCATAAGTGCACCTTACCGAAGACAGACATGATATTCACTTCTATACTACGTGTATATATACGAACTGTAATGAACTTCATGTGTATGAGAATTAATAATTATTAAATCTCATTTTACATGCGATTGTCGCTATAATTTGTTGCATTTAATTCTACAATTCGGCAAATCACTTTTGCCCTAGATTGTAGACGCAACAAGCCGCGACATCAACTGTACAAGTTGTCAGTACAAATGAATAATTTTGTGAAAAACTTCTCTAGGGCAAAAGTGATTTGCCGAATTGTAGAATTAAATGCAACAAATTATAGCGACAATCGCATGTAAAATGAGATTTAATAATTATTAATTCTCATACACATGAAGTTCATTACAGTTCGTATATATACACGTAGTATAGAAGTGAATATCATGTCTGTCTTCGGTAAGGTGCACTGATGATCTGTAAAAAACAGTGAAATATCGATATATGCACATTCCGCGCAGATAAGTTTTTCACAAAATTTTTCATTTGTACTGACAACTTGTACAGTTGATGTCGCGGCTTGTTGCGTCTACAATCTAGGGCAAAAGTGATTTGCCGAATTGTAGAATTAAATGCAACAAATTATAGCGACAATCGCATGTAAAATGAGATTTAATAATTATTAATTCTCATACACATGAAGTTCATATATATATATATATATATATATATATATATATATATATATAAGTGTTTAGATAACTTCTTAGCCGTATATTAAATATAACAATTGATAAATTATTGGAGTTTTTCGGCTTTTATATGAAATATTTACAAATATCAAATTAGAATGTATGTAATTGCAGAGTAAGTGGGGATGTAAACTTTGCTGTCTACAAATTACAAAGCAAATCATACGAAATTTTGCTTTCATAACTGACACCTGCTTTCAAATCAGACATCTGCTTTCATTAACTGACATTTGCTTTCACTAACTGACACCTGCTATCAAAACTGACATGAGCCTTCAAAACTGACTTCTGCTTTCAACTTGACATCTACATTCAATAACTGACATCTGATTCATTGACACTGTTACTTTATAATGCATTTCTAAATAGCTTGAACCTGGGTCTATTGTGGCTTAGTGGTAAAAGCGACAGCCCGGCAAGCTGTAGACTTGGGTTCGAGTCCCAACGTAGACCATATTTCAAATAAAAAAATTTCGTATGATTTGCTTTGTAATTTGTAGACAGCAATGTTTACATCCCCACTTACTCTGCAATTACATACATTCTAATTTGATATTTGTAAATATTTCATATAAAAGCGGAAAAACTTCAATAATTTATCAATTGTTATATATATATGCTAAATTCAATTTGTTGGCGATTTAAGGTCTGGTTTTACTTCAAAATATATATATTTAAAACAACCCTAAATGTTTCGGCAAATGATGCCTTTATCAAGGAATATAAAATATAAATGACAGTATATTAATGTCATACATTTGAGTTGCTATGGATAAAATTATTCAAAGATACATTCCAATTGAATAATAATAAATCATGCCTTAGTATTCTAAAATAGATAAACAACAAAAACAGGGAAACGCAAGAGTTACTATTATGTATGCGCCCGTGGAGCGTCTTAACATGTAAAGCTGTCGGCATTCGCCTTAAACGAGAAGGAAAACCATGAAAGCCAACTCGAACAACCAGACAGGAATCAAAACACGGAACTGTCAGCATAATAAGCAAATGTATAGATATGTTATAACTTAAGATATATAATTATATAACAGCAACATATATTATGATGATAAATTGCAGATCGTCACATAATTAAGTTATAGTATATACTGCTTAAAATTTTTATATCACTTCTGTTGTTAATTGAATTCGTGAATTGAATCGCCAGTGGGATAACAATCAGTGTTATCCCACTGGCGATTTGGTGAAGAGCATATCTTCTAAGGTTTACCTTAGCCAAAAACGCTACGTTTAAATTTTTTTTCCGTTTTAAGGTTATTCTACTGAAGATGGCAACTTAGTTACCGAAATACGTATATAGTATTTATTGATATATATTGTGGTTAGGGTGTTTCTCTTATTTCTGTTTCAGATTTCAAGCCACAGTCTCCACCAATTTCGGATAGACTTGAGGACAAAGACTTTACTTCACTTGACTCACTTTTTAATCACTTACTTACTTACTTAACTAAAGACTTGGACTTCACTGGAGCCTCAAATGACTTACTCACGATATGACTTTTTATAGAAATATTAGTATATGTCAGTCATTAAAACAAATATTTGATAAGCCCAAACCAATCATGGAATATTGGTATTAAGAAGAATATCTAGCCAAAATTCTACAATGTCATTCTAAATGGAAGTTGCATTTTAATTTGAAATTCGAAAAGTATGTATATGTTCAATTATTTTCTATGGGGAGATCATATAATACATTATTTGGAAATACAATGTTGCTGGAAGACAGAAAATTGAAAGGCTACAGAAGAATGTCTGTATATTTGGTAAAAAATTTTCTTCTGTTAGAGGTGTATGGACAATCCACTTATTTTTCGAGTTTAATATTTGGTAATTTGTATTCAATGGAATTATATATTATATATAATATAACTATATTTAAAAATTGCGATGTGTGTAAATTTAGATTGATAAAATATAATCAATATAAATGTATTTTTGTAAAAATAAAACTATTATATAAATACTGCGTTTTAATGGTAACTTATTTTTAATATTGAATATTTAATAACAAAACTAGATGCTTTAATATTTTCTTAATTTTCTTTTTTGTTCAGAACTTTAAAATTTATGTACATATGCATATACAGCAACTTTCATTGCTGTTAAGAGTTTGAGAGTTTGGATTTATATAACCCAATATATTTTTGGTTGACATTAATGTCTTATTTCATGTATTTTAGATGTAAAACAAAAGCTAACGATTAAACTCTTAATAAATTCGCTAATTCAGTTAAATTAATTAAAATAAGCTTCATATTTGTTTGACATATACAACTTGAATATCGCTCGCTCTAAAGTTCTATAGTAATATCTGTTCCATTTAGTATTACAGTTGCGATGATTTATAAAATTAAATTTTCTTAACTACTCCAATCTATTTTCCATAAAACCTAAGAAAGGAGCAAATGGCGCTATAATCTGATCGCAATTTCCACATAATCTTTTGTAATTACAAACAAACAAAACATATCTAATAGGTTTTGCTGTCATAGGTTAGGTTGAGTTATATTGTTATGTACCAATCTAATAAAATTCTTATTTCTCTACCTTTACATTTGTTTACCAGAATATTTATTATTAAAAAGCTTAGATTGTATTTAAAACGTCTTATATATACCAATGCTAACTTATTAAGTATGTGATTGAAAGATCAATTAATATCTAATAACTTGCTATTTATTGTTTTAAGGTGTTTCAACTACAATAAATTTGTTCCTAAATACAACAAGTATTGTATGGCAATGTGAATGATATGTTAAAATTGTTTCAGAAGAATTATGTAGATGTATCAGAATAATTGAAACATACATGAGTGGGTAAAACCCGACCAGTTTTGTATAACATAAAGGTATTTTCAATAATATAAAATATTATTAAAAATCTGGTGTGAAGAACACCAATACAGGTTCACTATTAATATTTTTTGTAAACGTATCCAAACATATCCCTCCCCAGAGACGCAGATACGTATTTCGCCTTTCTACAGGCTCATCGGTACGCCCCTGCTGGAGAAAGGATATCTTAAAAATACCTTTGTATTATACAAAACTGGTGCGGTTTTACCCACTCATGTATGTTTCAATTATTCTGATACATTACACATATTTAATAGTGAGAGAACGAATGATAACGAGATTCATTTAACAGGGCATTATTTCACATTCTTTGCATAAATTTCTCTAAACCTATAAAATATCTTTTTATTATAAAACATATAGTAAGTACATATTGAAAAGTATTAACAGAATTTAAAGATACTTGGAATTATTATTAGCAAATTCATAATTAGAAAGCACCGAAACTTAAATTTTTGAGTCATAATCTGGAGTAAATGCAATCAACAACCCTTTGTCGATGACCGCGATTCCCTCCCATTGATTTATTTTCATTTATATAAACACATAATTAATATTGAACGCATAGAAATGACCCATTTTCAAAATCAAAATCTTATTCCAATAAAAATTCGGATAATCCATAAATTTGTTGGAACCTATCAGTTCTGACTAGTTCCAGAAATTGTAATTTGCATCGTACTGCGTATGACCGCAAGTTCAGAATAGTTCAAATTTTGTTAAAGGGCTCGAACGCTCAAATTTATAAGAATTCTGATAACATTAAAAACAAAAAAAACTAACTCAGCGCTATTATGTTGGTCAGAAAGTAAAAGCGCAATGCTACCCTCTCAATCGCGAAACTTTTGTTCGTGTGCTGGTCACGTATGGTATTCATGTTTGTACCTTTGTATTTAATACCAAACATGCCTATTTTAACAAATTGAAATATTCATTTGTTTTATTGACTAGATAAATAATAATATAAAATGCAAGGTACCTTTGAGAACGAAGTATCAATTCGCAGTAACATTTGTAGTAAAATAAGTTTTAAAATAAAAGAAATTAATAACACACAAAATGATTAAATAAACGTAAATGAACAAAAACACAGCAAAAAAATCCAGCAGCAAAATTCTGCAATAATAGTTTAACCTAAGAGTTAAATATGGTTGAAATAGCGCGAACCACGCATGCTCAAGACAGTCTAGAATTTAAAATTCTTGGTCTCTGCTGAAAATTGTGAGAACGGTTCTAGAATTTTAAATCCTTGGAGGTTCGAACAGAGTACTAATAGTTTGCGGAGATTGTAATTCCAGAACTACCAGGTTCGAACGCTTAAAAGTGTAAGTTGCCAAGCGCTAGATAGAGAACGTTAATAAACACCACATAAGTTCTAGGTGGTGACTCAAATAGCAATTACATTTATTTATCAAATATTTAATTTATTACCAGCTGCTTTCTCTCACATCGAATTATATTATATTTTGGCTAATACCAACGTGTGGCTACGACTAGTATTATAATATATATATATATATATATATATATATATATATATATATATATAATATTTTCGTGACCTTGGTATGATATGGTAAACTTAATAAGTCGGCGATTAAAGGTCTGGTTTATTATTTCAAAGTATATATATTTAAAACAACCCTACATGTTTCGGCAACGACGCCTTTGTCAAGGATATAAAAAATATAAATGACAGAATGTAAATGTCAAATAATTGAGTTGCTATGGTTTAAATTATTCAAAGATACATTACAATAATAATAATAAAACATGCCTTAGTATTCCAAAAAATAGATAGCAAGGTGTGAACATATGTGTTGTTCGCTGCTAGCAGCTTGTGTCTCTTTCTGGGTATGAGTTTGTGTGTTGATTGCTGCTGGCAGCTTGCGTCTCTCTCTGGGTGTGTGACTTTTTAATTTGTGTAGCGTTGTATTTGTAGGAGCGCGTAAGTGTAGGGTTTTGTATGTTGGTGCGCTCGTGTGTGTGTTTAGTGACTGGTCGCGTAAATTTAGAGAGATCGGATAACCAGCCGTTGCGTAGGGCCGCCAACCCTTTCCCGGCAACTTGTTTACTTTTCCGTACAGTACTTCGACGGCCCGATCCCCGCCCAAACGAGGCAAGGCACACACCACTAGGACCGGTCCTGGGCAGCAACCTGGCTAGGCTGCTGTTAACAGCACACACACGTTCGACGTTTGTGCATTGCCCCGCTTTTGCGGAAATCGTTAAGATGGCACAAAGTGTGACCGTCGTCGACTGAGGTAGCCACTAAGAGTGTTCCCTCGGTTGGCGATGAGCAACCCCGTGCAGGGTGCGCTTCGCTGGTCTGCGCCTTGCCTCGTTGGGGCGGGGATCGGGCCGTCGAAGTACTGCACGGAAAAGTAAAGAAGTTGCCGGGAAAGGGTTGGCGGCCCTACGCAACGGCTGGTTATCCGATCTCTCTAAATTTACGCGACCGGTCACTAAACACACGCACGAGCGCACCAACATACAAAACCCTACACTTACGCGCTCCTACAAATACAACGCTACACAAATACAAAACCACACACCCAGAGAGAGACGCAAGCTGCCAGCAGCAATCAACACACAAATTCATACCCAGAAAGAGACACAAGCTGCTAGCAGCGAACAACACATATGTTCACACCTTGCTATCTATTTTTTGGAATACTAAGGCATGTTTTATTATTATTATTGGAATGTATCTTTGAATAATTTAAACCATAGCAACTCAATTATTTGACATTTATATTCTGTCATTTATATTTTTTATATCCTTGACAAAGGCATCATTGCCGAAACATGTGGGGTTGTTTTAAATATATATACTTTGAAGTAATAAACCAGACATTTAATCGTCGACTTATTAAGTTTACTATATATATATATATATATATATATATATATATATATATATATATATATATATATATAAATATATATGTATATAAATATAAAAGATAAACTAACTATTTATATATATATATATATATAATCAAAAATTAATTAAAATTCGGGTAAGCGGTCAATTAAAAAACTCCTTTATTAAATTACCCTATATTTCGCGACACTTTGTCGCTTCTTCTGGGGTAAAAAAATGTAGAGTTAAAAAATATTTATTATTATTTTTTAACTCTACTTTTTTTACCCCAGAAGAAGCGACAAAGTGTCGCGAAATATAGGGCAATTTAATACAGGAGTTTTTTAATTGACCGCTTACCCGAATTTTAATTAATTTTTGATAACATATCACCGTCGATAATTTCTTTTCAATTATATATATATATATATATATATATATATATATATATATACCGTGCCTTCTTTTAATATCGTATCATGGCACTTATCCAATAAGCTTAACAGATTGGTAATAGTCTGAATAATCCTCAACTTGAGATAAATATGTTTAATATGTCATGAAAATTTTATAAGAAGACTTAAAATAGCTTTTCTTTCTATTGTGAATAAAACCAGGCATTTTATTAATAAAAGAGATAGAATTATATTATGATATTATGTTTTTTATTGTATAAATTGTATTTATTATTTATCGTAGTAATATTTGTAATAAATTTTGAAAATGTTGGCAATTTTGTTGCCAGTAATAATTTACTATCCGTTTTAATTTGTAGAACACATGGTGTAATTCCATTGGAGTAATATTACTTATTTCACGCATGATCGTTACTTACAGTTCTTCTAAAGTATGTACATTGATATCATACATTTGATATTTCAAATTACTTACAATAGCTGTTAGAACAACTGATTTGTTATAGCGAAATATTAATGAAAACACAAAATACAAACGAAGATAAGTAAATATGACATACGGCATGACAGTTCTAATGTGAAACTAAGATAATAGTAAAGTTGCCGATACATTGATTCCACGACAAACATGCATTGCAAATTGGGTTGCATAAGTGTCATGTGACGATATTATATAAAGGCACAGGATATATGTAGGATTAAGGTTCATTTAGTGCGGGCAAAACACATACACAGGCTTTTTCACTGTTTTTATTACTTTATCGGAATGTAATGTAACAATATGAAAAAATTAATATTAGCATTAATGTTCGTCATCGTGGGCTCTTGTCCAGGGCGATCGTTCTGAAAAGATAACACGTCTTATTATTTATTGTTTTAATACGTCGTACGCCCTTTACCGCCTTTCTCGCCTGAGACTGCTTACTCGGGCAACGATGCCTCGCCGGGTACTGCCGATCCTACATTTCGGCCATCTTGCCATCCATTCGCCTCGAATGGATCCTCACGACTATCCTCGACTTCGTATCTGTCTGGACCAATTCTTCTGTTCACACGATATGGACCAAGAAACTTTGTCAACAACTTGGATTCACTTTGGAATTGAGTTCTGCGAATTGCGACCATGTCCCCTGTTTGATACATTCTTTGTGATTTTCTCTTTCTGTTAAATGCCTTCGGTTTTCGTTTTGCACTCTCTTTATTTGTTCTTTTGCGTTTTTTCGCAAATCTTGTCGCTCGTCGGAAAAAGTTTGACGATATACTTCTTCAATTATATCTATTAGTTTTGCATCTGCTGATCTAAGCATTTTCAATCCAAAAAGTAATTGGAATGGCGACGCATTTATACTACGTTGGTAGGTGCTATTTAAACCTTCTTGCACTTTTCTACAATGTTTGTGCCAATTCTTTAGGTTCTCAATCGTTAACTTTGTCAGAGTGGGTACAATAATACAATTTATACATTCCACTTGTCCATTGCCTCTGGGTACACCTGTGGTAATCTTAATGTGAGCTATCTTTTCATTATCACAATATTGTGTAAAATCTTTAGACGTGAAGGCTGTTCCTTTATCCGATATTATCATTCCAGGATTCCCAAAAATTGCTTTCTGCATCTCCAAATTTTCTAGTATTTCTTTAGTGGAAGTGGTTTTTCTGGGGTATAGCCATATAAATTTAGAAAATGCATCCACTACAACGAATAAGTATTTATAACCCTGTCCAGTTTGCGTCATAGGTTCTAGATGGTTAACCCCTTTCCAATAGGATTTAGTAGACTTTCTTGTTTGCCTGAGTTTCGTTCAGCTAATATGCAAGGCATACAGTTCAATATAACGTTTTTTATTTTTTCATCCAAACTTGGAATATAGTAATCTCTTATGATTAGTTCTTTCGTTTTCTTAACAGAAAACTGGCTATTCTCATGCGCATTTTTGATTATTTGACGTTATATACTTGCCGACACAACAAATAATTTTTCTCCATTTCCTTGTTTATATAAAATATTCTTGCCCACTTCTTACTCTTCATAGGATTTATTTTTTTCTAGTATTTTCATGATAGCTTTAAGATGCTCATCCTCTCGTTGTGCTTTCATTATTCTTTCGAAAAATTCATTCTGCACAATCATCGTTATAGGATTGCTACACAAAGCATAACAATGTTTCATGCGGTCTCCAGGTCTGTGTTCGACCGTGTAGTCAAATTCCTCTAATAATAATGCCCATCTGGCAACTCTTGTGCACAATTCTTTTTTGTTCATCGTAGCGGCAAAAGCAGCACAATCGGTCAAAATTTTGAATTTTGTTTCTAAAAGGTATACTCTGAACTCCTTAATTGCTTCGATCATAGCCAACACTTCAAATTCATAACTGTGATATTTCTTGTGGGCGTCGTTTGTTTTTCTACTCCAAAAATAAACAGGATGTAAGTTACCGTCTTAGGTTTCTTTTGTAAAAGAACGCCTCCAATGCCTTCCTGAGATGCGTCGACATGTAGCTCAATTTCGTATTCATGATGAAATATTTTAAGTACAGGTTCAGTGGCTAACCTTTCTTTTAGTAGTTTGAACTATGCTCTTCCTTCATTTTCCATTTGAAAATTTCTTTTACTTTTCAGTAGATCTGTTAAAGGTTTAGCTATTAAAGCATAACCTTTTACATATTTTCTGAAATAGCGCGTCAGTCGCAGGAAACTTTGGACTTTCTTGATGGAAGTTGGTTCTGGAAAATTTACAACGGCTGCAATCTTTTCAAAGGATGGTTTTACCATTCCATTTTCAATCTCACGTCCAAGACATTCTACGTTAGTCTTCATAAGCTGACACTTTTCCCAATTTATTGCTAGACTGTCTTCTTGGACAGTATCTAACGTAATTTTTAATCTTTGAAAAGTCTCAACTATGTTTTCCGCTGGAATTATAATATCAACAATGTAAGATAATACAATTTCTTTTAGCATAATTTGTCTGAACACATTGTTTATGTATCTTTGGAGTACGCTTGGAGAATTACAGTACTCAAATGGTGTTTTCAAAAATTTAAATTGTCCATTCGGCGTTACAACGGATGTGTATTTTATGCTCTCTTCCGACACAGACACATGAAAAAAAAACATTTTTCAAATCTAACGTTGTGAATATTTTTGCTTTCGACAATTTATCAATTTAGTCTTCGATGATGGGTAAAGGATATCTATCCCTGACCACCTTTCTATTCAATCGTCTATAATCACAGATATGCGTGTGCTTCCATTCTTCTTTTTGACCAAAACAATTAGGCTTGCATAAACGGAAACGCTTTTACGTATAATACATTTTGAAGCCATTCTGTAATCTGCTTGTCAACTTCTGCATTTTCTAAATAAGATAGTCTTCTCGGCTGCTGGTAAACAGGTATTTCGTCAGTCAAAATGATTTTGTTAATTACTTTCGTTTCTTTTGGTTCTTTTGGATGGTATTTACTGATCATGTTTTCTATTTCTCTCAAGTATTCTGGTTTTCCAACATCCAGATTGTTCCCCACATCAATCAGAAACAAGTCAGGAAATTCATTAGTTTCATTTGTATTTTTCGCAACCACTTCTTCACTCTTTTGCACCACTTTGATGCTTTCTGAATCTATGATTAACGTCACCTTCTCAAGTATTGGCTTTCCTATGATCAACTTCATGGGCATTTCATCATCTGAAACAAATAGAAGTCGGTAGTAAAATGACATTCATCGATTGTGATTTTGGTCGCTAATCTTCCTAATGTCTTAATGCAACTATTGCCAATGCCTTTTATTGATAAATCAGATTCATTGAATTTCGGTGCTCCTATTTGCAGAAATGTACTAGCATTTAGTATATTTAAATCACTTCCGGTATCGACCAAACCATTCAAGTGAAACTAATCATTTAAAACTATTTTCGTATAACCTGGTAATTCTTCCTTTCGCTTTTCAATAACGTACGATCGTCTAACTTCCTCGTGTTCTTCATCAGTTCTTTGTTGGCTTGTGTTTTTTCTTTAACAGTTTTTGGATGTGTGACCGACCATATTCGTTACACGCAAAACATTTTAGACCCTTATCTCTATTGCAACAATTTTTAGATTTATGACCCATTTTTCCGCAATTGAAGCATTTAATAACTTTATCTTCTCCACGTTTTATCCTTTTATTAATAAAATGCCTGGTTTTATTCACAATAGAAAGTTACGTTATTTTAAGCCTTCTTCTAAATTTTGATGACATATTAAACATATTTATCTCAAGTTGGGGATTATTCAGACTATTACCAATCTGTTGAGCTGGTTGGATAAGTATTAAAAGAAGGCACGATATATATGTAGTAAATTCAATTTGTTGGCGATTTAAGGTCTGCTTTTACTTCAAAATATATATATTTAAAACAATCCTACATGTTTCGGCAAATGATGCCTTTTTCAAGGAATATAAAATATAAATGACAGTATATTAATGTCATACATTTGTAGTTGCTATGGATAAAATTATTCAAAAGATATATTCCAATTGAATAATAATAAATCCTGCCTTAGTATTCTAAAATAGATAGACAACAATAACAGGGAAACGCAAGACATCAGTTACTATTATGTATGCGCCCGTGGAGTGACTTAAGATGTTAAGCTGTCGCCATTCGCCTTAAACGAGAAGGAAAGCCACGAAAACCTACTCGGACAGCCAGACAGGAATCAAAACACGGAACTGTCTATTTTAGAAGACTAAGGCATGATTTATTATTATTCAATTGGAATGTATCTTTGAATAATTTTTCCGTAGCAACTACAAATGTATGACATTAATGTACCGTCATTTATATTTTATATTCCTTTAAAAAGGCATCATTTGCCGAAACATGTAGGATTGCTTTAAATATATATATTTTGAAGTAAAACCAGACCTTAAATCGCCAACAAATTGAATTTACCATAACATACAAAGGTCACGAAATAATTATCTTTATATATATATATATATATATATATATATATAAATAATATCTTCGTGACCTTGGTATGATAAGGTAAACTTAATAAGTCGGCGATTAAAGGTCTGGTTCATTACTTCAAAGTATATATATTTAAAACAACCCTACATGTTTCGGCAATATGCCTTTGTCAAGGGAATACAAAATATAAAAATTTATATTTTGTATTCCCTTGACAAAGGCATATTGCCGAAACATGTAGGGTTGTTTTAAATATATATACTTTGAAGTAATGAACCAGACCTTTAATCGCCGACTTATTAAGTTTACCTTATATATATATATATATATATATACATGGGTAGGTTCCTCTCTGTATATGAGTACACTAATGCCTATAAACTATGAATTTCAAGATATTGATTTCAAACAAAACACCTTAATGTCTTACAAGCATCTATTATGTAGCGAATTCACTTTAACATCCCATTACAACGCCTTCACGTCTCCCTAGATTCCAATTCTGTATTATAAGCTCTTAGACAATTATCTCTTTATTCTCCAGCCAATGAATGTTCAAACAATTGTTCTAATTCAGTAAACTTGTAGTAGGTATTATCTATCATACTTGTAATACGTCATAATAAATTCCATTAGTATGAAAAACCATATGACGGGTTAGCTCTCGCCTTGCTTTGACTTACATCTAATTGACTATATTGTAAGCAATTGTGGTGTTTTAGCGTGCGTAATTTAATCAATAATATATTTTGGAATACTATTAAGTTTATTCATAGAATGAATTTCATAATATAAATATAGACGATTCTAGAACTAACAAACCCAATAATTATAAACTATACAATATTTAATTCTAGAATGCGTAAAGAAGTAGCAACTACTATTTGAATCAGCGTTACTAGGTTGTTATTCCATTTTGTTAAGAAAAGTCAATAATAATAAAATTGCTTGACTGGAGTGAAAAGTCTTGCGAGACATAATTTTGAAAAGTAATGTTGACACAAACAGATTATCTCATTATCTCTAATAAATATTGGTTATGAATAAAATTTATTTGGGAAATACGATTAAGACGAGAACAATTCAAATTTGACCTGTATTTGATTTTTCTCTGAACATAATTGAAGAGATACTACATAGCCTGTTTTATTAATCGGAGTAGACCTGTTAGCTAACGCCATAAGTAGTTCCAACTTGACTGTGTCCATACTATCATTTGTATTAACAATGTCGTTCAACAATGTCAAATACTATTGCTCAACGTATAATTAATAATTCTTTTTCAATGAAAGCACAAAGCGACTGAAATTCATCAGAGATTTCATAAACAGTTTGGAGAATAGTGTTTATCATTAAGGACAGTCTTTGAGAGGTATAAATCCTATCAGGATGGTCATTAACGCGTGTCGAACTTGCCACATGTTACCCGTCGAGCTTCTGCTGTGAATATTTGGAATACTCAATAATTATCCAACTTTAGAATATTCAAAAATTATCCAGCTAGTCCAGAGTAATAGGCGAATATCTGTTAAGAAAATTGCTAGAATTGTTAACATTAGTGTTGGTAGTGTTCATATTATTGTCCACGACAAGCTGAAATTAACTAGATAGCGCCAAGTGGGTTCCAAAACAACAAGTGGGTTCCGCGGAACAACAGCACAAACGACTTTAAACGAGGTTTATAGATATTATCATAACAGTTAATGAGACGTGAGTACAACATCATCTCTCAGAGAACAACTAATATAGAATGGCGTCACTCAAGCTCACCCTCGCTCAAAAAAATTAACCATAGCCATAGTCCGACAAAGTGATGGTGACTGTATTCTGGTATGCTATAGGACCAGTTTACGTAGATTTTAAGAAAGAAAACGATTAGTTCAGCTTATTACAGTGAGCTTCCTGTAAAGGTTAAGCTGCCTATACGATCAAAAATATGCATTTCCTTAAATAAGAGCGTTATTGTACTACACCATAACGCTGGCCTACATACAGCCCATCTATCGAACAATACATTGGCTAAATCGGGTTGGAAAATACTCCCTCATCCCCACCCTACCTATAGTACGGAGTTGGTCCCGAGTAACTATTACCTCCTAGGGCTTCCCAAAAGTCCTTGGGAGGCGATGCAAAATTGACTAGGTCGTAAACCGAAAGAATTTTTTCGACGGAAATACAAAAGCTACCGTAGCGATTGGGCAGGTGTATTAGTATGTATAAAAAGGGGGATTGCTACATAAGAAAAATGATGCATATATTATATTAATTTATGGTTTGTATTTATCAGAGAAAAATAAAGTGGTGGTCAAATTTGAATCCTTCATAGATGTATTAACGCCACTGTATACAAGCATATTCCAGAGATTTAACTCTTGTTAGGAAGAGAAGGTGAAGGCAGTGTTAATATGAATTAACATGAATCATTTTTAAAATTTTTATTTTATTAGGGTACCAAACCAAAGTTTCATTGAACTATGACAATTAAGACACTGTCTATTAGCATATCTTTGGAAATACAAGGTAAATCAATGAAGCGTGATAATTTGGGAGCGCCACTACAAGGAAAGTAGATTGTGAAAGTAGAAAGTAGCGGTGTTGATTGATAAGCGTTGTGATTCTGTAGATCCGGAAGTTAGTAACCACGTAGACCTAGTCGGGCGATCAACAAGCATTTGCCGTTACAGCATATTACCAAAATCGGGAAAGCTTCGTCAGTGCCCAATGAGTCTTCCATTTACACTTCGTTTATCGCATTGTGCTTGTGTAGCATCTAACAATACTCTTCAAAAGTGGGTTACAAGTTTTGAAGCTAGTGGTTCAACAACACCAGAAAAAGAGGTGGTAGTTCCAGAACTGCGCTCAGGCCGGAAAATATTGAAGCGGTATGGAATCCAGAGGAAGTAAGTCCATGAAGATTTATTAAACAACGAAGCTTGACTTTTGGATTAAAGTATGACACTACGAGAAGAATTATGCATACAGACCTTTCAAAATTCAATATCAAAAAATTACGCTACCCCTTTAACGTTTAGTGAACAAATTTTGCAACGCATTAATGAGAACGATAGCGGACAGTGGCTTAACCAACGAACAAAATTTTACAGGATAAACAATAACTCACAAGAAATACACGAAAGTCCCCTATATCTAGATAAAGTAATCAAGGGGTGTGAGTTTCTTCGTTAAGGCCTTGAGAACCAGCATGGCAACATCGTTACGTCGATATGTTGCAGAATTTTTTCTTCATGCAATCAATACCTACAGAAATGAAACACTTTTTCAAAAAGTTGGTGAGATCTACTACACAGAACAAATTTCATTGAATGTGCTGAGACAGGCGTTCCTCAGTTATCTTATGAGAAAGAATGGCGATATTCCCTAGCCAAACAGTTTTCCTGACTTGACCACATGTGACTTTTTTTTATAGAAGTAACTAAAAATAAAAGTGAAACTGTGAAATGGCCGTAGTATCGCCAGAAATGCTGCGAGATGTTATAGGCAACTTTACATGGAGGCTTGAAGAATGTGTGCTACGAGATTTAGGCCCCCTTTCAGACTTTACTTTCAAACAATTGTGATGTGACCTGGTCCCGGAGGGCACATCACTGCGTTGGTACGCAGATTCGTCGATATGATAAATAATAAACGGGCAGCGTTTGGATAACAACATATAATTAATTAACACATTATAAAGAATCAACAATAACGATATACATAGTAACAAACAGACACTAGTCTTAAGGAGGTTTCTATAATACACTCTCTAGGACTCTGTGTGTCTCTCTGTCTTTTTGATCTAATGGATCGTATTATATACTTCAGCGTGTCCTCCTTTAGACTAGTGGCCTCAGTATAAGATCAATAAAGTGGTGAAAGAGTGTAACACATGTCGAGGTCGTATGTGTATGTAATTTAGATGTACCTAGGTCGTGTTTAGTATACAATAGAAACAAGACCGGAGTCGTACCTTGAATAAGATAAGTAGTTCAATATATGACTCGATTTGGTTATCACACAATTAATGATACTTTATACAATTTTTACTCATGTAGTTTGTTTTCATCGATAAAAAAAATTTTTCAGATATTTTATAATTTTTTGGAATCGTTCCGTTTCATTGGCTCACATTGTATATATAAGTTTACAAAAATATCCCCACTACAGTTTAACTTGTTATTAGGACTAAAAATATTAACTAAAGATACAGTGTAAGAAGGGAGTACTCGTAACTAATTTCGTGATCGAAATTTAACCAGTGACGCCTTCTCAATTGGGTCATTTCACAAAGGACCTCTCAATTTTTTCTAGAATTACATGAAATATAACAAACAAAATAAGTCGTTAGTTACCCACGAATGTAATGTTGATCGCCGACTGGACCGCTGTCCTTGAGTGATTAAAGCGAAGTTTGCTTATACCAAAACCAAAGCGATTAGTATCATTTCGTTTTGTTTATAAAACATTCCATTTAACGTAGATAATATAACACTTGATACCTTTCATTAAATTTTGATATATTTCTCTAATATTGTTTCCATATATCGTTCCATTAGAAAAAAGAGTATACTCAATTAAATGTAAAGACCTAACTTTCTACTCGTGTGTGTATCTATGTGTCATGTTTGTCAGTATCTGTTATTTAGTCATTTTATGGAGCGTATTTCAATGTGATAAACGACACTATTTCTTCACGAATGTGTTTGTAGTATATTTTCAAAATTTAATAAAAATATTCTACCCGTATATAGTTTTTAAATTTTGATCATAATCGATCACTGTTTCACATCAGAAATTTTATTTCTAAACGAAAAAGGATAATATTTATTCTATTGTCAATTAATATCAAATAAATATTGCCCAATTTGGTCGCTAGAGTAACGAATTCTATCGATTCGGTAAAGTTAATAAAAACGGTAACTCTCCCAAACAATTCCCAATATTCTGCACGTAATATTATTTTATGTGGTGAACTTACGAGTATCAGTTTCCGTTTTTTAACTTCAATTAGACTTCATTTAACCCTAGAATCTATACCAATTGTATATATCCATAATGATATACCTGCCCCCCCATAAATGATTTCAGCAAAAATAAAGTGAATTTGTAAATAATAGTTTATATAACAAGAAATTGTGGTGTATTAGTTGTTTTTATTACAATTTAAACAAATACCAAATCGATGATCATTACATATATTTGTTGAGCACATGCAACATGTGGTCCTACTTTTTCTTGTTTCACAACAGACGCTGTTAACTCCTTTTCTACAGACTTATCTAAACCTAGAACTTCTGAATGTCACTTTTCAGTTTAGAGTAAGCTTTTGTAAATTTTTGTTCCATATATGGTTCGCGCCAATTCTATTCCAAGTGCATGAATGAAAGAATTTCTTGGGAGTTTTTCCAAGTTTTTAGTTATTTTATATAGAATATATGTATTAATTCCTGCTTAATCAAGCATCCCATAGAAGAACAGCAATGGCCATGTTCTTGTTTTTCGTGACATCGTATAGTTATGAGCCATTTGGTGGAAGGTGTCTACGCAGCCTTTAGTGAAATTATACAATTCAATTATCTTGGTCTTTCTCGTATGTTCGTCGATAGTTTTAGCAGAATGCATTGCTGACAAAAGATTAGCGGATTTTTATTTTTTGGTGTAAAAGATACTAAAGTTAAATATTCTGCGAAAGCAAACTAAGAGCTCAGAATTTATTTCTCTTTATTAGCCAGAAATGAAGGCGGCAATTCTCTTTTATTGTGGCGTATTGTACAGACAATTGCTAAATTATGATCTAGCATTTCTTTGGCTTGTGGCACAGAAGTAAATAAAATTGGCCATGGTTATGTTTCTTTCAATTCCAAAAATTTATTTTGATATTTCTTATACCCAAAGTGTGGCTTCGGTTCGTCAGTAGAATTAGTGCTTACCTAGATATGGAATAGCACTAATCATGTAAAATGCGCGTGCATCGCACATGCACATAATCTTAATCCCGTATTTGTCAGGTTTTAATTGTTTATATACTCGGAATGGACATTTGCCTCTAAACTCCCATAACAGTCCATCAATTGCAAAGTAACAGTGGGGAGAATAACTATCTATGCATTTTTTTATGAACTTCGTCCATATGTCTCTTATAGGAGAAAGCTTGCCAATGTGATTTCTTTGTTCCTTATCATCAAATCGTACACAAATTAGTAAACAGTTGAAATGTGCCTTATTGTAAATACGTGTCCCGTCTGGAAAATATTGCCTTTACACTAAAGTATCCATTGGTTTGTAATCCTGCTATGTATAAAAGCCCTATCATCGTCATTAATTCTACCTCATTCAAATCAAAGCACATATGTATTTAGTTCCTAGCTGATATTTTATACTTTGTCGTCTGATTTCATTGGTGTGGATTATAATTTGATCAAGTAATGTATCAGTAAATAAAATATTCCAAACTTCCTTTTCTATCGAGATCTGTTTATTTTTAACATTAGGCATTTTTACAACGTTTCTTGCAGCAGTTCTTGTTTGCTGTGGTTCTTTTAACTCTTTCTTTTTTTAGCTCCATTTAAAACCATTTTTACCATTCAAAGCTTCATTGCATTCCGGAGCCTCTTCTTCACTTGATTTATCAGTAGATGAACATTCTTCGTTATGTTCTGATTGTACTTCAACATTATTTTCCACTTCACTAAATGCATGATCATAATCATCATCACTCTCTATTTAATTGTACCAAGTCAACACAGTTTCGGCAAAGTCGGGATCTGTTGAATTTAACTTCTTTCCTGACATATCGTAGCGATGTATGCCAACTAAAAGTATAAAAATGTATGAAAAATATCTTATGTTAATAAATACTGGAGTAGTGAGCAACCTCGATAGACCTGTAGTCCAAATAACCAATAAGTTTTCGTTATTTCATTGATAAGTGTATATTCCACTAAACAATTTTTACTGCTGCGCCAATGCAGAAGTAGAAATTCTAGCGGCAAATTAAAAAGCCCTTGGAGTTGTACGCAACCCTGGTATACGCTCGGGTGATATACGCTTGGGTTAAAAAATATATTCAAGTGAAAAAAACAATATTTTTTCAAATTTTGTTATACGTTGCCGACATATGTCCCAAAATGTTATAATCAAGTTCTTTTTACGATACCCACGCAAACTAACAATAACCTCGCTGTTTGTGAGCTACATTTATTTGACTAAATAAAGTCAAGTGTGTCACTTAAAATTAAAGAAGTTACATTACATTAAAAAATATAAATACAGTAGGTTTTAGTTTTAGGTTTGAACACGCAAAGTTTGTTTTTAAAAAGCAAGAATTTTATTACAATTCGAAACAAGAGTTACAATACAACTGACTTAATTGTATGAAAACATTTCACAAGTAATTTTACAAACTAATGCTCTCCGTCCGTCTATCTCTTCATTGAGATAAGGCGCGCTCGCTATTCTTGGTAAAGAGTCGTATGATGTCCATATTACTCCTCCCCGCTTAGAAAGTCTCTTGGGGTTCTCCTTCAAGAGGTTGGGCCGTCCTTGAATGTTTTAACTTCTGGGAAATGATTTTTCCTTTTCTAAGCAATATAGATGTGATTAATAATAATAATAATACAATGACAATTCCGTATGTATGGCTTCTTATTCCGGAACTTCTTTCTTCTCAATTTCCTTATGTAACTTGTGTAATTCTTCTAACGATAACTTACTTAATATGAAAGGTTCATTGTTAACACTATTTTGATTATTTAAATAAGCTTTTGGTAAATTATAAATTTCTCTTACGGTAAGCAAATATTTCGTTATTAATTTCAATTTTACAATTAGAATCTAAATGAATTAAAACAGTTTTTAATTTCGAAAATACCGATTTCATTACATTCATATTTAACTTTAATTGTTTTGGGGGTTAACACAAGAAATTCTGTAGGCCCTATTTGTTGAATGATCACATCTTCCAGGTGAGTTTTTGGGACAGGTTCCATTAATTTTCATTAATTTCAGTATCCATTCTTCATCGAACGGTATAGGATTGCCGAAGCGCATATGTACCATTACTTAATAACAAATACGGCTTCTTGCTGGGTATTAAATAATTAGAATACGGAATGGAATATATATGATAAAATTGGTATAAACTTTTGAATATAATAGGAAACGATACTTTAAAAAGGATTTCGTTAGATAATCTATAAGTGGATATCCCAAGATAGAGTAATAATTAGCTTTATTTGTTAAAGGTGACAACTGTTCTGCTTTATATTATAGAAATTTTGTTCTATTAATGCTATCATACTTCTATCTTCCGATACTTCTTTATAATTGATTATACTCAAGTTTAAATGATTTAAATAATCATTTTCAGATGACTTATGTAAATGAATTTTCTCATAATATGTATTATTTAAAGTAGGTATGCACTTTAATTTTTAAGGTACATATATATCGTCATTAATTTCTTTGTTTCAATTTTGTAAAATAAAATTATGATAACTTTGTATCATACGGGCTTCGCCCACTTTATAAGGCAATACATAATTTTTAATTACTTTCACTTGTAGTTGGTTGGTTGATATTGCCATTACTGCCATCAGGATCATCTCCAGGAGCTCCATCCTGTAACAGGGGTTTACCTATAAATTTTCTTTTCTTCTTAATAACATCTTTTGAATATTTTTTGTTTTTATTTGTCTCTATCGTTTTCTTGTTGATCTTTACAACTTTTTGTCCAGAAAATTTCGGCTTTAATTTACCTTTCTTATTTCTTCTTTACACGTCTTTATTTATTGATATTGTTTGGACGTCTTTCCTATTTTCATTCTACTTTGGACTCATTTTCTGTTTTGCTTGTTCGATATTCTCGTGAACTTTTGTATTAATAATTTTGATTTGTTTTGCTCGGTCATTTACAAATTTTTGTGCAATACGTTCTTCGTTTAAGTCAAAAGACAAGTTAGTTTCATTATGCCTCTTTATAATTTCAAATGGTGTAAATTTTGTAACTGAATGAATACTATTATTATAACATAAAATAGAATTTAACACATGACTTTCAAAAGGTAAATTACTTTCTATTAATCTGCATCTTAACGATTCATTTAGTGAATTATGAAATCTTTCAACAATTCCATTTGATCTTGAATTTGCAATTGATGTAAATTGCAACTCTATTCGATGCAAACGACAAAATTCTTTCAATAGATGATTATTGAATTCTGTTCCTTGATCAGAAATTATTTTATTCGGTATTCCGTGATGACTGGTAAATCTAATTAATTATCGATAATTGTTTGAGCATTTTTATTTTTATGATATATGCTTGTGCATATTTAGAAAAGGGACCTACTATAGTTAATAATATATACTTTGCTGCAAATCATAAATCTATGTGTAACTGTTCGAATGGTCTCTTCGGTGTATACGTTTTTCCAAAGGGTTGTTTCTGCGGTATCCTATCGTATTTTCCTAGTTGACATACTTTGCAATTATTTATATATGTAGTAATAGGTTTTTCCATATTAGGCCAGTAATACTTACGTCGTAGCGATTCATGTACTTTACTCACACCTCTATGTGCCGTCTTTCATTCATGATCATATTTTATTTTTGTTTTGATCTTCTTCATTTTCAATATCTTCAACAAATTTATTTGATATTTCGACTTTAAATTTAGTGAATGAATCTTGTATTATCTTAATGATATCTCTTTCGATGTTCTTTGATTTTGTAGATAAACACTCTTTTAGAGCTTTTACAATTATCAGAATAATTGAAACATACATGAGTAGGTAAACCCCACCAGTTTTGTATAATACAAAGGTATTTTTAATAATATAAAATATTACTAAAAATCTGGTGTGAAGAACACAAATGCAGGTTCACTATTAATATTTTCTGTGAACGTGTCCGAATATATCCTATCCCCAGAGACGTAGATACGTATTTCGCTTTTCTACAAGCTCATCGGTACGCCCCTGCTGGAGAAAGGATATTTCCAGACACATTCACAGAAAAGAACCACCTCGCCCTATCACCGTAATTATCCAGACCGAGCGCAGAAGTAATTCGGCGCTACCTGTTGTCAGACAGCCGAAGTACCTCGCATACCGTCCACATAATTAATGTGAAGTAACGACGCCCTTCCAGAGCTTAGCACAGCCAATCTCTCTAGAGAACTGCATTTTGTTTGTGCCTTCACTCATACTACGGCTTAACCGCATGTGTAATGTATCAGAATAATTGAAACATACATGAATAGGTAAACCCCACCAGTTTTGTATAATACAAATGTGTCTGGAAATATCCTTTCTCCAGCAGGGGCGTACCGATGAGCTTGTAGAAAAGCGAAATACGTATCTACGTCTCTGGGGATAGGATATATTCGGACACGTTCACAGAAAATATTAATAGTGAACCTGCATTTGTGTTCTTCACACCAGATTTTTAGTAATATTTTATATTATTAAAAATACCTTTGTATTATACAAAACTGGTGGGGTTTACCTACTCATGTATGTTTCAATTATTCTGATACATTACACATGCGGTTAAGCCGTAGTATGAGTGAAGGCACAAACAAAATGCAGTTTTCTAGAGAGATTGGCTGTGCTAAGCTCTGGAAGGGCGTCGTTACTTCACATTAATTATGTGGACGGTATGCGAGGTACTTCGGCTGTCTGACAACAGGTAGCGCCGAATTTACTTCTGCCCTCGGTCTGGATAATTACGGTGATAGGGCGAGGTGGTTCTTTTCTGTGAATGTGTCTGGAAATATCCTTTCTCCAGCAGGGGCGTACCGATGAGCTTGTAGAAAAGCAAAATACGTATCTACGTCTCTGGGGATAGGATATATTCGGACACGTTCACAGAAAATATTAATAGTGAACCTGCATTTGTGTTCTTCACACCAGATTTTTAGTAATATTTTATATTATTAAAAATACCTTTCTTTTACAATTACTTCGTAATTTGCTACTAATGGCAATGTGACGTACATTCTACTTTTATTAAAGACTTGAATTGTTTTAAATATAGGTTCTGTTATGTTTCGGGTGGTGCCTAGTATAATTTGGTGATCGCCTAAATTAAGGATTTTCTCTGAATATGGTATAGATATTTGAAATTCACCAGTTGCCGAATGTATAGTATTGGGGTCTTCGTTCTGTGATTATTGTGATTTTTCATCCGCTAACATTTCTAATATGTCGTCCAATTCTTCTACGTCTAAATTCGCTGATGGAATCGAGTCACCATTCTGCACTAATAAAGATTCTGCATCGCATTCGTTCAATGTATTAACGTAATTCTCTGCTGTCTGGATTTTTATGCGGGGTAACGAATCTGCTTGATTGGTTTTTCCTTTTTTTTGTATTGAATTTCGTAATCATACTCACTGAGTTTTAATCTTCAACGTGTTAATTTCGAATTTGGATCTTTAATTGAAAATAACCACTGTAGTGGACGATGATCTGTTTTTATTATAAATTTTGAGCCATATAAATACGGGCTTACTTGCACAGATGATAACAAGCATTTCTATTTCAATAGTTGAATAATTTTCCTTCGCTGGGTTCAAAGTTCTTGATGCGTAAGCTATTGGGTGGTCTTGTTGTGACAATACTGCTCCGAGAGCAAAATTTGATGAATCCACAATTATTTCGAACGTCTTTTAAAAATCGGGATATTTTAATACTGGGTCATTACATAGTAAACTTTTACATTTCTCAAATGCGTCCACAATTTCTGGTGTATGTTTTACCGTTTCTCCTTTTTTTATAAATTTAGTTAATGGTTTCGTAATATGTGCAAAATTATTTATAAATTTGTGATAATAGCCTAACAGTTCAAGAAAAGATTTTATCTCTTTTTGTTTTTTCGGTATTGGAAATTTTGTAATGCTTTCAATTTTTTGTGGGTTAGGTTTAATACCATTGGGTGTAATAAGGTGTCCTAAATATTCTGTTTCTTTGAGTAGAAACTCGCATTTATAAATTTGTAATTTGAGATTTGCATTTCGCAATCTATCAAATACGCATTTAATATGCTTTATGTGTTCATCTAATGATGGTGAAAATGCTATGGTGAAAATGCTATGTCTAGGTAAACTAAACAAAAATTATTTAAAATACCTGTCAATATATCATCCATTACGCGCTGAAATGTCGCTGAAGCATTTTTCAGTCAAAACGGCATTCGCAAAAATTCATAGTGTCCTTGTTTGGTATTGAATGCTGTCTTCGGTATCGATTCTGGCTTCATTTGAATCTGGTGATACCGTGAAGCGAGATCTAATGTAGAAAAGTATTGACACCTTCCCAATTTGTCCAATACATCTTCTATATTTGGTATTGGATATCGATCGTCGACCGTTTTCTCATTTACTGCTCTATAATCAATTACCATTCTCATTTTTCTGACACCGCTTGCGTATAATTTCTTATTCACGATGTGTACAGGTGATCCTCAAGGATTTTGACTGGGTTTTATGATGTTGTCCTTCAAAAGTTTCCTAATATGTTCGTTTATTTCTTGTTTTTTTGCATATATGGAAATCTTCTTGTCGTCTGGAATATCGGTATTTCATCCTTCGTCTTTATTCCGTGTTTAATGTTGCTTTTACATGTTAATTATTCATTTGATTTCTTGAAGATATCGATGTATTTCTTACAGAGAAAAAATATTTTCGATCTTTCTTCTGTGTTGAGATGTTCTGTAGGTATTATACCATTTAATTTCGATCATTCCTCTTCTGGGTCTACCTTGTATTTATAAATATAATACTGCTCTAGTGGTGTAACAGATATACTTCCTAATTCAATTGACTGTTCATTTTCGGACCAATTTTGAATTTATATTAAAGCTTCACCTTTACTTACTTTCGTAATACATGCAGGAATTACTAATGAATCTTGAAATTGTTTTTCAATGATTACATCACATTCTGTATAGTTTACAGGAACTGTATATAATTGTTTTGTATTTCTGGGGATTTTAAATAATTTAGGTTTCTTAAAATGCATAAGAATTGTATAATTTTGGCTAAATAAAACTCCTTTCCTTAAATCAATATTAAATTCCATCGATCTTAAATCATCTAGTCCTAAAATTTATGAAATTTAAACATAACCATTTTTAAAAATCCTGTAGATTTTGATTCTGAAAAGCATTGTATCATTGCATGTTCACGTATTCATATTTTACCTTTTGCCGTTCTTAATTCTAAGTCTTTAACTATATTATGCGGATAATATTTACGAACTATATCGGGATCTATCATAGAAACTGAACTACCTGTGTCGATTAATAACTTAATAGGTGGGTATTCTATATTTATATGCGGTAATTCATTTAAATTTATGTTATTGAGTTCGTTGGCGAGGCATGCAATTGAAAATTTTTGTCTTCTTCTACTTCCTTTATTTTTGGTTCTTTTTCATTTTCTTCGTTATTTTCGTTATAATTCTCTTCGTTATAATAATCTTGATGTCGCACAGGGACGTACCACATTCCATTTTCTTCATTGCATATCGCGTTTTCTTGATCCACTTCGTGATTATGTAGTTCTTCTACGTGTACTCTAGGTGGGCCGGTTGCTCTGAAGATGATACTTCTATTCGTTATGTAATTGATTGGTTTTGCGATAGCTGTTTATACTCCTGACATCGGGGATGGTTTTCGAAGTTGCTGCGAATTTTGTTTTGGCTTCCAAACATCTTTTAGTGTTCCAAATACTTGTTGCGCAGATGTGTATTTTATGTATTTGAATAGAGTTTGGGAAAATTTAAAATTCCTGTTGGAGAAAATGAATTTGTTTGTTCAGGAAATTGCAATGGCGGGTTATTTGGCAATTGTTAGACAGGTGGTATATTGTTGTATGTTGGATACGTTGGGAAATATACAGGTTCTCGGGAATATTTTGAAGTATAAATAGGTTTCTTTTGAATATTTTGATTAAAAGAATTTGTACGTATTCCTTCAATAGCATTTGATCTTGTCTTAAAGTTTTCTGCATTTTGCACTAATCCAATTGCTTCTTCTAATGTTTTTGGAACTCGTGGCATTACAGCCTTGCATGTACTTGTATATCTTCTGGTAAATTTAATAAATACACTTCTAATGCAGTTTGCGCATAAATTTCTCTTCTTTCTATCTTATTTGTAATTGTCTCATTATGAGCTAATTTTGTCATAAGTTTTGATAAAAGGTCTTGCAAACTGTAGCCAAATTCAACTGTACCTTCTTTAGTATATATTCGTGTGTTATTAAATTCTTGTACTAATTGTCCAAAATCGCGTTTGTCGCCCAAATATTTATTAATTGCGTCTTTAACTAATGCCCAAGTATTTAATTCGGAACGTAAACAAATTAGATCTTTCGCTCTACCCCTAAGTTTACTTAAAATGGTTTGAAAGATTACGTCTTTTACATCAGTCGCATCACTGTATTTTGTCCAAATTCGATCGCATATTGTTATCAAAAAATTTATTCCGCACATTTCGCCTGAGAAATCCGGTATTGAATCTAACTCAATGCGAAATAATGAATAATTCAATGCCATTTCGTTTGCAGTTTTTCGTTCGTTATCTATTAAGCTAATACTTATTAAACTATCAATTAATTTGTGGATCTCTTAATAGAATTTCACTTAATTGTGTGTTAATTTTACTTAATTTTTTACTATAGCTTGAGATTTTATTTATATGAAAGGAAGTTTGATTTCAATAATCAGAGAACCGTATTGTAATCAAGATTGTACTTACTTTGCGCTTTTTCCCAGGTTTCCGTGTTGGTTTTTGTTTCTTCCTAAGTGTTGACACACACCGCACTAATACACTCGAAAATTAGCACGTAAAGAAATCTCGACTGACTGCGCCAGTTTGAACACCCAAAGTTTGTTTTTAAAAAGCAATAATTTTATTTCAATTCGAAACAAGAGTTGCAATACGACTGACTTAATTGTATGAAAACATTTCACAAGTAATTTTACAAACTAATGCTCTCTGTCCGTCTATCTCTTCATTGAGATAAGGCACGCTCGCTATTCTTAGTACAGAGTCGTATAATGTCCATATTACTTATATTCAGACATTTATTTTCCCTAACAATTTCAAAAATATATAACTTATTTTTCATGCATATTATTATATTTAGTTGTCACTAAATTTGTTAAATAATAACTACTAAGTAATATAGAAACAAAAAACACCCTAACTTATCTGTGGGTAATATGGGATATATAAAGATACCAATCATGTACTTGACACTAATTGGAAAAAGCATTTTTCTGTTATGAAGTAATTTTTTGCCGTCTTTACACCAATTTAACTTAACGAGATATGGATTATATTAACAAAAAGCTCAATTTGAAGTTAATGACCTGGCGTAACTGGCGTAAATAATATACCGTATATTGCCTCCGACACATCAATTTTAACCGTACATGGAAGAAAGATTTTGCAAATAATTCTGACGTTATGGTGATACATTAGTGCCGTAAACAATATTGTTTTATGTTTAGGAATGTTAAAATAGAAATACCAGGAAATTTGGTACGTGGATATTAATCAATTATTATATATAATTCCGCATAAATTTTTCATGTTTTCGAAAAATCGCAGTTGACGAAGTAAGAGATTAATAGCAAAAAAAAATCTCCTTACTTAAATAACTTCGAATTTGGGAAGACTAATTTTGTTTTCCTACATATTTATTTTTATTTTGATCATTTTAGTGTATTACTTTAAGTTGGCAAATTTTTTTCTCCCATTCCTTTTCTTAGCCTGCCAGTCATTCGTTTTTGTTATTAGAAAAATTAGTTCCAGTAAATATTAGTAGAGAGTACAAGATATAATTGCTAGGATCTATATTCGAAAAATATGGAAGTTACTATGAATTTCAAAGTCAGCACAACGAAACGCAACCATCAAAATGCAATTCATCCTCATGCCATTGTCCAGTTTTCCTCATCTTTTCCCATTTATTGCTTTATGTACCTTCCTTCGATCCCTTACAAATCCTAAGAAATTATTGCCACCACCTTTTCGCCAGAATAAGAGGGTCAAACTTTGTATGGAAGCAATGAGCCTTTATGCGGTTATTTCCTAATGTAGGTTATTGCTTCTGTATCAAAATAGCGAGCCCAGATTTCATCTCGAGTCATAAATTTCGTCAAAGATTTCCGAATAGGTGTTACTTATCGCCATCATTTGTCTCAATGCTGATTTGCTTTCTGTGTTTTTGAAGATCTGTTAACATTCCCAACGAACACAGATTTGACCTACAAATTTTACCGAATCCTTGATCATTTAGTACCGTATCATGAACCAAATTCACATTTTCTTTGATCAGGATTGGTTTTAGTATTGGCAAGTGGCTGGTGGCTGTTAACCAGGTCTACAAACTTACCCAATGCTATTTTTTAATTACTTAGGGAAAAGGAGCACAATTGCCAAATATAATAATAATAGCTTTATTGTCCAACAGAAATTCACTAAGAGGACAAATCTCAAAGAACGGTAAATAATGCTGCGTAGTTTGGTTGGGAACATTTATAGAATAATTTTTAAATTAATTTACTCCCTTGCGCAAGGATATACCTAACTAGATTCTTTTCCTTCTCTACTTGTTTATCTAAAGCATTAACTAGATTTTGCTTGTATGCTAAATCTAATAATTTAGCATCCAATTAATAAATTATATTAAACTAAATGACATGTGTAACAAAATTTTTAACTTGTTAAAAATACTTATTTGAATTTCATAGATTAAAAAAAAATTTTGGTCAATATGAATCAAGAGCTTATATTACTGCGAAGTCGTACTGACAGCAACTCTTACAAGAACACATTGAAGGGTGGGACAAAAACTGCCAAAATTGAAATTACAAAGATTGTATGGCATTTACCACATATTGTGGTTAACGACGAGACTCGTTTACATCTTTGAACACACTTAATACTAACAAGCGAATATATATATATCATTTAGAAAGTGGGAGCTGCACGAATTACCTTCTATACGTGTAAATAAAACAGATATTTGGCCAATAAAAACTTCAACTAATATGGAAAGGCCTAGATATGCTATCGTCGCTTTCCAAACTCGAAGGAAAGATAATATTAATGAGGATGCGACAGATTTCGATCATGCTTCACTCACGAATCTTAAACATTACTTGAACAGTAATTCATATCCATATGATAAGCTAAATCTTCACATGAATATTAAACGATATGCAACTGCTTACCGTATATACACTGCATTCCAGTCTGCTTATTACAACAATAAACCTAGTCAACCAATTCTTGATTATGAAAAATTTCTTACCAAGACCTTGTACGTGTACAGGGTAGTGTGGATATATTATCTAGTTGTATTTGCCTTTTGTCGTCGTTGCCATTTAATGATCTCTTACTTATTTCTGTTGAGTACAAATTATGGTTTTTACACGTGATTGAATTAAATTTTGAAAAAAATTTCTTTTATTAAATAAAGCATCTTTGTACGAATCAAATGTAATTTCTCTGAATGCCGATTTGCCTATACCTTTAGCCTTTTTAATTTCCCCATCTTCATTGAATTTTATTGAGTACATTTTCGATCGGGGTCCGACAAATTCTCGTATTATTTTGGAACACCCTTCGTCTTTCATGAGCCGTAGGGCCTTCTTGTTTACTAAAGGTATATTTAAAGGATTATTAGGCGGGTAGTCACTTGTATCAAAATATTTTAAGCAATCTCTACGAATAATTTCATAAATATTAAGTTCATCTTCATCATTTATAAAATGGTACATTAAGCTATCCGTATCAGTATATAATAAATCACATTTACGCATTAATTTTGTGAAATAATTGTAGTGATAGTCGTAAAGGAGAGTTTTGCTAATATCAAGAACTGATAAACCTATATATATATATATATATATATATATATATATATATATATATATATATATATATGGGTTTATTAAATTTAATGATTTCTTTATTAATTTCAATGGCTATCAAGTTTTCATTAAATATTGTACATGATTTAAAATTTGGTTTGGATATAAGAGATTTCGCACCTCCCCGTCCATCCCACTTCGTTACTAATTTAATATTTCTATGGTTTCGTATATTTTCCAAATATAGCATTATTTTTCAGCTTATATAGATTATTTTCAAAAGTTTCTGTGGCAGCGGCCCTAAGGTTATTATTTAAGTCAATGTACGGTTTCAACCCTGGGGATTGTTTAAATTTTAAAGCTCTATGTATTTTATCCAATATCAAACCTATCTTCAAAGCCTGTATTAAACTTGTATAGTGAAGAACATATTTTTCCTTATCAAGCAAAGTGGTCATTAATTTTTGCTCTTTCGAATTTGGAGCTGTAAAATGATGGGGTAACAAGGGAAGATCTTTATGCATTTCATGTAAATTCTCAGGATAAAACACTGTAACTTCTAATATATAACCATATTCTTCTCGTTCAAAGTAATTGTGCGAATCTAAACGTGACAAGATGAAATCTCTAACACTTTCGAAATCGGTGTCCCAGTGAAACTTTGCATAAGGCAGAGGTTTTGATAGAGCTAAACCGTACATATTGTTTATATCGAAATAGGCGATAAATGAGTTAGGTTTGGTAGAGTCATAATCTGGAATATATTTATTATTTGCTTTAGCATATCTCTTTGATACTTGAACTAATCCACCCTTTATCGCCTTCTCACAGAACAGAATCATATCAATGTCCGTCAAGAGTTCTATTTCAGCCCTAGTAATTTTCAACATTGCACTCTATGAAAAACCGGCACATGTATAGTAGTTGGCAGGATCTAGACCGTATGTATGGATGCAAAGCTTACGATATTTTTCGAATATGTCTGTTAAGAAGAGACCGTCCGTTTTCAAATATAAATCGGACTAGGCACCTAAATTATTTATATTGAATTCATTCCATATAAACTGGGCGTAATTATAATCTTCATCGGATATGTGTAAATTATTTAACGCATTATAAAAGTGAGTTCTATCGGTTAATTGTGTTTCATGTAATCTAGAAAAGTCATTTACATCATCGTTTGGAAATATAACTTTCCTAATAAGATGGTTATACTTATGTGGAAACGACTTTTTTAAAAAAACATAGTCATTTTCATTCAAACACTTTGCTAAATTTTCAAAGGACTCTGATAAGAATCTATAACTGTCTAAAAATCTTAATTTGATTGTTTTATTGTTCACATTGATTTCTTTACTAAATGATATGTGCCGTTCAACGGTAATTGGTAGAAGTTCGATGGGACCCTCATCAAAATTCAATTCTTTTAAAACAATGTGAGCATCGAACCCAGAGTTTGTTTGGGAACATTTATAGAATAATTTTTAAATTAATTTATTCCCTTGCGCAAGGATATACCTAACTAGATTCTTTTCCTTCTCTACTTATTTATCTAAAGCATTAACTAGATTTTCCTTGGATGCTAAATCTAATGATTTTTTACTGTATATAATACTTTACTGTATATAATAACTTTTTACTGTATATAATACTTTTATAATATTCGAAATTGTTATAAATTACGCGCACACAAAGAGGGGTAATGTTTTTTACCTCTGTTTAGCGAATTATTTGAAATTATAAGAACAGTATTTTGTCTAGCCGCACGTACTTATTAATGTTTAGTTGTGCAGCCCGCTTATCTGATTCGTATATTCATTTATATTACGCGGTTGATGTTGAGCCCTACGCTGTTGCCATATTTGATGGGCAACTGTAAGTTACGAGTATTTCCCCAGTATATATATTACAAAACGGTTATAATGTGCAAAATATGTTTCAATCGAGAATGGGTGATCAATGAATAGTAAGTAAATATGTATTATTGGTATTATAATAAAGTGTACTTATTACAAAGATATATACAAGTATTCGAAAATCTTATAAAGTAAAAATATGCAGTTACTTACATATTTTGCTTTAATTTGAATTAAAACTGATTTTTTTGTGAAGAACTTATTTAAATTCTTACTATCTAAAAATTAATTATTCTACGCGGATTTATAGTTACTTTCTGTATGTATATACTTTAGGTTGTAACAGGGCTTACTATTATTAAATATTCACTTTTTATATGTGCAGAGAACGAGAAAAATAAATTATCAAAATAAGCGATAATTTAAGGGAAAAGCAAAAGATTAGTATATTTTACTTTAATATGTATATATTCAAAATAATCTCTTACATGCTTCGGTAAATGTTACCTTTATCGAAGAATTATAAGTGACAGTATATTAATGTCAAAGTTATATAAGTGACATAGTCATGGTGAGAAATATATATTAATAAATACATTATACGCTCAAATCAAATAATAATAATTCATGACCTAACAGAGCTTGACGCCAAATACAAAAGAAATTGGTAAATCACGAGTTATTATTACACTTGCGCCCGTTGTGCGACTGAAGTTGTTAAGCTGTCAACATTTTCCTAGAATGAGAAGGAAATCCACGAACACCTACTCGGACACCCCAGCCCCAGGTTGAAATCGGTACTGCCGGCAAGATAAGAAGGGCATTAAATATTTATATAACACAAGATATATATATAAATATGTTCAATATATCGTAGTAAATTGCAGACCTATCACCTGATAATGTATATCAGGTGATAGTATGTACTGCTTAGATTTTTTATGTCACTCCTGTTAATTGAATTCTATCCTTATTTAATACTAATCATTTCTTGAATTTCCCTTTTCATATTGTTCTCCATCAATATTTGTGTGTTTTCAAAGTCTAAATGGTGATCATGTTGCAGTTTGTGTGTAAATAAAGAGTTTTGTCTGTTTGGGTTATATAAATATGTAGCGCACTGTTTATTTTGCCGGCAGTTCCGAATTCAACCGGCAGCTTTGCTGTCCGAATAGGTTTTCGTGGTTTTCCTTCTCGTTTTAGGCGAATGCCGACAGATTAACATCTCTCTTAATTAGATCCACAGGCGCAGGTGTAATAATTACTCGAGTTACCAATTCCTTTGTATTTTGCGTTAAGCTATGGTAGGTCATGAATTATTATAATTAGATTTGAATGTAGAATGTATTTATTAATATGTATTTTATCACTTACATAACTTTGACATTAATATATTATCACCGAAACATGTAAGAGATTATTTTGGATATATACATATTAAAGTAAAATAGACCTTAAATAGACCTAAAAACTGATTTTATTTAAAAAAGTTCAATTAATAATATTTTCGAAATGTTCAGGTCCTTGTTGAATGCAGGCTTGTGCCCGTAAGCCAACAGAAGAAGTACTTATCCGAATTTCATACTTGCTTTGTCGGATTTGCTCGGCAGCTAGGTGAATACTATCCAACAACTCTTGTTCTGTGTTCGAAACTTGCGCGTAAACTAAATTTTTCATGGACCCCCATAAATAAAAGTCAAGGGGATTAAGATCTGGTGATCGGGTGGCCATGCAACAGGACCACCTCGACTAATCCATCCTGGATAATTGACGTTAAACCAATTTCGGACAGCAATTCCGAAATATGGTGGTGCCCCATCCATATGAAACCACACGTCTCGTCGAACATTCGGTGGGACATCCTCTAAAAGACCTGGCAGTTCGTCAATAAGAAATTTCAGGTATTTGTCCGCATTTAACCTGCTAGGAAGAACGACAGGCCCAATCAACAAGTCATTGATTAGGGCTGCCCAAACGTTAATAGAAAATTCATGTTGAAATTTAGATGGGCATATAGCTTTGGGACTTTGCTATACTTTGCGCGACCAAAGCAAAATAAAACAAGTAACTACGTGGTTGCGAGATGTTCAACAGGGCCACCTTCTTTTGCCCGAACCTACCCGTTGGTGGACGTCCGGAGGAAAATACTCTGCCGGCCAGCTCTAACGTCTTTCGGAGAGTGTCGCGAGTTCAAGATCGCGAGGTGGGGGTGTGTGTGGCGCCACCGTATTTTGCTGCAAACTATCACCTGTAAACACGGAAGCGGGTGGGACTCTGGTAGCTCCAAAAGCAAAACAGTATGCCCCTTTACTACTTGTTACCGAATCAATCTAATCTTTGTTTAACTCAAACAATTGAGGGAAAGGTATCAAATAAACACATGTCATCAACAATAATAAAATTTAATAACAAATCAAAGTAGGTTCAGAAAATTTATAATGACAAAATAATCAATCGACGAATGAGCAATTAACAATAGATAGAAAGAATGTATATAGTTAGGCGGTAAAATAAAATTATATCCTACAAAGGATAAAGAAAACACATAAGACAAAGTTCAAAAGATTATAATACTTCTTACCGCAAGTCTAAGTTCCCACACAAAAATAAAACACAACTAGTGCCGGCAAAGATCTCGAACGAAGTGCCGGTCGATTGAGGAATCGCGTGGATCAACGCGGCCTGACATACGTCACACACACGTTCGTCGGCCGTTACAAAGATAAGGCGACCTCTATTGAACAAAAGTAATCAAGCAAAAGAGGTTGCCGATCAACAGGGTTCGAAAATGAATTAAATGTAGAGAGTGGAAAGTTGAAAGACACGAAGTTAATCCAACAGATAATTAAAATAAATATAAATATACCAATTGACCTTTTTTTTATTTCCCAAAACATAACAACTTTCTGATGACGACCTGTGCAGCTTTCTCAGATTTGTAAAGCCACTTCTCGTGAACGTAGGATTCATCTGACCAGAGGACTGTTCTGCAGAAATTAAAATGAAGCCGTGACTGTCTTAATATCCAGGTACAATAAAGTAGACGAGCATAGTGGTCTGCCTCAAGCAAACAGTGCCCCCTGCGATAGTGATATGGATATAAGCCCTCACGTTTTAAAATTCGCCAGACTGTCGTTCGTGGCACTTTTAGTTGTCTAGCGATTCGACGTACACTGAGAGGTGGATCCCTTGTAACAATAGCTACTGCTTCTTCCTCTAAGTCTGCTGGCAAATTTACTCCTTGGTCGAAAAGATAATCAAGCTGCCCGCATTCCCGAAATTGTCTGTGTACTTCCAGAAACTTTCTGTAATGAGGAATACGCCTATCGGGAAACCGATGTAGGTATTCAACAACTGCTTGACGTTCACTGCCGTTATAGTAGCCATACACAAAATGCATGTCCGCTTACTCTTGAGTAGAATATCGGTAAGGCATTTTGAATAAAGAAAACGTGTCCACTCACTATTAAACTGTTGTATGAACTGAAACGTAATGCAATCCTTTATTATTGCAACGTTAACAGTCATCTGAACATTTGTTTATTTTATGATATTCATGGTTCAGCACTTACGAAATAAGTAAGAACCTTCTTTATCATAAATCAGTTTCTAGTACTCTTTTTCGTAGATCTCCAAGAAATTACTGTATGCACTACGACAAGTGTTTATTTATTTTAGGATAACATTTTATTATGTGACGTTAACAATCACAGGCCTGTTATTGAATCGTATATCTTTTTTTAAATAAAATCAGTTTGTATTGACTATAAGATTACATTTTTTTCATGATCTGACAATCACATTCATAGATCTGTAACTCTGAAACAAATAAAAATGGATATACAAGTTTTGCGTTTTTGTTACGTTGTTGTTGCTACTTTACACTCCTAAAATTTGAACATAACGATACGGGACACTTGTTAAACTAATAATATCCAGCGTATCTACTGCAAGAAGTACAAAAAAAATAACAAGAAATAAAACCAAATTATAAATTATAAATTAATATGTAAATACTCACGCAACAAATATATATTAATGTTATGAATTTATAGAGAGGATAAGCCCTGTTTGCAGATATACAGCTATAATTTCAATTGTATCGGCCTTTGAATAAACACAACAACTATTACTTATTAAAATTAATACACTTGAATGGGTCAAGGCAGACACTTGAAATTTTGTTAAATGTAGTAACACAAATAAATAAAATATGTACAGAAATATTTTTGCCTTTGTCTTGTTTTTGAATTTTTAACTGGTTTTTGTAAACATAATTTATTATTTCTACTACTCCCTCTTAAATTCGTATGTTCATTAGATTTAGTGTAATTAGTAAACAAAGATAAATAATTACAATATAATAATATAAAAACGCCATTAATGTTCAGACAGGGTGGCGCTCTAACCCAGGACCTTCAATATTGTAATACAAGACGCTCCCAAACAATGTGTAATACTTGAGTATTGAAACTCTTTGAACTAAACAGAAGACAAGAGGTTAAACTAATGAATATCGAATAAAGGGAAACTATATAATTTTGCTTTGCCAAAACTATTTAGTTTTACAACCGACTATGTTCTAGAGAGAAAATACAAGGAGAGATATTATCTACGTAACCATGGATAAAAGTAGTTATAAAAAATGCTTATTCGAATTTTAAACATGATTACACACTTCAAGCATTTTGCTAATAAAGTCGTATTTTTCAAAAAAAATACACTAGCGATAAGTCTTCGAAAAACTCTTCCGACGCTTTTTTCACGCAATTATCTGAAGAAAATGTCTTCTACGCCGACACGTTTTCAATTTAGGAAAGAGAAAATAATCACTCGGTATCACCCGGCAGTAAGCTAGATGTTCCATCTCTATAATGTCACAGTTCTTGATTATTTCTCTCATAGAGCAGCACAATCTTTTGACCAAAATTTTGGTGTCTTTTTTGCTGTATGTCAGTTCTCAAATTTCGGCTTGTTTGCTTATATACTTCGCATGTAATTGTAGAGTCTTTCTTCATGTATTCAATTAACAAGACTTCTTTTGTATCCCCAAATATCGTCGATGTCAGTTTTCTAGATGAATTTTGCGTACTTGTCTTTTCTGTTGCTGAGATTCCTTGTGGACCCCCCACTAATACACCCACGTTTCATCACCTGTTTTATTAATTTTCGAAAAAAGGTTTTTATCGCCAACCAAAATCCAGAGGTCTTCCTTACAAATTTTCTGCCGACCCAATTTTTGTTCGGGCTTAAGCAATCTGAAAATACATTATGCTAACACATTGTTCATTCCTAAATCATTTTCTAAAATTTTTAATATATCGAAATTTCCTCTTCAATAGCAATAATTAACACCTTCTTTCGTCGATCTGCTAATACCTATTCTTCGACTTTCCTGATATTTTTCTTAGTTCTTGCTTCAACAGGCCTTTTACATCTTGGATCTTCTTGAATTAATTCCTTGCAACATCGTGTGATAACGTAATGCAGCTGTGTGTATGCAATCAATCTGAACCAGGTCACAGCCTCGTCCCAGTAACGCAAGTGTAACGCGTGTTACAAATACGTCCTCGCTAACGCAAGTTGTTTCCAAACACAAGCCAAACACAGCTACATGTCAGGGTCTGTATTACATTCCCTAAGTAGTCCGAGGACCTTCTCTTATGTATATATACTGTAGTGTAAGAAGCATCAAGATCATTCTAGTAGCATTCTAGTCTCATTCTCATTCAGAGTCAGAGATTCAGTCTACATACTAGTTAGTAAGAATGTATATAGTTGTTATGCAGTTTTAAGTGTTGTTATGTATTAAATATATGTTACCCGAACTATGTGTATCATTTAACGGGACAACGATATCTGCATGACGGCTCAACGATGTAGCCCTCAGGACCAGGCTAACATCACGTGGCGTCCTGCCACGAACGTGCCCAAACGGCACTAATACCACATGCCGATCCTCCAGGCACTTAAGGCCCCACTAGTATTACATAGCGATCCTTGCCAGCCACCAGTATTACATGCCGATCCTCCAGGCACTTGGGACCTTATCACATAAGGCCCTAACATCACATGGCGATTCTGCCTCAGGGCTTAAGGCCCCACCAGTATTACATGGCGATCCTACCTGTCCACACCACTAGATGGCTCTGCCAGCCATCTAAGGCCGAAAAAGACCAAGTGGAAATTCGGAACGGACCAGGAAAAAAAAAAAAAAACCTACAGTTTAGCAGGCCAAAACCAAGGGGATGGCAACAAGGAACGGAGGAAATCATCTCCAACAGAAGCTCCACACGAAAGAAGAAACGCAGGTATTCTTTAAAATAAAATTTAACAAAGACAAATATTACGGTGTATAAAAATAAAGTGCAAGACGTTCATATCTATAAACTACGCGAGTGAAAATGTTTATTTGTATTACAAGAGACAATAATATTGATTTAATGCATACCATGTTATTTATATTTATATTCTACTTACGCAAGAATGCAAAAGTTGCAAAGCGCGTACCATACGTTTCTTTATGTAAAGGTCAAGTTTATTTAAGAATTAATATGTACTACGTAACTTAGAGAGATTTCGGCCGTACACTTCGCAATTTTGTTAGTAATGCAAAAGTTTAAATATATTTTTTGTTTAGAAGGCGCACATATATATATATATATACAATTATGTTATATTTCTTTTAACAAGTTTAATTACGTGCATAAAAAATGCATGCGTTGTACTTTTTAATAAGCGCCATATATTGCATAGTTTACAAACAAAATTAAAAACAATAACTTGTATATTCAAACGAATCACCAGTAAATAAACATCGAATTCAAATTGAAAATATGTATGTATCGACAGGATAGTTTAGTAATACACGAAGTCAAGGTCACTGATAAAATGCAACACAATGTTTATTTTGTAAACGATCGGATAAGTGACATTGAAGGAAATATTGTTGACATATTCAAAAAAAATTTCTCGCTAACAAAAGAAAATAATTTTAAATTAAGAAACCAATATACGAGGAGTAGTGTATTAATTTTATTGGTAAAGATTCCGAAATTTTTGTCACAAATGCCTTAGAAGTTGATTCCAATGCCATAATGGTTAGTAACGGCACGATACGATAGCATCCTAATCACGTCTGGAGCTCTATAAGACGACAGAGACCTATCGATTGTACCTTTACTACACCAACTACAGTGCAACCTACAGGACAGATCATCCTAGAGTTGTGGACTTGGCGAAAACGTTAACCAACCGAATCAGACGAACTTCAAAGTAGGAGAAAGGCAAAAAAGACTCCAATTCGCCCCTAGGTCGTGACGAAGCAAGCATGCGCTTCCAGAGAAGTGATCCTGCACGACAAAAAACGCTCTCAGAATTTTTTTTTAGAGACAGTTATAACAAAAGTGTGTTTTGTTAACTGGTCTCAAGTTTTTCTAGATTGAAGAAAAGGCTTACAGCATAAGGGATCAGCAGCACGTGCCACCTTACTGTAGTCAGAATAAGCTTCAAAGATAGTTCTGCGCAGGAACATGACAGACACGAAATATGTGCTGTCCAGGGAAATACACGAAAGAGTGATTTCCAGTATAATTTTTTTTCCATGGAGGAAAATAGATAGAAAAACGGAGAGTCGATTTATTTTAAAGTATGGTTGGAAAGGGAGCATAAGAATTGGGAGCAAACAATCACGCACAAAATTGAAGACAAACAATCAAGTATAAGGAATCGGAAAACGAACAATCAAAGCAAAGAGTTAAGACAAACAAGCGAACATGAAGAATTCAAGACAGAGAATCGAATGCGAAAAATTGGAAATTAGAAGCAAGAATTGCAAATACGAAGTAAGTCAACTATTAGATATATAAGAACACATGATATAGAAATAAAATACTAAAAAGCGAACAGACTAACAAGATTGAGACAGTGTACAAATTACAAAGGCCAAATTAACGATTATTATCAATTACTGATTATTATCAATTAACGATTATTATCAATTACTGATTATTATCAATTAACGATTATTAATAATTATTATTTTTGCAACAATGTAAAAATGTACTATGAAAATTTATTTAAAGTTTTACAATCTATGTTATATATTTATCATTACAGTTTATTCGTTTATATATTTATTCGTTAAATATCTATTATTATAAATTGTATTATTGTATTGTATTGTATTACTGTATTGTATTGTATTATTGTATTGTATTGTATTATTATAAATTGTATTGTATTCTATTATTGTATTGTATTATTGTATTGTACTGTATTATTGTATTGTATTATTTTATTGTATTGTATTATTGTATTGTATTGTATTATTGTATTGTATTGTATTTTTGTATTGTATTATAATATTGTAGAATAGGAATAAGGAAGGTAACCGGAGAGAAAGGTCTAACGTAAGAAAAACAAACACCTCAGCGTTATTTTTCTTAACCCCAGGAAGGGTGGTGTGATAACGTAATGCAGCTGTGTGTATGCAATCAATCTGAACCAGGTCACAGCCTCGTCCCAGTAACGCAAGTGTAACGCGTGTTACAAATACGTCCTCGCTGACGCAAGTTGTTTCCAAACACAAGCCAAACACAGCTACATGTCAGGGTCTGTATTACATTCCCTAAGTAGTCCGAGGACCTTCTCTTATGTATATATACTGTAGTGTAAGAAGCATCAAGATCATTCTAGTAGCATTCTAGTCTCATTCTCATTCAGAGTCAGAGATTCAGTCTACATACTAGTTAGTAAGAATGTATATAGTTGTTATGCAGTTTTAAGTGTTGTTATGTATTAAATATATGTTACCCGAACTATGTGTATCATTTAACGGGACAACGATATCTGCATGACGGCTCAACGATGTAGCCCTCAGGACCAGGCTAACATCACGTGGCGTCCTGCCACGAACGTGCCCAAACGGCACTAATACCACATGCCGATCCTCCAGGCACTTAAGGCCCCACTAGTATTACATAGCGATCCTTGCCAGCCACCAGTATTACATGCCGATCCTCCAGGCACTTGGGACCTTATCACATAAGGCCCTAACATCACATGGCGATTCTGCCTCAGGGCTTAAGGCCCCACCAGTATTACAATCGAAATTGGTTAGACCAAGGTGTTACTATAAAATATGACGGCGCATCTTCCTTATACACGTTAATCATTCTCTGATGAATATTCCTTTCCTAGTCAAGAATTTTTTCATGCTTCTATGTTCTAACTGAATTTCACTGATGCTTGGTTAATAAAGCTCTCTAAAAACAGTAGAACCCTCTAGGTTTTGACTAAACTTGGTCAGTTAAATCCAAACTTGATAGCTATTTGACAGCAAAAGCTTGGTAATTTTTTCATGGCTAGGTAGATACTTCAAAAGTCTCCCCTCGTATTATCAATGTGTTCAATTCAATGTATTTGTTCACTAAATTAAATCAAGCTTTCTGTCAAACCTTAATACGCTACCGTAAAGCTTGGCTCTTTATACCAGTTTTACACAAATTATACAAATAATTGTGACGCCGCGCTCACTTTCAATAACTAAGTTGTTCATAAGTATAGTAAGAGACAAATTTTTACAATTTGACCGTTCTCATCAACGTACAATAAAATTTCTTATTTAAAATCCTTTTGACCAAAACTGTAGTGTGAAATGTAAGAAATTAAATTTATCTCTTTAATATACTTTTCAATATTCTGTAATTTACTTGCATTAGATCATGGAAAATCATAGTATGAGCCGTTATTGTGTAAGTATCTATATAGCTAAAACCAAATGGGAAAAATTTAAAATCAAGGACGAATTATACATTTTCAATTAAAATCCATGATAAAAGAAGTTCGATTAATCATTATATACAGTATATCACCGGATTAAGTTTACAAGAGGAAAAAAAATATCTTTGATTTTACACCAAAACTTCAAAGGAATAACGCTTTTGTTTGTCCTGAAACCACCAAATCTGTAACTAAGACACACTATTATGACCGAGTGGAAAGAAAAGCACATTCATGTCTTCATTTTGGAATTGGTAACGGTTAATTTTAATCTTAAAGTTTTGTTATCACGTAGGCGCGCTCGCTTTGTTCTGACAACTTTGGAGCAGATAATTTATTTGAATCAATGTTACGATACGGGTGAGCAAAGTTATCGTTTTGTTATTGAAAAGTTCAGTGAAAAATTTCCGAATATTCCGAAGCTTCACATATGGGGGCCCAAAAACTAATGAAAAAGTTTTAACAACTGGATCTGTTAAAAATTTAAAGAAATAGAAGAAGTCGTACGATGAAGACGACGCTGCTAACCTTTTGGTATTGGAGTCTGTGCGGGATCAACAAAAAACCTGTGGTCACACCAACTGCGCATTAATAAGTCCCACATTCAAAGAATTATGAAAGAGAATAAAATTCACCCAGACAAGCCGATATTTAATCATACATTGGAACCGAGGGACGATGCAAAATTATTATATTTTTTCTTGTGGATAAAATATCGAAAGACCGAAACTTTTATCACAGAACAGAGTTTCCTGATGATTTTCTACCAATGGGGTAGTTGCCTCGCAGCATGTAAGATATTGGAGCGATAGTAATCCACATTTCAGAACTTTAAAAGGTCGCTAGTTTTCCAAACGTTAAATTTGGAGATCAGTGGATTGGAAGAAGTTGTGTAGTATTGTGGCCTGCCAGAAATCCCGATTTATCAATTTTGAATTTGTATTTATGTGAACGTTTAAACAAGTAAATTGTGTATAGGAATAACCTACGTAATAATGCTGAAGAATTACAAATCAAATAGGAGACGCTGTGGCAACATTGTCCATTGAAGAAATTAGAAAAGCTTCAAGGAGCTTCGTTTTAGAGTAGAATTGTCCGCAGAAATTGGTGGAGGGTTATTTGAATAAAGATTGTTCTTGAATGAAGTCCAAAATCAAGAGAAAAATGAACTTTTCCCTCCACGGAGTCAGACCAATAAAGTTCCAACTACGGATTTGGTGGTTTCAGGACAATGTTATTCCTTTGAAGTTTTAGATCTTTTTTTTCGTAAATTCATTACAAGAACATACACTTATGTCTTTGTCTTAGATTTTAAAATATAAAACGTCATGTTATTAATTTTAAATTTTAATCTTACATCATCTGCAACATTCGTTAAATTTACAAATTTTCAATATTTAAAATTGGTCACAATTTTAAAAATTAAATGTTTTTTTTACATTCATTGATCTTTACACAGATGTAAAATTTTAAAGAATTCCTTATCAAAACATATTTAAACAGCATGCATTAAAGTTTTTTAAAACGTTTGTTTATAAGATATTTATTTAATCGACAACAGACATAATCAATCAGGGCAAAAATCTACATTGTGATAATTTTTCAAATTTTAAAATGATATTGACGACCAAAATTTATAGCTCGCAGCTGGATATCAGTACTTTGAATATGATTATCTTTAGTAATATTCTCATTATAGATAAAATACAAAACATGTGCAAGGGATATTCAAAAATAAATGAATATCAAGTCATAATAAATCTTACATTAAATAAATTATTTTATATTATCATATACCACTTAAGTATTGTAAATAAATGATTACATATAATTTTGCCTGGCATTTTTAATTAGTCATATTTTAAAAGATGACATATAAAAATTGTAATCAATGTTGACATATTTAGTAAATTTATAAAGACAAATGTAAAAACGTGTACAAAATTAAATTAACAAATAATTATCTTATAAATATTTCAAATTTAAAATGAAATTTAAAAAAGGCATTTAGAATTTATAGTATTTTAAATTTATTAACACTTGAGATCAACTTCCCTTTAGGAAATGGAAAATATTTTCAAAATATCCATAGCAACATTATTGAAATAATTGGGGGGAACATTATTTTTTCTGTGGAAGAAACACACAGAAAGTTTTCATGCAAATTTAGTGATTTTATAAGTAAATATAAATAATTTTATGAAGAATAAGTTATAAAACTTATTTACAAAAATATTTAATAAAATATAAAAATATCACAAATTACTTCAATAAAGCAACCTAGTGCACACCAAAAGGATTACATCTTCTATTTTTATCATAGTAATTACAATTACGTTCACGATAATTTCTGGTTTTCGAGGGATTAAGATGATAATCCCTCGAAAACCAGAAATTATCGTTAGTCTACGATCAGAAGAATTAGACCGACTACCTGTATTTTCAAGTTTATCTATTGAAAATTACTTGAAGGACTGGTTCTTCACATACGATCACCATAATTTTTAATATATTACGATCCTGATATACTTTTTATTAGATCCGGAGCAGGTCTAAGATACCATTTCCTCCAGTCCAGGTATTTCAACAGCCAATATCCAGGTATTCAACGAGACATAATTTAATTAAAAGGATAAAGTTAGCATTTTGAAAATCATATATTTAATTTATATATAAAAAAAACTGATAATATAAATTATTTTCTCAAGTCATAGATGAAATCTTGTTATAATAAAAGAATTGTGAATAATGAACTATAAATGCTAATGTCAAGAAAGTAATAAAACTATTTATACAAACTTACCAATATACTATTTATATGGTAAAATTATTATCAATTCTCTGATATTCTTAAGATAATTAATGATCTAAGTATCTTTTGCATATTTTTTCTTAGAAATCTTTGTCAAACCTAAAAGAATAGAAATATATTTCTGGAGATTAAGAAATATTTACATGTAATTGGTTATTACTAGAGACTGGATTTTATGCAAAATGCATATTTGTTGTTTTTTGGTATATTCCTTCTATACTGTGTACTTATCCATTTTCCACCCTCAGAATACGTTTTTTACCATTTTTTTTAGTGCATATAATGCATATTTGGACACTTTACCATAACTGCATATGCACGTACATATTTCATAATTATTTTCATAAGAACCATAATAAAATTTGATATTTAATGATATTTAATTTGTTTGTGTAAACGTGAAGGGATTAGCATTCCTTCAACTTTGCATTAATGACTCATTAAAAGTCCATCTCATTAATAATGAGATGGACTTTCCCAAAAATAGGATTTAACTATACTGATAATCGGTTAGAGGGCAATTAGAACTTACGTAAGAAATCCTTTTCAGAAATGTAGGTATTAATGCAGGTATATTATACCGTACGACTAATATCAATATAAGAAAAAGAAATAATTTCCTTCATAGTTTGTTCATTCGTAAACGTGTTAAGATCTGTGCTATTTGGTGAAACAAAAGTAAATTAAAAATTTTTGAAAATGCCGAAGATAGCTAAAGCGAAGTCATCTCTAATAAAAAATTGGATAAGTGATTGCAGTGCACTAAAAATTATTGACGAAGAAAGTGTTTTGTGCACACTCTGCGACAAAAGGGTAAGTTGAATTTTGAAATATTTTGTCAATAACAAGTTCTACAATTATGAGAATTTTTTTTTGTGTTCATAAATATAATGAAACAATTTCATAATAAATTATTATTAGATATGTTTAATTTTATGTTCTTTAAAGCTAATATATCTTTGTAATATTTCTTTGTCATAAACACCAAAATAACCAAAATCAATCAAATTTAAGCAACTGGAGAACTTTACAAAACCAGACAATTTATTTTTCTAGTTTTTGTAGTAATATAGTAATTAATAATAATTATTATAACTGAATGTTAAAAATATATATTTGTTACACAGATTACCTGCCAGAAGAAATTTCAAGTAGTGCAACATTTCATCAGAACTGGGTTTCTGAAAGTTTGAATAAACCGCGGCAGCAACTTTTGGAGGAAAGTTTTCTCAATAATTCGAAGAATCCACAAGAAGCATTTTCCAAAGATTTGTGTAATCTTTTTGTGGGTTGTAATATTCCTTTACATAAATTGGACAATCCGATATTTCAAAAATTCCTGAAAAGTTATTGCAAAGTCGATGATAAACCCATTTATGTACCCAGTTCCTCAACTATACGCAAGAAATACATCAACGAAATTTATGAAGATGTTACCGATGGTATTAGAAAGGAGTTGAAAAACCAAAATCTTCGGGTCTCTGTTGATGAAACTACCGCCACGAAGGGCCGTCAGGTTGCTAATTTGATTATTGGAACCTTAAATGGTTCAACTCAATCTAAAAGACATTTAATTAATGTAGGTAATTTAGACAAAACAAATCATGTTACCATAGCCAGGTTTATTAATGAGTCCTTAGCGAATTTCTTTTTACCCGACAATGTACCTTTTGAAAAATTTCTGTTAATGGTAACAGACGCCGCTTTGTATATGTTAAAATCAGCTCAAAGTCTGAAAATTTTTTTTCCCAATTTAATCCATTGTACTTGTTTGGCTCATGGTTTAAATAGGGTTGCTGAAAAAGTTAGATTAGAGTTTGCAGATGTAAATAATTTAATTAGTAATATCAAAAAAGTATTTTTAAAAGCGCCCTTACGAGTGCAATTATATAACGAAATGCTTCCCGGCATTCCATTGCCACCAGAACCTATCTTAACAAGATGGGGAACATGGCTTAAATGTGCTGTGTTTCTTGCCGATAATTACGAAGGCATCAAAAATGTTGTAACTCAATTTGATTCAGCAACCAGTCTTGCCATAGAATGTGTAACGTAATTTTCAATAATTCGACAATACAAAATCAGCTATCATATATTAAATCTAATTTTGCGATAATTGGGCAGGCAAATACTAGATTAGAAGATAGAAATTTATCTTTGTGATGGTGTTTGCATTGTAAATGATATTGAAGAGAAAATTGGAAAAGTCAACGGATTGACTGGAATAAGAATTAATGAAAAATTAGCCGCAATTCTAAGCAAAAATGGAGGTTTTGTTACATTAAAATCTATAAATAATGTAATTAATGGCAATTTTAATGAAGACATTAATATAAGCCCCTCATTAATACCTAGTTTTAAGAATGCACCGATCACATCTTGTGATGTTGAAAGAACATTTTCCCAATATAAACATATACTTACAGATCGTAGACATAATTTAACTATGGAAAATTTAAAGAAATATATGGTTATTTATTGTAATAAATAAATATATAATTTGTAAATACGACAATTTATTGTAATAAATATACAATTTGTAAATACGACAAATGAATTTTAATTTCCTAAAACATAATAAATAAATGCACATCATAAGTGCATATTGCATATTGTAAGTGCATATTTAGGGATTTTTTAAGTGCATATTGCATGCATATTTGGCAAACTTTTTAGTGCATATTTTCCAGTCTCTAGTTATTACAAGTTAACTTTTTGAAAAGAATAAACGTATATATCTAAATTAAATGCTACTGATTTATCTTAGGTATATAACATTACTGAGTTTAAACCATTTCAAGAAATTTACCTTATCACTATACATTGTTATTTAGAACTGCACCCAGAGATAAGTAAATATACAGAGATGAATAAATATACGGGCAATTTTAAGGTTAGGATCTCTAGCATTGATTTCGCATATACGATGATATGATACAGTTTATGTGGCAGGATATTCAAATATTGCCAATCTATTAAATATTCATTACATCAATTATTAACACTGTCACGTGTTTTTAATAAATACATATAATATATGTATATATATATATATATATATATATATATATATATATATGTATATATATATATATAAATATAATAACTTCGTGACCTTGGTATGATATGGTAAACCTAATCAGTAGGCGATTAAAGGTCTGTATATTACTTCAAAATATATGTATTTAAAAAACTCTACATGTTTCGGCAGTTCGCCTTTATCAAGAGAATACAAAATATAAATGACAGGATATAAATGTCAAGTAATTCAATTACTTGACATTTATATCCTGTCATTTATATTTTGTATTCTCTTGATAAAGGCGAACTGCCGAAACATGTAGAGTTTTTTAAATACATATATTTTGAAGTAATATACAGACCTTTAAGTCAAGTAATTGAATTACTTGACATTTATATCCTGTCATTTATATTTTGTATTCTCTTGATAAAGGCGAACTGCCAAAACATGTAGAGTTTTTTAAATACATATATTTTGAAGTAATATACAGACCTTTAATCGCCTACTGATTAGGTTTACTATATATATATATATATATGTATATGGTAAACCTAATCAGTAGGCGATTAAAGGTCTGTATATTACTTCAAAATATATGTATTTAAAAAACTCTACATGTTTCGGCTGTATACGCCTTTTTCAAGAGAACACAAAATATGAATGACAGGATATAAATGTCAAGTAATTAAGTTGCTATGGTTTAAATTATTCAAAGATACATTCTAGTAATAATAATAAATCATGCCTTAGTATTCCAAAAAATAGATAACAAGGTGTGAAAATATGTGTTGTTCGCTGCTAGCAATTTGTGTCTCCTTCTGGGTATGAACTTGTGTGTTGGTTGCTGCTGGCAGCTTGCGTCTCTCTATGGGTGTGTGGTTTTGTGTGAGAGCGTAAGTGTAGGGGTTTGTATGTCGGTGCGTTCGTGCGTGTGTTTAGTGATCGGTCGCATGAATTTAGAGAGGTCGGATAACCAGCCGTTGCGTAGGGCCGCCAACCCTTTCCCGACAACTTCTTTACAATTCCGTGCAGTACTTCGACGGTCTGACCCCCGCCCCAACGAGGCAAGGCGCAGACAGGCGAAGCGTACCCTGTACGGGGTTGCTCATCGCAACTAAGGGAACACTCTTAGTGGCTACCTCGGTCGACGATGGTCACACTTATGCCATCTTAACGTTTTCCGCCGAAGCGGGGGCATAGCACACACGTCGAACGTGTGTGTGCTGTTAACGGCAACCTAGCCAGGTTGTCGCCCAGGACCGGTCCTAGTGGTGTGTGCATTGCGCGGCGACGAGGTAGCCACTAAGAGTGTTCCCTTAGTTGCGATGAGCAACCCCGTACAGGGTACGCTTCGCCTGTCTGCGCCTTGCCTCGTTGGGGCGGGGGTCAGACCGTCGAAGTACTGCACGGAATTGTAAAGAAGTTGTCGGGAAAGGGTTGGCGGCCCTACGCAACGGCTGGTTATCCGACCTCTCTAAATTCATGCGACCGATCACTAAACACACGCACGAACGCACCGACATACAAACCCCTACACTTACGCTCTCACACAAAACCACACACCCATAGAGAGACGCAAGCTGCCAGCAGCAACCAACACACAAGTTCATACCCAGAAGGAGACACAAATTGCTAGCAGCGAACAACACATATTTTCACACCTTGTTATCTATTTTTTGGAATACTAAGGCATGATTTATTATTATTACTAGAATGTATCTTTGAATAATTTAAACCATAGCAACTTAATTACTTGACATTTATATCCTGTCATTCATATTTTGTGTTCTCTTGAAAAAGGCGTATACAGCCGAAACATGTAGAGTTTTTTAAATACATATATTTTGAAGTAATATACAGACCTTTAATCGCCTACTGATTAGGTTTACCATATCATACCAAGGTCACGAAGTTATTATATATATATATATATATATATATATATATATATATATATATAGTAATATTCCAAACAAGGTTTCGGTAATTTCTTGACCGTATCAGTATATATTGACCATTTAGTAAATTCTCGGGATGGCGGTTGTGTAATTATAAGGTAAAATAGAACAAGGCTTTTAGATCCAATACGTTACAGCTAAATCTATTTAGTTCGTGTAAATGTAATCAATATAAAAAAACAATATATTTTCTTAAATTTTAGCTATTTAAGTATACCTGCATTCATTTTTATTGGAATGATAGTTAGAAAGTCAATTAAATAAAAAAACAAACAACATCAAGGTACAGTTTCATAAGATTTGTATAAGTATACTTATGTTAATACTAAACTGCCACTAGGATTTTTTACCAGTTCTTTATTGTTCTAAGTTTTTACATTTTATTTCCTATATATATATTGTAGTCGGACAGTGATGACCTTAAAATAACATTCAGGTACAGTATACTAGTAATATGAAACAAAAATTCAAAATAACATAAACTTTGTATCACATGAGTAATATATGTAACGTCATTGTAAAATCTTAATTAGTTTTCCTATTCTGATACCGAATTTCATTATTTTTTATTTACAAATTTATTATATTTTGTTATTTAAATATTGTATAATGACTTTTGGTTGACCCTGATAAACGTCAATGTAAAATACATTAAGAACACGTGACCTAGTAAAATTAGAGACAAGGTGTTAAAATATAATATTTGGTATTTAAATACGAAGAAAAAGAGAATGTCAATAAAGAATAAAATCAGAAAGGAATATTCAAAAAGATAAATATTAAAATTTCGGACTAAATTAATTAGAAATTGAAAATGAAAATATTAAATTTCCACGAACTTCCGTGCGTTACCATGGAATAAAAATGTTGTTTAGAAGGGAATTTTTCACCGTTTTTTTAAATCATATAAAAAACAGTTTAATTAATTATAAAAATTAATATCTGTATTATAAACATAACCTGTAAAAAACGAAGACAGCTGAGCCCAGAGAAGGTTTTATTATTTTATTACCCCATTATTGGACTTAGTATTGTTTAAAACCCACTTTAATAATAAATCGAAGGCCACATAGTAAACAGATCTGTTGTAAGAAGAAAGAAAGTTGCTATTTATATTATAAAATATTTACATTTACCTTGGAACATATAATCAAATTAACCAAGAAGAAGCTAATACAATTTCCAAATCAATCTTATTGCTACCGGTACTTCAGTCTACAATTCCTATCTACACAAATCCATACCTGCTGTGTTCAAGACGGGATACCTGCTTTTCGTGACCGGAATACCTGACGTGAAAGAAGCATTAGTCACAGGTACACGTGCGAAGGTATTAAAGGCCTAAGTATTATTATTATTTCAATACCATTTGCCTAAGTTTGATCTTTCGCTAACACTAATAAATTCACCTCCCATAAAATTTATATATCAATTATTAAAAGTCAATGTTTGATGTACTAGTAATGTTTATTTTAATATCTAATATCCGAACTGTGTGTAAATTTATTTCACAATTCTTATATGCAACTTTAATAACACACATTTTACACAGGCTGCATAAAGATCAATGTATGTATAGAGAGATAATTCATCCATTAAGGCTCTACGCTATACACGGCAATCCCACACTGAAATGAGTGTATTTTTCCGGCCATTTTTTGGCTTCAAATTAAAAGTTGAAAGACCGCTCGATGTATGTATGACCATGTATCAATAAAAACTAGGTAGGTATTTACGTTTTTTTCAAAATTTTTGAACGGTTTAACTTTTATCGGTAAGAAACAGAAAATCTATCCGGACAAATTGAGAGATAACCAGGCCAGCTAATGTAGTTATGAAATGTGTGTGTTGTAGGTATTTATAATATCTAGGTAGCTATAGAGCCCGTTTTTGTCTAGATGTAATTGTTGTTTAGTTATCAATAAAAATAAAAGTCAAAAACAGGCAACCCGATACTCAACGTCCCCGAAAATATGCAGCCCACATTACAGCACACGTAGGTACCAAGACGTCCTGCTGAGAGGGTCGAAGGATTATGTAAATTGGCTCCACAGGCTTCTACCTATAACAATATTAACTTATCAACCAATAAATCGGCGTAAATATTGAAATAAATGCTGCAACTGGTTCAATGGCTAATTAAATTACCTTTTATTCAGTTTTAAGAGAATTTTGATCCATAATAATCACCGAAAATTAAGTGCGGATCGGAGACTAAACATCAAAGATGAATTTTCTAGTCATTTATATGTGAACAAACTAATTTGCAGCTAATAAATTACTGTATTTACATAAGTAAATAGTTTGTATTTAAAAAAAATTAGAATAAAAAATAATTAGAGATCTTTTTTCATAATACTTCTTATAGATTGATCTCTATGATACCTCGCGTCAATTATTTCTGGAAGCATTGCATTCATATAAAATTTTTCCAGATGTTCAATCATATGATGATTCCAGAAATCATCATTTCGTTCTATTACTATATATTTCAAATCGTGTTTAGTATAAACTACGAAATAACATTTCTCTTTTTTGGTGATGTGGAGTTGTCCCTGCACTTGATACATATAATTATCAAAAGTTTTTAGCAAAATTTTGTTACTATCATTTGCATCTAAGGTGCAATAATTAATTAATTTTTCGTTAATGGCTTCATGTATTAATTTATCACGCGCTGAATAAGGACATTTTATTTCGACAATAGAATCGAATCCAATTAATCAGTCTGGAGTGGCACCTAAACATTTTTTCTTCTCGTCAATGAACAAACCGCATGCCTCAACTTTCAAATTTGTAATTTCCATAAATTTTTGCTTGGCCCTTTCTTCATTATCTATGCCATACTGTAGAGAATGTGGTAGTTTTTTATTATTGAATCTATTAGTATACAGCATATGTTTTATTGTACTAGCCGTGTCTGTTTTTTCTCTCATTTTACAAATCTTGCCAAAGTTACTTGCCGTTAATCTTATCTGTCTCTCTTTTTCCCATTCGTTGTTATGTCTCTGATTCACCGTCCTAATTTGAACATTATGACAATCAGATAATGACAATTCATCAAGAAATTTTTTTCTCTTGCTTTCGTATTCCGGAATAGGCATGTCAGGTACCACGATTTTGCACGCTCCGTAATCCGAATCAGCACTTTGAATTCGAATTTTATTTTTTTTGCTTTTCTTTTTTATTGCTTGATTTAGTTTAAGATTTTTGAATTTTTCCAAATATACACCGTTAAAATTATCCCCATTAGTTTTCTTAACAAATGTATATACAAATGTCTCTTTATTATTATAATTTATGGCTGCCGCAAAACATCTCTTGGTACGAGCCTCCCAGCGAAAAATTTATTCTTTTTCCTCCCACGAATTTATTCACAACAGAATTGAAGGATTCTACGGCGTTATTGTCTACGTCATAAAGTAAACTGGAGGATAAATTGGCTACTCTATTCAAAGACTGAAAAAATATATCATATAGAGCACTGCTTTTGAAATGTTTGTAATCAATAGTATTTGAATTGTTACCATTGTTACCATCTTTACTACAAAAATAGCTAGCACAGTTACTATGTTCTCCAAATATGTGGGCAGGTCCATTGAGAATATCATTTTTTAAGTTTTCAATTTTTTGTTGAAAAGAAACATTTTCATTTTTGCGGTACTTTATGGCACTAACTACAGCTGCCCTAAATTTAAGAATATTCTGCCGTAAAAAATTTCGTATACACATATCTGATCGAGGAGTTTTTGAAATTTCTCGTATTTTCGTACAGAAATTTCGCAACACATGATTTCGACACTCAATTTTTTCAATAAAGTATGTTGGTCCGTAAGGTTTTGCTGTTTGAATTTTTTTATATACACTACTATCCCCATCACCAATAATAGTTTTATATCGCAAATTATGCATTTCTATTGACATTCTAAACCCATCTAGAATAGCTGCTTCCATAGAAGTTGAAGAACTGTTCCAGTTTTGAAAATATTTATGAGGAACATTTATGACGAACATTTTTTTTATCCTTATTTTTACAAAATTTGCACATTTTATTTTTTACTCCTACGTACATAACTTTTTTACTTCTGGTCCCAATTACGCACCCAACGCCCGAGAGAGCGTTATAATTAGACTTGTAACTTCGTTTTGACCAAGCTCCATCCACTATTACAGTTATAAAAGGTATTCCGTCGCTATCAATTTCTCCTGCTTCAATTGCCAACTTACGTTCTTCCTTTCCTGCAGCTAGCATTTCTTTTAATGCTAACTCCTCTGTATTTTTTAGCACTTTTTTTCTATACGCGCATACGTTGCTGAAGACATTTGAGGAATGTCTAAAGCTGCGGAAAATTCTGTTAATTGTGAATGACCCGCCCCTACTGCAACAGTTCCACACACCGCTGCTTCATTTACTCCACATTTTTTATTTTCATTTTCAGTACTGAATGTATCGGTTATTCCACACATGTTGCATTTATACGTAAAAACACTTTTAAAACCAAAATGTTTTTCCGCTTTTATTTCTACATTTTGAAAAGTACAGCCAAACATATCATGTCGTATTCCTTTTAGAACAGTAAACAGATGATTTATATCAACAATCCTACGTCCAGTAAGAGTAAAATTTGCAATATTGTTTATATTTCCTGTTTCAATAAAAACCTCATCTGATATATCCGAATCAAAACTGTCGTCGCGTGCCGAATTTGTCTCAGTGAAAACAATTTCATTATCTACAATATTATCACGTTGAGACACTATACGATTTTTTATCCGAATTTGTTTCATCAACTGTTTTCTACTTTTCCGTTTTGCAGCGGTTGTCAATCTTTTTTGGGAGTGAAGTCCCATTGTTGTTTATATTTCAAAATTACAACGGTCACCAACACTAATATCATATGGTCATATCGTTATCGAATTATATACATTTTTCCAAGTAACCAGGTGATTAACTTTAAACGACTAAGAAGGATTAGAAAGCCAGGTAATGCCGTAGCCACTTTTAGAGGAAAACAAGTTAATATATTTGTTTGTCTTTTACTTTACACAAGCATCTAAGTATTTCAATTAGGTATGTATGGGTAAAATTGTGTAGCTTTACTACACTACTTATTTTATATTAGAACCTATTAAGTTACATTTGTTATAATAATACATCTATTCTTTATCTACGATTCAAAAAATTTTAGGCGGAAATACACAGATCATCTATCTGCTGAAAACAAGGCATAAATAAATCCCAAGTAGCTGATGTGTCAATAATCAAATTTGTTTGCTAATTTACATAATCCTTCGACCCTCTCAGCAGGGCGTCTTGGTGCCTAGTCTGTTGTAGTATGCTGTAATGTGGGTTGCATATTTCTGAAATGGTAATTTTTCGGGCACTAAAGTAGACCCTTAAAGGTATTTATTTTTTATTAAATAATTATTTTATTTGTATGTATGATGGTGATAGTTTCTTAAGTATTCTGGAACCGACTATTAACTGAGATTGAGTAGTATTACTGTCCAAAAATTTATTAAACTGAGTAAGACCGGAGCACAGTAAGTATTACTTAATTTATCCTTATCGAGTGTTGTTCTTCATACGAAAACACCTCATTTACACCTCATAAGTCTCTTATATTTAATTTATTTTACTGCTCACATATATATGATTAATTATTTCTTGGAATTCGACTTGATAACTATTGATTAAATAAAAATGCTCATTTTAACGTTTCGACTTTTATTTTGTCTTCATCAGATAAATTTGATTAGCTTACAATTACCTTACAATTAACTAGATGTTTTTCGTAAAATGTACATTTATATATATTTATGGCACATACAATTGGTATTCTTCTTTTTCACATTTATTTAACAATTTGAAATATTTTCATACAAAATAATACAAATCTGTCTAAAACAACAATGCCACCAATACCGCAAGATCTCTGCTTAATTTGTGGATGTCAAGAAGCAGAAGTAGAGAAAATGCATTATTTTCCCACAAATTTAGAAAAGTAAGATGTTAAACATAAATAAACAAATCATTAGATATATGTTAAAACTTTGGTAAAGAAGTATGGGAATGAAATATGAAGCGATGTCTACATAATCTGCCGTCACTTTACACCTTCTAGTAATACGAACATAGAAACCAAGAAATTATGTTCGAATGCCATTCCAACGTTGTATCCAAGTAATGTAATAGAAAATATAGTTACCTACTATTATCAAACATTGTGTTTGTAAGGTATTAAAATTTGTTTTTCTAGAGTCATCATCTAGTACAGTTGATACTTTGGTCATACGATCCAAATTTACACTGGATAGATCTGAAATTCTGACGAAAACCCCAAAGTCGTCATCAACTGTGACAGATATTGTAATAGCGCAACTAAGGTTTATATTAATAATATTTATCTTGAAAAGTAAACGGAATAGAATATATAGATGTATCATGATGAAAATTTAAGATTTAAGATTTAAGATTAAAGACTACTGATTATCTAATAAATAAACTGTTGAAAAAAGGAAATTTTTTAAATAGAATTTCAAAACATTTAAGTAAATTCTCTAAAAAGCTATTGTACAATTTATACTTACAATTAGTTATTTATATTTAGTTTTTAGTTTTTAGTTGAAACAGAGAAAACATTGTATATAAACATGTAGGTAATACACCAGAGGCTTATAATAGTCTCTTGTAAAAGTATGGCTTTGTATAATAAATTACCAATATATTATTAATAACACCAGTAATATAAAATTTTAAGAGTTATGTTATATATATAAAAAATAGTTTTTCATGTTTGCAAATGAATTATATTACACAATATGTATGGTATATAATTATGCTGCTTCTAAATAAATTATTTTTAGACATGATTGGTGTTTTTTAAAAACAAAACCTTTTAATTTTGTAATTTTTATTAATGTATGAGTAGAATATGAAAATACTTATCTTTGATAGATATTTAGCCAGATGATGTCAAAATATATATTTGTTAACATGTATAGATTTTTTAATTTTGCTGGATTCCCACCAAGAAAACATTATCCTTACATATATATATATATATATATATATATATATATATATATATATACTCTGTGAGATTAAGCAATCAATGCACGTTATTAATGATGATATTGATGATAATATGACGTGTCCTAGGCAATAGAGCGACGCGAATTTGGAGCAAAATGGAAATACTGATATACACAACTTTTAACATAAATTTAACAGAAATAGTATGCGTCCTTTTATATTTAGATAAATTTAAGCATTTAACATAAGCGTTCATTAAAAAGGAATAATGAATGACATAACTTAGAAAAACGAAAAAGTAAGTTTAATTCTCTCATGTTGCATTGAAAAGTTACCAAAATGCAATGTTGTCTTATCATTCCTGTCAATTAGTATATTTTTGATACCTGTCAAATTTGCTATCATATTTCTTATTAATTTATTTCATACTTTTACAGTTAGAGCTACATTTGCTAATTATTTATTTTGAGAAATTTTGTTACTGTTTTTAGATTGGTAATATTTATATTCAAATTACTAATTTCATTTTAAATATTCTAGCGTGTTGCTCAAGCTCTTTCTGTTTGTATTGTAACTGTAAGTAAAATCAATACAGCTGTTAAATCTGAGGGACAGTCCTAAGAAAGTTAAATCAAGAAAGAAACCGGTAAATGAAATCTCGAAATTAACAGAATTTGACATTCGTGATACGATTTATCCAATGTATCAGAATACAGAGCAGGTTACTTTAAGTTCCATTCTCCATGTATAAAAACATAGAAATAAAAATGTACATGTTTACAAACTGTACAAACAGTATCTAGATCATGGCACTAAACACAGTGTTCATAATATACAATCTGGGGGCCCACGTTATTTTATACAACATGCAGGCTGCAAAAGTGGTTTCATTTCAGAAGCTTCGAAAATATTTAATTCTAAAACAAAAGATGAAGATTATCATGGAGAAATTAATGAAAATAGCTTTTTATCGTGGTTTCAAACAAAACTTACACCAAGTTTAAAAGAACCTTCTATAATCCTAATAGACAATGCACGTTATCACTGGCCATTGGAATATAAATTAACAAATAATTCTTGAAATAAGGGACAAATCAAAGAGTAGTTAACGAAACAATATATTCCTTTTCAAGAAGATAGTTCTAAGAAGGTGTTGTTAAAATTGATGACTTTTAAGACATATAAAGCTGATACTATTGCAGAAGAATCTGGTCATACGGTATTGCGGCTACCACCTTACCATTGTATTTACAACCCGATAGAAAATATTTGGGGATAACAAAAACTTATTATAAAAACCATATTTGGCACTGGAAAATGCATTGCAATGTGGAAAGAAGCATTAAGTATCATTACACCTGAAATATGATCACGTACAATAGACCATACTGAAAGACTTATCCAACAGTGGTTGGAAACGGAAGTAGGTTTCCATCGAGATGACATTCCTGTAGTAATAATTTCTTTAGAAGAGGACAGTATCGAAGATGAATGTTATGCTACAGTCATTGAATAACTTTTTTAGTTACTGTATATTAATTATATCATATGTTTTATAATTATGCTGAGACATTTTTTTTGTAAATAATGTGTATAATTTTGTATATTATATACCTACCTAAATAAAATGTCTATTGCTAGAAATAAAGCATCCAATACTGTTCGTGTATTTGATAAATGGTTTGGATCTTTTTATATTATTTTCTTGATAATTATGTTAAGCAAGAAGGACCTAATTTTATAAAATTCTGATTATAAGAATTTTATTTACTGATATATAGGCAACACAGTTAACAAATTGTTAAAGAGAAAAGAAATGACAACGTTGTCTAATGTGACATCATATTAAATTAATGACGTATATCAACTCCTTAATCTGAAGGTCTATTATACCGTCTATATATATATATATATATATATATATATATATATATATAAAATGTAAATACAAATGTACTTCTATTTATTTATGTACAGGTACGCTATAAATTATTGTGCTTTATGACATCACGTTTACCTGTTTTTGGCATTTATAGCCCTCTTATTTGAACAAATAAGTAATATATGTGTATAAACATACACAGTTTCGGAAATGTAAGTCCACTCCAATTATTTGTAAAATGCAACGAAAGTGGAAACGAATAATAATTATCGGTCTTACATAATGCTTTCATTTTAAAAATAGAATCAAAATATTGTAAATATTCATTTTGAGAAACTTTCCACAGACACTAATTGTGCATTCAAATTGGAATATACTTTTCTGTGTAGAAAAACAGAGGACAATTTAAACAATAGTTAATGTGAAATTAATTAATTAATGCAATGTGAAAATGTGATAAAATGGTCAATTTTAATTAAATCACTGTAGAAATAGCATATAAAACAAACAAATTTAAACAATAAAATTTAATATAGACGAAATTTAGAAGCTACATTGCAAAGAAAAGTACACAGGCCAAGTAATACAATATCTAAAAAAGAGTAACAAAGATGTATACCCTATTATGTTTAAGGAGATGGACAATAATTAAATTTTGGACAGAAAATATTTAAATTAGTATTAGTTTCAACTGAAAACATAGTCAACGCATAGTGATTGCGGGAAAATCGCAATATATAAAATTTTATAGCCAAAAATAAAATTCCATTATTGTTCCAGGTGTATGCAGGACCACAAGTGGTGCGAAATCCATTATCACAGTGTGCGTTCAGAGGATCGACTCTTTCCGTCAACGGTGAGCTCCAGCAGCAGGCGGCCGCGTTAGCTCGCGCTCGCCAACCATCCGTCGGCATCGACATGGACATGGTGAGCGAATTTGACCCCAGTAGTTCGGATTCGGGAGTGGTGTCGCGTTGCACTGTCGTTAAACCTTTGAAATTGCGTTTCTGTAAACCGATATTCGGCAGAAGGACTGCAAAAGGCGTTAGAACCGACCAAACGCAAACGGGAGGCAGCAGTTGTGAACCCATAATGGAACAAGTGGTGCCACGCATTCAAAAACCCAGAGATCCCGAGCGAGAGAAGAAGAGGATCGCGCGCAAAAAAGAAAAACGTGCAACACTAATATTAGGACTTATTATGGGGTCGTTCATAGCGTGTTGGTTACCTTTCTTTTTCATGTACATTCTGAGATTAGTACATGATGTACCAATATTTGTGTTTTCCACAGCTTTCTGGTTAGGTTATATGAATTCAGCTCTAAACCCTGTTATTTATACTATTTTCAATAAGGATTTCCGAAGAGCATTCAGGAGGATATTATTCAAGTGATGTTTAGCCTACGTGTGCTGCTATGAATGCGTGAGTCATCGCATAAGGACCGCGCAATATCGCAGCGCACCTAGTGCACTTTACAGACATTAGTTCGACAATCTACACACCAATATAAAACAATATAGTTTATTTTTCTTTAAGATAAGCAACATATTGTTATAAGTAAGATAATATTACATACATATACATATATTACTGTTAGGTATAATAGAGATCAAAACGTCTTCAGGTACGGTATCCTAGACGCGCAATACGATTTCTTTTTAGAGATTCTAATTTTAAGTATTCTCGAAACACTGTTATCGGAAAGCTTTGAGGCTTCTGAAGAATATAATAACAATTTTGTTAGTGTTGAAGATAGATAATGGGACTTGTAGTACGTGCATAAAATGTATTTCAAAGATTGTTAAAAATAATTATATTCTCTATAACTCTGTGATAGTGATATTCTGTTTACAATTTTATATTTTTGAAACTAATGTTTCTACACCATCGCTTTGTATAAATAGAGGCAATTCATTTTAAAATTTTTCTACGGCATATAAAAAAAATTTTAATATTTTATGGCTTGCATAATTAAAAAAACAGTATTCCTTGCTGTTACTTCCACAAATATTATTTAATGAAATTTGGGTATGAAAGTAAATCAAGAACAAATTTAATTAAATACAACACCATCCCATCTAACCGCAAAATTACATAAATTATCTTTTGATTTAACAAGTGAAATAGCTCTCAATCATTTGAATGATTTATATTCAGTGTTATTGTAAATAATTTATTATTGTAAACTTTTTTTCAATTCCAGATGAAACATTATGAGTTGACGCAATTTTTTTAATGGTGTTAACTATTAATTAAAGGTTAATTAAGTTGCCCTAATTGCAATGATTAAATTATAAAGAGCCAACGAAGTAGACTATACGTAGGAATAAGTATCGTCTACTTCGACTTTAGAATATAAGGAATACGTAATAATCTACATATTTTCTACAGAACGCAGAAAATTTAATGCAATATTTTTGTCAATTAATAATAGTTAAAACGCAACTTCTTTTTTTGCTTTTAAATGTGTATTAGTTCTTGTTAAATTGAATATTTTCTGTTAGTTATAATCGATTATCACTAGAGCTGGGGATGTTTGCGGTGTGCCAGGATAGTATTCAGTTAAACGCACGAATATAATGACCTTGTTTCGATCGGTGATGCATGCGTGATTTTATTGCTTTACATGCATTCGCTATTTATATCACTTAGGTATGTCAGTTATGTGTACTGTATATAAATAACACACTTACCTTATTTACGATTATTATAGCATAGCGCCAAGTGGATAAGACTTGCAGCAAGTTTGTAGCATTAGATACGTTTCCATATTTGTAGCGGTGAGCGATGTACGCCGTGATGAATAATTTTTTTATATTTTGAGAAAGACCGCTCGACATCTACGGATGTAACACACGCACAATTAAAATAATCTTTATAGATAGAAACCGAATCTACACTTGCACCATTACTAATTTGTTTTAATCTGGTAAAATCAAAATCATTGTTTATCACACTCTCGAACTTTTCTATTACATTAACATTTTTGTTGTCATTTACTGCGCATAGCTGGGCGTATACATCGTCCAGTATTTGCAGTGACTCCGCTAACGATAATGCAGTATTTTGAAATTTCTCGATTGCGTTAAACAATCCTATATGATTGTTATAAATAGTTTGTAAACCTGCATCAAGGGAAGGGTTTTGAAAGAGTCTCTGGCTTTCCTTAATGGCTACAGCTTCGGCAGGATTGAATTGTAGAACCACAGATTTTATTTGTTGGAAATACTTGGCATAATAAAATGCCGCCTTTAACCAACTTCCCCAACGTGTAAGGATTGGCTCTGGTGGTTCGGGAATACCAGGGCACCGACTGTGAAACTCTCGAATTCGTTTGGGAGATTTTAGAAACACTTTTTTTGTGGTTGCTATTAATGCATCCCCACCTCTGGATAACATTGCCGAATAGTTTGTGCCACAAGGTGTAAAGCATGAACTTTACATGTCACATGCAAAAGTCTCTCACAATCTGCTTTAAGAGAACGGCCTACAGAACGCATTGTCGCAGCACCATCGCTCATAAACATCAGGAGTTGATTAGTTGAAACTTGAAATTTTTGTAGCGTACCTTCGTAATTACTTCGCTAGTGCACTTTTCCAATCTTTTGCTGGCTAATAAAATGGGAAATGTTGATTTGACAGGATCTAGTACACGCACTATAATATTCACAATAGAATGTTTTTTTCGATCTGTCGTTTCGTCGACACATACCCATAACTGTTTATCATTTACTACTGCTTTCATTCTGTTTCCAATGTCCTCACGCACAATTGGTAAATAGGTGAGTAACGTTCTCCGTGACGGTAGCTTTTTGTTGGAATTGTATTTATTCCAAAAGTCGTGAAAGGCTTTTTTATCTAGCAGGTGAACTGGCACATCGCAGACGAGTAGCATTGTCAATAAATCGAAAATGAATTGCGTTTTAGACAGAACATTATTTTTTTTGTCTTTGTGGTGTACACTTTCAACATGTCTTTTACAGTTGTATTTGTCCCAGCAAAGTAACTGTTTATCACATAATTTACAAACCACTTTTGCTCCATTATAATACAAATCGGGAAAGTCTCGGCGCTTTCTTGGCTTGGGCACGTCCGTCATACTTATTAAATAGAGCTCAAGACAGCACACGATCACGTTGCCAGTTCACGACTAACTAAAGTGTTTCGCTGCATCGTGTTTATACGCTGGTGGGGATGCACTACATACGGTCCTGCCGTACCGCAAACATCCTCAGCTCTAATTATCACTTTTACAAGCAGCAGCAAGGCTGCTGTTTGTAATACCTTCAAGTATAAATAAAATTATTTATATTTTTGAGTAAACATTTTGTAACGGATGCGTCTAACAATTTTTTTTATTCTTTCTATGTTAAAAGTTTTCGCATTTTAATTGTACGACCAATTAATTCTTATTTAAATCCACAAATTGTTTTTTGTTCATATAAATATTCAACATCCACAAAATTGTTTTCATTTTCCGAATATGTAAAAAGTTAACCCTGGAACGCTACCCGACGTACAGGTGTACTCCAGCCTTGCTCGAAACTTATGTTATTTTTCGACAGATGGCAGCACAGAACTATGGTGCCTGCTAATCTCTTATATGCTCAAGGCAGTTGATTTGCTATAGTCGTTGTAGTGACATGTGTTTTTATTTGATGTAAAAATTCTGTTTGGGGTGCAGGTGTGCCCCTGGATAGTATTAGTGTGACAAGTTTATAATTTTATGTTTATTTATTATTGTATTACATTTTAAATATTAGGTTGTTCTGAAAAAAACGTTTTTTTTTTAAATTCACAATAATTTTATTTCACAGAAAACTTGAACTTAGATTAAACTATGTAGTTTCCATTTGCATTAGTGACCCTGTGCTATCTTTCTGCCATCATATGTATTCCGCGAATATGCCAGCCAACTTCTTTGGAATTAACAAATTCTTAGCATGCTATTTGTAGTTCTTGAAGTTCATTGATATTTCTGTTCCTAAGAATGTGTTCCATCAAACAAAACATATGGTAATTCGAAGGAGCAAAGAATATTCCATCCAAACTCCAAAATTTTTTCTTGACTCCGAACTGCTGTATTCGGTTTTACGTAATCTAAATGGAAGATTACCTGGTTTCTGTCTACTAACGCTGGGCATCGTAAACGAAAAATATCCTGTACTCCGTCAAGCTGAGCACAATAAAGCTTCAAATTAACCGCACTGCCATTAGGAACAAACTCAAAATTGATCACACCAAAGATATTCCACCAAACGCAGAGTCCAAAACGATCCTTTCTGGCTACTGAAGTCGGCGCTTGCCGACGATTAAGCCATTGTCTGTGGCAGTAGAGGTTCTTAATAAAAATTATTTTTCATCGCAAGTTATTATTCACCTCAAAAACCGATCGTCGCGGGGTGATTGGAGTAATTCGGTGCAAATGTCTACCCGCCATTGGCGTTGATCTTCGTTTAAATCATGTGGAATATTGGTAGAACGTTTAATAAACTTACCACACCTTGGTACCAAATGGTTGAATTGTATATCCTCAACTGGGTAGACAATCGACGTGTCGTAGTAACTGGGTTTTCATTAACAAGTTGCAAAAGAACATCTTCATTCACTTTTAAAGGACGACCAGAGCCACGTTTCCTTTGGAGAGTAGTATCTCCATTTCTAAATTTTCTAAATTCATGCTAAACTTTTCTTATAGTAACAGATTCTTCACTTTCTTGTTCGCAGATACTTCGTGTCGCTCGTACTGCTTTACTTCCCTTTCTAAGATCATACACTAACAGCTCCATAACTCTTTGTCTTTCATTATCCCTTGTAGGATGACAGGAAAATATGGATTGACAACGTCGTGGTATATTATTTAGAACAGCTACGCTTACAATTTACAAAATAAAAAACATATTTTAAATGATTTGAAACAAAGTTACTGATTTTAAAAAAACTAAATTTCTTTCGAACAACCTAATAGTTAAAGCATTTTTTTGCGTTCAGCATGGCATATAGCTCTTCTAAATCACTTACTCAAAAAAAAAGCACACCATAAATCAAATATTTCAGAAGAAGATGTGGTAATAGAAGACTTTAGAAATGATTTTGAAAGCGATTCTGACGACGAAGAAGATTTTAATTTGCCCATACCATGTCTTAAACAAAAATTAGAAGCAAAATATCGAAGTAATACAACTGGAACAAGCAGCAGTATGCGGAAATATAGAACAAGAAATTTCAGCGCACAATAATGAAGTACAATCTCCAAATGATAATGACGTACAGAAAGACAACATATATTTGCAAATTGAAGATGTATCGACTAAAGTGTCTGCAAAAATGGCTTCAAGTGGAGTGCTAAACCAGGAAAATGTCATTTCGAACTACTGCTCGAAATTTGGTTTCATATCTTCAAAAACTAATGGTCGTTTTGCACCATTTCGCTTCTATTTGAGGCTATTATTTCTAAATCTCTGAACTTTAACGCCATTTGAGTATTGTAGTTTAGATGAACAATTAATAAGTTTCAGGGAACGGAGTCCATACAAAATGTAAATTACTTCAAAGCCAGACAAATATAGTATGAAAATTGTTGCATTTTGTGATACAAAAACCTTGTACATTTAAATGCTGAGGTGTATGTTGGTAAAGGATCAACTCCAGAAGGTGTTTCTGTTGCTGAATATTATTCATTAAATCTTTATAAACAAATTCATGGTACTAACCGCAATGTTACCATAGATAATTGGTTCACATCGACTGATACTGATAGAAAGCATCACGATCAACATTCTTTAACCATATTCAGAACTCTAAAGAAACACATTATACAAGTTATTTGTTCAGGTTAAAGCACGAAAAAATAATTGGCTATGTTTGCTTTCAGCGATTTTAAGACTATTCTTTCTTATTGTCTTCCAAAATCAAAGCAAAAGATGCTGTTGTCTACGATGCACTCCAAAGGTGATAACCCAAACTCGACACATCTTTCTCGAAATCGTCAATTTTTTACAATAAGATTAAGGGAGGCGTTGATTCTTTCGATCAATTGGCTCGCCGTTATACCGTTGCAAGGAAAACAAGGCGCGGCCATTGAGGATGTTTTACAACCTTCTAGATTCAGTTGGAATTAATTCTAATATTCTTTGTAAGGGTTTTGATCTTAAAGAAAACGAAAACCCATCAAACAAAAGAATTGTATTTGTAAAAACTGGGCATAGATCTCATAACATCGCTTATGAAACAACGTCTACAAATACCTACTTTATCCGCAGAACTGTGACCCGTTATTGAAGGAATATTAAACTTGGAGCCAGAACCAAATAATCCAATACCTAAACTGCCACTGTCTGGCAGATGTTCATTCAGTCCCAGTGAAAAGATCGCAAATCGCGGATTTCGTGTAAAAAAAAATTGGTAACATTCATTTACTTAGAGCCTAAGTTTGTCACAAGATATTCTTTTAGTATATAATAAAAGTAAAAGTTTATTTTCTCTTAGAGTACACCTGTATCCCAGGCTAGTAAAATAAAATATTTTTTGATGGGTAGTGTTCCAGGGTTAAACAGGGTTAATACCAAAAATAAAAAAAAACAAAACCGAATGTAGAGCAAAATATCTAACTCGCTACAAATTAAAAAATAGAAGGAAAATATGACACAGCATACATATGAACTCTAACTTCGTAAGAATTACTTGGAATAAAATTTATTTATATGAAGGAATACTCAAAATATACTAAAGATTTTTAGTATATAAGTACGAAATATGAAATTTATTTATTTCTTTAATGAATTCATATGGGCTTAAATAGAGAGCCGGATTGTGCACTGTAAGTATACTAACAACATTAAGTACTGAGTGGAAAAAACAAAGTATTAGTTAACCAAAACATGACAATAAACACCAAACAACCAAAGAGTAAGTCAATCAATCAAATAATGAGAATAGAAGAATATAATAAAAATAGATATAAAATATGAAAAAAATAGTCTATAACAGATGGAGGATTTAAATATCTTCGAACAACCTTAGAAGAAAAAAGAGAGAAATAAATATATAAATAGTAAAACATTCAAAAATTAAAAAAAAAAACTCAAAAACAAAAATGACTATATACAAGCTACAATTAATTGAAGTTCTAAACAGAAGTAGAGCATCTAGAATTCAGATCCATAACAAAATTCTTTTTCTCTCCTCTAGAATTTTCCATAATGACATATGCTACCAAGTTTCCAATGCCTAAAGTCCTAACGCCTTCATTGTACAACCTCCTTCTTTTCTTTGTTTTCTCTGCCAATATCATTTGTAATTTGTTCAGGCCACCTTCTTTCCTGTATTTAAGTAGTTCCAATTATATTAGATTTTCAATACTTTCAAATACCGTCTCGTTGTCTTAATTATGTTTTTTAATTCCCTACTTTGTTCTCATTTAGAGTCGCAATACTTTGGTCTAAACTAGTTTCTCTCTACCATGATTAATATTCTTTTTAATTTTGCATTATTTCTCCATGTTTTAAAACTCCAACAACACCAATTTGATCACAGCTGCAAAGTCGGCTCGTGTTAATTATTGCCGAGAAACTTTGAGCCAGTTCAATAACGGAAACTCAAAAACGTCTACAGCACCGTAAGTGGCGACGAATAATGAATTTATTCGTATGAATCCTAAAATAAACATCAGTCCACTGTTTGGGTGTTTCAAGATGAAGAGAATCCGACAAAAGTTGTCAGTTCGCGATGTGTGTCGAAAAAGATGGTGGCAACGTTTGTCTCAAAATCAGGTCATGTAGCTACAATTCCTTTGCAAGATCGAAGAACTGTTAATGCGGATCAGTGCACAACCGTCTGTTTGCTAAAAATAATCGCCGTGGTCCAAGAAATAAATCCATAACGGCGAATCATTCTGCATCATGACAGTGCCAGTGGGAACTTAATTGGCTTTCGAGGAATACAGCTCGAAAGCCAATTGAGTTTTTGGAGCAGCAAAATATCGAATTATTAGATCATCCTTCGTATACTCCCGACCTAACTTCCAACGATTTTTTACGTTCCCAAAGATAAAAAATGTAATGCATGGTCAACGATTTCAGTCGCCGGAAGAAGTAGTAGATGCCTTCAAAACGGTAATTTTGACTGTCCCAACTGAAGACAGGAATAACTGGTTCAACAATTAGTTTGAACGAACGCCGAATTGTATCAATTTTCGTGGAAGATATTTTGAAAAGCAATAAAGCACTTTGAGTCGATCCACTGTTTGACTTTTATGGCTATATGCACACTAAAAGGACATCGCTTGTACTCCGTTTTATTACCTAAGTAAATATTTTACATCAAATAAAATAAAATAGTTCATATTCATATAATAGAAGAACACTTTTTAAGTGCCCATGTTGTTTCTGTTCATTGCAACGTCATTTCCCGTAAAAAAAAAATGATAGTATTAAACACAAAGATTCTTGATTTTCCCGGCTTCATTTAGTTCAACTTATATGTTTAAAAGATTTGGAAAGCGTAAACGTCTTAACGCCTCGAGCACATTATTTGGCTTTCTCGGTCTTAAATTTGAATATCTGTAAAGGCTGTTGAAATTTTCATTGTTTTGCTATTTGATTTTTCAAGTGTGCGAGTGTATTGTGCGAGTGTTATTCAAATATGAAAGAGACTTCCAAGGTTTAGGTTCTAAACATTTTTACTGAAGAATTTAAAGATTCCCAATGCTAATAATACACAAAGTAACTATGCAAGCATTAAGCCAATAACACATGAATTTTTTCGTATGCATATCGCTCTCAAACGTTTGGCATATTTTAGTGGCTCATGCACATGATAGCCGCAATGGGACAAGCTTGGAATTTGTCGCATTACTGAAGCGATATACAGCCTAGCATTGTCTTTAAGCAGTAATACACCTTGAATAGATATTCTATGCGCTTTGATATTCTGCCTTCACATTTTTAAAGAGTGCGCAATAGTAGCCGGTATTGATCATGCGTTGTACATGAAGAAAATCAATAATAAAAATGTCGTTGAAACTCTCAAAAAATGATTGTAAGAAGTCCACCCAGAACCGAGCTTTACAATATTCATTTTTCAAACGCCATTCTTTACTGAAATGCTGTTATTGTAGGTCTATCAGTCGTGGAAACATATTTTTCGAAATTTCTAGTCCGTATGTCCAATTGCTTTCACGCCATGAATCCTCAGAATAAACTCTTCATTGCGGCGACCACAAAACAATTTATGCCATTTAAACACTTCCACCAGATAATATTTCATTACCGAACTGCTTATACTATCGTCGCAAAATATCACTTGCTTTAGCTTTGTTAGTCAAAAATTTAGTAACAGTCTGTGATACAAAGCACCTGTGCTTTGCCCATACTGACAGCTGCTGATCTGACGTCTACGCATGTTAATGTACAGTCGCGACCCTTGAAGACTCAGGCACTTAAGTACAAAAACATTTTAAGCAATGTGAACTTTTTAAAAGTTACTCAAACCAATCATTGGCGTAGAATGAAAAATCTATTGCAAAAATTGTAAATTAAAAAAATAATTAATAAAACTGCGTATAGTGTCCTGCTTTACTTAAATTTCAAAAAGATCATTTCCAATATTAGAATACAAAACTTAATATATGTCTCTCAATCTAGTTTTGATAATAGATTTTTGGATTTGTCAAATGCGACATTGTTATCAAAATTGCTGATGAAAATTTGATTTACACATTGCAAAATTTTTAATTTTTGACATTCACGTCAAAATCGAGTGTTTGAGTTTTCAAAGGCTGCGCCTGTACGATGCAAAATTATGTTAGATACGTCCACACAACGACCAATGGCGTTTTATTGTCGCGAGTTAAAAGGGCTATTACAGTATATACAGCCTTGTTATTTACGTTTTGTTATACTTTTCGGTATCGGTATATATCGTAAATACTGACAAATTAGTTCTCAGGTTACAAAACTTATTTTATTTTTATTACTCATTTTAAGGCATAATCATTGATAGATATTGCAACGATTTATTTGAAATACCTTAACATTTTCAAACAGCAGGACGCTACTTTTTTCAAGTTCGAAATATTATTTCGTATTCCTTTCTCTGTAATATATTCAGATTATATACGGTATTTTCCCTAAATTAGTAATATTGTACGTATCGGAATTCAATAATTCAGAACAATTGTTTTCGTCGTCGCCAGTGTTTATTATCTAAGGTTTTCAAAAGACCCAAATACGAAATTTCAACGACATATGTTTTTTTGGGGAAAAAATCAATGTTTTGTTTATATAGTTACTATTAAATTAATAGAATAATCAATATTCTTTTACTATTTATATTTTACTACAATTGCGTGTAAATTTGATTATTTAAAATACATAAATTGTTAATATAGATTTATACATACTCTTGAAATAAAGAGTCAACGTATGATAAATGGAAAGATGAAATTATATAGAATATAAATCTTAAATATTGTGGGGCAATTACAACGCGAAACTCGAAACTAAACACACTTTGAAAATTGTGCCTATGAACTAAAAATATTCAGGATGTATTTAAATAATAAATATCTCATAAACACATACTCTACAGCGTATCTTTACATACAGCTTGATGGGATGGACAATAACAAAACAATTTTTTTTGTTATTGTTGTCAGCTTTAAGATATTGTATTTTATAATATAATCGATCATACAGTGGTGCAGCAAATTTTTTTTAATGTTTTTTTTTTCTCGAATATGAGAGAGAATTTTGGAAAAATATTTTGGATTTATATTCTATATAAATCCAAATTTTTCCGTTTTTATACGTTGTCTTTTTATTTCAAGGATACCCAGTACAAATATATATATATATATATATATATATATATATATATATATATATATATATCAAGACATTAGCTGTATATTCGTTATTTAAGTTGTGTGCCATAATCATTTTTCATTATTCTTGATTTGAAATATTGAATATAATTTGAATTATCTTTATTTTTTTTAGCAGATGTTATAGCTTCATAACATATGGAAACGGAAAATTTCAAAATGAATTGCCTTCTAAAATCAGTACGTAGTTGATTTATAAGAAAGAATTTAATAATCAAAATATTAGAACATATCGTTCATATTCTCCACTCTTTTTACAAAACTCACAATTTTGGAATCACGCTGCTAGATAGAAGGGTTATTGAACACGCTGGATGGTGCATTTTTCACTGCCGTTGCCAAAGCACATAGTCGTACTATAAATTGTTTTATTGGATCGTATAATCGTTGTTCTAGGTTGTATTTGTGATTTTGTATAGTTTAAGGAAAGTGATGTTTTCACGTCTATTTAAGAAAATAATGTAAAGTTGATGCATTTATTGAAAGTATTTTAGTAAGAGTTCTTTTGTTAAGGTTTAGTGTTGTAAAATATAGGGCGTTGCATATAAAAAGCCTACACATAAAATATGTACATATTTCATTAAAAATGTAGATTTGTGGTAAATATGTATTAGATATTACTCAAAAAAAACATACATATTAAGAATTGGTTATGCACTGTTCTTAGTTAACATTGGAAGCCATATTTATGCCTCTGTTCTCAAAGAAGCTTCTTATGTGTATTATTTTTGCAAATTGATTTTCTTATTTCAACAACATATAGCGATAGTGTCTGGTAACTACTACTAAAGTCATATAAATTTGCTATTTACAAGATCAAGTTCTGAAAATTATTTTTACTAGATTTGTATCATTTCCAAGCTGCAGAGAAGACGCGCATATTTTCAAATACACCTATATATATATTATAACTATGTTACTTTATTATTTTTATTTTTAAATAATAGTAAAATCAAATAGCTGTAGCTTATATAAAATTAAATTTTGCGTGTCTATAAAATAAACAGCTTTTAGCGTGAACATTTCCATTTATTAAAATAGTTCCGTTACGTCAAGAAGGCACATATCATTTATAAAAAAATTACCAGATGATTTCTCAATAAGTCTACTGTTTTGATTAGCAATTTTTTTCCAATATTTGGATATTATAAACAATTGTGTGGAAAATATTTAAAAAGAAAGTAGATGTTTTAATTATGTTAGAACTTTCAAGCGACATCTTTTCAAAGTGGTAAAATATTCTGCTTAAAAATTCGAAATTGTAACATAAATACGTGGATCTTTCGCTACGCTATAAACAGAAATTATGGTTTGATTCACATTAGTTTCAATCAGCAATCAGTATTTGTAAGATGGCCGTCATCAGTAGATAGAATATTTTGAATAGAAGACTTTCATTTGGATGGCATTTTTCTGTCATTATGTGATAAAATTTCATACCTTTACAATGGTCTTCGGGAAATATTTTCTACATTTTTTAAATTGTGCCTGAACGGTACTTGCTTCTTTTCAAAGCCTTACGTGCACTTTAGTCGGAAAGATCAAATTTACGTGCAATTTGTTTGCCAGTTTGATTCGGATTTGCTTCTATAGAAGTACAAATGAGTAAATTACATTTATGGATTAAAATTATCTTTATTATTATTTGTAGGCTTTTCGTGCTGCTATAGTGAAACGTTAATAAGGCGGTGTAAAATACAGAAAGAGGGCCGTTGTACAAAATTATTTTCACACATTGTAAATACCATTTTTTTTCCATTAAGCGTAAGCGTTGTCATAATACTATGAAGCTCCTTACCCTGCTGTTGTTCAACTGCGAATCGATTGCCAAATAAAAATTATTTTTGCTGTCTATTTCTACTACTATGTTGAATCGTGTTTGATCGTACAGTCCCTATGTTCTCGTCTAAGGGTCCACTTACTAATAATCTATGCTTAGCTTGTCCTCCCTATCTTCATAAAGTCGTGAAAACTTTTTTTCTTGCACATTCAGTTCGTCACCTGTCTCAATCTTTCGCCATTTCTCCCTTTATTCAGGATTTTCTGAGTCTACCTTTTTTCTTTGTTCCTCATCTACCTCATTTTTTTAATTTACTTTAATATGCAATTGGTAATTGGAGCAGCTCACAAAAACATTAAAATAGTGAATAATTTAGTACCGTTGGCAGTATTCCTTTCTCTTCCTCATGTTATTTGATGTATACATTATTTTATTAATAATATTTTCGGTTTCCGTCAGTATAGAATAACAAGTACACCTTTGAATTTGTGGCATTTACATATATCTACAATTCCATGAATTACGGAATTCTAGTTGTGTTTACAAGCATATATACTTGTCAGTTTTCAGTATTATGTTAATAAAAATATTTCCTCTGGCTTTTGTTTCTATTTTTTTTAATACTAACAATAACTCATTTTATTTCAATGTACTGGATTATTCATTATAAATTGCCCACTCTTTACTACTGTGTGATTATTGCGTATATACAAAAATAAGTAGAAGTTTTGTGACTGTAACTAATTTTTTTTTTACATGTCATCAAAAACGTACTGGCGTACAGATTCCATGGGGTAAATAAAAAATATTTTTTTAAATAGTGTATATTATTAAATTTTTATACATTATAAAAATTCGCTAACGAATTTTCTTCCTGATTTTTTAATTTGTTTTACCAATCTTTTTGTGTTGAATTTGTTTTCTCAAGACTTTCAATTTATCTATTAAAAACTCCTGTAGTGGAAAAAGATGACTCGTTAGTCCACAATATTTTAGCAAAATAATCGGGATCTTCATTCAAATTTTGAATCATATCGCGGCAAAAGTCCAATCTTTTCCTTTTTCGAGTCTCTATTAAAACTTGTACCGGAAATATTTTATATGGACTATAATTGTTTTTTTAACGTACGTTGGACTTTTGCACAACGTTTCTCTAATTGATCAGCAGCATTATTTGAACTACTTTCAGAATTTTCTAAAAATAATATTTGTTCCAATAACAGGCTGCTAGGGAATAAATATGGCTGCCCTTACCTTCGAAATGTAGCATTATATATGGTCGTTCTCATGTACATCAACTGAACGCTTTTTTTACTAAAACTATTATTTACCTTTACCCACTACTGCTAGCAGAACGACTTATAGAAGAACATTTCCAAGAATTGAGCTGCCTTGCCACGAGTGGAAGACACTCAATAGAATTAGAATGTCCCACGGCATCTATCGTGACTCCTTCTATAAATGGGAACTGACTGAGCCAGGCTATTCACCATATTACAACTGAGTGCCCCCTTCCAGTATGTAGAGGTGAGATGAGTGACACTGATTCCGTGTTGGACTGAAACAATCGCGTTTATTTTAAAATTTAACTTTGTTCTATGTAGATGTCAATCCATACACTAAATAATAATAATAATAACTATCACTTTTGCTATTACTACTACCCTGGTGCTACGGCCTCTACTACACTAAGAATTTTTGAACCACTTTTTTTCGGCGGAATGGCTTCTGTATCTAAACTTCTTGAAATGCATCCAAGCAGAATCCTAAGGTCTGTGCGCTTTCTTTTTATCGTGACGAATACTGTGCATTATTCACTTATCCTTCAACATTTTGACAACAGATTTTTTCCACATCGCGATGTTGTTCCATTGTTCCATAACTATATCCATCCACCTCAACGTTTTCCTCTTCTTAGCCTTTTATCGGACTGCATACTTTACTCCAGCAAGTTATTACTTTTTCTTCTGATTTTCATTAACACTCTTTCTTCTTGATTAATAATTTGTTCATAACCTTTCACTACTCCCTTTTCATTTTTTTCGTCTGCAATTCCTTTTTTAATATATTTTATACCCACATCACATATTTTGCTGTTATTTTTTGTCATACACATTAATACAGATACAAAGATTACAAATGAGTTAAAAATAGTTATATATATTTTTACTGATATGGTTTTCATCTACACCATGAGTTAGTTATGTAAGGATAGCAGCAAACAAACTTTGACTTTGAAGCTCGAAATCAGAATCGTTCTTTCAACACCTTTTCCTATATACTTACATTTAATGTATCTTTAATAAATTTATATTTAAATGGTACAATCCAGCGGATGTATCTAAAGAATAACAATAATCAGCCACTCTAAGAATTAGAGAAATAGTGGATTTTTTAATTTGAACATAAATAAGCCAGAATGACTGAAGAGTTGCGATGCAACTAGAAAGAGTTACGTTTGATGAACAGTAAAAACCACAGAGCTGATAATATAATAAAATTAGAGTACACCTAGGCATTAAAAAATTATCTGAACACACTTATTGCAGATAACTAAGATTAAGAAGTCACCAAAGAAGACAAAAATTTAGTAGTTCGAAAACTTCAATCTAGAAAATGGCGACAAACTTCACCACATCTAGGTTTGTACGTAACAATCAACCACTATGTCAATGAAATTTAAAAAAAAACAGATTTGACATCAAGCAGAATATTGTAGAATTAAAAAAGTGAAAACAGGTTAAAACATCGATTCTCTTTTATTTAATCTCTTAAAGTAACTAGATATAAAAAAGTGAAATGCAAATGCTTTTAAAAGCTTTGGTATCATAAATTTAAAATTAGATAACGGCGGCAGGATAGATATATAGAGAAATTGCGTAATAAATAAACGCAATTTTAACCTGCATATAAACTAAATGCAAGGGTATGAAGTATTAATTAGAACTTGAAGAAACTGACAGCCTATTTGTGGCAAAAGGGCGTCAAAAATTTTTCAAACAATTTTAGGGTATATTGACCTTTCAACAGATTAACTCGTTTATCAAGAACTTCTTTTATATTTACAGTGAGAAATCCATAGCCACGATAAATAGCAACTAGGAGCGTTAAAAATTAGCATCGATAACGACCAGCGCCCGATTTACGTATAAACTGCACAATCTATAGTTTAGGGTTCCAAGGAAATAACAAAATTGAAACATAGATAGACATAGATAGATAAACATTTCACTCATGTATGTTTCAATTCTGTTATAGTACACATACGGTTATCCCGTAAGTATGAGTGAATACACAAACAAAATACAGTTTCTAGAGATAAGGCAGTGCCATCTTTGGAAACACTTCGTTAGTTGTACATTTGTTATGTGGGCAGATCTAGAACGTCGGTCGTCTGACAATATGTAGCGCTAAATGTACTTCTACGCTCGGTCTTAATAATTTCTGTGAGAAAGCGAAGTCGTTCTTTTTCGTAAATGTGTCTGAAGATATAATTTCTCCAGCAGGGGCGTACTGATCAATCTGTAGAAAAATGAGATACGTATCTGCGTCTCTGGGGAGGGATATGTTCGGACACGTACACAAATATATTAATATTGAACCTGTATTTGTGTTCTTCACACAAGATTTTTAATATTTTATATTATTAAAAATACTTTTGTATTCCAAGGAAGTGGAAACCCTAAGCCATAGCTTGGACCCCCGCACTTTGTCTTTTAAAATAATTTTGTCTCTTTTTTTTTATGAATAAAAAATAATTTTGAGTTAAAGATATAGTATTTCACTATCAATATACTTATACAATATACTCTAGGTATCAAAAAATCATATTTGTCACCGAAAATCTGGACTTATAAAGAGCTCCATGACTCAAATAGCTTAGAGCCTCATCAAGTCTAAATACGGCACCACATGCATTACTGAAGTGAATTTCGTGAACAGAACATGGCATAGAATATGGTTTATTGTTTAGAAAATATATATTGCTGAATGTTTTCTTTGCTTCGTTTCTAATTTTTTTACTTACAATATTTCATGAAAGAAATTCAAATTTGATAAATTCTAAAATAGATGTAAATAATAATAATAATATAGTTACATGACGCAACCACCTGCTACGAAATTCATTTGTTTTTGCCTCTTTGCATTTTCGGTTATCTAATATGTACTTGTTTCCGTAATTTGTTATTCCGTTATTAACACATGTTCATGCGTTTCCTTTGATTATTTATTAGATATAAATTTAAATGAGTATATTTTTGCATAATATTTAATATTTTCTAAACTGTTTTGTACAAAACATAGAGGTAAAAGACTATCGTAGGAGTCAACAGCTTTGAGTTTGACGATATAGTACTCCTGTTTTTATAAATATTCTAAAACAATGTACAGAATATATTACGCCAGCTTTGTAAATAATGTAAATATATCTGTTAGAAATGGAATTTAAAACCTCAAAGGTTTCCGTAACTATATGAGTGACTTTTAATACTATATTCTATGATAAATAATAATAATAATAATATGGAGCAATGACTACCACTGTGATAACATAACGCTTTCATTCTAGAGTTTATTGTAAGTAATTTTATCTAAAAATTGAGATCCTATTAAGTGTTTTTATCTCCTCGATGTTATACATATATATATATATATATATATATATATATATATATATATATATATTATGTATTAGTAATTTCTTGTACATATTGAACAAGTGAACAACAAAATAATATCTTAATGTTGGTATAAATGAGATAAGTTAGGTAGTATAGACACCAAAAGTATCAATACCACTGGAGTCTCTTTGGCCGCATTCTTGAAGCGACCAATTTTTAAAAAATAAAAAGTATATAAATATATATTGCCTTGGCAAGGTCTCCAGCGGAAGTCTTCCATGAGCCCGCGGGGCCCACTATGACTTTCGACAAACTCTTGCAACGAAAACTATGGTGCTAATGACTGCTGTCAGGCAGACGAACGGGTGTCCATAAACACTGCTTGTTCGTTAGGCCAGTGGCGCCCCGCGTGAAGATTTTGAATTTCGTTCTGAGCCCGCGAAATTCAAAGACGCGCTCTCTCTATCTTGTTACATCTTTAGTCTTATTGTTAAATACGAGAGAATAAAAGAACACAACAAAACAATTATAACTACTGTCTTACATTTATGTGTGTGTACGTTTTTCGTGAATATTTAAAATATAATTAACATTATAATAATGAAATAAATAATAAAATAAAACAATATTATAATATTTCACGTGTTTTATTTATCGATGTCCTTATTTACTATTTTGATAAAAATATATAAAATAAAAATCACTATTAATGTACTAAGAACAGCAACAAATATTTAAGAAAAGAAGCATGATGGATTTAATTATTTCTAAATGTATCTTCTTTGAGTATCTATAAGTATCTATGTATTTGACTGCATACTTTTTAATTTTTAATAACTTTGGATAGCTTCTAATTTGAATTTTCTTTCGAAAAAAATCAAACAATAACTTGCTTAATTTAATTACCAACGATAAAAAAAACTTCATCTAAGATCCTTGACTTCTCAAGTATATTATTTATTAGGATTTAAAACGTACTAGCTAATATCATAGCTTCTTATGAATTCTGCTGTTAACTTTTACTCAAATAATTTTGAAATAAGTTTACAGTATTTTGAAATCTTAAATTTCTGTTTTCAACAGAACCTTGCAGCTGTATATCAGGAATCGCTATTACAGTTCTTCTTCTTCTTCTTTTAATTTTTGGGCTCGACGTCAGCACATCCAGGTACTTGAACACAATACTCTTTGTACCACCCCCAATACATCTCTCAGCTCCACTCTGTTAGTCTTGTGTCCTTTACAAAAGCCACTATCCTCCTCAGGGGAAGTTTTAGTACCGTTGGATCTCTTACGAACGGCTGTATTACTTAAAGGACAATGTCCGGTTATTTATTAACCCAGTAATCATTTTAATTTTTGTTACTACGAATCAGGCTGGCTGAAAACCTAGCGTTCAGCTCCCTTATTTGTGTGTTCACTACGAGCCCTAACAATATAAGGTTCGAACGTAACGATTTTTAATAAATATTTACAATTTGTGTTTGTTCAAGTTTTAATCTCTTATTGTGGGCAAAGAATTTGGTATACTATGATATTAAGAACAACATTTGCAACATAATGTATATTTTATTTCTCAGAAAACGAAAACAATCTAACCAAAATAAAAGAATGTGCAGATTATATTGACAACTTAATGTTCGGACGATCACTACTTACAAAATTTAATACGGAGTTACATTACCTTTAGTCTTGCCAACCGAGTTAATTCGATCTGGGATGGTTTCCAACAATTTTCTACAGTCATCTAGCGTAAATGTTTGCCATATTTCTGTTTTTTTGCCTGCAAAGCATTTATTGTTCTTTATGGATTATTTCTCATGTATCTTTTCATATAATGCTACAAAGTTTCAATATTAGTAAGGTCTGTACTGTTAGAAGGCCATGACAAAACTCTTCTGTTATGATCCCTAAACCAATGTTTTGTTGATTTGGTTGTGTGGCAGGATGCGTTATCCTGTTGAAATATGAAACTTTCATCTGGGTTTTCTACACTAGGAAGGAGGCTATGACTTAAAATTTGCTGATATTTGGCAGCATTAACAGTCCTATCTATTATTTCCGTTCTACCTACACACTTTCCAGACATACATCACAATATCATCACAACATTTGCAAATTTGACAGTCCTTATGAAAACCTTCCGATTTTTCACAAATAATTCATTTTGTTCAATCACTTATGGAGACGTCGAATTTGGATTCATCGCTGAACACAACTTCAAACCAATCGTCTAGTGTCCTAGATAATTTGGACTTTGCCTATATTAGACGGATTTTCTTTTGAAATATTTAATATTAAATCACATCTAGTGAGATTAAAATATATATTTCTTCATTGTTGCCTTATAAAAACTGAGGCCGGACTTATGTATCCACTGCCTGCAATATTCTCATGAAAGCGTCAAATTGATTTCTGCAATAAAGCTGCTAAAACGCTAAGAGTCGTTATGGCGCAGCGGAGACTTTTACAAATATTTATGAGACGCCTTCTCTTTCTGGATGCCATTTTCTTGGGTTGTCCAGTACTTTTAGCCTAAATGTCTTAGCCGATTTTGCCAAATTCAAATTGTTTTCGATTGTGCTGTTACGCTTCGCATATATAGACTATTTAATTTAATTTTAAATAATATTTCTTCTACAAATATCTCGCACTTAAGATACTAAAATTTAAATTTAGACATTCTTCTGTATACTCGTTTGCAAAGAGAAAACCTTTCCTTTGCTATCGTACTGCGACGGACCTTTCGAAATCTACCTGACTTGAACGGTCAATTCGTATCTACGTTCTACAATTCTTATAAATACATTTTAAAATTAAGCTATTAATTTAATTACGTACATCTACTATAATATATCGTGTCGCGTATCATTTGAAAGCTTGTTTCATCATGGATATTTTAATGATATTTATTTCATCGATATCATAACCTCTTAGCCCGTACTATTGAGTAATTCATTATTCAAAACATCGACAACTTCGATCCCCTTCTCCAAGGGCAATAAAACGTAAACCTACCCGTTTACAAACCAGTGTTTCTTTTACACAAATTCCTTCTTCTGGTCAGAACCTTCGTAAGATACACATCTTACTTCTCGTGCTGTCCCAGCATAACGCAACACACCGTCTGGCGTCCTTCGCTTCAAGGTAATCAGTAGAGTGGATCAATCCGGAGCGATATTGGTAAATATTTCATATAAAAGCCAAAAAAATCCAATAATTTATCAATTAATATATAGAAATATATATACGAGTATATATATATATATCAATTTATATATATATATATATATATAAATTGATAAATTATTGGAGTTTTTCGACTTTTATATGAAATATTTACCAATATCGCTCCGAATTGATCCACTCTAGTAATCAGTATTGTTCGATATATATTATTCTTATTTAATCCACATTAATTTAACTAATTAATTTCTTCGTCCTCCGCCCAAGCATAGCTACATATTGCAGTGGAATGTGCTTTTAAATTTCTTATAAATTTTAATTTCACACAGCAACTTATTCTTCCAGCTATCTTCAGTCGGGTCGCCTTCCTTGAGCTCACTTCTCCAGGGGAAATCCTCTCGGATACGGGTAATATCATAAAATAATACAAGGTATAAGACAAATTATTCAAACATTTTCCCCCTTACAATTTTATTTAAAAAAAAGAAAAAAAAAATCAACTTTAGAAAGTGTAACGTTGAACTGTTAATGGCACAGCTGCGAGGGTAAAAAGACTTGGATATCATATAAAGATACAAGTCGTTAAAAACCTCGAGTTGAATAATCACGAGCAAAGATATTAAAATAATAATATACATGAAAATTTATCAGATGTCAACAATAATATTAACCCAAAACTCAAACGTCAAGATAAACTTCATCTATCTTCCGCGCACAATTTTGTGACAGTCATGCGTGCATCTAACATGACAAACCAATAACATTTTCCCCACCTTCCTACGTATTAAAATATTTATATGAATAAAAACTAAACTCCATAAAAACAGTCTAACAAATTTTCTAGATATTTTTCTGATTATAAAAAATGACAAAATTACAATTTATGTTTTATAGAGCTCTTATCAATATATAAATTATAATAATAGATACTACTTACATTAATTAATGTAATTAAAACACAGCACGAGATTTTTTTTTTCAGATAGGTACTTTAAATTAAATCTATTACAAGTATGCAAAACTCGTAAAACCACGTCTAATTAAATTAAAAATACAATCGACGCACCAAACAAACAAAACGAATTTTACAAAATATATATACTAAACAAAATTAAGTTTTGTTTAATACAAAGAATAATATGACCTATCTTCGAAAAGCACTAGTCAATCTCTAAAATGAAGGTCCTCGAAACACCAAGGCATCCCTACCTAATATCAACTCAAAATAATGATAAATGTATATATCTCAGTACAATTATGACTTCCAGGTTGGCGCAGAGTTCAAACATCAATCTAGGCCAGGACATACTACAGACATGGATCACAATTATACATTACAAAATTTATCATTTATAATTCCAATTTTATCGTTATCCGCCTGAAATAAATCACATATAATAAAGAAAATTACATTTTTACGTAAATGTTATACAGCTAATGTTCAATATAATTTTTCTTCTCTTATTCTTTCTTCTGAAGGGAAAAAACCATTGCATTTCCCCAAAATTATCCGAAAACAAAGTCAGGACATTTCTAATCTTTGTTCAAGGATAATTTTCCGCACTAACACTCAAGACAGTATCGCACTCTGTCATACCTCCCCGCACTAACATGTTGCATTGCTGTGCAGCAGGGTCATCGTCCTCCTGGTGCAGTAGTGATGCAGCGAACAATTACAGCATCTCCATATACATTCTGTATAAAATTTTTAAACAGCTATGTCTTATTTAACTTTAGACATTTTATTTGTTATGTCGTTTTGCTTGACATACTTTACTTATGTCATTTTGACTAGACATAATTGAATTAATGTCATTTTTACTTGACATTATTGAATAGGCTTCGTTACATGCATCGTAGACGAAGGAACACGCCGAAGTAACAGTCATCATCGTAGAATATTCGAGCACTTCCTCGATTTCCTGGACATAGACATCTCCAATGAACTTTCATAAATAAAAGAAAAACACAATATCAAAATCTCATATACCAAATCATCATAACAATCAAATCCCATAAAATCATTAATCCTCAATCAACAACAATAATAATAATAATAATAATAATAATAATAATAATCCCATATCATAACTTTAATTTCTCTTCTTATAATAATTTAATTTTAATATCCATCCTACGTTTAAATTTATGTCATTATCAAAATCGCATCCATTAACTTTTCCGAACTTTTATATATATAATAGTTCGTCAACTTCCAATAAATTTAACAAAGGCAATATCATTATTTCTCGCATATTCATCTTTAATAGTATACAACAAAATTTTCATTATGTTGGGCCTATCTAAAATATCCGACAGTAAACAAGTTTTTATTTATTTTTCTCGTTACGTTTATCTCTTTATTAAACTCAGGTCGAGGACCTTTAAATCTAGTCCCCTTGTGATTACCTAGAAGTCTAATACTTTTGTATCTACTACCTTTATAATTTTTATTGTCTACCATAGTTTCTTTACTAACTTCTTTATGATAATTATTGCTATTTAATCTTTCTAAATTATAATTGCATCTAATATCTTTAGGACGTGTCCCTGTATAACTTTTACCCTCTGATGTATTTTCTTTTCTTACATCTTTATTATTATTATCTATTCTACCTGGTGAAGCCATTCTATTATTTCTATAACCATAATTATTTGATCGTTGAGGACTTGAATATTTACTATTATTGTTATTATCTATTCTAGAATATGGAGTTCTATTGACATTTCTATCTATATAATTACTTTGATATCTTTTGCCATACTCCATGTCATCTAATCTTTTCAAAAGTTCAATAAACTGTTGCATATCACTAATATTCTGAATGGCTACTGCCTGACTTATTTGTACATCGAAATGTGTTCTTAATTGACATACTAGATCTCTTTCATTTATTTTAGGTTGTAGATATTTTAAAATCGAGTGTCTCCTCATAACATAAGACTCTCGTGACTCATTACTATTATTACTATATCTACCAAATAATAAATCATTTCTTACTCTCGTTTGTCTTGTTGTTCCCAAAAATTGACTGGTAAATCTGACCTCGAACTCCTCCATAGTCTTCACCTCATCCGATATCATGTCCCACCAGGTCATCGCATCGTCCTTGAGACAGTTTCCTATCTTTTGAAGTTTCTTTTGGTCCCCAGGCACATCTTCTAGACTTTATTTTATTTTCTTAAGAAAACCCATTGGATTGGTATTCGCCATATCATAAAATTTTGGCAATACTTCATTCTGGACTGGTACAGGGATGAACACAGGTACACTCGCTTCGTTTTTCTCTTTTTTCATTTGATCGATTTGTTTTTGCATGTACGTCATCTTTTGTTCCTGCCATTCTCTCTTCTCTTTTTCTTCTAACAGTTGACCATTCAATATACCTATATTTCTTTCCATTCTTTCTTCCATATCTTTCATCATTTGTTGTTGTTGCTTCATCATTTCCATCATCATTGTGTGCATCATGTCCAACATCTCTTGACTGCTTCCTCCGTCGCCTCCTCCTTCATGCATGTAACTAGCATTACCCATTCTTTGTTCCAAATTTATCATACTTTCCATTTTAAAATTATGTTGTTTACTTATAATTTTATTTTTGTAAATTTTCTTCGTTCGCTGTCACGTTGGTTTACGTCATACAATTATACTTTTCTATGTCGGCCCTACGTTGGGCTTGCCATAAATATGCAGTGGAATGTGCTTTTAAATTTCTTATAAATTTTAATTTCACACAGCAACTTATTCTTCCAGCTATCTTCAGTCGGGTCGCCTTCCTTGAGCTCACTTCTCCAGGGGAAATCCTCTCGGATACGGGTAATATCATAAAATAATACAAGGTATAAGACAAATTATACAAACATTTTCCCCCTTACAATTTTATTTAAAAAAAAGAAAAAGGAAAAAAAATCAACTTTACAAAGTGTAACGTTGAACTGTTAATGGCACAGCTGCGAGGGTAAAAAGACTTGGATATCATATGAAGATACAAGTCGTTAAAAACCTCGAGTTGAATAATCACGAGCAAAGATATTAAAATAATAATATACAAGAAAATTTATCAGATGTCAACAATAATATTAACCCAAAACTCAAACGTCAAGATAAACTTCATCTATCTTCCGCGCACAATTTTGTGACCGTCATGCGTGCATCTAACATGACAAACCAATAACATTTTCCCCACCTTCCTACGTATTAAAATATTTATATGAATAAAAACTAAACTCCATAAAAACAGTCTAACAAATTTTCTAGATATTTTTCTGATTATAAAAAATGACAAAATTACAATTTATGTTTTATAGAGCTCTTATCAATATATAAATTATAATAATAGATACTACTTACATTATTTAATGTAATTAAAATACAGCACGAGAGATTTTTTTCTTCAGATAGGTACTTTAAATTAAATCTATTACAAGTATGCAAAACTCGTAAAACCACGTCTAATTAAATTAAAAATACAATCGACGCACCAAACAAACAAAACGAATTTTACAAAATATATATACTAAACAAAATTAAGTTTTGTTTAATACCAAGAATAATATGACCTATCTTCGAAAAGCACTAGTCAATCTCTAAAATGAAGGTCCTCGAAACACCAAGGCATCCCTACCTAATATCAACTCAAAATAATGATAAATGTATATATCTCAGTACAATTATGACTTCCAGGTTGGCGCAGAGTTCAAACATCAATCTAGGCCAGGACATACTACAGACATGGATCACAATTATACATTACAAAATTTATCATTTATAATTCCAATTTTATCGTTATACGCCTGAAATAAATCACATATAATAAAGAAAATTACATTTTTACGTAAATGTTATACAGCTAATGTTCAATATAATTTTTCTTCTCTTCTTCTTTCTTCTGAAGGGAAAAAACCATTGCAATATGTGTCCAAGTACATGATGCACACCTCGAGGCTGACCAACATTTTCGCAACTCTAAGGTGACGCTGTATTGTTCAATACAGAGGTTATTTTATATTAATCACAATTAATTCACATTTAATTTACTGTTAAGATAAAATAAAACAAATTTTATGAATTTCACTTTTTAATTGTCACTGTAACGAGTCGTTTCGCACCAACCTGGGCTTCGTCAGACATATAACTAACTTATTTACAACTTATTTAGTTATATGTCTGACAAGCCCAGGTTGGTGCGAAACGACTCGTTACAGTGACAATTAAAAAGTGAAATTCATAAAATTTGTTTTATTTTATCTTAATAGTTATAATGGAATTTCATCAAGTAAAGGCCGAAACAATCATATATTTTAATTTACTGCCTAATTTAACATTCTTTAAAGTTTATTTTTGTGTGTTAATTTTTAATTACTTGTTCGACGTATCATGTGTATATTATTTTTATTTAACTACTGTAAATATGTCAACGCTCAATTCCTTTCTTGTAAATAATAAATACTTTAAGGAGAACGTTCTTGTGTTTTATTTAGTTAATAAGTTGTAATATATTTGTTGTCAGCATTATTATGAACGTCCTGGACCTTTGATGCATCACCGGCACCAGCAATTATTTATTTCAAATAATTTATTTTATTGTTAGCACACCACCCGAACCAGCGTGTTAGTAATAGTGCGTATACTGTTTACCACAATTTGATACTGTTTTACCACAATTTCCCATAATTTCTTCAAGGTGGTTTTACTACGACTTATTTTTCCGCCCACAAATTGATTACAACAATAAATAAACAGTTGTCAAAGTGATAACTGTCAAGTTTAACATACTGTCATGGCCACCTCTAATGAAAATTAATTCACAATCGTAGTCGTCCGAACATTAAGTTGCCAATGTAAAATGGTTGGTTTCCCATTTTCCACGTGTAAAATTGGTACGTTTCAGATTAAGTAATATTTTTTTCTGTCGTAAATTACCTTACACCGTATATTAATGTACTTATAAATAAAAAACACTAATTAGTATTACTAGCAGAAATTGGGTACAACTAGCTGTAAAAATTAATATCGTACGAGCCTTATGTTGTTAGGACTCGTATTACAGTTGTGTTTTATTAGAAAATAAGTTACTACTTCATGTACTAAAAAAAAAAAAAAATAACGTAGGCTTTCTTCATTTAGCAGAAGTTTTGTGTTGAATTATATTATTATAGCATTAGAAGCATATAGAAAAATCTTCATTTAATAAGATGAAGTATAGGTTTAAATCTATAATTACATACATAGTCCTGTTAATTTTCTTAAACACATAGAATAATAATAGCTCTAAATTATAACCATTTATTTAAGCTAATAGCGAAAATATGAAAAATATTATCATTAAAAATGTTCACTTTATATAGCTATTCAGACTGTCAAACGCCATGGTCAATCGTCTAAAATGGCACATGCTTTGTTCGTTAATATTTTTATTGCTAAAATTGTCATTGTTTTCTTAAAATTCTCCACGCTATCCAAATTGGTCTACAATTGATAGTCTTGCAGGTTTAGGCCCGAATTATCCGAGTGCTCGTTTTCGATCCCAATAAGGTTCAGTACTTTATTTATAAGCCATAGTTTTGTATTTATGAACGAACCTTCGGTTCTGATTTACAGCAAAAAGATTACGTTCTGTTTCTATAGTAAATTTCGACGAATCCCCTCTAAAGATTTAACCGCTGGTGGTAGGCAGGCAGTACATTGGCGATCTCTACATGGTCTATTCTTTATAAAAAACAAACCTTCAAAACGTTTTATTGTATGATAATTAAACAATTTTTTTAAAAGAGTCGTTACGGCAATGCTATTTTCCTTAACACATCGCGACTAAATCTAGAGAAGCAGTTTTCGTTAAACAAGTTAAGTTTCAGTAGTAGTCAATATCATTATATTATCATGTTTCCATTTAAAATGTGTTCAGATTTTTATAACAGGACTCTGTACATTAACGGAAGTTCTACAGACTTTTAGTCCATTTACACTGGTTAATAAATTTTTATTCTTTTAATTTTTCTTAAAATACTATGTACAATTTTCGTTTCTTTTATAGTTCTAACAATATTAATTATAACAAATTGATTCTGGCACGTCAGGTTCTGGAAAACAAAATATTAAAAAGTAATTGAAATATCTACAAAATATTAATTAGGTATTTAGATTATATGGAGCTGTATGGTGTCGTCCTGTTCAATATGTTTTTCTTTTTACTTTTCTTTTATACTGTTTCTCGGCATGTTCTGATATAAATGTTCAACAATAATCAGCAAGCATTTCGCTGCTCCATTCCAGAAATGTCTTGATGAAACCTTTCACCGTGTCCATCACTCACGTCGCCGAGGTTTGGAGGAAAGAAATCCGGATAAGAGTGAAAAAAAATGTATTTTAAAGGTCATGTTACAGTCCAATTTATAGAAACTTCTAAAAAGTTGATTAATAAATGCTATATAATTGTCAGATTTTTCGTTTCCTAGAAAAGCAACACGCTCCAAGTCACTTAAGGTTTCTTCAAATTTTCATCTTGTTGTAGAAGTTTAATTTGTAGTATTACAAAAATTCTCTCTTTAAATGTTGCATCTGAGATATTTGGAATTTTTGTTTACGCATTGGAATCCGCGGCCATCTTTATCCATTGCTTTCATGAAATTGTTCGTCAGACCTAATTTTGTGTGTGATGGCAGTAGAAATATTTATGAGACTCAACTAGTGACTTATAAAGTACATTCTTTTGTCCAGATATATACTGAGCTCTTATTAGTCAGTCTTGAACAATGTAGTGGAAATTATTTGATCGATAAAGAAAACAGAAACTCTTTGTATACCCTAGTTGTAAGCCGAGTAGAATTGTAACAACTTTGAGGTCTGCGTTAATATAGCACTTGTACATTTTGTAATTGCTTCTGTCTAGAAGCAAAGTCATATTTTCATACGTTTCTTTTAAGTGGAATGCGGGACAAACTGGGTTGTATGGACAACCATTTCCTATGTGACGAAGGACAACTTTCAAACTCAATTTCAAAGCATCGATAAAAATACGCAATTCTTTGGGATGATGTTGGTGATCTAATGCCAACATCAAATCGTCGACACTATTGCAGTATGAAAGACCCTTGTCGGTTGAAAAAATGCTGTGATAGTTATTTCTGGCAATTACGATACACAGAAATATGTGTGCCTTGAGCTAACTGGAGTCTTCCTTGGAGTCTAGATCCTAGTATTTCTGCTTTAGATTTTAACAAATTCGGATCTCGAATAAGACCGTTTAATTCTAACCCACTTATTAGGTGTGGTTCGTCCTTTTCAGACAGCAAATATTTATCATCGCTGATCTATAACATAACATTAGTACTGACAAAGCTTCCGAATGAGGTACTGCACGAGTAGCAGAGGACAGACTAGCATAACTAATATTTTTCTTATTTTTGTTGGAAACCCCGAAAATTCTCGTGCAGCAAAAGTAGCAATCAGTGAAATGGTCCATTTATTCACGCCAAATCATAGATCTCGCAACTGACGTAGCACCCTTCTTACCGATTGATTAGCCCCTCAGAGTCACAGCACAGCGTGCGCAGCAAATCCTGCGAGCCCTTGGCTTGTCTTAATGTTCAATGGTTAAGCCAAAATACTCTTCTTTTACATTTGTTATTTTTTCCATATTTTGTTTCTGGCAACATCCCATGCTGATCGGCATCGTATACTCCATTGCTTTAACAGATCCGTCTGCATCTTCATTTCTGGAACTGCAGACTATAGGATTCTTGTTCGTTATCCATCATAGCGTACAGCAGTCACTCCAGTAACCTAGAAGCCTGCACGAGGTTGCACAAGTCTCTATTAGCGTACTAGGTATAATTCTGATTCTACTTTATGTTGCCAAAATAATAAATGTCTCATTTGATCCAGTGTGTCACAATTACACAGTACATGTTTTGCCGTTTCTAGTTCTTGATTGCATAGCCTGTATCCCTTAGTGACCTCCTTTATAGCTACCAATCTTATATAAGTATTCCTTTACTGGTTTGTGGCCAGTAATTAAGCCTATAATAATTTGCTTTAGCTTTCTCCCAACATAGACCACTTATGAATTCTTTACCCTGTTTTTATATGGATACATTAGCCAACTATACTTAATGTCTTTCTCAGATTCAGTCTGTTTTATCACATTGGGCTAAACTTTTTTAGTTTTTCCCAGAATTGGCTGTCCCAAAAACTTATTTTATCTCCTCATCTATATTTATCTTATCTCCTCATTGGCTTTCTCATTACCTTCAATGTTCTAGTACCCAGATCAGCTCTAACTTATTCGGTATTCCCAAACCAGTCTTGACTTTATCTTTCAGGATGACTACTTGAGCACCGAGAGCCTGTCTGAACTTACCTCCATATTCAATTACATATATAGGTTCTATGGGTTTCAATCGACTCAAGAATAGAATTAATTTATAATTTAAATAAGTACATAATAATTTACTTACACTTGAAAATAAAACGTACTTAGCAGTGTTATTTTATACCCCTAATGAATTCCTTTCAAACAAAATACTTCTTGAAAGTAATGGTAACAGCAAACATGCAATAGCAATGTCTACGATTATGATTTAGAACTGTTGAATGTGCACGTCATATTTTACAAACATAATTGGGTGAATGTTAAATTGTGAACAAAAACCTGAAATAAAATGAAAGCTGGGCGATAAATTAAAGCTGCTTAATATGAACCAAGCTGATTTTGTGCGAATAATTTGCTACAGTTAGGAAACATGCCTTTCCATTGCGTTCTCCAAACAATTTATAGAGTGGAACTATCTCGTAAAGAGCCAAGCCATTTAACGACAAGAAGTGGCTTTTAAACAGTTTCTGTTTCATCACAATAATCTACATTCTCACACCAGTCAAATGGTTCACTTTACTTATTATTCCCTAAACTCAAACCTATTCTTGCTAAAAAAGACTTTCAGTCGAGTGATAAAAATGGCATAAGGGAAGCACTATTGGTCTAAGTTCGTTGATGTTGGTTGGGGATATGTTAACAAACAATAAAAATGTAATTCCCTAACTCATTTCTTACATTTCTAGTCTCACTTCTCATCAAATCATCATTGTATATGTGCGAGGTGATTCAATAAATTTCCAATTTATTTTCGGCTAGTAGGATTTGAACATACGCCCAATTTAACTACCAGCCGTGTACACTGTCGTCATATGAATTGCAAAATATGTTCAGAGACCAAATAGTGACATCTATTATTTCGGCATTTAAAACTTTAGGTAATGCATTAGAAATATTGTTTTTCAATCACCATTTATCAGGTACAAGAACTGAGCTTCCAAAACTACTCTCTAATAAGGGTAATTTGGATAAAGTGCGATATCGCAATACTTAAACTTAATTCTGCATATGCGAAAACATTAAAATAATATTAATAATATATAAATATACCAGGGTACGTAAATGCATTTCTTGACATTGGGAAACTATGAGTGGAAGAAGTCGATATACTGTTTACTCACTTTATACAGGCACTATTGGTTCGAGACATAAATAGAATAAACAGATGTGCAGTTACACTACATGTATCCCCACTTGCGTCTAAATGTAAGGAGAGGATCCCACTATTCTATTTCACACTTACTTACTTAGGCAAATACGTAAATCTATTTCATTCTAATACATTGAATAACTTCAATGTCAAGACGTAAATTTAAGTACCATAGTATATAATGTATATAATTCTATTCTACGATTTCTAGGTGACTTCATTCTAGCGCCTTTCCATTTAGGATCGTTGCAATCTATCCATTAAATCTTGTTCATGTTCCAACTTCATCACCTCTTTCTAATTATTTCCAATGATTTGACTTTTTTATTAACCCTAATCCTTATTTGCTGTTCAGACTACACCAGCTGCTATCATTCTATAGTAGATCATTCGGATTGAACGTATAAGTACTCTCTAAACAATTTTGTCTCGTAACTTCCATTAATGTATGCAGTAAGATGTGCTTTCCCGGGCACACATCTTGCTGCTTTGAATTCTATATTGGTCTCGATCACTTGATGTTTACAATTCATAAATCATAAGTGCTTTCAAAAATTCGCATCTTCCTCATTTAGGAGACTTCTTCCGTTATCAAGGTACTGTTCAATTTTTGATATACTTCATTAGTACATTTACCATGAGCTCTTAGAAACCGAACTCAAATATTTATGATCCTTTGCGTGATGTATATATGATATAATTACTTGAAACTCAAAATCAAAGAGTTGCAAAACTGACATACGTCAAGTAGGCCAAAGATTTAGCAGCTTTATTGTAGACGACATAACTGCAAAAAAAACTCATGAATAAATATATAACTTATAGAATAGTTAGGTGAAGTGAAAAATACGTCCACCATTCTATAGAATAATTACTACTCAACAGTTATTTTGCATCTGATTTGAAATAAAAAATTTCTTATGTATTTTTTGGTGTAGAATCTGAAATAGCCTTCAGAAATGTCAAATCACATAAGGTTTTAATGATATTTCAAAAAAATTGAGTTGAAGGAATTATTTATCATATTTTTCCCGATCTTTATTTCACAGCAAAATAGTGAAGAAATGAATAACTATACAAATTCTAATCTTTACTTTGATGTATTAAACAGTTGAGAAACTTTATTTATCACAAGATGGCAGCATATAATATGCTTGGGAAAAGAAACAAGCAGCAGAGCAGGATCAGTACATGTTGAACTGTATATGGTATCAGCATCTTGTTCATTTACCTATCTTTCTTTTACTGATTTTGTCGTTCTTAATAATCTTATTTGATTTGTCTTGGGTGAGTTAGTAAAACTTTGAAGCATTTTTTGTTCAAAGAGCAAGTTTACACCAAAAACGCAAAGAAATCCAATGACCAAATTAGTTAAAAAGTCCTATAAATTCTACTTTGATTGTGTTCTTGGTGATTTGGATAAAAAATGGAAAAAATTGGGCATCTCGTATTTCGTGTACTCTAGTAAAACGAAACATAAAATCAAATATCCGCTGCTCTATCAGCACTCCTGAATATACTCCTGAATCTCATATTATGTTGCGTCACCTCATAGAACAGAAAGAATTGAATGATTTGCTTTGTGATTTGAAACTTTCTAAACAGCAAGCAGAACTATTAGGTTCTAGAGTACAGCAGTGGAATCTACTAGCTGAAAGTACAAAGATTTCCACATTAAGTGTTTATCAGAATTTTTCAAAATAAAAAATTCAATGTGTTTCTGCACATATGTGAATGATTGAATGGGTTCCCTAGGTAAAATAATAATCCTAAAGACTGGAAAATCTTCATAAATTCCTCTAAAACCAGCTTGAAAGCAATGCTATTGTATAATGGGAACAAACTCTCGTCAGTACCTTTGGCTCATGCAATTGACATGCGCGAAACTTATAAAAACATGGGTTTGCTGCTGGAAAGAGTTAACTATAAAGATGCGATTTAAAAGTTGTTATACTGCTAACTGGTTTAGAGGGTAATTCCACAAAATTTTGCTGTTTCTTGTGTTTATGGAACAGCCAAGACACCAAAGGCCACTACAAAATCAAGGACTGGCCTGTGATGAAATCATACGTAACAAGAGAGGAAAATGCGTTAAATATTCCATTAGTTGAGTCGAGTAAAACCATTTTGCCTCCACTTTACATAAAATTAGGTCTGATGAAGAACTTTGTCAAAGCTCTTAATAAAGAAGGCCACAAATCAGCAAATTGTTAATAGAGCCAGCATTTGATGCTAAGCTCATAAGTCTAGAGTTAGCTGCTTGGTCATTATTAGAGACGAGATTTTGATTACGTTGCTGTAGTAAGTGCTTTATTAGACAACTACAAAAACATGGGTTGCGGAAAGTCATTAACAATTCACTTGTGGCATGCACGCCTAGACTATTTACCAAACGATTTGGGAGCTGTAAGCGATGAACAGGGTGAACGTTTTCATCAAGATATCTCGACATAACACATCGTTACCAAGGGCGTTGGGACCTTGCAGTAATGAGCGACCTCCTGGTTTCTGTTTAGGAAGGCTGAGGCTGATGAGGTATCATGCAAAATAAAACCTTCAGCATCCTTTTTTTGCCTTATCAGATTGATATTAAGCTTTGTATATATTAATATTGTAGATTTTGTGCATTATATGAATTTTTTTATTTGCTTAAGTTTCTTCTTTCTACTGTTATCAAGAAAACAATCTGTTTATAAATATTTTTTATTATACTTATATCACTCCTGCATATCTAGAAAAAATTATTATTTAACTGAAATAAGCTTCCTAAAATTAGATAAGTACACACTAAACTATAAATTTACTAAACAGATACAAGAAAAAATGAAATTTGTAAAGTACTGTATTGAATCAAAATCACTTTTATTAAGCAACATGTTATAATAAATGCTAAGTGTAAGAGAAAGACCGTCACACTTAAACCTAATGTGAAGAAATTTAGTTCAAATATGGACATAGTATAAATACTTTAAGGCCAAAGGCTAAACTTTGGATTGACGTGAAGAAATAGAAGCGCCATTCTAGACAGTACAACCTCCAAATCTATTACTTGAGATTATCTGGGAATTTCGACTTATTCTACTTCATAAGATAGTTGATAGTTGATAGTGGATTGCATATCTTGAGTATGTATGTAAGTGTAGATCATTTTTACGAACACGTCTAGTAATATCGTAAAAGATATCTAGTTTTTGTTGTGTCGTCAAGTTCTGACCTCACCGTTTCAGCAGTTATTTTACTTCTAACCATTGCTCTACCACTGCCTTTAAGTCAGACTATTCTGGTTAATGCCTTTAATAATTGTTAATTAACTCATTATTGTCCAAAATTAAAATTAAATTAATGAATCTTTATAATACCTTCAATATAATGTCGTACTTGTAAAACTTATTTTTCTGATCTCGAAGCGTATGATAAATCGTTTGTCACATTTTTTGGGGGAGGGGGCTTATTGATTCTCTCTTTTCTTGTGCTACCAATGCAATTAATATTATCACTTTTTAGTCCGGAAACCAAAGGTGGACATATAAAAAATTGTCTACAACAGTTGACCCTGCACATGAAAATCCAACGCACATTTTTTAGTCACTTAGCTGAATTTGTAACCATATCCTATAGGTTTTCCTTTTATGGATTGCTTACATGAAATGGTGGCCAAAATAAGGTCCTATTGCTTCATCCACAGAAAAATTATTATCTAAAGGGTGTACGAACCTTTCAGAACACTGATTTAGATGAATTTAGTATTCTGTCTTCTTTAATATATCTTCGGTTATAGTTGAAATTAAGTAATCTATGTACTAGTTCAAACCTATTTCGACTCATAGTATTAATAACAAAATGAGAGTGTTAGTCACTTCGTAATTTCTAGTACTTCCTTTTGGAGGGTAAACGATGATAACCAGAAAATAGCAACATTTCATGATAGTTGTACTTGCCTTCAAAAGATAGTGTGAATATGACACCTTTTTGCGAATCATATAGTACCGTTTCCCTGCACCAATGATCCATATATGTTTCATCAAAAATTAACTTGAAAATGTGGACTGGCTTGTATTTACGTTCTTCTATGCACGAAATAGAAAGACGTGGATTGGTACACCCATGTTTCTAGACACCGCGTTTATATCAGTTTGTTTCAATCCATTATCGAATTTCTTTTCTTTTTCTTTCTTTCTGTTATATTTTGGGTAAATGTTCTCTGTGTGCTTTGGTCCTTCTTTTCAATTTTGTTTCTTTTGAAATTATTGCTTTCATCTCTTTCTTCGGTTTTCTCGAAAGGAAATTAATCTTCTTGCTTTTTCTCAACAGTTCTTCTTTCTCTTGGAATAAAAGTTGTAACCTTTTCTATTTAAAATTATTTTGCCTTCTTCTTCTTCCTCTTCTCTGTTTTGGGTTGGACGCCACCACGTCCAGGCACTTGAGCACACTGCTCTTTGTACTATCCACAATAGATCTCTCAATTGCACTCTGTTAGTCTTGTGTCCTCGATAAAAGCCATTATCCTCCTCGGGGGAAGTTTGAATACACTTGAAGGATCTAATAGATCTCTCCCGAAATATTTCTGTCTGAGTTCCTTCAGTTCCTCACACGCGCATATTACATGAAGGCTAGTTTCCTCCTGTTTTTCACATCTACACCAGGGCTCGCTAGCCAAGCCCATGCTGTACAAATGCTTCCTTAAAGGACAATGTCCTGTTATTAACTCGGTAATTATTTTAATTTCTTTTTTGCTACTACGAATTAGGTTGACTGAAAACTTTCCGTCCAGCTCCCTTAGTAGTGTTTTGGTATGAAGTTGACCTTCCGTTAACCTCCCTTTATTTTTATGTTCTTTTTCTAGCCATAACCAGATCTCCCTTTTAGCGGAATCCTTAGTGATTCCACATACAGGTTCTGGTCCTATGAAGTTCCAAATAGTACCTTCATTGGCCAGTTTGTCGGCTCATTGCCCTTAATTCCCTCATGTCCTGGCACCCCTCATCACCAAATAAATTTAAAAGTTGTTGAGTTTCAATATCGAAAACAAAAACTTCAGCTCGAATATCAACATCTGGTTCACTCACTGTTTCAAAATTTTCATAAATTTTAAACTGTTTATTCCGGTCAAAGTTCGGGTTATAATAATATAGCACATTAACTAAATCATCAATATCAAAGTATTGTGAATTCCGAAATGCAAACGCCGCTATAAATAAACAATCAATATCAAACAATTCTGTAGAGTATATAATCACATAACCCACTAGGTAAATCAATCCCGATTCTCTGTATAAACTCAGCAAATTTGTTATTCGAATCGAATTGCGTATTCATTGTACTAAGTTGTTAAAGTAACTGAAATATTATTAATCAGACCTATAGTAGAATGGTTGGGTGGAGAGGGGATAGTTTAAATACTGTTTGAAATATTATAGGAGCTTAGTATACTGAAACCAGTGATTAACAAAATGTCTCAACCTATAGAACTGATATTAGAAGCAGTAAAGTTTGTTTACGAAAATGATGGCTGTATATTTGATATTAAAACAAATCTAATAGAACATATTCCATTAGATTTATTTAAAACGAAAGCGAACCCAATATGGATAGAGGACTTCTTGCATCTAATTTCACCAGGCAAACAAGTTGAACTAGAAGAATATCGACCGTGTTTTATACACTATAATACCGGTGAGGAACAAATTGACGGGCCAGCACCCCCAAAAAGAAACTGTTCAGTTTGTAAAAAGAGTATTACCAATTCAAAAAATTTAGGAAACCGAGGCAGAAGAAAATCAAACATTGTTAAATATATTTATGCTATATTTAAATTTAAATAAAAAAATTATTAAAATCAAATTTAATTCGTTCTTTTTTCAATATCGTATATTGTACACAACATATTTTCAATCGAGATATTTAAAGACGAAATATATATTATTTAAAAATAAATTAGAATATTCTATATGCCAAGCGTAGCATAATTATATTGTTACATATAAGTATGTATATCTATTATAAATAGGTAAAAATTAAAATTTCATGTTTTTTTATTTTAAATAATTTAAATAATTGATACCTATAACCAATTATAATTTTCTATGTGAATAGCAAATACATGGAATACCTTTTGAATCTTTGTTTTATAATGACAATCTAAGAAAAAGGTACAAAAAGGTTGTGTTTATGTATGACAATACTTTATGCAGGTATAAAGCATTTGTTACAATATGAAACAGACATGTAAATAATTTATAAATCTGTAACTGTACACATGGACAATACACCTCGTATTTTCAGCATTTACTTCTGCTTAATAGATATGTTTCTGCCATCTAGGCGTTTAACAAGTGACATCTTACGGACGAAAGAGACTATGTCGGAAGGCGACCTTTCGTTCGAACAGCTATGCTCTTACAGGAAACGAAAAAATACGTATGTCGGTGTGGTCCATTAACAACGAGCCAGATGGGCGGTAAATATACAAAAAGGTTGTGTTTATGTATGACAATACGTTATGCTTCCGACATAGTCTCTATAGTCCGTAAGATGTCACTTATTAAATGGTGTCACCTTATAGGACGAAACTTGCTTTATCTTTGTGGGCGATTTCAGTAAAATATAAATACATATACAAATCAGTTGTTTAACAGATTTGTATCAATTTGTATACATTGCTTCACTAGCTTGACTGATGACGCCTAGATGACAGAAACATATGTATTAAGCAGAAGTAAATGCTGAAAATACGAGGTGTGTTGTCCATGTGTATAGTTACAGATATGTAAATTATTTACATGTCTGTTTCATATTGTAACAAATGCTTTATACGTGCATAACGTATTGTCATACATAAACACAACCTTTTTGTATATTTACCGCCATCTGGCTCGTTGTTAATGGACTACACCGGCATACTTATTTTTTCGTTTCCTGTAACAGCATAGCTGTTCGAACGAAAGGTCGCCTTCCGACATAGTCTCTTTCGTCCATAAGATGTCACTTATTAAATAGTGTCACCTTATAGGACGAAACTTGCTTAATCTTTGTGGGCGATTTCAGTAAAATATAAATACAGATACAAATCAGTTGTTTAACAGATTTGTATCAATTTGTATACATTGCTTCACTAGCTTGACTGATGACGCCTAGATGGCAGAAACATATGTATTAAGCAGATGTAAATGCTGAAAATACGAGGTGTATTGTCCATGTGTACAGTTACAGATATGTAAATTATTTACATGTCTGTTTCATATTGTAACAAATGCTTTATACGTGCATAAAGTATTGTCATACATAAACACAACCTTTTTGTATATTTACCGCCATCTGGCTCGTTGGTAATGGACTACACCGACATACGTGTCTTTTCGTTTCCTGTAACAGCATAGCTGTTCGAACGAAAGGTCGCCTTCCGACATAGTCTCTTTCGTCCGTAAGATGTCACTTATTAAATAGTGTCACCTTATAGGACGAAACTTGCTTTATCTTTGTGGGCGATTTCAGTAGGCGATTTCATTAGGTTGTGACGTCATTGTGATGTCATTGGGTTGTGACGTCACAATGACGTCATTGGGTTGGGTTGTGACGTCATTGTTACGTTAGTATGACGTCATTGACTTGGGTTGTGACATCATTGTGACGTAATTGACTTGGGTTGTGACGTCAGTATGACGTCATTGACTTGGGTTGTGACGTAAGTATGACGTCAATGGGTTGGGCTGTGACGTCATTGTGACGTAAGTATGACGTCATTGTGACGTCAGTATGACGTCATTGAGTTTGGTTGTGACGTCATTGTCACATCATGACTTGGGTTGTGACGTCATTGTAACGTCAGTTATGACGTCATGGCGGTGGCGGTGGGTCCAGAACCGGCTAATCCCCTCTACTATTTTCATTTATACAGAGTGTTCGAGCGAGCACGACGAGCTAACCCAAACTTATACTTTTTAATGCTATGCTGTTTATTATATTTTATGATAGATCTTTGAGAGTTAAATAAATTAACATTAATTTATATTGCCCAATTTCAACTGTTTTGGAGATATAATGATTTTTCGGCGAAAATTGTACATTTGATATATTTCTATGAAATAATGAGTACGAAGAAACGAACTAATATTGATTTAGTTAGTAGAGATATCATTCGACTATGTGAATTTCATGTTTGTTTCGACATTGCAACACACGTTCTTTATTACATACGATTCGCAGACCTTTTAAAAAATAAATGGAACATCCAATATAGTGAAAAGTACTAAAAAATTAACCAGATTACCGTTTGGTACTATAGGTACCTATATAATATATCATAATATAGTATATTAACATGTTCTTTGCGCTGGATATCAACATATCAAATCACATTTTTAAATTGCTTCCCTTAAACATATTTCTAAATTTCATGATTCAATGTAAACCAAATTTTTTAGATGTTCTTATAAATAACAACATTAATATGCAGGGTAATAAAAAAAATGGAGTTTTATTTTTAACTGAAAATAGTACACACAAAATAATGACAAATGAAAAAAAATTGTGTTTAAATTTGTAAAGTAACAGAGAAATTCACGCTTATGCGAGCAACACAGGGCCACCTCCTATGCAAATGTTCGATCTTAACGCCTCATGCTTGAGTACAAGCTTGTGCTCACTGTATCCAGAGTTATAACACGTTGGTATATCTTGCTTGCTTATTATGTCTGCAGAATCTTGAAGACGTATCGTCATTAATTGAATGTTTTCGATTTCATTATATTTATTGCACGCCAAATTTTTTATATGTCCCGATACATGTAAATTCATCGAGTTTCACCCGACTGGAACTCGATGAATTTTTATGTATCGGGGCATATTAAAAATTTGGCGTGCAATAAATATAATGGTCGGATAATGGTTGGTTACCATTATCCGATTCTGACACCTCCTCAGTGACCTTGAAATGAAGATCGCTCATCTTCAGTCGATTCTAACACCTCCTCATCGGGTTTGTGACATTCTGTGACTTCGACCTTCAAATACCCTTGGTGTGACCTTGACCTTCAAACAACCTGGGCGTGACGTTGATCTTCAAACGCCCTGCACGAAACGTTGACCTTCGAATGACCATCACTCGATTCTGACACCTCCTCATTGACCTTGAAATCAAGGTCGATCATCCTCAGCCGATTCTAACACCACCTTATTGACCTTGAAAGCAAGGTCGATCATCCTCAGCCGATTCGCACACCTCCTCATTGACCTTGATCGCCAATAATGCATGCGATCAAGGTCAATGAGGTGGTGTTCGAATCGGCTGAGATACTCTACTTCAGTGTTCTGAAAAATTCGTACACCTTTAGATAATAATTTTTCTGTTGATGAAGCAATGGGACTTTATTTTGGCCACCATTCCATGCAAGTAAGCCATATAATTCTATACCTAATCTTACTAGTAAAAGTAATGTTTTTAAATATGCTTTGAAGTCAAAAAGTAAATCAAGTGTGTGGATGGAGATAATTATTCCGGAGGGTACTTCTGATATAATGGATTTACAGAAATATATCGATGAGCAATTATGGCTTGCGGAAGTAACAGAACATTTTTTCTTATTAACTGGTAATAGTAATACTATGAAAGTGTTTATGAAGGCGTCTGTAGATATTCATTTTGGAGTGGAAAGTTGAATTGGTTCCTTGTTAGGTTTTCATAGAAGGGTAATAGAACGAAATATACCAATTCATAATGATGAAACAGTTGATATAAATAGAATTAGTGCTATTGACATTATGTGTAATATTGTAGATGGTTAATACATTAATGGTGAATTATCACATGTTTTGTATCATTTCTATCCAAATGTTCCACCAGGTTTTAAAATTATAGAGGTTCCGCAAGAGATAATTTATATGCCTGTAAATACTAATGTACTGTCTCATATTATTATTCTAGCTGTAGATCAGATAGGTCAACGACTTGATTTAAGATGTGAAGATATGACAATATATTTGAGGATTACGAGACGTTAGGTTTTAAAAAATAAATGTTTTATGTTTTAGGAACAGTAAATGAATAGGAATGATAAATGATGTATTGAGGGAAATGATTGTATACATTAGTGAATATTTAAATAATTAATGGATAGTGTTAGTACAGTTGTTGATTAAGTAGGGTGTGTAGTAATAGATGTAAAAAGTGAATATTGGATATTTCACTTACGAATTTGTACAAGGTTGTCAATTATTGATATTATTATAAATTAGAGAATAATGAGGAGCAGTAGTGTTAATAAAATGTGGAGGAGGAATAGAAATTCTTCACGGAAATTAGTGAATAAGTTGTGGAGGATTGTTGGTGGGGTGAGGGTACGAAATCGTTTAACAAATGAGACTAGAAGGTTTCTGAAAGATATGGGATATAAAGTTTTGGTGTAGATTTATTTAAATGAGAGGGAGTTTTGGTTTGTTGATTTTGGAATATTAAGAAATAAAGAGAGGATTATGCTTTAGTATAATAAGAGATTTGTCTGGATGAAGCTTGTTGTGAAAGTGTGTGTTAGCAACAATTTTAAAAATGGAACTTTTAGATGAAGGGTTCGAATAGATAATTTTATCGTGGAATTGTAATATTATAATCATGTTCCGTTTGGTTCACCAAGATATGAAAATAATGATGAGATTCGAATTGTGGTACCAGAAATAGATAAGTATACTTCACCATCGGAGTCGGAATTATTAATTGAGGGGAAGTTACAACTGTATAGTGAGTAAAGTAAGGCTAATGCTACGGCGTTTTTAATTAATAATGCGGCAGCCTTTATGTTCAGCAATATCAGATATGTGATTAGTGGAGTGGAAGTGGATGAAGTAAGGAATGTAGGTATTACATCGACTATGAAAGGATATTTTTCTCATAGTCCAAGTTATATAAATAAATTGGAAAATTGTGGTTGGGAATTTTCTACTGGAAAGGCTCCGGTTTTAGATAATAAAGGTAATTTTAGTATATGTATACTATTGAAGATGTTAATGGGTTTCGCAGAAGATTTTTAGTCTGATAATTTAAATATGTCCCAGGAGCTTGTGTTGAAGAGATGTGCTGATGATAATGATGTAATATATAATTCAAATGCTGCTGTTAATGAGGGTGTTAGGTTAACTATTGATGTTATTGTATAGCGGGTACCACATGTTAAAGTTGGTTTAAGTCAGGATTTGGCGCTATCTAAATTAACAACGAAAAATACTATAATGGAAGTGTTTTTTAGAGGATGGGAAATTCAGATGGGAATTCCAGAGACAACAAAACAGAGTTGGGCTATTGAAACAGCTCCACATTTAGAGACACCTAGATAGTATATTATTTTGGGTTTTCAGGCTGGGAAGAAAGGGAAAGTGGATCAAAATATGAGTAAATTTGATGCAATTAATTTAACTGATGTGACAGCTTATTTAAATGGTAAAAAATATCCATATGAAAATGTTCGGGTGGATTTTGATGAAAATCGTGTAGCTGTTTTATATAATATGTATGTTAGTAATGTATGCTAGATTTCGACAAGTTTATTACGGTCATAAATATACTGAGCCGATGTTAAAGTTAAATCAATTTAAATTGTGTCCATTAATTGGTATTGATTGTTCACATCAGGAAGGTACTATACATAGAAGTGGTGTGGAGATTAGGATTGAATTTACGGCGAAAGATAATTTACCAAAAGATACAGTTATGTATTGTTTGATATTACATAATAAATTGTATCAGTATTCACCATTTAGCAAGGTGGTACAGCGACAGTATTAGTATTTTTGTGTGTTTGAGGAGGTAGTGGTAGATATGGTTAATATATTTTATGGAATTTAGATATGTAGTGTATATTTACTAATTGGGTGAGAAAGTTGTTTAGTTAAAGATGTTGAATTTTAGTGGATAGAAATATATAATTATAGATTTTCAATAGTATCGATTTAATATTTATGGTTTGATGCCTAAGGAGTTGGCTACTTGCGATAGTGAATTTTAGAGGAGTCATTTTTTATTTAAACAGGTTTTGAGTTTTGATGTATTGACAGAAAAAATCGGTAAGTTGCAAGATATGCTTTTAGTTGTCATCATGGTTTGAAGTGGGAAGATGGTTATTTAGCTGCAAGTGAGTTTGATGATATAATTACACGATTGTGTAGAGGTGTTGATTTAGTGTTTGTTAAGGGTAGAGAAAGATTGGATTTTTTGAAACGTATTATAGATCGACGAATAATAGATTTAGTATATGCAGAAAAAATTAGAAGAGGAGAGCCAAGTTGTAGTTTTCATGCTAGTAATTATGTTGTTTGTGCTTTGTTTAATGTGGAACGATTGTTTAAGTTTCTGTTAGGATTAAAGTTGAAGGATAACGAAGCTGGTTATATTTAATTATTGTTGTAATGGATTTTGCGTGGAGTGTTATGAGAAGTTATGTTGTGGAGAGGGTTGGTAATGTGTTACGACGACTTGAAATTGATGTAAATTTTTCTGTAGTGGATGATGATTTATTTTATGTGCCTCAGACATATTTAATGAGTAATATAGAATGTTTAAATTTAGAATTTGTTTGGCGTCGATTACCTAGAAGTTATCAAGAAGATATTGAATTAATTTGATGTAGACTATGTGCAAGTCATTTTGTGATTGAGGATTATCTAGTTGATGGACCTGTTAGGAGAAGAAATGGTTATATGTGTAGACAGAATGATTTATGGTTTTTGTATTGATATAGTTTATTAATGCTTGTAATTTATTTATGTGTGCAGTTAATAATATATTTTGAGTTTAAAATTTTCTATTTTTATTAATATGTGAGGTATTGAATATAGACGAGGGGTGTAGGGGGCAAGGAGAAAAATGGGGAAAGGAAAAAAAAGAGGTAAAAAGGAAAAAAAGGGAAAAAAGAAAAAAAATGGAAAAAGAAAGAGTCCAGGGGGCTGGGCCAGCCCCCGAACCAATCCACACCGCAATGCCACGGAGAGCGCTAGCGCGGAGGTGGGGATTGGGACAGAGGGCTCCCCCTGGTGACCTACATTCGAAAATTTCTCCCTCCACTTTTTGAGGAAGAACTCAAGAATTTCGGAATATTTCCGATCTTCAAGGTCACACCTAATATGTAAAATTAATAATGCAAATTTGTTCATATATTATATAATAGGTCAAGAATGATGTCAATGGAAATTTCTAAAATGTAAATTTACATAATGAATTGAAACTTGACCTTTTGCAAAAAAATGCTACGGAATCCTTGATTAACATATGCAAATTTATAATGCAAATTTGTACGTATTATGTAATAGGTCAAAATTGACATCAATGGAAATTTCTAAAATGTAAATTTACATAATTAATTGACACTATTTTCATATAAATACGAGTTAGTTTTGTTGAGATAGACACAACAAGTTATGCAATGCTAAGTAAATATCTATATTAGTAATATTATTACTATATTTATATTTGTTTTTCTTGTATTTGTTTATTCAATTATTTATAATTCACTGTAATATATTTCTTATATCTGAATAAAATTTTAAATGTAGCATTTTCAAAATTAATTTATACACATTTATAATACATTAATTTTGAAAGTACATTATTTCTTTTGTGTTCTAAAAGTAGGAAAGTATTACTTCTTTTATGTATCCTAAAAAGTAATTAATGATTTAAATTTTAAAATTATAATTCAATATTTGAAACTGAAAAGTTTAGTATTAGTATTTAAATAATTTCTTTATTTAGACTGTTTATTTATAATTAACTCTAAATTATTACACACCACATCAAATCCCGTTCAACCCAACAAATCTGTCGCCGTGCTAGCGCCTCCTTACTTCATGAGAGGGTAAAGCACACTAGGCGCGATTTGAATTCTCTTTCGGTTAAGATTTTCACTACGCATCTTGAACTAGCGCAACGTCTCCCGACGATGATTTTTATCGATCGAATAACCTTTCTTCAAGCCGAAAAATAACATGCCCTCTCGACGGCCGTTCACATTCGGAAATTTAACGCACTTCAATCCAAACAGGTCACTAAATCAGTCTCTCCCCCACGCCAGACCGTTATTAATTTGTCACAGCACGTTCTAACTCCCGACGAACAATCTATTCTTTCAAAAAGTTCAAATTTTGCTTTGACGCCGAAACACATACCTACCGAAGAGATTATATCCGTATAGAAATTGCCCTCATAAAACTCCCAGATATAATTGCAGACCCTATCAGACACCAAACTTAAGCTATTTTTCGACGTGCCAAACCTCCTAGACCGAACGTACAAAAATCTGAAATATCTGCCCTAAAAACTCTCAGAACGAACCTCAACATTGTAATATTAAATGCGGACAAAGGGAACGCGACAGTTTTACTCGACAACAATGTCTATCAGGAGAAAATAGACACCCTACTCCAAGACGATTCTTATCGCATCTTGAAGCGGGATCCTACGGCCCGGATATAACGTTCTGTAACAGATCTCATCAAACGATCATCTATCCCCGGAGACTTACAAAAATCTCTTATCCCAAGACACCCCAAGCCGCCGAGATTATATGGATTACCTAAAATTCATAAACTCAACGTGCCTCTTCGCCCCATTGTCAGCGCTATCGAAAGCCCGACCTACAAATTAGCCAAATATTTATTTAATACGCTCAAACAATACACAGGTGACAGCAACTCTGCGATTAAAAATTCTCAACATTTTGTAACTCGGTTACAGGATTTTTCCTTAGACACTAGTGATTTACTAGTTAGTTTTGACGTTGAATCTCTTTTCACGAAGGTCCCGATCCCGGACACAGTGTCTATCATCTCCGACATTATAGCCGCCCACGGCAAACCGAACGATATATCCGAACTCTTAAATGTGTGCCTCACATCCACGTACTTCCAATTTCGAAACAAGTTTTATGAACAAGTGTCGGGAGCCGCTATGGGTTCCCCCTTATCCCCGGTTGTCGCTAACATTTTTATGGAAGCGTTCGAACAACAGGTCTTAAGCTCCTTTCATTTAAAACCTAAATGTTGGTTTAGATATGTAGACGATACGTTCGTCATCTGGCCGCATGGGCGGCAGTCTTTAGATGAAATCTTACTTTTTCTAAACTCCCAGCACCGTGACATTTGCTTTACCATGGAGGTGGAATCAGTCGGAAGTCTCCCGTTTTTAGACGTCTTAGTAACCCGCAATATCAATGGAAACTGGGCCACACGGTTTACAGGAAACCGACTCATACGGACCGATATCTGAACGGGTTTTCCCATCATCAACCGGCACACAAATAAGCGGTCATCAATACTCTTGTACATCGCGCATTTTCTATCTCAGAACCTAGGGCACTACCCTCCGAACTTAAGCATGTTTCTAACACCCTACTCCAGAATAATTATAACGCCCACGACATACACCGTACTGTGAGTGAGACATCGTAACCCCAAACCTCGAAGTGAACCCGACCCTAACATCAGCACCGCCTTCTTACCGTATATTCAAGGTATCAACGATCATATAGGAAAGGTTCTACATAGAAATAAAATCAAAACTGTCTTCAGACCCCATTCGAAAGTTTCGGACCTCTTACCCTCGGTTAAAGAAAAAATATCTCCTCTCCAAGCACAAGGAGTGTATCGCATTCCGTGTTCATGTGGCAGTGTGTACTAGACTGTTACATATAGCCGGTTCAGCGCTGGCAGAACACAAACTAAACTCCGGTAATCAAATTCTATTCAAAGATGTCAAGCTTCTGTCCCGTGAATCGCATTATTTCTCTAGGAAAATCCGTGAATCTATTGAAATTTACAAACATCCCCGCAATCTCAATAGAGACGATGGCTATACGTTACATCCGACGTGGCAAACTCTACTGAACTTTATTAAGAATCACCACGCCCATACGACGCATGCCATTGTCTCATTGTCCCCAGCCAATAGCAGAGCACCATCTGACCCGGTCCCCCCTATATAAGTTGTACCGCTCTCTGTCATAGCATACTTCAAGCTACTGCGAAACGACGAACATCTACGTACAGCCCTGAAGATGTCCCTTGAAACAGTGGACGAAACGTTGGCAATTACGCCTATATTCATTATAATACATTAATTTTGAAAATACATTATTTCTTTTGTGTTCTAAAAGTAGGAAAGTAATTACTTCTTTTATATATCCTAAAAAGTAATTAATGATTTAAATTTTAAAATTATAATTCAATATTTGAAACTGAAAGTTTAGTATTAATATTTAAATAGTTTCTTTATGTAGACTGTTTATTTATAATTAACTCTAAATTATATCTTCCAAATTTCATTAATGTATTTGAAATAATTACTTTACAAATTGATAATTAAATAATAAGTAATTATTTCGAAAGTAATTTTAAATTTTAGAATTATAATTCATTATAATTATAATTCTATATTCGAAATTTTAAAATTATAATTCAGTATTCGAACAGTATTTGAAATTTTAGAATTATAATTCATTATTCGAAATTTTAAAATTATAATTTAGTATTCGAACAATATTCGAAATTAAGAAACTGATATTTTCTGTCTGTCAATTTCCATTTAATTCGAATTAATTTGATTCCTTTCCTCATTTTGATTATTCCTTAGGAAACACCAAATTTGACGCTGATCTGAAATTTTCCAAAAAAATCCTACGCAGCAGTACAAAGGACGTCTATTATACGGCAAGAGACACCTTGACGAAAACATGTGTCCTGGTTTAGCTCATACACTCATTCTTCCCCGACCAAGCGCAAAATGGAAGGAGTTTGTACTACATTTCGAACATCTAAAGTTCTAGCAAAACCGGAGTCTGAACCAGATGCCTCAAAACTTAAGATGTCACCGTCATTCACGCAACCTACATTCTTAGAAGATGAATACATAGGTCACCTGTTGCCAGAAACGCCAGAAGGATAGGAAGGAGATGAAGATAAAGAAGACGAAACGGATACAAGTGAAAGTATGGATCTAGATAAATCAATGGCACATGCCGTATCGCTATTGAGTACGCGACCTGCTAAGTCGATAATTGCTAGCAAATCGTTGAATAAAATCCTTTTAGAAACGGATGAAGTTAAAGAATCATTGTGAGATTATGACCGTACTATACGGCTATATCTTATCGGTTTAATGACCCATGAAAACGATGAATTTGATGATAAGTATGGTGTTAACGAAGTCGGTGGGGATTTAAAAATGGGAATCGCTGATGTTAGATTTAATGGACCCAACATTATCATCGGTCAATTCACTTATAAAGCAACAAAAGGTTTACTAGAATTGCTTTTCAAGAAGAAACCTGGGAAATTTTTATATTCTGATGCAAAGAATTATAAATTTATTCTCAGTGATACAAACACTCATCGAGTTGATTACGATCCTGACAGGAAGTTTGCAGCCAGTAAAGTTTTTAAATACAAATCAATTATAAAACCTATTATGCAAGGGAAGAAACCTGAAGTTTGGTGGAGTCAAACTTGGAAAACTGGCTTAGGTTTGTCAAATAAGGTATCCATGCAAAAGATGGTTGTCCCTAAAAGTAAAATTGAATATAAGTACTGGGACGATGTGAATGAACTGTGTGATAGATTGAAGCTACTAGTAGCATCGAAGGATGCCGGTCACTCAAGGCACCAGAACGAGATATTGTCAACAATAAAGGAGTTGAAATAGTCAAAAATTATAAAATAGTCTCACTAAATACTTTGTATACTCTGTAAAGTCTTGGTTGTATGACAGTTTATATTTCGACACCAATGATAGGTAACGATGACAATAGATAAATTTGGAAGACACATACACAAGCATGTTCTTAAGAGACATTTAGTGGATGTCTACGTAGTTTCAGACTTTCTCAAACATCCTTTATTTAAAGAAGTATTACATATGCATCAAATATACCTCCTCCCAGTACAACAGCAACTTCGAAGTATATTATTCAAATATATAGTGACGATTCCATTGACCTCATGGGTTATTATGTAAGTACGTCATTGGCGAAACATACTTATTTATATAAGAATAAATTATATCGTGGGAAGGTTATAAATGTCCACTAAATGTCCAACGAGAAATTAACAACACTGCAAATTAATAAGAAACTATTTAATCCCAAGAGACCGATAGAATTGACAGAAGCAACAACGTTTAGGTTGATATACGTTGGTACCAAACCTACACTGTCAAAAACAAAAGCAGTATTTGCGGAAATAGTCATCGAAGGAAATGTCGTCAATTAGGAGGGATGTTGTAAATGAAATACATAGACCAGCGCGGGGGAGGTTTACTCCATGTCGGGTCATCATAAAAGGATTGCGGGACTTATTTAAAATCGATCTGGTTGGAATAATACCGTATGCAAATGAAAATAAAAATTTCAAATACATTTTCGTATATACCGGGTGGTCCATTTATCGTGCCTCCCCCCGCCCAAAAAAAATTTGGAAGCAGTCAGTTTTATGAAAAAAAGTTTCAAGTAAAAGTTTTACTACAAGAAGTGTCCTATCTGATGGTTAAGCAGTCGTACACCAAGGAGAACGTATGAAGGTCATACGAAGGTAAAGTTTTTTTTTAAATAGAACATGACATTATTTTTTACAAATTCTGAAAAAGGATGTAATTGCGAGTAGAAAAGTACTAAAACTCATGTGGCCTAAAATTAAGATTCAGCGAAATATTCAAGAAAAGCAAAATATAAATTGGAAACAATACATGAAAAACATAGTATTTTCAAAGCAATAATGTGGACGTATTGCAAAATAATTAATAACAGATTTACATAACAGATAAGTCATTTTTGAAATAGCGGTTGTAGGTAATTAGAAAGTAATTACCTACGTATAAGTTTGTTCTTTATAATTGGATAGTAATGGGTCGTATGAATTAGTTGCTTGTTGTAATAATGGGTTACTTGTTGCCCCTTAATCCGGAAATACCATCGCAAAAGCCAATTAACTTTCTATTTGTAATCCCTTGCAGCTGCATAAACATGGGTATAAGTTTGTTCTTTATAATTGGATATTAATAGGTCGTATGAATTAGTTACTTGTTGTAATAATGGGTTATTTGTTGCCCCTTAATCCGGGAATACCATCGCAAAAGCCAATTAACTTTCTATTCGTAATCCCCTGAAGCTGCATAAATACCTCACAAGCTAGGTAACTGACTTAATGATACTTGTATCGTTGTGATAAAACTACCAGTGTTTGAATATCAAGAATGGATCCAGCAACATGTGCAAAAATTGATATGATTTTCATTTATGGTGAAGCGGGAAGAAATATTCGCGCAGCGTGTCGTTTGTATGCTGTAAGATACCCTGATAGACACCAGCCGAGTCGTACGACCTTTCGTCGTGTTGTACAACAGTTCACTACCACAGGAAGTATTGTGAAGAAAAAAATTCGAAAAAAGAGTGTTACCGATGAAACGCGGAAATTGCTGTTCTAGCGGCAGTGGCTTATTATCCACACTTCAGTACTAGAGAAATTGCATGCCAGTCTGGAATCTCACGAACGAGTATTGGTCGAATACCGAAACACAAAAAATTTCACCCATACCACATATCGATGCATTAAGACCTTCACGGAACTGATTTTGTGTACAATTTTGTGAATGGGCTCAGCAAAAAATTCGTGATAACAATAACTTTTTTCTCAATGTGCTATTTTCCGACGAATCCACTTTTACGAAACATGGGCAGATAAATAGGCATAATATGCATTATTGGGCAACGGAAAATCCAAAATGGTTACGACAAGTAGACCGGCAACATCCATGGAATGTCAACGTCTGGTGTGGGATAATTGGTATGAAAATAATTGGACCTTTCATTATTACTGGCAATTTAGATGGTAATAAGTATAGCGACTTTCTACACAATGTGTTACCGGCACTACTTGAAGATGTACCCTTAGAGCGGCGAGCCACAATGTGGTACCAACATGACGGGTGTCCAGCTCATTATTCACACGCGGCTCGAGAAATATTAAACAGGGATTACAGCGATCACTGGATAGGACGCGGCGGACCTAAATCTTGGACTGCTCGTTCTCCAGATTTGACCCCTCTCGATTATTTTCTGTGGGGTTCAATGAAAGAGAAAGTGTACCGTACTGCCCCAACAACACCGGAAGATATGCAGCAAAAGATAATAAATGCATGCTCAGAAATTACGGAAGACGTGCTAATAAACGTCCTTGATTCGTTTAGTCGGAGAATTCTAAAGTGTATCGAGGCTGAAGGTCAACACTTTGAACATTTACTTTAATGAGTCCGAAACTACCGAAACAATTGTTCCGATTAAATTAAATTAGTGTAGCCCGGGGGTGATCGGATATTTTGTGTCTATTTATGTTATTCTTTAAATAAATTTTTATCATTTTTTTTTATTTTTCTTGAATATTTCGCTGGATCTTAATTTTAGGCCACATGAGTTTTAGTACTTTTCTACTCGCAATTACATCCTTTTTTTGAATTTGGAAAAAAATGCCACTTTCTATTAAAAAAAAAATTGACCTTCGTATGATCTTCATACGTTCTCCTTGGTGTACGAATGTTTAACCATCGGATAGGACACTTCTTGTAGTAAAACTTTTACTTGAAACTTTTTTTCATAAAACTGACTGCTTCCAAATTTTTGGGGGGGGACACGATAAATGGACCACCCGGTATAAACACATTTTAGAAATTTGCCTGGACAATTTCAATAAAAATTAAGACAGCGATTGAAGTAATGAACGCCATGAAATCCATACTCTCAACTGGGAAAAAAATATTCCGAAGAATGTTCAAAGCGACCAAGGAATGGAATTTTTCAACGCTCATTTCGAGAAGCTTATGCATCAGTATAATATTACAACATAATTTGAAACATACTTGAGTAGGTAACACCTACCAATTTTGTATAATACAAAAGTATTTTTAATAATATATAATATTATTAAAAATGGGGTGTGAAGAACACAATACAAGTTCATATGTATTTTTGAATGTATCTTCTCCAAAGACGTAGATACGTATTTCACATTTCTACATGATTATCAATACGCCCCTGTTGTAGAAGAGACACATTCAACAAAACATAACTACCTTGCTATCTCGCAGATATTATTAAGACAGAGCGTGAAGGAATATTCAGCGCTGTCTATATAATAATCGCAGAACTAGCCGGGTTTTTTTATAGTCGGTAACCACCGTATCTATAAAAAACTGTATTATCGTGTCTTCACTACTTGTCGTCATGAACCGAATACGTATATAACAACATAATTTGAAACATACTTGAGTAGGTAACACCTACCAATTTTGTATAATACAAAAGTATTTTTAATAATATATAATATTATTAAAAATAGGATGTGAAGAACGCAATACAAGTTCATATGTATTTTTTAATGTATCTTCTCCAAAGACGTAGATACGTATTTCACATTTCTACATGATTATCAATACGCCCCTGTTGGAGAAGAGACACATTCAACAAAACATAACTACCTTGCTATCTCGCAGATATCATTAAGACAGAGCGTGAAAGGATATTCAGCGCTGTCTATATAATAATCGCAGAACTAGCCGGGTGTTTTTTATAGTCGGTAACCACTGTATCTATAAAAAACTGTATTATCGTGTCTTCACTACTTGTCGGCATGAACCGAATACGTATATAACAACATAATTTGAAACATACTTGAGTAGGTAACACCTACCAATTTTGTATAATACAAAAGTATTTTTAATAATATATAATATTATTAAAAATGGGGAGTGAAGAACACAATACAAGTTCATATGTATTTTTGAATGTATCTTCTCCAAAGACGTAGATACGAATTTCACATTTCCACATGATTATCAATACGCCCCTGTTGGAGAAGAGACGCATTCAACAAAACATAACTACCTTGCTATCTCAAGTATGTTTCAAATTATGTTGTTATATACGTATTCGGTTCATGCCGACAAGTAGTGAAGACACGATAATACACTTTTTTATAGATACGGTGGTTACCGACTATAAAAAGCACCCGGCTAGTTCTGCGATTATTATATAGACAGCGCTGAATATTCCTTCACGCTCTACCTTAATAATATCTGCGAGATAGCAAGGTAGTTATGTTTTGTTGAATGTGTCTCTTCTTCAACAGGGGCGTATTGATAATCATGTAGAAATGTGAAATACGTATCTACGTCTTTGGAGAAGATACATTAAAAAATACATATGAACTTGTATTGTGTTCTTCACACCACATTTTTAATAATATTATATATTATTAAAAATACTTTTGTAGTATAATATTAATCACTGCACTAACTATTCCAATCTAAAAAGTTCCATTGTGGAACGTTTCAATAGAACCCTAAAAAATAAGATGTGGAAGGAATTCAGCTCCAATAGGAATTATCGTTGGATAGATATGATGCAAGGATTAATTAACAATTATAATATCACCGTACGTCGAACAATGCACAAACCTGTAGCAGTTAATCAAAGAAATGTTAGAAGTATTTTGAATTCAGTTTATAGTAATATTAAAGTAGGTGATCCAAGAATTTCAAATTTTAAGGTGGAAGACTCTGTTCCTATTAGTAAAAATAGGCACGTGTTTCAAAAATGTATACGCCAAATTGGTCGAATGAGATATTCACAGTAACAAAATTTCAAAATACCTTCCCCAGTACCTATCTACTACAAGATTCGCAAAAACAGAATATTTTAGGGGGTTTCACGAATCAGAGTTGCTGAAAGTGAAGCATCCGGATGTATATCTTGTTGAAAAAATTATACGACGACAGAAGGGTAAAGTTCTCGTAAAGTGGCTTGGCATGCCTTCATCACACAACTCTTGGATTTCTCAGGATAATGTCTTGTAGAAGTTTAGCTGTTCATATAGTTTAAAATAAAAATAGTACTAAATAAGTTTGAAATGTTCTTTTATTTTATAAATAATTAATACAATACATTAATACATAAGTAGAAGTAACTTGATAATCCTATTTGATAATAGTAAGATTAAACAACTTACAATTATTTATAAGACACATTTACAAAAGATGCATATAATTTATATAATTGCTAAAATACATTAATGTCTAATACATTTCCAAAAAATTATTAGATATCTATGTCAGAGCATTTAGTTCTAAAAGTATATTTCGTAAGTTTTCTTCACGTGTAATATCTTCGATTTTTTAATGACCCCATGCTAAAGTATTGCTTTTTTCAGGGAGAATATGTCGTTTATCATCTTTAGATGAGAGAGCAACTTTATTCCTCAATTCCGTATATATTGTGTATAATTCAGAACGAAATATGTATATTTTCGTCATTATATTTCCATCATCTTCCACCACATTTTTATAATCAGATACTGATGAATTTTTATTAATAACGTATTTGTTTACTCCCTTTGCAGTTTTTACAGTTTTATCAAGTAATTCTAGACAATAAGCTTTAGCACCTGCTCCATAAAAACACTCAATAATTTTGCCAGCGCATTCATCCTTCAGTTTCCCCAATCTGGGTGAAGTGGGAGGTATTCCGTGAATATTATCGACAGTCAAAATTCGATGTATCAAACATATGTAAATGTTCTTTTATTTCATTATATACATTCTAATTTAGCACACTTATAATCAATGAATCTGTATCTTGTTGATTGTGAATTCCACAAATATAGGTTTTACGTAATCTACACGTACCTTTGTTAATTCGATGGCTGTAAGAGAGTCACAAAAGATTTTACAAGATTTAAAATTTGGTTTTGCTATATACGCCTTAGCACAAGCCTTTTATGAATAGTTTCCCAATGTGAAACCAATTTTATATTTACTCGATTTTTTACATTTTCCATCGTCTTTCCAAATATACTATTCACCATTAATTTATAAAACTGTTTAAAAAACTCGTTGGTGGATTCATTTCGTTTTTTTTTGTATTGAAATCAATATATTTCTTTAACCAATTACTTTGTTTAAATCTAATTCCTCGATGTATTCCTGGTAATATCAAACCATTATTAAGACGTTGTTTCAAAGTTAAGTAATGTATGAAGTAATTTGATTTATCGACAAGATTTGGAATCAATTTCCCATATTTTTAATTAGGTGGAACATGTTCGGGGGCAAAAAGGAAAGTCGTTCTGCTGTTCGTGAAGATTTGCAGGATATTCTAAATCTACTTCGAAAACATAACCATAATCTCCATCGTCTTCCAAGGCTTGTATATCCATCGTCGGTAGTTCTTCATTTGCTGACAATTGAAAATCACTAACTGGTAAACTGAATGACATGGCATAACCATATAAATTCGTTGCATCTAAGTATAGAATATATTTTTTCGCTTCGGATGAATCAAAATCCGGTAAGAATTCGTTGTTAGCTTTTTCCATTCTTTTTCAACACACGCTCACACCTCCACGTATACCGCTTTTAATAAAGTGAAACATATCTGCATCTGTTAATAATTCCAAACTAATACCCGTCATACGCAGCATATCATCCTAGCCTAATCCTGGAGAAGTAAAATAATGTGCAGGATCTAATTTGTAATTGTGCAGGCAAATGTTTCGAAAATTTTCAAATACATCTGCTAGTAATAATACATCTGATTGAATATATATATATATGTCACTATATTGTCCTAGTGTTTTACAATCGAATAAATTCCAAACCCTTTGAGCTCTGCAATAGTCTTCATCACTTATGTCACTATCTAATAGTATATCATAAAAACACTCTTTGTTAGGTAATTCCGAGAATGAAAGAGTCTCATAAGACGTAACATAATTATATGGAAATACACCCTTCTGCCGCATTAATTCAAATTTTTCACCCATATAATATCTTCTAATTTCCTCACATTGTTCATTATCTAAATAAGATTATAATTTCGTCAAAGAGGAATTCATAAATCGAAGTGAGTCTATAAATCTCAACTTGTAGAACACGTTTCTTTTCTTACCATTACAATCTATTATATCTCCCACGTTAACTTTTTTTGAAAATGAAATATATTTCTCTTTATTTTGTGCAATATCATCTACATCCTCCTTTTGTGCCAGCACTTTTACAAACAAATGTGTATCATAATTTAATAAATTATGAAAAATAATAGGTATATATCGGGGATCTTTATAATTTATATTACATACCATATGTGCTGCACCCTGATATAATCAAGTCATATGATCATGGTCAACTTTTTCTTCAGGGACTGTTATTGCTTTTTCACAAATATGACACACTGTCTCTTGCTCATATGTATCACCCTCTTCATCAGTTAAAGGTTTAATTTCTACCTCTTTACTTAAATAATTTTTATATAAAAAAGTAACGTCAGTTTCTAGCTCTCTAATAAAAGATGTGGCTGCATTTTGTCCACGATATAAACGCAATTTATTCAGATTATTATCAAAACTACATTTCACATAATAGGCAAAAGAATGTTCGTGTTCGAAACATTTCATAGTAAATGGTTTGGAAGGATCCGGTTCTGACGTATCAGTAGGTTTTAATATAGCTTCAAATAAGCATAAACCACAAAAGGAACTCTTAATTGTCTTTCAAATTTATCAAATTTTAATACATATTTTAATAGTTCCTCTTCGTACTTATTTATTTTTAATTCTGTGTCGGGAAACACTGCCTTCACCAGCTTACAATCTTCATTTTCATGTCTTCGTAATTTACCTACGCATGTGAAGAAAATTAAACACCCTTCGCATATGAGTTTTTGATGAGGTGATAAAGATTTCTGTGACGAAACTAGTCGCGACAAATTCTTTATCCAACAGTAATGTGAATTTACATTTTTTGAGGTAATAAGTAATAAATTAATATGAGCAATTCTTCTCCGCTTCGTAAAATATAATGGATCCGCTACTTCTTGAGCTCTCACATTATTCTGAAAACATTCTTCTATTCCATACACATTAATGGATATATTATTTTGCTCTTCAAACTTATGGATATCTTTTAAATTTACAGGGAAACGTATATCAGTCAAATCTGCAACTGTACTATAATGTGGATACGATGAAACTCTTTGCGGGAGTCCTACTGGTTCCCTTAAAGCAGAAGTAACGGCCCAAGCGAAACATTTGTTGTCAGAATTTTGAACATTTATTATAGCCTTCTTTTTCTTTATTGATGGTGGTAAGTCCATATAAGTGGAATCTCTCAATGGACTAAACTTATTCATATTTATTTCCAAATATAAAACGTTGCTCAATGTCCACCCTGAAATATAATAAAATAGTATCTTATACTTATAGAATAGAAGATATAGAAATAGAATCTTATTTTACCTGAATCGCGCTGCTGAAATTCACTCATTTTATTCTTAATCTCATCAATAAAATCTGCGTATAGCTCATATAAATTACTTCCATGGCTTCTGACCTTCTTTCCAGTATTTAAAACGATTTTATTTCTACATTCTCCTTCGTCAATAAATAACATAAGCCATAAAATTCCCAATTCACTTTCATAGAAGTATGTATACTTAGTATACTATCCATACGTGCTATCACTTTCTACATAATATTATTTGCAAATTCTGCGACATCAACGTATATGCGAGACGAATCACATACTTGATAACTTACTATTCTATCCATGAACGTGCCTACACTTTTCTTTACACCGTTATCGATTATTACGAACGCTTTAGTTCGGTGTAAAGTACTCCGCAGAACTTTACACCGAATTGTTATACTGCACATATCCGCATATGTGCAGTATAACAATTTGTTTATACATATACATTACAGATTTCACATTTCATTAATTCTACCACGTTATCGCTAAATTTCATTCTCTTCCCTTTACAAGAAGTTAACATGTGGCGACTTCTGTTATCTCCTCGAGTAAACGTCTTCCCACAGTAATCACATTCAAACATATTAACTTATAATTTCCAAATATGCACTGAATAAAAACACCTCCACTGTACCGGCTCAACTGTTGCTGGAATGGAACCACCATCACCATATATACACCTCATCGAAGGTTATGCTTAATATTATACTATTTTATGTGTGAAATCATTTCAAACTTATAAATTACATTTATTACTTATTATACTAGTAACAATAAACATCTTAGCATTATATGTATAATTAAGAAAATCCATCCAATTAATCAAAGTCACACATTCTACTGTCCATATCATCGATTAAAATAATAGTCTCTATTTCATGTCTTCCTCAATTTCTCCCTCCTCGTCTATATCATCTTCTTGCTCCTCCTCAATATCGTCATCGATATCGTCTTCAGCTTCACTTAACTTATCATCACTACTCCATTCTAATTCCGCTATAATCTCCACTCTATTTTTTCTTTCGTGTGCAACACCCGTTATTATTTATATATTAACGGTTGAACACCTACCTCTATGTAATCTTTAAGTGATGACCTTGAGATCCCTATAGACGTCTAAGTGACCTTGACCTTTAAATGATCCGACAATTAAATATCATGCCACCAACGCGGCGTAAAATTAATAGAGTGGCGAGTGAAAAGGAGAGATCGTACGTTGAACCTCTCTGGTCTGAACCTACCTGATGATGTTATGTCCCCAGGAAGGTCTCTGCCGGCTAACTCTCTCTTGTTTCGGAGAGCGTCGCGGATTCAAGGCCGCGAGATGGAATATGGACGCCACCGTTATATCCACCTGCAGAGATAACGCTATAACGGGAGCAGGCGGGACCTGGTAGCTCCAACTTACACCAGAGGGTCAGCTTCCTTTCACTCGATGAAATGTAAGAAACTTTGCGAAACTCAAAACTAATGGGAAGGGATAAGAACGAAACACATTCAACAATACAACAACATTTATTAAATACACTATTTGGTAGTATCAAATTATCTAACAAAACGGCGAAGCCAACGCTTACAAACTAGAAGCCAGATACGGTCTTTTTCCCTTGACACAATACTTTTGAAACACTAAGGGTGAAGCCCTGATCAAATACAGTATGAATACAAAGCGGAAGTAGAAATAAAATAGTAAGAGTCCGAAAACTATATTACTTCCCCCCGTATAAGCTTATCGAGAGACGTGAGGGGTTAGCCCAAAACTATTCCATGGGTTGATGTTAATTAAATTTCATCAATCGAGAAAAGGATGTCTCGATGACGTAATTGCGTAAGATTCTGGGTAAGCAGAATCCCAAGAAAACGGTAGGTTACCTTTTATCTAAACCAAGGTTAAGCCCTGTTTACCAAAAAAAAATAAACAAAGTATGAATTAAAACCGAACATGAAAACAAAATCACCCGGTAGGAAACTTTTGGAGTACCCCCTGTATCACAGGTGAGCTAAATTCAGAATATCTAAATGTTTGAAGAAATAAACTAACAAAAATATAATTCTAGAATACCAATTCCGTATACGCAATTTTAATTCTGTACAGTAATTTTATATCAAACATGTAAAGTAAGATTACAGGTAAATCTATGATTAAAAAATAACGACACAAACAATCATAGGCCCGTTCTGAAGGATTTGGGCCTTGATTTCGACTCTAATTTTATGCAGAAGACAGACAGTGAAGCTGACGGTCTTCAGGTTTTAATAATAGGTTCCTATTACAGAAACCGGGGAAAATTGGTGAACATAAACGGGTTTAAACTATATGCAGACTCGTAAGTCTCAATAAAACAAAATGATATAAGGAAAAGAACCCCCCCCCCAAATGATCTGTATAACAAGATAAATTTTCACTCCTAATGAGTGTCTCTCTAAGAGGGTATAAGCTTGTTATTAAATTTAAAATTTAGGAAATTCTAATCGGTTCTTGTACCAAGTTGATCTTGTATAAATAATACAGCAAATAATTAAAACAACACCTACTTCGTTTGGGTTTTACAGACTGTAAACGTCCCCTCCAACTTAATTACCGCACACAGATGCAACTCGATGCTTTAATGTTTCCCGGCCGTCCTCACAGCGACGCCATTTTGGGATAAAACAATATGGAAGTTCCGCGTCCTTCCTTCTATACAAAAAGGGTCTCACAGAATTTTTGTGCCCCTATTTCTCAGGATGTGGACGGCTTACAGGAACTCCAGATCTGCGTCGGAATATCTCGAACGGTCAAATTACGCCCTCAAAATAACCAGGATAAAATTTTCCGGAGGGACGCCTATCGCCTCACGGAAGGAAAACACCAAAATCTCCGTAAATCAGAGATTTGCACGTTAATAATAACGTACAAAAGAATCCTGTAAGTTCAAAAGGGATATAGAATAAATATTAAGAAGATTTCCTTACCTTTACCGCAAAGAACAAGTTTCTGTTCCACAAACCACAAACACGACTCAGCGCTAAGGGAGATTAAGCCATAATGGCGGCCGTTTCGATATAGAAGAACATGCCGGATTTACGTCATCGTAAATTCGGAAATTCAAGTAGAAAGGGAATTTAGTTTTCGAAATCTCGAGAATGATTTCAAATCGCATAATGTGTCGAATTATAACTAAAACGTAAAACTATATAATGTCCAGAAACGAATATTTCATTTAGGAGTCGGCAAGTGAGATTCCTGTCGCAGAAGGCGAACATCGTAAAGGAGATGGCGCAATAAGCGGTGAAATTATATTTAGATTAGCATTAAATTTAAAAGGGCAAAATTAACGAAAGAAAATGCGTTTAGAAAATCTAAAATTCATAAGAAAAATTCCTACATAATTAGTTTGACATTCGGTGTCACTTAAAGCGAGTTTTCAATGAAAATCTTGTGAGCATTCCGGTAAAGGGTATATAAAAGATGGCCGCATGCTTTAAAACATAGGCTTTCAGGATGGATTGAATGAATGTAATGGGTTGACAATATAGTAATTGAAGGGTCTAAACTGTTCGAGATATGAAGTTTAAAGCAAAAATAAAAACATTAGTTGAAATTTATTTACAAGTTATAGCTACGAGGGTTTTATGAGAAGTAATAGAGAAAACTTGCACTAATATAGGTCGTATGCAGGAAAGTGCATTTGTATGCGTAACAAATTCCCCCCTTTCACAACAGAAATTTACTTGTAAATTTCTCCAAAAGTAGAAGATAAGTCTCCTAAGGAAAACCAGATAAGTGAAAACGTGAGCCCTAATTAAAATAAACAGCTGAACAAAAGTTCGGCAGTGCGGTGTCCATAAACGACGGTATCTAGCAAAACATTTGAAAAGAATCGACGAAACGCAAATAAATCTAAATACAGAAACTATAGTGACCTAAAGTCACAAACGCTAAACGCAAGAATCTGATGTAACAATACAGAGAATTGCGGTAAAATCAAATACAAACATAAACTGAGTTATACAACGACACTAGTCGAAAACAAATGGTAGCACTAAAGAGTGTCCTAAGAACATGAATCGGAAATACACTTCAATCAAAACTATCTAAAACGGATAGAAGCAAAACGGGTCGCAGAAGGCGAAATCGACACAAAGTCAAGCATAACTATCTTTCACTAGATAGGAGCGTGACTAAACGAAAAAGACGAAAACGACACTAAGTCAGACAAAACTATCTTAAAGTAGATAGGAGCAAAATAATACGCAGAAAGCGAAATTGACACAAAGTCAGACAAAACTTCCCTAAAGAAGATAGGAACAAGGTAATACGCAGAAAGCGAAATTGACACAAAGTCGACTAACTAACCAAAACAAGAAAGAAGAAAAGCAAAACGCAGAAGGCGATAATGACACAAGGTCAAGCAAAACTATCGACGCACAGATTGTTCGACGGCAGAAACTCATTAGCACATCAATAACCAAACCAACACACCATGTCAACAGTTAGCTCGGCCTAAACCACCACAAAGGCCCTTCGACATTCGGTCGGTACGGGGATTACAAATAACGAGAACACAAACAACAAAACAAACAATACTGAACGGTCGTCACCCCAGCATCAGAATGTGCAACAGCCGATATCATGCCGAGTGTTCAAGCGCCACGAAGAGAACAAGAAAGGGGAAGGAAAAGCTGCATAAAGCACCGAAAAAAGCACAGACTAGGAGGGGATCATTACTCCTAGCGGCGAAAGAAGATAGAAAGCTGCGCTATGAACACAAGTCACGAAAATCGTTGCGTCACAACCAAAACTAGGGAACAACTTCCGACAGCTCTAAAGAGACTAACTACCGTGAAGCAGTAGCAGCTCAAAAAAACAGGATTAAATAAAAGGGTTTATTACTATAGTTAAGGATGCAAATGGTTAAGGAAAAATAGGTAAGAATCTAAAAGGTAGGATATGAGTAACTGTGACACTGTGTACTTACGAGTTCCAACAATTTTACAAACGTTACGCCATGCGATAGAAACAACAACATAAAGAATCTTAATCTGGCCAAACAAAATAAGAGATTACGTTACAACAAATGTTTAAAGTGCAGCGGCGGCCTACCACCACACTGATACGGTTGAGGACCAATAAACAGAAAAAAGTAAACAAACAAAGACACGTCCATGACCGATAAAAGAAAAATCGCGATTACAAACGAGGGGTGTCGGTCTCAGCCCTATAAGAAGCTACCGGGAATGGACGACGGAATTTATTGACGTCCATCCCGCTTCTTAAAGCGAAAGAGTCAAAATCGGTAAATATAAGAAAACATCAAGATGTATCTAAAAGTCCACATACTATTATCTTAAAGAATCAATCACAAAGGTCACGGGGAAAACGGTAAACAGCAAATATGCAGGTAAAATAACAACCCATATGCCAAATATTAACCTAAAGTGAAGATTTCTATAAGAAAATTAAACAATAGTCAAAATCGGTATATAAAATTGGAATGTATAAAATCCAAAAGTCAATAACAAACGTCCAGTACGTATAAGAGTTTACAAAACCCTCACACGAGGAAAACCTACACGGTACGATAAAACTCTAAACGACAAGAACAAAACAAACAGGTAAGATCTGTGTATAAGTGTGATCTCCAAATCCTCTAAATAGAGATGCAACAACAGCAAAAGATCAACACTATCAACAGTTCTAAACCTTATAACGTCCATACTCATAATATAATAGTAAATCAATCTACAAGATTGTTTACAGAGTCAACTCGAAAGCCTAAGCTATCATAGAATTTAAAAGACACCATATTAAACCAAAATTGCCAGAATCAAGAATCGATAAATGTATCAACAACCAAACGCAGTCCGATCCAAACTTGATATAACAAACTTATCTCAAAATAAGTACAACAAAGATCTAGCACAACATCTAGAAACAAAACATACCAAAATAAAAGGATCTGCGAAACGTAAACTTGTCAACACGAATAATCATTCCAGAACAGACAAATGAATGTCACGGTAAATAAGACAAGTCCAAAACGGTATACAGTACGATAATTTATTGAGAACTATCTTCAACCTGAAATATACAACATGTACAGATGGAATGAACATCAATGCAAGACTCCCTTTTGGACGCCTTTTACGCCAGGGCGGATTACACCCGACTGAGTATTCGTCTAGCCCCCAGACAGGCCACAAATACCTAAACAAGATGGAACGATCTCAGATAAACAGGACTCCGTTTAGTCGCCTTTTACGACATGGTGGATTACACCAGTTTGAGTATTCGTCCAGCCCTCAAACAGGCCAAAACAAATATTCGTGATGGAATGAATAGTCTAACCAGGACTCCTTTTTGGACGCCTTTTACGCCAGGGCGGATTACACCCGACTGAGTATTCTCTAAGCCCCCAGACAGGCCAGACAAAATACTAGACAACTCCAGGTTGCGCTTTTAGGTGTGCGCTATTCCAAGTTCCAGGCAGAAGTTCGCCTTCGCAAGTTTTTAGTTCATAGAAATCGGAAGATAGTCGACGATGTATTCTATAAGGGCAAACGAAATTCCTACGCCAGACTATCTGATTCGGAACAAATTCAACTGCTTGATGTCTCATATCATATCGAGATTTAGATTTCGGCTGAGAATCAATGTTATCGATACGAGGTTCTTCCAAAGACTTAACACTACGAGAGTGATCTACCATACGACTAATAGGTTTGCGTTGCTCGGGTTTCGTATTCAAACAAGTGTGCGCCAGACTATCTGATTCGGAACAAATTCAACTGCTTGATGTCTCATATCATATCGAGATTTAGATTTCGGCTGAGAATCAATGTTATCGATACGAGGTTCTTCCAAAGACTTAACACTACGAGAGTGATCTACCATACGACTAATAGGTTTGCGTTGCTCGGGTTTCGTATTCAAACAAGTGTGACAGCGATTAACATAGCGAATAACATCAGCTGACATTTTAGGCCAATAATATGTCTCAGAAATGCGTCCTAAGGTTTTCGAGATATTCAAATGTCCACCATCAGATGGTTTATGGTAAGCCTTTAATAAATCGGAACGACGATCTTTAGGGACCAACTCCCTCCAAGAATCGCTTACGGTACCAAAACTACCACGCCAAGGGCGTACAAACTTAAAAAGCTTACCATCAAAAATCTGGAATGCTGTATATCTTTCTGGAGTTTCTTCAACGTGAAGTAAAAGACGATTGTACCATTTATCTGTAGTACCAGACATGGCCTTCATTGAACAGGTATGAGCGCGAATCGGCTCTCGGATATCTCTTTCTCGATGAAAAACGGATGTAGGGTTCGGACACGATCTCCACGACGTTTCCTTCTGTCGTTCCCTAGAAAAATTAGAAGATTGACAACGAGGGCAAGAATTTACGGTATGTCCACGAGCACCACATCTGAAACAATAACGGGATTGACGAGGATTCGGACAATCTCTAACCATATGACCTGGAACATGACAATTCCAACATTTCGGACTATTGCTGGTTAAAGGTACAGATATCGTTGCTGCACTGGATGATGTGTGTGTGTACGCCATATCAGGCTCTTGCAAAGAAGTTTTATTGCGAGGTGGAAGTGCATAAGCTTCTATGGAGATCTTACATGCCTCTAGTTTTCTGCACAATTCTAAAAGCTGGTCTACGGATTTAATTTCTGTAAGCCCTAATTGACTCTGATAGAACGGAGCAATGTTTTGCAACAGAACGTCCAACCTAAGTCACTCGGCAACTGGCACAGTCAAACGCCCAAACATACCATTCATTACCGCCACGTACATGCCTATCGTCTCATTCGGCCCTTGAGTTCGCCTCTTTATTTCCTGAAACAATTTGTCGTTATAGTTGGGAGGTTGAAATTGAAGACGAAGTTCTCGTACAAAATCGACCCAAGTCGTTACCTTATGGCGAGTGGAACGCCACCAAACCAAAGCCTTTCCTGAAAACAACTCTGTAGCGGACCTTATTAACTGTTCCTTAGCGAGATTATTAGCTATGCATTTGTCTTCGATGGTTTCGAGAAATGCACTCAAGGATTGACGCGAATTCTCTCCATCGAACTTGGAGAAGTTCCACCTTGACACCGGAACAACCTTACATGACGGAGATGACGCAGAGACAGCTGCTGAGCTCACCGCCTGTGACGCAGTCGCACGAACAGGTGACAGAATCGGTTCTCCCACAGATTCTTCGGAATCGGAAATTTCGCTATCAGAAGCAGTAGGACCTTGTGCAACACTAGTGGATGCGAACACAAACGACATATCTGCAGGAACGGTGCCTGCCAAAGCTGACTTCCTAGCCTTCCGGGCCTTAGACTTAAGAGATGTCTGAAGGGTTACCAACTCAACAAGAAAACCTGCTACTTCCTCCTCAGCTTCAGGTGTCTCTGGCTTTGCTCGCCTAATTCGTGAAAAAGCATGGATGATTTTTGTGTTAATTTTCCGATACCTTAAACTAGTTTCTATTTCGACAAAATGATCTAGAAGATCATTGATCTCGGCGATCTTCCTCTTGACTTCGCGAGTGTCCTCTTCGATAGTGTAAGGATTAGCTGGCTTAGCCATCGGAATACCCCAACTCTCTAACTGTAACAAACTCCTAAGAGTCGCACGCATCGTCTTGACAGGAACATTTTCGTTTGCTCCACGAACCCTTAGTTCGTAAACTAACTCATCTCGCTCTAACCTGTTGATTTCAATCTTACCTTCCATCTCAACAAAAGTTCAGACACACAAAGTGAAAATCTATTCACAAAAATATCGAAACCCCAAAATTCTAAACGAATACAATAAATCTAGAACAACCCTTCACCACAGCGTGATCTGTCCAAATGTCCCTAAAGGAAAAGAAAATAGCTGAAAATTAAAGAAGGTAAACCGAAGATGGTCAAAATCGAAAGAAACGTGAAACGATCGGAAATTCGTAAAACCAAAACCACAAATGGTCCTTACACAACCCTAAGCTGAATATAAATCTCAATAAACAAAAGCCCCTCCCACAAGCGTGAGCAAGCAAAGTTTCTATAGATTTTAAAAAAGTAAAATGGCCTCCACACAGGGCGCCAAAAACTTGCCACCAACGCGGCGTAAAATTAATAGAGTGGCGAGTGAAAAGGAGAGATCGTACGTTGAACCTCTCTGGTCTGAACCTACCTGATGATGTTATGTCCCCAGGAAGGTCTCTGCCGGCTAACTCTCTCTTGTTTCGGAGAGCGTCGCGGATTCAAGGCCGCGAGATGGAATATGGACGCCACCGTTATATCCACCTGCAGAGATAACGCTATAACGGGAGCAGGCGGGACCTGGTAGCTCCAACTTACACCAGAGGGTCAGCTTCCTTTCACTCGATGAAATGTAAGAAACTTTGCGAAACTCAAAACTAATGGGAAGGGATAAGAACGAAACACATTCAACAATACAACAACATTTATTAAATACACTATTTGGTAGTATCAAATTATCTAACAAAACGGCGAAGCCAACGCTTACAAACTAGAAGCCAGATACGGTCTTTTTCCCTTGACACAATACTTTTGAAACACTAAGGGTGAAGCCCTGATCAAATACAGTATGAATACAAAGCGGAAGTAGAAATAAAATAGTAAGAGTCCGAAAACTATATTACTTCCCCCCGTATAAGCTTATCGAGAGACGTGAGGGGTTAGCCCAAAACTATTCCACGGGTTGATGTTAATTAAATTTCATCAATCGAGAAAAGGATGTCTCGATGACGTAATTGCGTAAGATTCTGGGTAAGCAGAATCCCAAGAAAACGGTAGGTTACCTTTTATCTAAACCAAGGTTTAAGCCCTGTTTACCAAAAAAAATAAACAAAGTATGAATTAAAACCGAAAATGAAAACAAAATCACCCGGTAGGAAACTTTTGGAGTACCCCCTGTATCACAGGTGAGCTAAATTCAGAATATCTAAATGTTTGAAGAAATAAACTAACAAAAATATAATTCTAGAATACCAATTCCGTATACGCAATTTTAATTCTGTACAGTAATTTTATATCAAACATGTAAAGTAAGATTACAGGTAAATCTATGATTAAAAAATAACGACACAAACAATCATAGGCCCGTTCTGAAGGATTTGGGCCTTGATTTCGACTCTAATTTTATGCAGAAGACAGACAGTGAAGCTGACGGTCTTCAGGTTTTAATAATAGGTTCCTATTACAGAAACCGGGGAAAATTGGTGAACATAAACGGGTTTAAACTATATGCAGACTCGTAAGTCTCAATAAAACAAAATGATATAAGGAAAAGAACCCCCCCCCAAATGATCTGTATAACAAGATAAATTTTCACTCCTAATGAGTGTCTCTCTAAGAGGGTATAAGCTTGTTATTAAATTTAAAATTTAGGAAATTCTAATCGGTTCTTGTACCAAGTTGATCTTGTATAAATAATACAGCAAATAATTAAAACAACACCTACTTCGTTTGGGTTTTACAGACTGTAAACGTCCCCTCCAACTTAATTACCGCACACAGATGCAACTCGATGCTTTAATGTTTCCCGGCCGTCCTCACAGCGACGCCATTTTGGGATAAAACAATATGGAAGTTCCGCGTCCTTCCTTCTATACAAAAAGGGTCTCACAGAATTTTTGTGCCCCTATTTCTCAGGATGTGGACGGCTTACAGGAACTCCAGATCTGCGTCGGAATATCTCGAACGGTCAAATTACGCCCTCAAAATAACCAGGATAAAATTTTCCGGAGGGACGCCTATCGCATCACGGAAGGAAAACACCAAAATCTCCGTAAATCAGAGATTTGCACGTTAATAATAACGTACAAAAGAATCCTGTAAGTTCAAAAGGGATATAGAATAAATATTAAGAAGATTTCCTTACCTTTACCGCAAAGAACAAGTTTCTGTTCCACAAACCACAAACACGACTCAGCGCTAAGGGAGATTAAGCCATAATGGCGGCCGTTTCGATATAGAAGAACATGCCGGATTTACGTCATCGTAAATTCGGAAATTCAAGTAGAAAGGGAATTTAGTTTTCGAAATCTCGAGAATGATTTCAAATCGCATAATGTGTCGAATTATAACTAAAACGTAAAACTATATAATGTCCAGAAACGAATATTTCATTTAGGAGTCGGCAAGTGAGATTCCTGTCGCAGAAGGCGAACATCGTAAAGGAGATGGCGCAATAAGCGGTGAAATTATATTTAGATTAGCATTAAATTTAAAAGGGCAAAATTAACGAAAGAAAATGCGTTTAGAAAATCTAAAATTCATAAGAAAAATTCCTACATAATTAGTTTGACATTCGGTGTCACTTAAAGCGAGTTTTCAATGAAAATCTTGTGAGCATTCCGGTAAAGGGTATATAAAAGATGGCCGCATGCTTTAAAACATAGGCTTTCAGGATGGATTGAATGAATGTAATGGGTTGACAATATAGTAATTGAAGGGTCTAAACTGTTCGAGATATGAAGTTTAAAGCAAAAATAAAAACATTAGTTGAAATTTATTTACAAGTTATAGCTACGAGGGTTTTATGAGAAGTAATAGAGAAAACTTGCACTAATATAGGTCGTATGCAGGAAAGTGCATTTGTATGCGTAACAATCATTGACCTACATATTGTCATGGATTTTTCCCCGAAGAAAAATTAAGAAACATTAAAAGACTATTTATAATTATGTACATTTCATTCCAGAATAATAATTAGAGATTTTTTTATATTTAATTTAAAATTTGATTATAATGTGTATTTTTGTCCACGACTGTAGGTTGTCCGAACATTGTCTTGAGCCGGGCAGTTCGACCGTTGCCGGTTGCAGATCTACCGTAGTCGGTCTTTTGATTTATATTTTATGCGTGGTGATATTTCATTTCCGAGAAGGAGATTCAGAGATTTCTCATCCTTTCAATAGATAGGTCGAGTTAATTTTTTTGAATAAGGACCTCCTCTTTATTCAAAGTATTAGAGTTAATTCCGGTTTATGTTTTTAGTTGTGATCTTTGATGTGTTTACTGTAATTTTCGATTTATTACGAGTTTTGGATACTTGTAAATTTTGATTTTGTGCGACCTATCTGAAATCTCTCTTTAAGTATATATTTTTTGAGTGATGTACGACGACCACATTAATTAATGTACGTGTGCATTTGCAAGTATATTTATATTTATATTTATTTCTTTAAGGTATTTGTATATGATATGAGCTCGTAAATTCATTAATTTTTATTTAAAATAAATATTTATAGTCAGGAAAATTTTCAACATTTCAGTTTTTTTGCTAGTTTTTGCTTTCTTTGGTTGTAGTTGTATGAAGGTCAGGGTATTTGGAGGGAAAGCTGATCATGTTATTCAGCGCATGATCTGGTCATTTGAGTTGCGCGCTGACAGTTATTTTTCTGCCTGACGTTTGAGGTTTAAGTTAACGTAATTAATTAATTTTAAAGTTTTGCTAACTATTTAATTAGGTTAGGTTTATTCGCGGTCAATTGAGGTTTTTTCCTTGTATGCGAGTAAATATTCATACAAGTTTTCCTCAGTCTATTGCATTTGTGTTGCATAAGACACTCTTAATACTTTGTTAAGAGTGTTTTTTTTAATTTTATCTTTTATTAAATGTTGTGTTGTTAATGTGACTATTATTTCTAATACCTTTTTATTTAACACATACCCCTTCGTGGGTAACCTGAAGATACAAGAGCTCCAGGAAGGCTGAACCGACTTGAGTTAAACCGAGCAAGCTGTTGTGTATTGTGGGCCAATTCAAATCTTTAATCAACACCACAGTTCATAGCAATATGTCCTTGACCCTCAAATGTCCTTAACCTTCAAATGTCCTTGACCTACAAATGTCCCTAATTTTGGGTTAACATTGCTTTTATACGACATTGACCTTGGTACAACCTTGCTCTCCTCATAACCTTGATTAACCTTTAAAATGGTTTTGACCTTGACATGACCTTCTAATAACCTTGGTTGACTTTGGCGCGTCTTTGGCTTTACCATGACCTTTACCGACCTTTAAAATGACATTGACCTTGGTGTGACCTTTTAATAACCTTGTTTAGCCTTTGAATGACCTTGACCACTCAGCCGTTTCTAACACCTCCTCATTGACCTTGATCGCCTATATATATATATATATATATATATATATATATATATATATATATATATATATATATATGCGATCAAGGTCAATGAGGAGGTGTTAGAATCGGCTGAGATACTCTACTTTGGTGGGTGTAAAAATGGAATTAAACCCTGAAAATTTTCGCGCAATAAATTTTTATAATTTAGAAGACAATTATCTCAACAAGAATGCCTCGCCGAATTGTTTTCTATTTTCAGTAACCCAACCCAACCGAACCCAAGCCGACCCAAGCCAACCCAAACCAACCCAAGCCAAGCCAACTCAAGCCAAGCCAACCCAATATACATATACATAGGAGCACTACATCAGTCAACAATTTCTCGTTGGTATGGAGAATTAAAACGTGGACGGATTAGTCTTAGCGACGATCTCAGAGCGGGTGCTCCAAAAAACGGCAGTCGCTCAGGAACACGCCGATTATGTGCGCAAGCTCATCAACGAAAATCGATATGTGACATATCGCGAAATTGAGGCATTATTCGGAATTTCAAAGACCTTCACAGACAATTCAAAAAATTTTGCATGAAGAATTGTGTGTAAAAATTACTTCCCCGTTGGATACTTCATCTGCTTACTGAAGAAGCGAAAAGGGCTAAGATGAATTGGTGTCAAAAGCTCTATACCGTTCAACGCAGGAAAGTCTAAAAACGTGTACAATATCGTGAGTGGCGATTCGAGTCAGAAAATAAACGCCGCTCGTCTGTTTGGGTGTTCCAAGGTGAAGAAAAGCTAACAAAATTAATCCATTCTCGACGTGTCTCTAAAAATGGTCGCGATATATGTCTTGAAAGCAGGTCATGTTGCAACAATTTCTCTATAAAACAAGGAACTGTTACTGCAGATTGGTATACAACCATTTATTTGCCGCAAGTCGTCGCTGAGCTCCGAGAAACCAACCCACAACGACGAATCATCCCCCACCAAGACAATGCAAGTTCGCACACAGCTCGCAAGACAATTGAATTATTAACGCAACAAAACGTCGAATTGTTAGACCATCCTCCGTACAGTCCCGACCTAAGCTCCAACGGATTTCTTTCCCTTTTCGAAAATCAAAAACGGATTGTATGCTCAAAGGTTCCAGTTCTCAGAAGAGGCAGCCGATGCCTTCTAAAATGCAATTTTGACTACCAACAAACGAGTGGAATAACTGCTTCCGGAGTTGGTTCAAGCTATATATGCAAGATATCCTGCAGACAATGACATATGACGCTTTTAATTAATAACCATATGTTATAGACATGTAATGGCCTATTATAGAAAAAACGCATAAAATGTGGATACTCATATTCAAATTTGCTACTTACCTTTCTCATACTATAACTACTTAAAAGTAGTTCTAAACATTTAGTGTTTTATCCAACACCTCCTAATAATAGACCTATAACTATGGCGATTTTAAATCAATTATGTAGCTTATAACTCACTAGTGAGTTAAAAACATAATTTATCTCACTAGTGAGTTAAAACAAGGTGAAATTTAGATTGCATAGAGACATTCAAACTGCTATAATATTAACACATTTATATTAATTCTAAAGGGAATTGCAATAGCAACTAATTAACATTTACATTAATATTAAAGTTGAAGGAAATCCTCTTTGTATCTGACTCTGCATTCAGGTTATTCGAATTTAGAGTTATACTAGAAGACGTATTTGAAGTATCCTGAACAGAAATTTGATAACCAGAAGTCGAGGACGTTAGACTGTCTGGACCTTGTATCTTTCTGGCTATATCAGTCTTGTTGGATACTGAATCTTGTATATAACCTTCTGCCACAGTGGACGATTTCCACCCACCATGTCGTTTAACTGTTGTAATATCAGCTCCTGCGTTTGCCAGAAGAGATGCTGACGAACGTCTCAGACTATGTCCTGTATATAATTGAGCTTCTGGTAGGTTCAGGAAAGATGCAACTTTCTGAGGTATCTTAGAAATGGTGTTAATTCCAACTGGCTGGATAGTGCATTTTTCTTTCTTGTAATTTAGGAACAATCAGCCATGTGGAATACCTTTTGATCTCATACAGACATATTTTCTGTAGAGGTCAAGAATAACTGTTGTAAATCCTTCTGCCATAACAGTGAAACTTCTAGATACGTTTGTCTTTGTGTCAGGTATCGAAACATACAAGTATCCTCCTTTATCTTCTATATCGTCAACTTTCAGCTTAGTTATATATAATAATATATAATATATATAATAATGAATAAATATTTTGAATTAAGTATAAGAAAATAAATAATACCTTCATCATCAAATATTTATTGTTAGGAGCCTCATTCAGAAACGTCTCTATATGTAGCCTCTCCAAGATTTTCGCCTTTTTGGACTTGTGGGTTCTTGCCTCACTCTTCAAATAGGAAATCAGTTTTTCGTATTTCGATATGTCACTATTTATATACACTTTCAAAGTACTTCTTAACATGGAATACTTCGTCCACAATGAAGAAAGTGCTATTTTCCTTCTATAAATATGGAAATACGCCAGCATAACTTCTTCGTTAATTCCAGTGATACTTTGCTGTTTTCTCCATTCTTCAAAATGACGAAATTCTTTGTCGTAATTATCCTTCGATTTTTTTTGGCAGTAATTTATAACATGCTGCTTGAGCTTCTTTCTTAACTTCAAGCGGAATGAAAACAGCCTCTTGCAACTCTTCCATTACCATCAACTTTTAACTGCAGTATTATTAATCAATCACTAATTTTGTTTGCTTGTTGATTTGCATTATTTATTCTCCATAGTAACTGCATTACTGTATATGAACTTTTTGCATTAGTCGTTTATAATTTAAATTTGACATGGACGTCAAATTTATAATTTAAATTTGACATGGAACTTCAAATTTATAAAACATTAAAAGCCATTTTGAATGGATCTTAGGAGGTGTTGGATAAAGTTTTGTATTGCACACGTGTGTTAATTACAAATAAGTCACTTGAGAAAAGTAGCTCACGAGTCCGCTAGGACGAGTGAGCTACTTTTACTACTTACTAAACATTTTCTCGCGTGACTTATTTGTAACATAACACACTTGTACAATAAATAACTATAAACTTTTCTTGTATAATATAAAAAAAACATTAAGTTTGTATGTTAGATTGCACGCTCTGCTCTGTTTTGTAATGAATATAATGAAATAAAATATTTAAAAACAAGTAGGTAATTTAATGTATGATATTTATACATTATTTATTATATTTATTATTATCACAAATGTTTGTATTGAATAATTATCATATCGCGTAAAACGTGCAATTGTTTATTTACATTTTGTCAAGCGTGACAAATAAAATTATTGAATATAATTTTCAGATTTATTTTAGTTTTATTGTCATTTTAATAATCGAAAAATGATTTTACAAATAACTCGAATACCTATTAGAGTAATATTAGGAAAAAAATGTGTTTTATCTATATTTTCAACGCTCCAAAAGCGGTCGTACGCAGAGCTGGGTAAAATGCCTGATTTTTTGAAGGATGTACCAAACGTTTCAAATCCATCATTTTATGATATGGTCCAATATAACTTTCATAAAGCCAGAGTTATAGTGGAAGATAAACTAATAGACTCTCTAAAAAATATTAAAGGACAACCGCCTATGGATTTAACTACCCGCAAACAAAAGGTGAAAAATATCATGTCGTATTTAGAAAAAGCCGATGCAATGTTAGAACTAAATTTTCCTGTTAAAAGAGACGATGGTTCGTATGAAATGATTCAAGGCTACCGTTGCATGCATAAATGTCATAAGATGCCTGTCAAAGGTGGTATAAGATACGGTGTTGGTGTCGATAGAGATGAAGTGTTTGCTTTAGCAACCCTTATGACATATAAATGTGCGACTGTAGGCTTACCATACGGAGGATCTAAGGGTGGTATTAATATCGACCCTAGAAAATATTCTGTTAATGAATTAGAAAGGATAACTAGAAGATATACAATTGAATTAGCTCGAAAAGGGTTTATAGGGCCAGAATTAGATGTCCCAGCACCTGATATGGCAACTGGTGAAAGAGAAATGTCTTGGATGGCCGATACATACCATAAAACATTTGGATACAGAGATTTGAACGCACAGGGTTGTGTTACAGGAAAACCAATTAATCAAGGTGGTATTCACGGACGAACAGCTGCAACTGGTCGCGGAGTTTTCAACTGTATTGACCAACTCGTTAACAGCGAAGATTTCATGAAAATGGTTGGTTTAAAAACTGGATGGAGAGATAAGACATTTATCGTACAAGGTTTCGGAAATGTTGGACAACATACAATGAGATATTTTACACGAGTTGGTGCTAAATGTGTGGGCGTTATGGAATTAGATGGTAGCGTAATAAATCCTCAAGGTATTAACTTTGCCGATTTGCAAAACTACAAGCTAACCAAAGGCACGATTGTCGGTTTTCCCGGTGCACAACCATATAAAGGGAAAAATTTAATAACTGAAGCATGCGACATACTTATACCTGCAGCTGGAGAAAAACTCATAACAAAGGAAGTTGCGGCTGATATGAAAGCCAAAATTGTAGCTGAGGGAGCGAATGGGCCGATAACTCCATCAGGTGATAAGGTGTTATTGTCGAAAAATGTACTTATACTTCCAGATTTATTTGCAAATGCTGGTGGTGTAACAGTTTCATATTTCGAATGGTTAAAAAATATTAATCATACATCGTTTGGTCGTCTCACTTTTAAATATGAGCACGATTCTAATTATATGTTGCTAGGATCTGTACAAGAATCATTAGAAAGGCATTTTGGACAAGACGGAGCTAAGAAGATTCCTATTGTGCCATCAGAAGCTTTTATGAAAAGAATAGCCGGAGCTTCGGAGAAAGATATAGTTCACTCTGGCCTAGCGTATACTATGGAAAGATCTGCACGTACATTAATGAATACCGCTAAAGAATTTAACTTAGGAACAGATTTTCGCGCGGCAGCGTATGTCAGTTCTATTGAGAAGATATTTCATACTGTGAGTGAAGCTGGTCTAACTTTTTAATTTTTAAACCTTTATCTGTGATATTTCATTTTATGTTCTATCACATTTGTTAGTATTTATTAATATAATTCTCTTTATGTACTTATATTTACAAATATATTATATTTTCAAAAAAGTGTTGTTAATTCGAAATTAGGGAATAATTACTTGTAGTCCTTTTAATTTATTTACTTTCCCAAACGCGATATAACAGCTGTTTTTTTAAATTCATACTCAAAGTAAGTTACGAAATGTACATTGTGAAGAGTACCACACCACAAATTCTAGATAACTTTATTTTACAGTCAATCATAAACACAAAGAACTAGTTTGCAGTTTCAAATTTATTTATGTTCGTACGATGATTGCTACAAAGTAATGCAAGTATGTATATATTTACAATAAATGATCGAAATTCCCACCATCTGCTTCAAGACACTACTGATGTCTTAGTCTAATACTGTTGACAACATTTTGCAGCATATGGCTATTGATTTCATTCATTTTTTCCGATATTCTGTGGCGTAGTTCATCCAAGTCGTGTTTGGCTGTCCAAAATTTGAGTTCTTTATATACGGCCACAAAAAGAAGTCATATGGAATGAGGTCACACAATGTCGGTGGATATGGGTGTATATTGCTACTAATAATGCGATTGTAAAAAAATTCCCTTATAATGTTTAAGGTTTCATGTGATGTGTGGGTTGTGGCTCCGTGTTGTTGAAAATACCCAAATTGTAATTCATCGTTGTGAATTTCATCAAAAAATCGCCTTAAAATCTCTTCGCGATATCTTTCTGCATTCAAAGTGCCTAAAAAATTAATTGTTAATGTTTATTATAACAACATTATTTGTTTTTTACCTTCAAAAAAGTATGTTCCAACTATTTTACGCCTGAAACTGCTGTCCAGATGCCTACTTTTTGCAGATGAAGTGGAACCTCTTCGATGAAATTGGGTTTCTCGGTACTCCACATACTCATGTTTTGTGAATGAATATAGTCTTATAAATAACATCACATCTCATCTGTAAAAGAAGTCGTTTCCAAGAAGTCATTGTTAACAACATTTAGAAACCATCGGCAATATGTGACACATTTCGAATAATCAGTATCAATAATGTAATTGTTGGACGGCTAACATACGGCAGGAATACAATTTCAAATTCTTCTTTAATATTTTTGATTAAGTACTGGTAGCTAATTCAATCTAATTTGTCCTACTAGTTCGATTGCCTCCACGGTTCTCCTTTTAGGCCGTCCACTTTCTTCTTAACGTAAAATGGAGCCAGTATCACGAAGCAGTTCAACACAAAGACGCAAGTATTGACGAAAATCATCAAATGGCTATACGGGATTAGGATTCTGCTATTGAAGTTCATCGTAACAATCTCGAGTACAGTACTGCCATTCACCTGCGAAAATATGCCTCGATCATCAAAATTTTTTTTTTGCATTCGGGTTAAGACCATATTCAATAAAAGCAAAACTATGAACTTTGTAGTCAAAATACAAATGACAACTTAAATACGTTTTGACTTTTTATATAACTCAGATATGTTTTGACAGTTAACGTGCAAATAAAGTGTGGCTGGTCCACATTTTCGCAATACCAAAACTATCTTCGAGTATGAATTTCAAAAAACACATTTTATTAGCATCAAAAATATAGTTCATAAAGTATAAGTTTTCAGTTCAAGGCCAAATTCAAAGCATGTGATTCAGAGTAAAATGAAGTCAATATTCAATCGCGGAAGTAACTGTGTGTTATCATAAAATATAAACGTCATGTTTTGCAATATTATCAAAATTTTAGTATGTTACTTGCAATATAACCAAAGAAAGCACATACAAAATCTACATGTCAAAATAATAATAATGAGTAAAGTAGGAACATGAATACATCAATTGTATTGTTTCTTTTCTAGTTTTGTATAAATATATTCTATCCAAGAAAACTATGCGGAAATTATTACTTTAATATTCGAACAAATTATTTTAAATGTTATTTATAATTATAAACACACGAGAATATTCCATCAAAAATTTATTTAAAAAGAAAGATTTAAGAAGATTGGGAATGTATGAATTCATACATGTATAATTTGGATTTACACTTAATTTATATACTGCTTATATTTTAAATAAATTTTAATATATTGGAAAAGACTGTAAAATTTATGTTTGCAACTTCTAGAAAAAGAATTAAAACCTTTTGAGAGTTGTCGATATATGTTTTCAAATTGCATTTAAAATTATACGTAAACGAAAACATTTATATAGTCTACATTTAATATTTTATTCTTTCTTAAGAAAATAATGGTATAATAATTCGTCCTGCAGATAATACAGTCCAAATCTATACATATACAGTTCATAAAGTATAAGTTTTCATTTCGTACTGCCCAAGTGAGGACCGCAAGTTGTACTTTATCTCTTTCTAACACACATGAATACGCGCTGTAATACTACACACGTTTGTCATTTTAAGTTAAGACGTACGTCTTTGAAATATTATATTAAATAAAAAGGGATAGGTTGTCTAGGAGATAGTCTTATGATATTCGGATTGCTGTGAAATTATTTTAATACTGTTGTTTATTGACTTTGTTTCCGGTATTCTGACTTCTTGGTTAAGTAATCTAATTTGAATATCTCGTTTGTCATCAAAAAATTACAAAATCTGTTCTTTTGAGAACAATACTGGTAATAAATAATAATATCAATTAGTGACAATAAGTACGAAATTGTTTGATTATCACTTTGACATTTCTAACCTATTTATCTGACAGAATATTTCTTAGATGCCTGGTAAGCCACTTGGTTCTCAAGCTCAACAGCTTGTATTAAATCTTACAGCCTATTTTGAATTAGAAAAAGAGAATGGTGGTCCAGTTATGTCCATGGATCGTGTTCATGAGGTAATTCACATAATCACATAAGGCAGTTATAAAATTAGTTTTATTTTAGAGGGTAGCACAGGCCCTTAATATTTCTAGTAGAACGGTCTACACTATTAAACATCGTAGCGTTCAGAATCCAGTCTTATCATCTCCTGGCAAAAACAGGTCTTGTAGGAAGCCAAAAACTAAGGATTTACCAGAAGCAACGAAAATGGAAGTTCGAAATACTGTTTATGACATGTATAAAGAAAGTATGTGTTTAACATATTGTAAACATTTATTACAAGTTCAAATTTTTCAGAAAAACATCTTACCTTAAAAACTCTAAGAAATGTTTTGGCAACGAAAGAATTTATTCATACGAGTACAACTTCTTTAGCAATATTGCTTAAAGATATTGGTTTTAAATACAAGAAAGAATGTAACAGAAGAGCACTCACAGAGAAATTAAATATAGTCTGCATGAGAAATGTGTTTTTAAGGGAATATATGAATAACTTAAATTCAACTTTACGTCAGGTTGTGTTCCTTGATGAAACTTGGATTTTTTCAAAAGGGAATAGAATGAAATCCTGGCAAAATGATAATATAAAAAGTGTTAGGAAACCCGAAGGCTATGATGGTAAACGGTTTATAATTATTCATGCTGGCACAGAAAATGGCTTCATTAAAGGAGCTAGTCTGATTTTTCCATCAAAAGCAATCACTGGTGATTACCATGGTGACTTCTTTAAGCAATGGGTAAATCATCAGCTTATACCAAATCTTGGAGTACCATCACTAATAATAATGGATAATGCTCCTTATCATAGTGCTATTCAAAATAAACAACCGAATACCTCCTCAAAAAAAAACAGAAATTATGGAATGGTTGAGAAAAAGAGATATAAGCTATTCACCTGGAATGTCTAAAAACGAGTTAATTCAATTAGTAAAATATCATAAAGAAGATAAAATATTTATTATAGATGAAATAATAAGAGAAAGTGGGGTTCAACGAAACATTACATGATAAAGATCTCGTGGCAAAGTTTTATTTGAATGAAGTATGTTTTTTTCTTACTGGTGGTGGATTTTTTTCTATCGGTAGTGTACTAACCTACAAAATTTTCAAATGTAGTTATCAGAAAATCCTCATGTGTTTGTTAAATATTATCTTCATCTAATAAAGGATAATATGGATTTGGATTGTATTATTATACCATTATTTTCTTAAGAAACAATAAAATATTAAATGTAGACTATATAAATGTTTCTTTTATTAATTTGACAACATATATTTACAACTTTCAAAAGGTTTTAATTCCTTTTCAAAGAGTTACGAACATAACTTTTACATTCTATTCCAATATATTTAAATTTATTTAAAATATAAACAATATATAAGTTAAGTAGAAATCTAAATTATTCATCAAATTAATACATTCCCAATCTTCTTAACCCAGATATAATGCAAGAAAATGATTTCGGTAGGTATGTCATTCTTCCTAATGCAAACATTTTTAACACCCCTGTATTCACTAAGGCTCGTAATATGATATAACGTACCATTATGCTATAACGAAGACTTATATACACGTTTTTGTATTCATAATACTTCGTTACGTTAAATCGCCTGTTAAATGCATCGTTAAAATAACGTGAAGATTTTGGCCAATTAAACGAATCTTTATATTTGTTGTAGATAATAGTGATTTCCGTTTACTGTTTGTTTAATTTATATAAAGATAATAGTATAACATATATTCATAACATAATATACCAATTTCATAGTTTAGCATGTCATCTTCTGAAGATTCAGATATAGAATTTGTGGAGGAAATTCTAGTTGCTATGCCAAGGCCCAGACTTATAAGAGAGCGAAACAATCCCATGGATATGTTTGATAACATAAAAAAAAACAGTAATTTCTTTAGTACCACTGTAATACAAGTTTCAAAAAAGGAACACATAAAATATAAAATAAAAAAATTCATATTCATGATGACAATTTACACAGTTCTATTTCTTGAAGTTTTAATTTGTTGGCTTGCATCTTTTCTTCTATAATGGCACACCTTAATTTTCCTTGAAGAATATTTTCATCCAATTGTGCATTTCGAAGTTGTTGTTCTTGAACTTCAATGGCCATTTCGTACTTTCTTTTTAAATAAATTATGAACAATGTCATTTAAATTTGCATATACGTCACTTGCACTTGTTCTATTTTGAAGATACTGTCTTTTTCTGTTTACAGGTAGCTTTGTGGTATTGTTTATATTTTCATATGCACCACTTTATATTAACAATGCTTGTTTATTAGTTTTGTTATTTGAAACGGATGTACTAGGTACATTATTTTGGGTTTCAAGTGAACTACTTTGTAGTAGTTCCGACTCTTATATTGGCAAATATATATTCACTATTAACACAATTTGGATTATTTTCTTTACTAATACTGGTTAATTCGCTTAACTCAATGATAGCATCGTTGTCAGCTTCTACTACAATATATAGAGGATCTACAATGACAACTAGTTGAATACACCGTAAATATAAACATATAACTTTACCAGACTCTATATTTTTGTGATAGCAAGATTCACTGTCAAAGTTATTGGCATCACATTCGAAATGCTTCTTCAACATGCTTTGGAGACGTTCTCCATTTTCTCCTAGAGTCTTTCTAAACGTCCCTCTACCTGTGAAGTACAGATTAGCCTACATTAAATTTATTAAGTAATGAACTTATATTGTGTAATTTACAAAAATTCACCTAATCATCCGCCTGTTCTTTCCTACTTTTTCGTTTAAAATTATCATAGAATACTTTCAATTGATGTATTGTCCTATGTGGACCGCTATTAGAGCTATTGAAATTACGTGTGATTTCTTCCCATGCTGTTGTTTTACCCTTCGATGTGATGGTATCGGTCCTTTTATTCTCAATAACACCGATATGTGATTCTATAATATCCAGCAAGAGACAAATCTCTTTGTCCGAAAAGTGTTTACCTTTTACACGTTTTGACATCTCCATTTTTGCGATTTGCTGTGATTTGATTACAGTGAAGTATGTTTTTCCCAAATAATTTCGTTAAAATTCCCTAGATCGATAATTTCGTAATGATCTGTTAAAAAATTCTTTCTAACGTTTATGTGCTATTTCATTTAATGACCATTATAATTAAAACGACCATTTCATAATGAACCATTATTCCGTTTTCTGTGAATACGGGCCTAAAGATCTTTCAATACCTATGCATTTCACAATTGATATCTGACTTGAAATATTTCTTTTTAAATAAATTTTTGATCGAATATTATCGTGAGTTTATAATTATAAATAACATTTAAAAAAATTTGTTCGAATATTGAAGTAATAATTTCCACACAGTTTTCTTGTGTTGAAAATATTTATATAAAACTAGAAAAGAAACAATACTTTTGAACTATTCATGTTCCCACTTTACTCATTATTTTGACATGTAGGTTATGTATTTGCTTTCTTTGGTTATATTACAAGTAAAACTGAAATTTTGACAATGTTTGCGAAACATGACATTTATATTTTATGATGACAGACGTTTGTTTCCGCGACTGAATACATGACTTCATTTGACTCCGCAGTACTGATTTGAATCATATGCTTCGAATTTGACCTTGAACAGAAAACTTATACTTTATGAACTGTACACATATATATAATCTAAAACCTTGTTTACCTTAAGGTGTAAGGTTACTACATATTGTTATGTAAAGTTTACAAATTTTAAAATTCCTTGTCCTTTTTCTTTTTTCTTTGTTTCTGTGATTGCCGATATATCGAGAGTTGTGATGTCGAATTCAGTTCTTGTTCTTTTGCACTTAGTCTTCTGATGTTCCATGTTCGCAATCTCATAACTTTAGTGTTTGTGTGTCGTTTTTTTGTTCTTTATAGAAACTTCTTGGTTATAGGCCGATATTTTTATGTTTTCTAGAATATGTCGTCTATATTGTTCATGTGTGTTCTTATTCTTGTTCATTAGCTGTGTTCTCGTCATTAAATGCTGGTACGGGACTAGTTTTTTGGGTTTTGCGCTTTATTTTCAATTTTTAGTTTCTGCTCGTTTACGTCCAATTTCATTTCCTTATCATTAATTACCAATTTTTGGTATCCCACTCTCACTCTGGCTCCTTTACTCTTTTCCTCTCTTGCTGTGTCTCTGATCTTTTTCTGTATTCCTCTTTCCTTTTGGGTTAGCTCAGAATTAATAAATATATATTTTTTTAATAAATATATTTTTTCCTTTTAGTTTTCTTTTAGGATTTCTATCTTGCCCGACCATTTTCTCACTTCCACAACATACCTATTTTGTCTAATCTTGATTGCTTTATTCACACCTGCCCTTACTCCTTCTCTATTAATTTTTCTGGTGCTTTCTTTATAGTATCTTCCTTCTCAGTATCGATCACTATACCAGTTATTATTAGATTATTACGAATTTTATCCCTCTCCAGTTTTTCTAGTTAATACTCTATTTCCTTTAACCTAGCTGTCAGTTTTGCTTTTTCCTCTTCCCAGTACTTTCTCGTCTTGATAATTTCTTGTTTCATATTTTTCATTTCCTCAGTCTTCTGCGTAATGTCTGTCCTTACTTCCTTCAAATCATCTTTAATTTCTTTAATATCGCTTTTAATTTCAATTCTAATGTCCCCTATAACTTTTCTAAATTCTTTTCTAACTTCTATTAACATTTTTTTTGATCTCTTACATCTCAGACTGCTTATTTTCTTCAACTTTAGTAGGTGTTCTTGGAGTTAACTTACTTCTTTGCACTATTTTCTGTGATTCCTTTTCTGGTTTTGCTTCACTTCGTCCTTTCTTCCTTTCCTATTCATGAAGCTATTCCCGGTTTGTAACTACTTTAGGTAATATTCTTCTTTTTTTTTGTTACTTATTTAATATTACCTGTATCGGTCGCTTCGTTGCGTGAAAGCGCGACCGACTTCTCTCTTAGCACGGGATCGATTTTCGAGGAATGATTGGCTTTATTGGCGAAGTGTGCAACAGCACGTCTTCCAAAATATCATAGCCGTTCTTTTCATGTAATTCTACGTCATTTTGATGTATGACCGATGATGACCGATACATCAAAATTACGTAGAATGACATGAAAAGAACGGCTATGATATTTTGGAAGACGTGCTGTTGCACACTTCGCCAATAAAGCCAATCATTCCTCGAAAATCGATCCCGTGCTAAGAGAGAAGTCGGTCGCGCTTTCACGCAACGAAGCGACCGATACATCAAAATTACGTAGTTCTTATTAATTTATTTAATACCGCTGTTTGAAATTTAAAATTTACGCAGTTATTTTTCTTTTTTTGTCCAATTAAATTTAACCATTCCCGATGATTCTCCTAAAAACCGTTTCTTTTTATATCAACTTGTTTCTTTATTTTTCTATGCACATACGTTTATTTTTACTTTGATTTTTAACGTTAGTTTTTCTTTCTTATCTTTCTGACACCTCGAAAAAAGTCAAGGACCTGGTCAACCTATCGAAGACCTTGACCTCTATCAGTGTCTGTTACCTTTCTCGAACAGTATTTTTATTTAAAACTCTTGCTAATTTAGAGCTATCACACCTTTTTTTATGTCTAATTTTACTCTAAACTTTTTATCCTAAGCATGCACTAACTTTTACTAAATGATTGCTCGTAATCTCCCATTTAATGGGTTTAATCAAGGAGCTCACTTTGAACGCGTGTATTCACATCGATATATCGTTTAGAACCAAATCCATATTATCCTTTATTAGATGAAGATTATATTTAACAAATTTTGCAAGTTAGTGCACTCCAATAAAACAAACAAACTTCGTTCTAATAAAACATTGCCTCGAGATCTTTATCATGTAATGTTTTTTTGAACCAGTGGCAGTAATTTCTTTGCTGCTTCAAGTATGTGTATGCAAATGATGCATATTTATGGCAGTATTAATGTTACCATATACCTTCTATAAAACATAAATACAAAAATATTTAATTATACATGTCAAACAGTATTCGAACTTTCGTTTTAGTTGCTTCTAGTAAATCTTTAGTTTTTGGCTTCTTACAAGACCTTCTTTTGCCAAGAGACGATAATACTGGAATGCTACGATGTTTAATAGCGTAGACCGTTCTACGAGAAATATTAAGGGCTTCTGCTACCCTCGAAAATAAAACTTATTTTATAACACTGCCTTATCTAACTGATTATGTGAATTACCTCATGAACATGATCGATAGACACAAATAGTCCACCAATTTCTTTTCCCGTTCAAAATAGGCTGTAAGATTGAATACAAGCTGTTGAGCTTGAGAACCAAGAGGTTTACCAAGCATCTAAAAAATATTCTGTAAAATAAATATGTTAGAATTGTCAAAGTGATAATCCAACAATTTCGTACTTATTGCCACTAATTAATATTACTATTTATTGTCAGTATTGTTCTAAAGAGAACAGATTTTGTAATTTTTGATGACAAACTAAATATTCAAATTAGAAGAATGCTTAACCTACCGGAAAAAAAAAGGTCAATAAACAACAATATTGAAATAATTTGACAGCAAACCGAATATCATAAGACTATCTCCTGGACAACTTATCCTTTTTATTTAATATAATATTATATATATATAATATTCATGTGCCTTAGAAAGAGATAAAGTATAATTTGCGGTTCACACTTGGGCAGTACCAACTGAAAACTTATACTTTATGAACTGTACTTAAAAAACGACTTAGTTATAAAATGGCAAATTTTATTTGATACCTGTGGACTCTATGAAACTCATACACTAGAATTTTGTACAATGGGCAACATGAGAAATGAGAGCAAGTCTTAATAGCGAATTTAGCATTATTTAATTGTTAATAATGGTACTCTCAATGTATTAATGTATGTATTTCTATAGTAACAAGTGAAATAATGTGACCATATTCTGAACAATTTGCCTTTTAATTTGTCAATTTTACATTAAAATGTACTACGTGTTTAACATTACTCATACAAATAAATTAATAAAAATAAAACTAATACAGTACAGCTTCATTGGGCGGAATGCATAAAACCAAGTACAAAAAAACTAGTACATGCTAATACTTCAAGTATGTACAACATTTTTGAAGGTTCTACTACTGTCGTGAGCCAAAAAATCCGGACAGTGTCAAAATTGTTATGTCAATTTCCTTTATTTTTTAGCGTTGTAATTTTGACGATATTTGATTAACTCGTCAAACTATGTATCATTGTTGCTAATTCAAAATTGAAAATGCCGCATCTTTCGAAAACTGATAAAGCCAGACTTGTCACTAGTTTGAAAAATGGGAAATCATTAAGAAGTGTATCGGTTCAATTTAATATTGGTAAAAGTTCAGCCGCAAGAATATATAAAAAAATGGAGGGAAGAGATAATTTAAATCGGAAAATAATTTCCGGAAGTAACAAAATTTCGAATACGCAGGAAGACGAAACATTAATTACTGAGATTAGGCACAACACCTTCAAAACATTAAAAGAAGCTATAAGAACAACACAATTTCCTGTCTCGTCTTGTAACACAATGGTTACAAGAGAATGAAATTTAAACTTGAGATATCCAGCCCTACAGTCCTTATCTAAATCCCATTAAAAATGTATTGGGATTAATGAGATAGAGCTTCTACCCAGGAAGAATTTTTGGAGATTGTTCAAAATACTTGGAATCAAATTTCTATAAATGTTGTACAAAATATTGTCGCTTCAATGTCTACAAGATTAGATGCAGTTAATAATAACGGTGGAACGACGACATACTAATTATTTTAATGTAATAATTATTTTAATTTAATAAATAATCATTCTCTATCGTTTTTAGTAATTTTTATTTACATTTATTTTAAAAATGTTTAATAAATGTCAATAAGACACACATTTTTGACAATTCCTGACTTACTATTATGAGTAAAGATAGCCACTTAAGTATTCACAATTTAAACCCACGCAGAAACAGTGTCCCGTTTTTTTGCTCACGACAGTAGATTAACGAAGCATTTACTAGTCTTCGAAGCATATATCGAATTTAAAAGAAAATGGTACAGTCATATTTTAATCGGTATAAATTAGACTGCGTGAATGTAGGTGTATATATTAAATGAAGGCGTAAAATTTAAATATCCAAACAACGTATAAGTGTTTAATAACATAATTGTCAAAAATGACTTTTGCCTGTTACTACTATCTTAAATACGTTAGCAACCTCACAACACTAAAATATTTAAAAATTGACTTTACATATAACTTCACTGCTATACCACTTTTTTTTTAATTAGATAGTAGGTGTTACATAGAAGAAGGTACTACTCTTTAGAAGTATCTAGTAGTTTAGTAGTATTTACTCCAGTTTAAGTGAAGTTGGTGATTGGGAAACTTCGGCCACTGCAAATTAAATACTTTTTTTTTAAATGGCAGCTTTTTATGAATGTGCGTCGTAGAAAAGTATATAAACAAAAAAGGGGATACAATGATGATATATAGGGTGAATTTTTTCCGATGTTTAGCATGGGGATCTTGGAAGCTAGCGGAGATAGAGAGACAATTAAATGGGAAAAGAATTGCAGTTTTACGAGCTTAATTTAATGAGCTTTTTGTTTTATGGAAAAAATGCATGGCTAACTAGATATATCGCAATTTTTTATCCGGCGCCTATATCTCTGTTATTATTGACTTTAGAATTGGCTTAATAATACTGTATAACCGAATTTTTCATTTAAGGTATAATTTCTGAGTTATGACATAAACTTGGATTTTTGTCTAATGGAAACCATAGTCGGCCATGACTTTATAAAAAAGGCCTTCTTTAGACGATTCAAATGATCTAACACTTTACATAGTTATTTTTATAAATAAACAAATTATGACCGTTTCTTTCTTTTAATTTTCGAACTGCTCTAGTAGTATGTTATGAAAACAATGATTAATTTAATAATAATGCAAATGACAATTATTGACATTCAGTTTCTAATTATTGTCAATTGAGGTTTCGTCAAATATCAATATGAATTCTTCTAATCAGGAAAAGCGTGATATGATGAAGTGTTATATTTTGTGCCACAAAAATGCCATACAAACTGCGCAACAGTATTTCGAACAGTCGTTTGATCGTCGCCAGCCTTCTCTATCTACCTTTAAGAGACTCTATGATAATTATGATTCTTTCTGTAAACCAATAAAGATTGCAAGAGGTATTAATGAAGAGGCAGAGGTAAACGTATTGGCATGTGTAATGCAAAATCCATGGATTTCAACCCGAAAAATTTGAACGGATGCAGGCACGTCACGTACTGTTGTACGAGTACTGAAGAAGCATAAGTTTCATCACTATAAAATATCAGTTGTACAAACACTGCACCCTGATGATTACAATAAGCGCAATGATTATTGTACTTGGTTTGCTAACATGTGTGAAGCTGACCCACTTTTTAGATTCAATGTTTTATGAACAGATAAACACAAATTACAAACTACGGCATGTTTAATAGACACAACGAAAATTTATGTATGCAAGAAAATACGCATCATGTTGATTAGAGGAGAGTTAGATTTGGATTTAATGTTTGGTGCGGTATTATTGGTTCAATAATTCTTGGTACCCACATTTTTTATGGTCCATTAACAGGTGATCGTTATCTTCAGTTTCTACATAACGACTTTGATAATATGTTAGAAGAATTACCCTTACAAACAGTGGTAAGCTCGAATGGTTTCAAGACGATGGGGTCCGACCACATAATCAGCTAAAGGTAAGAAATCATCTATATCATATATTCCCGAACAGATGGATAGGAAGAAACGCGCCGGTTACATGGCCTCCCCGATCCCCCGATCTGCCCGCTTTGGACTTTTATTTACGGGAAATGGTAAAATATAGGGTGTATAAAAAGACGTCCGCCACATTAGATGACCTTAGAAAAGCTGTAATAGAAGTTTTTAATAATATTGATGCACAGTCCGTCAGACAAGCAACAAATTCAGTTTTAAAAAAGTGTGACTTGTGCATTAAAAATAATGGTGGACTTTCGAAAATTTTTAGTCTTAAAATAGTTAACTAACTTTAAATATATTGCTTTGGTACTACTCTATTTATATTACAATTTCCTTGTTACTTAATTTATTCATTAATCATTTTGTTTATAATTTCGAAATTAAAAGAATATTTTTATTAACTAAACTGAATTTTATTACACGCGATGTGAATCTATTCATTGTTTTCATCGCATAGTACTAGAGCAGCTCGAAAATTAAAGGAAAGAAACGTCCATAATTCGTTTATTTACAGAAATAACTATATCAAGTGGTACATCATTAGAAACGTCGAAAGAAGGCCTTTATTATAAAGTCATGGCTGACTATGGTTCCCATTAAAAAAAACAAAAGTTTGTGTCATAACTCAAAAATTATAGCTTAAATGAAAAATTCGGTTATACAGTGATATTAAGTATATAATTACTTATAACTTTTGTCTTCACATATTTTTGCTAAAGTCAATAATAACAGAGATATGGGCGCCGGAACAAATAGCCAAAAAAATTTTTTTACGATATATCTAGTTAGCCATGCATTTTTTTCCAAAAAAACAAGAAGCTCATTAAACTGAGCTCGTAAAACTGGTTTCCGATATCCCCATGTTAAACATCAGAAAAACACCCTGTATAAAGTAAATTATTTAGGTAATTATCATAAATTCTGTAGTCTTATGATATCTATATATTTTGTTTAATTTGTATAAAATCAAGTTACTTCACATTTTGGTATTTCAGGTTCAACAGAGAGAATGTAGAGTCACTTGCAAATTATTTTCTTGATGATCATGATGAGCTCGTAGAGATAGAGGTAGAGCCTCCTCACCCACTCGAGAAATGCAAGTCTTTTTGAGAAGCTTAGGTGATTCTAGTAAAGGAATTGTAAAATTTGGAAAGTGTAAATAAGGTTTTTTTTTGCAGCGATTATAGATTTCAGCAAGGAGTTGGCGTTGATATAGATGTGAACCAAAATACTGTTTCCAGAATCTTGGTAACAGTATCTAAAGCAATTTACTCGAAAAAAAGTATGGATAATATTTACTAACACTAGCGAATTGCTTGACGTTGTTATCAACGAGTGGGCAAATATCCAGCGAATGACCAATGTTATAGGTGCTATTCATTGTACCCATGCAAAAATAATAAAACCATCTCGTCACGGTGATGAATATGTGAACAGAAAAGGGGTATATTTAATAAACGTTCAAGCTGCTTCTAACGCCAGAAAAATATTTACTTATCGATGCATCTTGGTCAGGCTCCGTGCACGATAGTCGAATTTGGCGAAAATCCGTAGTGCATCGAATTATGTATAATAATGTGCAAGAAGCATCTTTGTTAGGTGATGAAGGATATCGTATTGGACCGTGGTTGCTGACACCATTTAAAATTTCAACAACACCTATTCAAAAAAATTATAATTTAATTCATGCGAAAGAACGTTGTGTCATAGAACGCTGCTTTGGTCAGTTGAAACGTCGTTTTCCAATGCTCCACTATACTTTTCACCTGAAAACTGAAAAAATTCCAAAATATTTTGTGAGTACATTTGTATTTTGCAATATAGTTAAACATCTGCGAGATCCATATCATGACTTTGATCCAGTTGAGATTGAACTACAGCATCCGAATGAATTAATACCCGATGGTCAATTTCTTTACGTAAACAGGTCTCCTGTAGTTGAATCAGCGACTCCTCCTTCGCAGCTGCTTTAGTACCTTCAGGTGCCGTGGCTCTAACTTGTTTGGAAACAGATTTGGAATTGAGGAACTCATCTTCATCTTGTAAGGAAATCCCAGCCTCATCGATTATACCGGCCTGACACGCACCTGGTACCGTTCTTGATTTTTTGTGTTATTCTTTTATCAAACAAAATTTGATAATCTTCAAGAAGAGTAACAAATAACAATTGTTCATTTTTGCCCTGACCTAACTCTTTTGTCGATTCGGAAACAGAAGAGTCGCTCATACTTGTATAACTTTCACAAAATTTTAATAGTTTAAGATTGAAAATGTGAATGCGCCAATGCAAGTATTGATGGAAAAACGAGTTGTAACACGTTTGTGGTGACACGTGATGCGCACGTCGTAAGATAGTAAATACATCAATTCAGTAGTAGGTAATTCTGTTTTGCTGTACAGCGTGTATGTTCTTCTCAGGTGAAGCAGATACTTCTATGTAAAAGAAAATGCAAGAAAGTAGATACTTTCTGGTTTGCGGACCTCTTTCGCGGAGGTTGAGCTACCCACCAGGCGCGTCCCTAGGTGACGGATAAGGGGACGGTATACTTCGAACATCGGCATTTAAACATGCACCGAAATTTTGTAAATTATAGGAATTCTCTGCATAAAAACTAGTAGCTTCCAACCATGTTCCCCATCTAGTTATTATTGGAGAAGGAGGCAGTGACAAAGATGGAAGTTTTTCCCTGTCAAGAGCTACTCTCAATGGTGCTTTTCTGAAAACTTTTTTTAAACCGGATACAAGTCTATCAACTTACAGAAAGGTATCTCTGAGGAAGCAAATCCTAATATGCTGCATATTATTTGTGTAGCACATGCTCTCCACAGATTTTGTGAATATATCAGAGACAATTTCAGAAAAATGTATTTCGCAGCCCAGGCTTACAAATAACTATTGTTTTGCAGTTGGATTAATTAATTGTTAGTTATCTAAAAAAATATGGAAAGAAACTAAATCAAGTCAAATAAATAGCAGTTAATAATAGCACTAGATAATATAATTGACAATATGCAGACAAATAAGTATTTAGAAAAATCATCTCTAACGTTTTTCCAGTATTACAGAAGAAAAAAATACACTAAAATATACTGGCAAACCTAATGAAGATATTTCAAAATATTTACAAAAACTGAACACGGTATTCAAAACAAATAATTACAAATGTATACAAATACATTAAAAACAATAAAGATAAAAGATATTAAGGTAAGAAATCTGGAGTCTATAACGTGTGTCAGTGAAACAGCAAGATTATTTGAAAAATATATTGCTGGGCATTGTTCTTCCTTTAAGAATAAAAACAAGATTCTACTTTGCCAATTATTTAATAGCAAAAACCCATACATTCAATAATTATTTTTAAACTCTACATGTAGAGAATAAAGGCATATAATTTAGTTTACTGGAAAACTTAGAAATTAATAAAGTAAAACAATCACAAATGTTACTTAGTCATCATTAGATTCAAATAACTCACCCTTGTTAAATGTATCCATTTAAAGCGAATGTTTAGTATAATTATAATAAGAATTCTCATTTAATCCACTAAATTTATATTAGTAAACTTAGGTTTCCGAATAGCATAACAGTAGGGGCTGACCAACATCTTAAATATTATCGTTTATTGCATTTTTATACATTACGGATGTTAGAAAAGATTGTCGGAGGTGCAATAAGCTATTGTGTTGTGTTTATCTTTTTATTTTTGTTCTCTTGTATTTTATTTTACTTTCATTTTCTTTATATCATGCCTTTTTTGAACAAAAAATACAAATATTGCATAATTGTAGTAGTCAAAGAACAACTGTAACTGTATCCAACTATCTTCCACGTAAAAACGTTGCAGCGCTGTATGGTATTCCCACAAGCGCGGTGCGACCGGACTATACTTGCAAGTTGAGAATGCGATTTGATATTTTTAAAATTATAAGTGAAGATTCCCAACTTACAAAATTTTAAAAAAATTCCAGCGTCGTCAGTGAGTAGTCCGCCATAGAACATACTTAGAATTATGTCATGTGTCTTAGAACACCCTTCAAAGCTTCGATTTTTGGTTTTTAGCATGTACCTTGTTAATAAAAACAGAGAAAATATTAATATCAAACATCAAAGAATTGGGTCCTTGTTCATGATGTTGATGTTGTGTTCCTCGTTAAACGCTTTGATTTATACCTATTGAGGATGATAACTTAGTTGTCGAAATATGTATTTATAATATGAATATTAATGTGGTAAGAGGTTCTTTACCATCTTTTAAGTATTTTCTTAGCCACAGTCTCGAAAGAAATACTTTCGGATTGGAAGATTAATAATTTAAAAAATTAAAATTCAGCATAATAAATTATAGAATATATTTAAATTGTCCACTAGGGCTGGGCGATACCGACGTTTTCGGTGTCGGGTACCGATTCCAATCGAGGTATCGATACTTAGCGATTTATCGGGTCTGTGCACGGTATCGATTCTGAGTACTGGAATCGGTAAAGTATCGATAGGTATCGATGCTTTGGAATGAAAACTTTGGAATCGATACCTTATAATCGATACCTTCGTTATCTGAGGTATCGAGGAGTCGATACCAGTTATGGTATCGGGTACTGGACGATGTATCGATACTTCGCCTAGCCCCATTGTCCACTACTTTCCTTCAAAGATTTTGTCCACCTTGGTCAAATATATTTTGCAGTATGAGATTATATCTAATATCATTAACTTTCTGTATAAGTTTATTTTGCAGATCTACACAATTTTGCACTGGTATTTGGTAAATTATTTTTTTTTAAAGGCTATAGAAAGAAATCACACTGTGTAAGATCACAAGTTCTTGGAGGAAATTCATGTTCGCTGTTCAAACTAATTAAACAATTTCCAACTAACAAACAAACAAAAAAGTTAATAGAGTCCGTAACTCAACTGTTTCCGACATAGTCTATTTTATTAAGACAAATATTCCAAAGAATTTCTGATGACAATGTACATGAAATAAAAGATAATTTAAAGTAAAACTAATGAAATTACTCTACATGTCCGCCGTTCATTTCTAAGCCTGCTTCACGCCTCTCTGTAAAGGATCAGCGCACCCTTTGAAAAATTCCTGGATTCCTCCATATTTTTAATTCGCGAACAGCTGCTCAATAAAATTCGTGAGTAACTCAATAAAATACCACTCGTATTTTAGTCGATTAAATAAACGTGCTTTCAGATACTAATTACATAATCAAACAAAAAAATGTCTTACTTGAGTGCCACATCAACAAATGCCAGGTTTTTGCTAATTAATCATAAAAAGAAATTTAATTTAATTCTGTATATTTTTAATTCTCTTGAAATACAAATGTATATAGCAACAGCTGACTGTTTTTTCTTTTTTTATAAAAAGTTAGTATACGGTTCATTTTGGTTTAAATGTGCAGCTGTTTCTGATTTCCGAAATAATGAATGAGTATGAAGTGAAATATTATTTATCGACATGATTTTGTGAATAAAATCGACAATTTAAAAAGTTTGGTGTAACAATAAGTTTATACATGGGTATTTTGATACATGTGTTTGACAATATGAGAATTTACGTAAATTACAAGACGGAATCATAGAACAGACCCCTTCTATACCTGCTACAATTATTAGGTAAGTTTTATTGGAATTTAAAGTTTAATTATTTATTAAACATACTATAATATTCGCACATTTTAAGAAGTTTAAATTAAATATCGATCCTTTGCTGATATAACTAGTACTGATACATTAATCAATATTACAGACACTAAGAAAAGATATAAACTAAAAATACTACTTAATGAAAATTATTTAGATACATTTTTCAAACAAATGTTACTATAGTCAAGTTATTTCTAATCTTGGGAAGTTAAACTATGACAGTATTTGCAAGTACAATTTCAGATGGCTTTCTGTTCAGTAAATGTTTGAACTAATTAATCAAGATAGATTGTAGCACATCTATCTTACTAATAGCTTATTGAAGATTAGACTGATTGATTTTCTCTTGGAGATTTCAATTGCAGTAAATGCAGTTGTTCTACTTGAGGAACTAAATACAACTGATGATCTATATAAAATGACTTGAAATGAATGTCTACTTACTTTGATTCATAATATGTTATTTATAATGAAGTTAGTGCAATTTTATATAATCAACACAATATCTCCGAATTCCAAAACTGAATGAAATTCACATAGATTTCAATACATTTAAGTAATGTTGGTTGCATATACCTAGGGTGATATATATAAATTAAAATATTTCACGATTCTTGTGTGAAAATAGTCGATGTTTGTTTTATAAGTTATAATAATTAATATATTACATTGATGTTTTTATGCAAAATTTTATTTGACTACAAGAGATTTTGATTCCTATACTTAAAAATAAAAAATGAAGCCTTCTTCCATTACTAGAAATAAAGGTTCGCTGAAGTTGCTTTTATATATTGAAAATAAACACTAATATATATATATATATATATATATATATATATATATATATATATATATATATATTAAATAATGTCAATATAAATCTAGAGATGCCACAAATATGTACTATATCAATATTTTATTCGAAATTTTACAAAATACATGTATAATAATAATAAGAATAAGTACCTAATCTAAAAAATGTAACTCTTTGTATTTATATTTGCCTTTATATAGTATTGTAAACATTTAGAACTAAATTTTTTTCCAAATTCTCAACTAAAAATTATCTTCTGAATATGCTGAAAAACTTCACTCAACTTCAACTGATGTAATTGGTGCAAACTTATATTTGCAGATAATTGATGGACTCATCTCAATAGTTTAATCGAAGTTTCCTTGCAGCACACTGGATATTCTACTAAGCTGACTAAAGCTCTCGTTTTTCTCTCGAACTTGTGTTAATTTAATTTTGAACAGCTCTCCTATGGTACCTCTCATATTATAAATTTTATTCTTGAAACTTTGAATTAATTCTATCGATTCACTGGTTCAACACCTTGAGTTTCAAGTTTTCATAGTGTTTCACTAATAAAATCATAGTTTGCTTTGATAAAACTAACTCTTGGCGTATTTGCGGTTTATTTAGTATATCTTTGCAATCTGCAATTGCTTTCGAGTCGTTTGATACAGCGAGAATTCATTATTTTATCTTTTCAAAGGCATCTGCATAAAATATAGCGGCATGAAGCTACGTGCCCCATCCTGTTATTATGGGTTGTGGGAGAAATACCAGATTAGGTAATTTAACTTTGTATGCTTGAACTTTCAACGGTGCTTTAATAAATACTTTTTTTGTTAAATTGATGAATAAATTAATACATATTTGGAAATATGTAACGTATTTCTTCTACTACTCTGTTAACAGCATAAACTAAACATGTTACATGCATCAGATTCGGGTAAAAAAATCTTGAAACTTTGTGCTGCCTTCACCATATATGTCGCAGCATGCGATAACATCAGTAATACCTTGTCACCTGAAACGGCATTCGTCGAATAAAACCTGATTAAACTATCGTTTATAAATCTGTTATAGTTTAATTATTTGTTTTCTTCAATTCTTCTGTACTTAATCAAGATGGAAAGAGTAAGTGGAACAAAATATGTGCCAATAAAAATGTTAGAACAAGAACAGAAAATTTAATTCGAATCTTACCTGGCGTCAAAGGGAACGCTAGAAATATGAGATCCCATACAGAATGTTGGGAATTAATTATTTCAAAAGAGATAGTACAAATTATTACGGAAAACATTAATCGCTATATTGAAAGCGTGGCAGACAAATACAAAAGAGACAGATCGACCAGAAGCACTGGCGTCATAGAAATAAGAGCTTTGTTAGGTTTACTATATTTAGATGGAGTCTTGAAAAGTGGTCGGATAAATTCAAAAGAACTATGGTATAGAAATGGTATACGAGCTGAAAGGTTCTGGCTCACAATGTCCCATCAAAGATTCCTGTTTCTACTACGCTTTACGTTTCGATGATCTAACCACTAGAGAAGAAAGAAGATCTATTGACAAATTAGCGCCAATACGAGACGTTTTTAATTTGATTGTTGCTAATTGTAAGTCTGCATATACACCTGGAGAGTTCACAATAATAGATGAAAAGCTAGAAGCTTTTAGAGGTAGATGCGGATTCAAACAATATATCCCATCAAAACCGAATAAATACGGTATCAAAATTTTTGCTGTGGCAGATTCACGAACAAGCTATGCATTAAATTTTGAAGTGTACGTGGGACAACAACCAGAAGGTCCATATTCTATGCAGAACGATCCTGAGAGTATTGTGCTTAGAATGGTATCTTCATTATCTGGCACGAATAGAAATGTTACCTGCGATAACTGGTTCACCAGTTATAATTTAGTCAAAGTTTTATTGAACGAACATCGCCTTACCTATGTGGGTACTATGAAGAAAAACAAAAGAGAAATCCCGCCAGAATTTGTCAACACAAGAGCACGTAGTGTATATTCGTCCGTATTTGGATTTCAGAAGGATTTTACAATTGTATCGTATGTACCTAAAAGGTACAAAAATGTCAGCCTCATATCCACTTTACACCATGATCACGTAATTGATGCAGAAACCGGAGACAAAAAGAAGCTTGTAACGTTCTACAATCACACTAAAGGTGGAGTAGATAATTTAGATAAATTGTGTGCTACATATGATGTGGCTAGAAACACTAGGAGATGGCCTATGGTTATATTCTATGCCCTTCTCAATGTGGCGGGTATAAATTCACAAATAATTTACGTTGCTAACAATCCCGATATAAAATCTATCGAAAGGAGACAGTTTTTGAGAAAATTATCGTTCGATCTAACTGAAGAGCACTTGAAAAGCCGCTCCATGGAACTAAATGTTCCTATTCCAGTGCGTGAAAGAAGACAGGAAGTTGCCGGAACATCTCAGCCAACGAATAGAGATGCATTTATAACACTAGGAAAAAGAAAGCGATGTTACTCGTGTCATGCTGACAATAAATCTAAGTACTATTGTTTAAAGTGCCAAAAGTTTGTATGTCTACAACATGCAGTGATAATTTGACCAGACTGTAAGAAAGGCTAGGTACTAATTTCTAGTGCAAACATACAATCTATTTGTCTATTTTTATAAAAACTAAACAAAAGTATTTTCAATTGGCTTCATATACATACTTGTTTGTCCTATTACTTATGACATTGTCTGAAATATGTAATACTTTTATTTTTGCAACGTAATAACATAGGTTTGTGAATAAAATTTTATTTTTCAATTGTTTTAATTCTATTGTACATGTCGGGTCCGAGAGACCCGGCGCCACTGTTGGTGTCACGAAATGGAGCGCCACTACTGTAGGGTTTTAAAAAGGATTGGCCGTCGCAATTTTCATTTAAAATGCCAATCAATGAGTTGGCAATATAGCGTCCGCAACTGTCTGTTGTCTCATCGACTACGAAATAAATATAATTTTCATCTATTGTTTCCTTAATTTTCATCATAGTTTTCTCAAATAATAGATTAGATTAATATACATTTTTCTTGTAGTTGAGTGACTAAGAACTGACAATTTTTAAACGTTGAATCATGCAACTTTGAAAATGGAATGTTTGCACTTAAGAAGGCGTTACACAAGTCATAATGGAAACTATTCTGTTCTATATTTTTACTTGTGGAAGTAAACGATTGATTCAGAGTAGCTTGTGGTGCATTTAAATCTTTCTTTTATGGAAATCAGTTCCTACATGCTGCGCTAATAGAAATTTTTTGTGTCATGGAATCTGTAATAATTAATTGCAGGTATCAAAATATGAAATTAAACGTAAGCAAATATAAACTTACAATTTTGCTGCAATACTTACAAAACACTCTGCCATTATCTGCACAAAATTCATAATAATTTTTTAACCAGGTCGACACATATGAATATGATTTCGACATATCAAAAATAACAAGGTAAAATTACGTGTACATGTACTTTCGAGAACTAACTACACGCAACTGGCGATATGACTGACATATTGGTCAACCTCATTGCTTGTAAATTCAATGGAACTTCCCCAACTTGATAAACACAAATCTGGGAATTCCGGCTGTACGGATATGCTCATGCAGACTGAATAAATGGTTTTACATATTTTTAAATTATAAATATGAACAAATATGCAATTTTATATGAAATATGCTCAAAGCAGTATTTATATGCAAGATATGCTAAACAAAAGTAGTCGGAAATGCTTTCTTTTTACATGATCCGTACAGATCCACAAAAATTTTGGTAAATATATCATAATTAAAAAATATGCATTTTCATATAATCCCAACTTTAATAATTAGAATACCTTTTAGTGTGACTCACAGTAAAATTAATACATAAAGAAAACAATTATGCTTAATTGTGGAATTTCATTGGGTGTAGTATTTAAAAAACTTAAGAAAAGTCTACCCGGAGGCGCCCTTCTTTTTTAGTAAAAAAAAAAATTTAAATACTTTCTAAGTTCTAAGAATTCAAACTGCATCATAGATGAAGAATTTTTAAAGATGTTAATAAAAGTAGAATATCTTATTCCTAATTGAATTTAATTATAGGCAATGATAGATAATAGTTACATTGTCGACCATTCTTGGCCATATTTCATTAAGAAAATAGTAGCTTTCTGTCATAAAAACTTACTTTAATTTACAAGGCAAGGTTTGCAACCCGAAAATTTAAAAGAATTAATCTTTGCGAGTGGTTAGTCAATCCATTCTAGGACATGCATAACTTCTTTAGGAGGGTGAAAATACCCTCCAAATATAGAAAAATTATTCGTTTCTGCTGTATATACAATATATGTTTGTTATATAATAATAATAATAATAATAATAGTCTATAATGTCAAACGGGTGATCCCCAATTAGAAGACATAAATATAATAATTATATACCAAACAAATCAATGTTATAATTAATATTAAGATATAAAGGGTGAGACTATTAATAAAAAAAAAATTAAACCTAAATAGGCTAACAAAAGTAACATAAGAAATTAGCTAGTCTAAGAACTGAACATGAGATCTTAAAAAATCTATTTGCAGTAGTACTCATAACACTTGCAGAGGAATGCTGCAACAGATTGGTTCTTGTTGTAAACATATGGGCAGTTGGGTAGAATCTTGAATTAAGTCTCGGTACGTGCAAGGAACACAAGGAACGGGCAATCGGTTTTGTTCTTTAATAGTTTCCATATGAAGGTAGCACACTGACAAAACCTTCTATTCGAGTGCGAAAGCATTTAGTGCCGCCGTAACGAAGCTCCCTAGTTTGTTCCAATCGGTGAATACACTCCATTAATCTTGAATGAGAGAAATTTAAAAAATCAGATGTGTGGATACGGAATGGATACTCCTCTAAACTCCTCTAAAACTTACAAATTGCTCATCAATTGGGAGGTGCGAACTCGGGTAAAAATTTTCTTTGCAGTTTTCTACAAATTTTTTAAACACATCTCTAAATGCAGCCAACTTGTTGACTCCTCTACGTTCTATTCTAGTACTTAGATTATCAAATCGCATAAAACTAATGATCTGTAAAAACCTATCTCGCTACCTGTTGTAATAAAAAGACAGACCGAAAGCAGCGTACATCTCAAGCGAATCTGTGTCTACCCAAGTTTTTTGTTTGTCCGGATTCTCCATGTTCCATTCTTAAAGATATTTTTCCGCTTTCTGATAAGTGTATTTCACAATTATTTGTACGATTTCATCATTTATAAATAATTTGGAACATTCGACAGTTGTTGAAACATTCCTAGATTTTAGAGTAAGCTCCGGCTTATTCGTTATTATATTCTGAGAACGAGCGCGAGGTGCTGTTGGAGGTCGATTATTCCACACAGTATCATTCTTAGAAATAAAAGCCTAATCTGATTTCAAAAGCTCTTCTTCTCCATCACTATTTTCCGGAGAAGAAATCTGTAACAGAAACCAGTCAAAATTAAATTCTTTGTGGTTCTAAATTACAAAAAATTCCTGTTGTATCTCTCGTTCGGATTCAGCTTCTTTTATACTATCTGCAGACTCTGATGCATCTGACCAATTATTCTTGTCTTAAAGAACATCTTCATTGCTTTCTTCCAACCACTCTAGGGTTATTTTCAGCAAAGTGAAAATAAACACAATAACAATAAATCCTCACTGCTTGGATTACGCGCAGAGACTGAAGCAATACCGATATTACTGGTTCGCCTTGAAAAAGAACATGTGATACAAGGTGTTTTCGCCAAATTGCGCAATGTTACCAGAATTCCAGTAGGAACATGGCTGCTAGAGGTGGGTACAGTTATACCGTAGGCATTATTTTATTTAATTTGGGGAACACAGAGCATGAAATTAAGACGTAATATGCATATAACGTTGGTACACATTACAAATAAAAATAACTCAGTTGGATTAGCCGAAATTACCTAATCCGAATCCACAAAAGTAAAGAAAAATATCTGTTTGGGGTACCCCCCCTCCCCCCGGTATAGTAAGGTTAATGTAGTATTTTTACAATAAACACATTTCTGTAAATAAATGTCTTTTGTTTAAAACATTTCACAAGAAATAACATTAAGTTGTAACACAGCTAAATTGTAATCTGTTGGATGACAGTAGTCATAATTTGACTTCCGAAAAAACCTTACTGTTCCGCACTGTACCCAAATTTATATTAAAATCATAACCTACCCTAAATGAAAATTTAATTGAAGACATTTGCTTTTTAAGACACCGAGTTGTTTAAGCGCCTTCAGTTCCTGAATAGTGAATTTCAGAACGTTATGAATTATTTCGCGTTACTAAATGCCAAGCAACTAAGATCATTCATGATTAAAAGACTATTTATTACGGGTTAGATCGTTAAGATTCAAGACTTGTAAACTGACAGACAAAAAAAATTGTCCGACTAATTTTTTTTGCATTGTAAAATGGGTTATCAATCTCTCCAAAATCGCATATGAATCGTTATAGGTTATAAATGTAAATAAAACATTTAAATAGATCCATATGGCAGATAAAATACCTGCATTAACATTTTACATTTCAATAACCTTTAAAATTTAAAAACCGATTCACAATGTACAGTTAAGCTCACATAAATCTAGTATAACCTAACTTGTCAAAATTGTCAAAATTTCCTAATATTGCTTATTGCTTTTTAATCTTTTTTGAAAACTTACAAAAAGGTATATAACCCCTTACCACAATTATTAATCGTATCCTAAATACGTATTTCGACAACTAAGTTGTCATCATCAGTAGGTAAAACCACAAATTAAGGTGTCGCACATGGGGCACAGTCTAGCTAGCACAACTGTTCTCGCAACAACTTTACACAGCGTCCACGTATACACTGAGTGTATACGTTTATTACTGCCCTTAACCTTCTAGGTGCAAAATCAATCTTCTAGGTACAGAATCCAGAATCAGTGAGACATCTTAAAAAATTAGGTTTTTCAACAATGTTTTACGTGTGTTTGTTTGAAATAAGGAAAGCGATTTGCAGCCAATTTAAGCGATATGTTGCATCCGAGATTGTAAACTGTCAAGCAGAACGCGATAATAATGGACCATTGCTGCCTTTATCAGTGAGAGAAGTAAAATCATATTTGTATTTTGCTATAATTTCATATTACGTATTGCACTTTTTTTGATAAATATATTAAAAATATATATATATATATATATATATATATATATATATATATATATATATATATATATATAATATATTTGGAGAGATAGCGAAGTAGGAAAAACCATCTATCAATAAATAAAACAGATTTTGCACACGATCGGTTAGTAATCTTAACATTTCTAACCTTCAAACCGGCTATAAAATGCGCTATTACGTACCACGGTAGGTAATAACACTTTACCGGCTAGCTTATGTCACTTTTTCGACTAGGTAATGTCATTTCAGAATTTATTAAACGTCAGTGTCATTTAAATAAGTAAATTATAATAAAACTATTCACAAGTCTTTATTAGTAAATGACAAGACAACGTTTTAATTCAAAATCTATTCGCTTTTGGAATTAATATTAATTGCTACATTAGAATTTCCATGACTGTTTACTGTTAGTGAAAGACCATGTTTAAAATCGTACGACAATAGTTTAGTAATCTGTCAGAAAATATCACCATTAATTGTTACGTTACCTAGCAACAGTACCTATTAAAAGCATTTATCAAAATTCCATGAAATTTAGTGATTTAATAGTTTATATGATAATTAATTACTAACCGATCGTGAGGAAAATAGTATACAAACCTTTGCGAAAAGTAGTTCATTACCGTCGAGAAAGTGTAAGACGCGCAGCGTCGAGGTGAACTTAATCTCGGTATGTAATATACTGTTACTTGTCAGCAGCCATGCGATATATGAAATCCGAGAGATCGTTAATAAGAAATATTTTGAAAAATTGGGCATTCGATTTAAACCCATTAGTCTAGATATCCAGTAACTTTTTACCTACCCATACTACGCCCATATCTGCTACTTCTCGAAAACGGGATCGAATTTTGTGGATTATAAGAGAACATAACTTTATTCGTTAATTATTGTAATACTACTTACAATTTGTATTTTTCTTTTTTCCTCTTCTTTTTTACAGTTTGAACTATTTTACTTAAAACATGATGTGGCACATTGTATTTTCAACATGGAAATAGATTGACAAGTGGACCTAAAGTATGTATTATCTTAACTTTTGTGATTTGTCGCTGCCTGTAATTTGATACTTGATTATTATATTAAGTATCAACTTACAGACAAAACATAAAGTTTAAGATATATGTAATTAACCCAATGACCATAGCGAAAGCATAAGATGATTTTAGAGGATATAAAAATAGGCAGTCCTTGGAGGAAGTCGAATCGAGTAATTGCAGTTTAATTTCTTTTTTTTTTTTGATAAAATTTAATAATTTGTATTTTTAATACGAAAATGTAATCGTAAATAATAATAAAGGTTTTTCTCCTATTTTCAAAAAGTAGGTCGATTATTCTGAATATTTGCATATCGCCATGACTTTTCATTCTGAACAACTTTTCTAAGTAAGCCTTTGGCATAATATGAACGGAAAAAGTACTTGATCGTAAGCGACAATAATTTTTGTCCTACTAGATTTAAAAAATATAAAGTAAACTAAAAATAAGTTTCAGACTAAGCAGGGCGGAATCCCAAAATATGACATTCCAATTCGAAAGTTTTTGGTCCATTATACTTATTGTGGACTCAATCCGGGGACACGCTATATATACCTCCCTACTGCCCGTCTCTTCGTTCTATATTACGCTACAATTATTAAAATGCCAAAAATAGTGACAGTTTAATTTACATTTATACATTATTTACTTAAGAATTTACAGACTTTTATAAAAACAAAATTCAAGGAAATTAGAAAATTCGAAACTAGTACTGTATATATGCATTTGTACTTGAATAGATTTACAAATACGTTGTGTCCGTCGCTACTGTTTATGGAAATTGAAGGGCCAGATGTGTGGTGGATACTCGACCAAAATTTTCATCAATATCACTGACACTTCATTATATTTTGATGCCGGAATAATTTTCCTCGCATATGCAGGTTTCACAGACAGACAGAATGATAAAACTCCGCAGCATATTGCATATTACTACAAACATAAAAAAACTCTAAATCCAGAATATTCGCCAAACAAAACAAATCCGACGCTTGAATGACAATTATTCTCGTCAGATGCGTATGCATAGGAACATAACACAACAATCTGATATAAATACATATATTTTCCAATACAATTTTAATCTTTTGTGTAAAAATTTTCATTCAAAGTACCTAGTAAGCGTCATAATTTCCCGGCCTAACTGAAGAAATTGTATCACAAAAATACATTCAAAGGAGTAGATCTGTTAAATTAACAAAATTTTCGTAAATTTAACTATTCTTCTGATTGTACATGGCGAACTAAAATTTTTGTCAAAAGAACATAAGGTGTTGGTAGTTATGTCCTTATTATGTTAACAAAGATTATACAGAGAAAGAAATTTGTGGCTCAGTTATATATACAGGCTATACTTGAAATAAAGCGATAACATACGATAAGTCGAAAAACATAGTTACGCAGAATATAAATCCAAAATATTGCTACTCAATTACGACGCGAACACAGAAATTAAAAACAACCCCGAAAATTCTATTACGAGACGCCTATGAATTCAAAATATTCAGAATGTGTATAGACAATAAACACCTCACACACATGTACACTAGGGTGGCAGCCATTTTGCAAAATGTCGAATTTCGAGAAGTGCGCCCTCTTATTTTTTTACACTTGGTCTAAATAGTGTATGGTGAAAATTTGAGCCAAATTGGATAATTCTAAACCGCGCCACACAGAGGTCAAAAGGTCGAATTCGTCATTTTTCCCAACAAATTTACTATTAAATCCGTATTTTTTGGAATTTAACAATAAAAATTACTAAACGTGTTCTTTTCTATTCAGCTGTTAGGCTCAGATAGTTTTCTGTCTGAAATAATTAACCCTAATAATGCCCTGGGTCAGTAATGGCCCGTTATTCACAATTTTCATACATTTTCTTATTCAAATGCAAATATGAAACAGAAATAAGAAAAACACCCAACCACAATATATAACAATAAATACTGTATACGTATATCGGCAACTCAGTTGCCATATTCAGTAGAATAACCTTAAAAACTGAAAAAAGTGTTAAACGTAGCGTTTTTGACTGAGGTAAACCTTAGAAGATATGCTCTTCACCAAATCGCCAGTGGGATAACACTCTACTAACACTGGCGATTTGGTGAAGAGCATATCTTCTAAGGTTTACCTTAGCCAAAAACGCTACGTTTAACACTTTTTTTAAGTTTTAAGGTTATTCTACTGAAGATGGCAACTTAGTTGCCGAAATACGTATATAGTATTTATTGTTATATATTGTGGTTAGGGTGTTTTTCTTATTTCTGTTTCAGATTACAAGCCACAGTCTCCACCAATTTCGGAAATGCAAATATGTCTTTTTAATGCGCTATAACCGGAGTTCGATATAAACGTACTAGTTTCTGTGAAATATTAATGAAAGACCGTTGAGACCGGAGAAGTTATATGTTGTACGCGATAATTGTTTATAGCCGGTGTTTATTATAACCGAACTCCGGTTGTAATAAACATAAATATTTATTTATATGTAAATGCGCCATAAACTCATTGTGTAAACACACCTTCGTGTAAATGCGCCATATATTCAATTACTTAAAAATGGGACTCCCAAATACACAATAGTTGGCAATTGCATAAAGTTCACACTTCTATCTTTATATTTTAAAAACATTTCTGAATTTCGCGTGTGTTTTGATTTTCAATTTGTATTGTGTAAGAAATGCCAAATTTAAGAGAAGAAATTTATCTGGTTGGATTTCCAAGTCTGCAGATGACAGGAGCAAAACTGCCATCAAAAGGAAACTGCCTAAAAGTTTTATTTTTAAATACTAGGGTAGCCAAATTAAGTGTAGAAGAAAGTGCTCGCATAGTTGTTAAAGAATGCTCAATATTTTGGGAAAAAGCTAAGATTACGGTGCAGCAATTTCACCGAGCTGTTAAAAAGCTTGTGGATTTGCATGAAGTTTGGAGCAGGCTTGTTAAAACTAGAACAAGAGATGGAGACACGTATAGTATCAGAAGAGAAGAATGGAAAAGTGGCCTAAATGATTTATTTGATATTGCTCATAATGATGCATTAAGTCTTATTAAAGTAGAAGAAGACAAAAAGTTTTTAATAAATCAGAGATTAAAAGGTCGGTCTGGCAGCATGCTTGGAATTGATTATAAATTATTAAAAAAGAACGAACGAACTCAAAAACGATTCGAGGCGGAGGAAGAGAGAAAGAGAAGAACTATGGAAAATCCATCGACATCAACAGGTAATTCTAATAAGTCGTTATCTACTTATGATCAAAAATCGTTAATATTTGTTTGTATATAGTATAACATTTTTAAAATTTTTATAGATGTAAATAATTTTCATGTGTCAGATTCCGAATCTGAGTCCGAAGAAAATGAAGAAAAAAGGGAAACAACGCCAACAACTAAAAACAAAAGAGCTCGCAAGATATTTTAACGCCCAGACTTGCTGCCGTTTTTGACAAGCTAAAACTAAGTAACAGGGATGTCGTGCATATTTTGGTGGCAGTTTTAGATGCGTTGGGCTTAAGTCCTAATGGATATGTGATAAAACGCACATCTATGCGCCATCAACGAGAGGTTTTAAGAGAAGAGCTTAGCAAGAATATTGTTGAAAGGTTTGGAGCAATCGACCAACCACTTACAATACATTGGGACACTAAGCTTTTAAATAACATAACCGGGAAGAACGAAGATCGCTTGTCAATTATAGCTACCGCACCAAACATTGAACAAATTTTAAACATGCCTGATATTCCCTCTGGCACAGGTCTTGAGATATCTTCCGCTGTTTTTGACACTTTGGATGAAAATAGTATTTTAGACAAAACTGAGGCATTTGTTTTCGATATAATATCATCCAACACTGGAAGATTCAAAGGGGCATGTACTTTATTAGAAAAAAGAATAGGACGTGACATTTTATATATGGGCTGTCGACATCACATCTTTGAAATAGTTTTGGCAGCTGTGTTTTTCGAAGCAAATATTAGAGTACATACTGCAGGTCCTGATATTGTTTTCTTAAAAAAATTCAAAAAGGTTTGGCATCAAATTCAGCACGACAAGTACGAGCCTGGAATACATGACTCAAGAATAAAGAAAATATTAAAAGATGAGTGTGAAGAAATAACTGCTTGTTGTAACAAAAAGCTATTGGAGTCACTTCCGAGGGATGACTACAAAGAATTTTTGGAGCTTATTGTGATTTTTTTTGGAGGCACTCCACCTAGAGGTATTTCATTTCGTAAGCCTGGAGCGTTTCATTTAGCTAGGTGGATGTCTAAAGCTATTTACTGCCTCAAAATCTTGTTATTTCGAAACAAATTTTCTAAATCAGCGATTGCGAAAGTAAAGGGTTAATTGAACTAGCTGGTTTCATAATAAAATGCTATTCAAGTTTTTGGTTCGACGCTGCAAATGCTATATTAGCCATTAAATGATATAATTTTTTTACGGAAATTAGAAGAATATAAGTAAATAAACAAAAACATGGCAGAAAAAGCAATTGCAAAAATGGTAAACTATTTATATTATTTAAACGAAGAGTGTCTTTGATTTGTTTTATTTGATCCAAGCATTTGTGCAGATACTAAGGCTAAGTTAGTAAAGAAAATGGGAATTGGAATTTCAGAAGAATCTTTTGAAGACGAGGAGTGTGTTCCAAAGAAATTTTTACTAAAACCAGAAGATGTAAAACACTTTATTAACAGAGATGATTCAACCATTTTAGAAGCACTATTTTCTCAAAGCACGAAACATTTATTTAAGCGTTTCAACATTTCTGAGAAATTTTTTAAATCAGATCCTAGAACTTGGACAGATTCGGAAGAATATAGGAAAGGGAAACACATCTTTAAAAACCTTAAGGTTGTTAATGACTGTGCAGAAAAATTAACAAAGGACGAAGAGCAGCGACATATTGACATAAGACATATTGAATTAAATATCCTAAATTAATATTCTTCTTTTGGCATAGATATGTAGACAATATTGCACTTTGTTTCACTGGAACACAAAGACAATTAAACTTGCTATTAGAATTCGTCAATTATATTCATAAAAATATGGAATTTACTATGGAACAAGAAGTAAACAATAGTATTAATTTTTTGGACCTAACTATTAAAAAAATAAACAATAAATTAGAGTTTGATATTTACCATAAAGAATCTCATACTGACATAACAATACATAATTCATCAACACATCCCATACAACACAAATTAGCGAGTTTCCATAGTTCTTTACACACATTAATTAATTATCCACTATCTAAAGGAAATTATGAAAAAGAATTAAATTTAGTCAAACAAATAGCTATCAATAACGGATACACAGATACTTTAATTGAAAATATGCTGACAAAAAAACTTTTCAAAAAAGCAATCTCTATGGTATATCCTGCAATAAAGGATAAAGAAAATTCAAAATTTAGATTACAAACGTACATTGGGACACCTAATAAGCATATTTCAAGTGATTTAAAAAAACTTAATATTAACACAGTTTTCAAAACTAATAATAAGTTATCCAAGCACATCAAAAACAATAAAGATAAAACAGACAAAAATAAGAAATCCGGAGTCTATAAGTTAATGTGTGGATGCGGTAAGATATATGTCGATCAAACAGGAAGATCGTTTGAAAAACGCATTGCCGAGCATTGTTCTTCGTTTAAAAATAAAAAACAAGATTCTACTTTTCCGAATCATCTATTAGAAGAAAACCACACTTTCGATAAAGATTTTCAAATTCTGCATTTAGAAAATAAAGGCAAGAAATTAAATTTATTGGAAAGTTTAGAAATCAATAAATTAAAACAGTCACAAATTTTATTAAATGATAAATTAGATTTAAATAACTCGCCTTTATTAAATTTATTTACTTAAAATCTGTTTAGACGATAATACAAATGTATATGTAGGTTATTAAACAAATTTATGCGTAAACACGTTTAGTACCCTATAATATACAGTTAGGGCCGACCAGATGCGCCACATTCTTTCACTACCGACAATACTTGTAATTCATAGTTTTCTTTAAAAATATTTTAAATACCATCCTTCTTGATTTTATAGATATATTTTTTATTTTTTATTTAGTTTGTAACGTACTGTTTAGATGTAAACACCTGAGGAAGCCACTGGTTGGCGAAACAATTGTCGTTTTACGAGTAATGATTAAAAGTGAAGGCTAAAACAGTAGTTTTATTTCTATTCTTAATATTCTTACACTTTTCTTCTATTTTAGGTTGTTCAACATTATAGGAACCAATATTCCAAAAAGGCAACTTTAAAGGATTTGTTTACTGATTTAGAACTATAAACGTCTATTTCAAACTGGAATTGTATATTAAACAACAAGTATAGAAAAACAATGTTTTACTAAACGAATATAGCGTTTGAGTATGAGCGAGCGGAGCCTGCGAGTAACTTAAAGCTGTATGAGTTTAGTAAAACTGCTTTTCTGACGAGCTTGTTTACACTATTTTTTCGCATTTTGCAAGAATAAGCATTATAAACGTAAATATTTAAAATGTTATAGTAGGTATTAGTACAGGATTTCCGTAATCTGATTCGGCTATGTTTATTTACATAGTAACGACACAGTAACAGTAAAAAAACTTCATTTTTTTGTAAGTTGATTTAAGTTTTAGTTAAGAATGAGTCTTGCTACTAAACATACTTTAGAACATTATTCTGAAGATATTTTATATGCCGCTCGAGAAACGTCTTCGGGTTTACTTCCTTTGAAATAAAAAGAAAAATACGAGAAGACATATGAAATATTTTGTAATTGGAAGATAACAAAAAAGGAACTAATAATTGATGAAAGTGTAATGCTAGCGAAGGTAAGCTATTTGTTTCTATATATTTTAGTGTTATTCATACAATGTCTTTCATTACTTTAGGCAAAAGTTCTTAAGGCATCCAGTTTGTGGTCTACATATTCAATGTTGAAAAGTACTATACAAATAACGATAATATAGATATATCACAATATAAAAAACTAACTGCATTCTTGAAACGTCAAGATGACGGGTACAATAGTTCCAATTCCAATACTTAATTAAATAATTTTCTGGCAAACTGTGTTTTATTGACATGACATAACTAGGGTAAAGCACCCAGTAATTGGCCTTTTCCCATTTAGCTTCTAGTTATTGGCCGTTCCACTAAAATACAAATTATTAGTAATTTGTAGATATTAATCTTGTATCTGTGACAATCCGCACAATCCGGCAACACTACTTAATCTGGTGTCAAACGGTCTAAGAATTCTCCCGTCAGTTTCACAAATAGATATAACGGTGTGAGAGGTAGTAAACCAAACAAGCTGTGTTTACTGGAAATATTGTGTGTTCCGACAAGAGTCTGTTGCCACTGGTAAGTTATTTTTTTAAATATTTACAAGTTTATTGTTGGGAAAATGGATTTGGTACCTTTCTAATAATATATTTGATGAAATTCTGATATGATTTTCCATCATAACCTAAAATTCTCCATAAAATCTGGAGGCCAATCACTGAACAGTATGTTGAACGGTTTTTTTAGTGATTGGCCGCATGGCCAATCTCTGAATTTTTTAACTGATTGGACACAAACTATAAAATTAATTAATTTTATAGTTTGTGTACTATCGCCTAATGTTGGATAATGCTATTTGTTAAAAAAACTGGTCAATAATTGCCTCAGATCTAGTGACTGGCCGGGGCCAATAACTAAATTTCATTACAGGACAATCACTTAAACTTACGTATTTTTAGGTGGAGACAATGCCAAAAATTGTTCAGGGTGAAAAATATTATAATAAATACACAGAAGACGATATATAAAAAGCTCTTGAAGAAATTAAAATTGGAAAACCCTTAAGAGTGGTTTCAAGACAATACAAAATTCCAAGAGCTACTTTGCAGTTCAGAAAAAGTCAAAATTATGTGAAACCAACTTTTGGTCCTAACCCAATTCTCTCCAATGATGAAGAGCAAATTTTGGTCAACTGGATCTTTGAAAATCACAAACGTGGATTTCCCCGACGTAAAGAAGATGTCCAAGAATCGGTAAAGGAATTTCTGGACCAAAGGCCAAGAGAAAACCCATTTGTTAACAATCGCCCTGGCGAGACATGGTATCGAGCTTTTCTTCGAAGGAATCCAGAAGTTACGGAACGTACGTCAGAAGCTGTGACAGCAGCAAGCGCAAACGTATCAGAGTCAAATATTAAAAAATGGTTCGCGGAAATAGAAGATTACTTAACATCATAAGGATTTAGAGAAATTTTGGATGACCCAACTAGAGTAATGAACGCTGATGAAACGTGTTTCCATCTATGCCCTAAGAACAATAAAGTACTCGCTCCAAGAGGAGTACGAAATGTTTATGAGGTGGAGCATGCTTCCTCCAAGACCACATTAACAGTAATGTTCACTTTTACGGCTTCTGGTCAGGTAACGCCACCAATGATGGTATATCCATACAAAAGGCTCCCCACAAATATCGCAAAGTCCGTGCCTCCAGGATGGGGAATCGGTCTTTCAGATTCAGGCTGGATGAAAATGGACTTTATGAGTGACTATATAGAAAACATCTTACATCCTTATTTAAAGAATATAGGTACGATTTTCCCTGTAATTCTCTTCCTAGACGGTCACTGTACGCATCTCTCATACAAACTTAGTTCTTTATGTGTAAAGCTTCAGATAAGTTTAGTTTGTCTATACCCTAACGCTACGCGAATCATGCAACCCGCGGATGTTGCAGCATTCAAGCCGATAAAAAATGGATGGAAAAAAGCGGTTGTTGAGTGGAGAAGAACTCATCCTCTGGAAACTTTGACCAAGGAGCATTTCGCTTCTGTTCTCAAACTTGCTATAGAACGCTCTGCTAAAATTGAAACAATTAAAAATGGATTTCGAGCTTCCGGACTTCACCCTTGGAATCCAGACGCAATAGATTTTTCTAAATGTCTCGGTGGTCAAAATAAAGCGCCTCATTCAACTAGTAAAAACCTTGATGGTACATATTTGAGCTACATAGATTTCGCAAATATTGTTGGATCTGAGATATTGGATGAATTTACCTTGCGTGATCAGGAGTATGAGAATGATCCAAACGAGCAATGTCTTCTTTATAAGCTGTGGAAAAATTTTGCCCCACTAAAAGAGGAACGTAATGAGGTTGTTAAATATTCGAAGTCGACTCAACCGTTAACAGAAAATGTTATAATTGAGGAGTTAAAAGAAGTTCCAACTAACGAAGAAAGTAACTGGAATTTGCTTAATATAAATGATATTCCTATTCTGTTTCTGACAGATGAAAGTACTGTAAATCAGCTTGATACTGTAGACCCTCCAATAATTCAAACCGATACACAAGTCACGATGTCGAAAACAGAAAATCAAGAATGTTTAAAGAAGGATTCTGAAACAGGGGTAAAAGAAAACGAAACAGATCAAGATTGTTCAATTTCTCTAGACAAAACATTATGGTACGCCAAAACACCTATCAGAAAAGGTAAAAGAGTAAGGGAAAAAATGCCTTTTGCGATTACGTCTACCCAATGGCTTAAGAGGAAAGCAGAAGAAAAGGAAACAAAAAAACAGAAATTGCTTGAAAAGGAAGAGAGAAAAATGTTGAGACTTGAAAAACAAAATAAGAAAAAAAAGGCTGAAGATACTAAAAAGACCAAGAATGTCAAAAAGAAGACAACTTCTAATGTCTGCCCAAAAAAACTTAAAATACAGACGGACGTCTCTAAATACACATGTGAAAAAACGCTGGAACAAAAGAGTATTGAGAAAATAAGAAAAGAAAATGTTGAAGCGGAAATCATTCAAAACCATTTAGACAAGAGTTTGACAGGCTGCGTGATATATGATAATCAAAACGATGTATCAAACGTCTTTAAAGAAAATAACAGAGTAGAAGATCAGATGAGGATCCTAGCAGAGGTTGATGACGAAATGACCGAGGAAAATTCTGCACATTGTGAAAAAGAAAATCAAAATAACTTTCCAGACCACACGAACAATTATGAAAAAAAGAGTGACATTTTGTCAGAAGCTGACAGGTCATCTGAAAAGATTGTGAGCAATTATGAAAAGGAAGGACACCAAGAAGTGCTAGACGCGGAGAGAAAAAATATTGAAAAGGTGAAGAAATGGCTCTTCTTCGAGAACAATAATTCAGAAGTCAAATCTGCTTTTAGTTTCACAAACCAAAGATTATTCGGCGGGTTGTGTTACTCTTGCACTAAAAATTTGAGTGATCAAAACTTTGGAGTAAAATGTAATTTATGCAGACGTGTTTACCATGACTTATGCATTGAACGATTAAACTTGCACAAATCGAATTCCACTATATTTTCGTGTCAAACTTGTTTAAAGAATCAAAAATATATGTAGGTACCTAATTACAAATAATATAAATGAAAAAAAACTTTGTTTCTAAACTACCTACGTAGGTATTTTTGAATATTTTGTTAAGTTTTATTTGGAAGTACCTACCTAATATATTATGTACATACCTACCTAGGTATATGTTATTTTTGTATTTCAGTAAAATAAAATTTAGGTACCTATTCTAAATAAAAAAGAACACCAATTTATTTTTTCTTGGTTGCTTGCATTTTGTGGCCAATAATTCGAAAATCGGAGGCCAATCGTTGAGTAAGTGCGGCCAATGACTAGCTTGTGGTGTCCACAGAACTGATTAATTAATTTTGCACAATTTACTAACAAATAAGTAAAAGTAACATATTTTTAAACAATTTGGATCTATTACCAATCAAAAACGTAAGGTGCCGTTTATATTATGTGGGTTGGTGAAATAAAATGGGCTTCTAAATCTACTTATTAGAATGGGAGGCCAATCACTGGGTGGTTTACCCTATGTAGTAAAGTGACGTATCTATGTGGTAAAGTGCCACTTTAATAAACGATTTTGATTTTAGTAAAGTAGCATATTACTTGTCAAAATGCGAAAAAAGTATATATCATTTAATTTTTTACTTTATATATTTTTTTTATTAATTTGTGTCTTAGTTTTTTTTCTATTTATTTATGGAACTGTTTCTTAACTTATATTTTGTTTATTATCAATTTTGTTAGTTTATTTATAAAATAAATACTTTTTTCTTAAAAAATTAAAAAACATATAAAGAATTTATTAAAAGTGCATTTCAGTAAGAAAATGTATGAAAATTGTGATTAATGGGCCATTTCTGACCCAGGGCATTATTAGGGTTAATTATTTCAGACAAAAAACTATCTGAGTCTAACAGATGAATAGAGTAGTAGTATTATTTTTAGTAATTTTTATTGTTAAATTCGAAAAAATACTGATTTTATAGTAAATTTGTTGGGAAAAATGACGAATTGGACCTTTTGACCTGTGTGTGGCGCGGTTTAGAATTATCCGATTTGGCTCAAATTTTCACCATACACTATTTAGACCAAGTTTCAAAAAATAAGGGGGCGCAGTTCTCGAAATTCGACATTTTGCAAAATAGCTGCCACCCTAATGTACACTGTAGTGTATGCTTACAGACGTATCAACCGGATGAGATAGACAATAACAAAACTATTATTTTTGTTATTGTCGGTGAACTTTAAGATACCGTTTCTGATACTTTTTATAATCGCACTGTCGCGTGCCAAAAATTCTTTAAATATGTTTGTCATTTTTTTTCTCGCTTATATGAGGGAATTTTGGGAAAATATTATGAATTTATATTTAATATAATTACATCCTTCCATTTTTCATACGTTGTCTTTTTATTTCAAGGACGCCCTGTATATATATATATATATATATATATGTATATATATATATATATATTGTTACGCCTTAATTTTCCCTTTCTTGAATATCGATAAATAGTCTTCATTTATGTATTGACGAATCCCGGTATCTTTATTAACTTCGTTAAATTTTAAACATATCATTCGTATACTTGTCCCGCTTTTGCGGGAGCGGGACACTCCCTGTGGTCAAATTTGGAACTATGTCACCCCTTCCGTTTGACCGCGGTTGAGATTTAAGGGAGAATCAGACAGACTTTGACATTAAAAAGTCTCTTAAAAATTATGATCAGAGATCTCCGTACTGGCATGTAAACTCACGCATCTCTAACTTAAGATATTTTATCGTATATTACGGATTATGTCAGAGGGTGAGATGTAATTGTCGAAATAGCCAATTTGCGTTTACGACTGGTGTAAGTTGAGGAAAGATATTCCAACATTGGTTTTGCTTGGCGCCCCATTCTGGTTTCCGAAAAGGTAAACAAAAACTGGCTTGCGATTAAAGCCTAATTCGACTAATTCCTCGAACACTCTGAGGAATTAATTACTACCTTCGAGGACGGGATCAGTAACAAGGAACTAAGTAACTCGTTTTTTTTTCATTTATTGTATAATTTAGATTTCGACTTATAATCTTATATATATATTTATTGCTTTCATAGTTTGTCGTACCACATTAACTTTTTTGAATATAACGTAAAATTCCTTTTTGAAATATTAATTTTGTACTCAGTCAATCTTTTACTATCATAATTTATATATATCATTTTTGGGCACACTAGATATCTAATTAGTCTTGTTAATGCCAAATTATTAATTAACCTACTTGATATTAAAATTTAATTTTTAAAACATATCTAGTTATCGATAAATTTTAAAGATATATCGTCTGCAGTCACGATCTTTTGTTTGTACTACCAGATGTATTGGTTTTTCACAGATACATGTGCAGGTGTTCGATAGACGCCTTTTTCTAAAATAATGGTTTTTGTTTTTAAGACTTAAGTCATTAGTAGAGAACGGACGCAATTTATATAAAACGCAATTGGCAATTGGAATTGTGTATAACGCTCAGTACATCCCGGCGTAATTCAATGAAGTATTTGTTTGACTTACTCGGACACCTGGTCTTGCCGCGATAACAATAGACAAGCCAGCTATTGTATTCCGACAATATAGTGTTTTTTAAAGTGTTTTGATGAGCGTAGATAGAAGCGGGGTTTTTATAATGTATTTTATTTATTAGTTTATATTTCGTAAGATAAATAAAGTGCTGTGAGTAAGTTTCTTGTTTTCATAGTTTTAACTGTTAATTACATCGTAATTTTTGTGATAGATCCTGTTTAATATCGTTTGATTGAATCTATTTCTACCAATTATTTCGACGTAAGAGTGTGCATTGAATTTCGTTCAGTTTCAATAACTTACGCACACATTTTTAGTTTTCATTTATTTAGATCTAGAGCATTGTTTAAGTTACTTTTTCAGACATGATATGGAAGAATGTCGAGAACGGCATTGTAAAACAATGGCGAGTTGGATTGACGGTCATACTGATTGTATGTCCATTGTCAGTGATTCCGAAATTTATTACAAAATCTGTAAACTATCATCAAAAATTCGTCACTTAGGATCGCAAACACATCTGAACTCTGTAAAACTTTTATGGCGGCTAATATTCCATTAAATAAACTTAGCAATCCCACTTTAAAAATATTTCTGAAAAGTATACTGGTCAAAATGTTCCTGATGAATCAACTTTACGCAAATATTATGTTTCTAGGTGCTATACGAGAACAGTAGAACGCACTAGAAGCCATCTTTTAAATCAATACATATGGATAAGCGCCGACGAAACGATGGATATGTTAGGACGCTGTGTGGTAAATGTTGTAGCTGATGTACTACATGCAACTATTCCCAATAACTCATATGTAATAGCAACAAGTGTTATAAATAGAGTTGATGCGGAAACAGTTGCTGAAACCATTAAGGATAATATGCAAAAAATGCTTCATTCGGACGCCACGTACAAAGAAAAAATACTTTTATTTGTCAGTGATAGTGCTGCGTATATGTTAAAAACAGGCAGACTATTGAAGAAAACATATCCTAATATGTTGCATATTACTTGTGTAGCACATGCTCTCCACAGAATCTGTGAATATATCAGAGACACTTTTCCGGAAGTTGATAGACTTGTATCAGCTTTTAAAAAAGTTTTCAGAAAAGCACAATTGAGAGTAGCTCTTTTCAGGGAAAAATTTCTATTTCTGTCACTGCCTCCCACTCCAGTAATAACTAGATGGGGAACATGGCTGGAAGCTACTAGTTATTATGCTGAGAATTTCGATAGTCTAAAACATTTCGTAACACTGCTAAAGGAGGATGCTAGAAGTATTGGTGAGTGCAAGGAGCTCACACAAATCCCAAATTTAAAAAATCAGTTGTACTTTCTTCACGAACACTTTGGAAAATTGCCAAAACTGATCACTTATTTTGAAAATCGAAATCTCAAATTAAATGACGGATTAACCACATTAGATGTGGCTGTTAATAATTTGAAAAGTATTCCAAGTGACTTCGGATGTGGCCTTCGGCAAAAGTTTGAAGCAATTCTTAATAGAAATCCAGATTTAATTACATTGCAGCAATTATGTATAGAGACAATTCCACAAAATCTAACGGCTAAATATGAAGAAATAAAAGAATATTTCCAGTATGCACCTATAACCAGTTGCGATGTAGAATGGACGTTTTCTATTTATAAGGATGTACTTAATTCAAAGAGCACAAAATTGACAGAAGAAAACCTTGAGAAACTATTGCTAGTCAATATTAATACTCCTTTACTTAACTTGAACGACAAAATGAACAAATAAAAATGTTCCAATTATAGAAATACAATTAAAAACTTTAAAAATACAACTTTTCAACAAATATGTATTTCGTAATTTTATAGATCACCACCCGTTTGTTTTCCAATTATATAAATAAAATTAAAAACTTTGTAAATACAACTTTCTAACAAATAAATATGTATTTCGTAATTTTATAGATCACCACCCGTTCGTTTTCCAATTATATAAATAAAATTAAATATTTTAGAAATACAGCCTTTCGCCAGTACTGCACTGGGTTGTAAGCGTGTCTGTTCTCTAGTCATTAGCATTTTCTATAAGATATTTTTACTACCGCTTTATCGTTATAAAATTTTTGTAAGTTTGAATCTATGGTACCGTAGAAACAAATCTGCGGGATTTAACTTATAATGAATTTAATAAATTAATTATTTTCCTTCTATCTATCATTACATTCAGCTTTCGAAATATTTAGTATACTGTACTGTTTGCACCTTTGGCAATATCTACATTTGAAGTTTATATAGAGTTATATACATATTTTTTGTTACCGTATTATACAGGGTGTAAATCCAATTGAGTAATTTTATTTCTTTGTATGAATTTAGTCAATGCGTATATGTACATACAGACAAGTAACTAAATTAATTATAATGATTTTTTTATCAATATTATACTTTCTCATGAATACGACCAACTTGTGTATAATTTTTTTTTTACTTGGCACTACCCGTCGAAAAATTTCTTTATAGGTATCCTGTGAAGCATTCTAGTGTAGTACGTAAGTGTAAGATAGCGCAATCTCTTTTCTCAGTTTTCAGACTGAGCTTCTGTAAGCAAAACTGAGTGGCGCTACCTTCCATCGTTAATTTTAGTCACCCACAACCGTCTTCACTGACTAAGGGCATACATCATAAATAGAAGCTCCGATACATTGTGCGAAACAACTGCGGGTATTGTTTTGAATTTTGACTATCATCAGATGCCTTCGTTGCGCCAGCTTCGCGGTAAGGTAGCAATATATATGTATATATGAATATACATAGTAAACAGGGTCCGGCAACGAAGCGGGGACGGAAGATTATACGCGTATTTGAAAGTTAGTCAAATATTTAGTCATCGGAGAGCCTTCCGTACCATCAAGCGCACGTTTTAAAAATATTTTGTTTTATACAGGGTGTTCTAGATGGAAATGCCAGACTAAAGTTGCACATTTTTTTTAATGGAACACCGTGTATATTAATATATAAAATGATCTGCGCTTGAAAGCTGGTTACATCGATATAATGCTGTATGGGTCTAAAGTTGATAGTTTCTGTGTAAATAATTATTTTACTTGATAAATTGATACATTTCAGTAGGCTATTCTGCATAAGGAAAATCAAAAGATCCGAAACCAATAGAATAGAATATTTTCTACTAGTATGCACTTTCGTTGCTACGTGAAATTAATTCTGCAACTGCGCGCGTTATACAGGGTGTTCACAATTTCGAAAATCGAAGAAATCTCGTAATTTTTAAATGGAACACCCTGTATATTTTTAGCTCATTGAAAAGCCCTTTTACTACGCTTTCTATTGATACCTCATTTGATGCACCTAGGATGGATCATTTGCTACTTATTTCCTTTTAGAGTTGAATTAATGAAAAATGCTTGTATTTTTACTAGCTAATTTGCGCTTTTAAACCTTCTGTAAGATCGTATATTCAACAAATTATCCATAAATGGTCTATAACAAGAAGAAACCCCATTAAGTACGAGAAACAGTTGATTTTCGCTCAGCGGTGAAAGCAAACATTAAATTAATATAGAGTAATATAGCATTTTCAATAGATTCACTGCTGATCAAGTTATCTGGTGTCAGTTTTAAGCTTGTATACTTAATAACCAAGTTGTCAAAAATTTCGTTCCATCTTACACAGTATTTCGTTCAATCTTTAAAAGAAATTGCTATAGTGACTAATTTTAGTATTCAAAAAATGGTGAATATGATATTTATTCTTGGGGAGTGTACAAGAAATTGTCTCCTAGCAAGTAGAGTATGTATATGCAGAGAGATTTCCAAACCTTGAAAGAAAGCCAAGACTGGAAGCATTTGAAAGGTTATTAGAGAGATTTACGGAAACTGGTAGTGTAACCTACAAAAAGAGAGAAATAAATAAGCCCGTAATCAATGATGGAACGCATAAGAGAGGCATTTAGAAGTTCAACTTTAGTCTGGCATTTCCATCTGGAAAACCCCGTATAAAACAAAATATTTTTAAAACGTGCGCTTGATGGTACGGAAGGATATCCGATGACTAAATATTTGACTAACTTTCAAATACGCGTGTAATATTCCGTCCCCGCTTCGTTGCCGGACCCTGTATATATGTCTTAATTTCCTTCCGCGTTTCCACTGTTTGGTCTTCGTAAAGAACGGTGCTGGTTTCTGGACGACGTTTCGCAAAATCACATTTGCAAGCTTCAGGTCTGCGATAACTGTCTGCTTCTGGTTACTCGTAAATTTTAAAAAGTACTTTCCTCATAAAAAGTTTACGAGTAACCAGACGCAGAAGCAGACAGTTATCGCAGACCTGAAAATGGCAAGTGTGATTTTGCCGAAACGTCGTCCAGAAACGAGCAGTGGTCTTTACGAAGACCAAACAGTGGAAACGCGGAAGAAAACCCGGAATCCAGTTAAAACATATACTACTACCCGCGGAAACCTAAAAGAAAACATTGTACATATACTACTGTATATGTATATATATATATATATATATATATATATATACATATATATATATATATATATATGTATATATATATATACAAATATTGAGCTGATTCAGATGCCCCACGATTGGGTCCAGACAAAATGAACTGAAGCTAAAGGCTGAATAAAAAAATGTAGGAGATAATTAATGTAAATGCTGATAATAGTAAATAAATTGTAATAAATAAATATAATATATATAATATAAAATAAATAAAGTAATAAATAAATCTTGACTTATCAGCTGATTAGTAGCAGTATCCTAAGCTATGCATAGATGTCTCGGAGAGCAAAAGATTAATAAAGAATGTTTGAATTTTCTTATCTCGGGATGTAGTCGGTAGTGACTGTAAAAATGACACAAAAATTATTAACAATGTTGATTTCACTGAGCATGAATAAAAAAGCACCACATTTATATTTTATATATTGAACAATTTATTAGATTAAAGGAACCTGTACACATATGGTTAAATACTTGGACTCTTTCGGTCGATTTGTGAATTATATCTTTGTGATGAAATAGAATTAATACTAATAATAATATGGTTATGTTTATAAATCAAATACCAAGTAAACTAATATTATTTAAAATATGGAACAAGTACAGGTAAGTGAACTTTAAATAGATATTATTCTTGACTATATCATCTTTAAAAGATTACTACCTATATCTTAGTTAAAGTCGAAATCCTTTTTAATTATTTGTAAATGTAATAATATAGAATGAAGATAATTGCTTTACATATAACTAAGGATCTGTGATTGCAGGAGTTGCGGCAGGTAGGAGGAAGGTGGATTCGGCTTGCGTCTCAATATGCCGCCAGGAGTAATAAAGGTTAAGGTATTTCCAGTTTGGAGAAATCGGATGGTTTTCTTTTATGTTCGGTACAGTGGTTATTATATTAGACATTTTGGATGTATTTCCAGGTACGTTTTAACTTTATTTCTTTGAAAATACTTGGTCACTTGGGTGAGCTTCACCCTATGATGCTTTGCCGAATATCTTGTAGAAAAATTACTTTAGGCAGATAAAAATGTGTTTAAATGATGATCTAAAGGTTTATGCACTTCTATAAGCGGCAATTATTTTGAAATCATTGTTTTAAACCAAATTTTGATGAATTTATACCGGAGAAGTGTATTTTTGATGCGACCGACTTCAATTTCGAGAATTTGTCCTTTGTTAATTTCACAGCTTTATTTGAAGCATAGTATCTTGATTTTTACCTTGATATAAATTATTATTTAAGTAAAATTTTGAATGAAAAATCGTTTAAATAGATTTATAAAATTATTTTTAGAATTTTGCTATGTGCCCCCACGAGAACTAGTCTTGCGCCTACTAATGTACTACCTTTACTTACAACTTTATGCAACTCACTTCAATGCATGATTGCCCGGAGATATTTCGGCTAAAGACCAGCTCAGTTTAGAGGCGAGTGGAGGGGTATCTTATATCTAAAAGGGCGCTATCATGTTATCCCTTTAGTCGCAACAGAGAACACATACTCTGCCGTAGTAAAGTGAATAAATTCAGGTAAAGTGCAATTGTCGATGTTAAACTAAATAGAACAACTCAAATCAAAACAATAACAATGAGGATTTATTGTAATCCAGAATGTCACAATCAAATATATTTTTCGCCAATTCACTTGGGAAAAAAATTAAAGTTGAATGAATAAAAAACTTACTATAATTAAATATGATCAAAGCGATCCTGACATTACATCGGGTTATTAAATTCGGGTTATGACTAAAAGACTCACCCAGTATAATATGTGAAATAGTTGAAAATGCAGACAAATAAAATTGAAATAAAGGTGAAATTAAATGATATGTACATAAAAGTATGTGGTTTAGATAAATTAACAAATAATCAGATCACCAGATGGAATATATAAAAATTTGAGGTCAACGTTTAAACTGATTTGACCAATATGGAAAACAATTAAATGAATAAATATCTTAGTTCTAAGAATTGCATCAATAATTTATCAAAGATCTTTCATAAACCTTACATCAATATTTAGACACTTTGTATATAATAATTGCCTATATAACACACACAAGTACTTAACTGATGGCGAAAATTTCAATGGATAAAAGTTTATACCAAAATTTATCTATTAAGATTTGTCCAGACTGTATATGCAGAGATATAATACTTAGATAAAAAAAATGAATTGTTTAGTATTTTTTACTGATGATAATTACACAAATTATAATATCAAAATTAATTCTAAATAAATTCTAGGAAAAAAAATGGTAAAGTTATCTCAGCTAAATTGAATGACACTAAATACTTTTAATATATATCAGAAAAAAAAAACTCACTAAGTGATACAGATTTTTATCATTCCGTGTGACGCTGACGATTGATTATATCGTTACGGACTGCTACCTTTCTTATGGCATCTATAGGAAGAAGGAACAAAATGGAAGGCTACATCGTTTCCAGCATACGGTGCTTGAATTAATTTTGGAGGTTAAAACACCCGTACCAACTTACTTGCCCTATTATATAGGAAGAGAAAAAAGAATAAAAATAATTAAATACTCGAACTAATTAATGTAACCAAATCTCATCAAAATAACAATAAAATCTACCAGATATTATCGAAAACACTCACCTAGTATAAAACGTGTTCGTAGTCAATACATGGCCGATGTTCGCATAATAAAGAATTTTCATCTACATAATTCGTGTAGTTAGACGAGAAAATAACTATATTAATAAATCTCGTTACTTTCTATACCCCAAGTTAGAACTACAAACCCGCATTTGCGAACAGAATCTCTGTTAATTTCCAACAAGAAATAGATCATAAAGGAAGGTTAATAATCAACTTCCACTTACGAAGTCGCTAAACTTTAATTAGCTCGTACAAAACCACAAATAAATGCTAATAAAAGTATTCTCGGCTGTTGTTGCAGATACTTCTTGGTGAAACATTTTAACTTCATACAGTAAATAATAAAAATAAATTAAAACACTTGGCTTGTTTCACTATGAGATTTATTTAAATACTCTAACAATTGTTTCGGCTGTTATGCCATTCTCAAAGAGATCTATAAATCTAACTTAAAGACTATCGCACTTGTTCTTATATGTTGTCTGTTCTTGTGTGTAGTGGGGGTGGTATTATATTGTGTATTACGGTGTCTATAAAGGGTGTATTGGCATATTCTATCTGTGTGTTGGTGATTAATAGATTTTGTTTTTTCGCTATTTTTATTTCTAATATTTCTAGGAGGTCCAATCTCTTGCTTTTTGTGATATTGTGTATTAATTCGCAGTTATCTATATCGGGGAAGTGGTTGAGTTCTATACAGTGTTCGGCAAAGCCTGTGTTTTTCTCACTATATAAAATTGACTTTTTGTGTTCTTTAACTCTGTTTTTAATGGCTCGTCCACTTTGGCCGATATAGATAGCTTCACAGTCTTTACATTTTAATTTATAAACACCTGATTGGTCCATTTTATCTCTTTTATCTTTGTTGTTGCTAATCATTGTTTCTAAATTTGTTTTATTTACCCAGCTTATTTTGATATCTAATCCTTTTACTATTCTGTTTATTTTATTAGTGAGTTGTGGTATGTATGTAATTTTGTGCCATCTTTGTATATTTTCTGTTATTTTCGGGTATAGGTATTTGTTCTTATTATTTTGTATTTCTTTACGTTTTAACAGTTTATCTACGATTTTAGGGTCATATCCATTATTTCTTGCGATTAATTTAATTGTGTTTATTTCTGTATTAAAATCTGTCTTGCTTAATGGTGTGTTTGTGGCTCTATGTATATAACTATTGAATGTTGACATTTTTATTTTCATCGATTGTTTCGCGTTTGCATTTAATATGTTGTCTGTAAAAGTGGGTTTTCTGTAGATTTCGAATGTAAGCTTATTATTATGTCTGTTTATTGTAATGTCTAGAAAGTTTATTTTCTTGTCTTTTTCTGTTTCTTTTGTAAATTGTATCTTGTGGTTTATAGAATTTATTACTTTTAGGAACTCCGTTAATTGCCTATCTGTACCCTTCCATATGCAAATTACGTCGTCTACATATCTGGCCCAGAAATGGACTTGTTGAATTAATACCGTGTTTTTCTTGAATAGTTCTTCTTCGAATTTATTCATGTATATTTCTGCTAATAGCGGGCTTAACGGATTTCCCATCGAACAATTTAAAAAACATAAAGATACCTAGCAATGCTAAATTAGTCTCATTTGACATTAAAAGCCTTTTTACCTCTATACCAATAAATGAAATAAAAAAGATAATTGACATACACATTAATAACAATAACCTTAATGACACAGATAAACGAGAAATTAAAGAAACTTTAAATTTATGTCTAAATCAGAATTACTTCAAATTCAACAATGAAACATACACACAAATAGAAGGATTACCGATGGGAAATCCGTTAAGCCCGCTATTAGCAGAAATATACATGAATAAATTCGAAGAAGAACTATTCAAGAAAAACACGGTATTAATTCAACAAGTCCATTTCTGGGCCAGATATGTAGACGACGTAATTTGCATATGGAAGGGTACAGATAGGCAATTAACGGAGTTCCTAAAAGTAATAAATTCTATAAACCACAAGATACAATTTACAAAAGAAACAGAAAAAGACAAGAAAATAAACTTTCTAGACATTACAATAAACAGACATAATAATAAGCTTACATTCGAAATCTACAGAAAACCCACTTTTACAGACAACATATTAAATGCAAACGCGAAACAATCGATGAAAATAAAAATGTCAACATTCAATAGTTATATACATAGAGCCACAAACACACCATTAAGCAAGACAGATTTTAATACAGAAATAAACACAATTAAATTAATCGCAAGAAATAATGGATATGACCCTAAAATCGTAGATAAACTGTTAAAACGTAAAGAAATACAAAATAATAAGAACAAATACCTATACCCGAAAATAACAGAAAATATACAAAGATGGCACAAAATTACATACATACCACAACTCACTAATAAAATAAACAGAATAGTAAAAGGATTAGATATCAAAATAAGCTGGGTAAATAAAACAAATTTAGGAACAATGATTAGCAACAACAAAGATAAAAGAGATAAAATGGACCAATCAGGTGTTTATAAATTAAAATGTAAAGACTGTGAAGCTATCTATATCGGCCAAAGTGGACGAGCCATTAAAAACAGAGTTAAAGAACACAAAAAGTCAATTTTATATAGTGAGAAAAACACAGGCTTTGCCGAACACTGTATAGAACTCAACCACTTCCCCGATATAGATAACTGCGAATTAATACACAATATCACAAAAAGCAAGAGATTGGACCTCCTAGAAATATTAGAAATAAAAATAGCGAAAAAACAAAATCTATTAATCACCAACACACAGATAGAATATGCCAATACACCCTTTATAGACACCGTAATACACAATATAATACCACCCCCACTACACACAAGAACAGACAACATATAAGAACAAGTGCGATAGTCTTTAAGTTAGATTTATAGATCTCTTTGAGAATGGCATAACAGCCGAAACAATTGTTAGAGTATTTAAATAAATCTCATAGTGAAACAAGCCAAGTGTTTTAATTTATTTTTATTATTTACTGTATGAAGCTAATAAAAGGTCGCTGTATATCTACCGACCATTGGTACAGTTCATCACTAAATAAATAATAGATGACTCTGTCGGCCTACATATCGTATTTTAACAAAATTAAATGCCTAATAATTTTTAATGAAATTATATCTTCAAAAAATTTCCGATAAAATGCCAAGTTCCTATGTCAATGAAAATAAAACCAACTGCCTTGTGAAGTTTAAAAGAGAGACATAAGTTACAATGGTAACAAATAACTGACAGTAGTAAGTACATAAACAACTTAGATAGTAATGAATCAAAACAGTACAATAAATATAATTAAATTTTAGGTATTTTTCAGTCGAAGAGTAGTTATTAATTATAGCAGACCTAGTATTATATACAGTGTTATCTAAAAATAACGAAGGAACAAAATGCAGAATTAGGTAAACTAATTTTTAACCAACTAAAGTAGTACGATAATTAATAAATATTTTATAGCTGAACTAAATTGTACGAGGGACGAATTTTAAGTATTACAACTCTCCCTTTACTCGAATAAAAAACAGATTTTTTTTTCAAAAGGTAGCAAAACTCACACGAAAGATGTAAGCAACATTAACAACAAGAAAGTAACACCTGAAGAAAATCATCGGAACTCTTGGTAACAGGTAACCCACAAATTAGCTTAACCAGAAACACTACCGCACGGATCTTTAACTGTAGCTTTTACAAGTCCTAGGAAACTGTTCAGTATATTGCTGCTCAGCCACCAACAACAGTCACAAAACCTAATAGTGTGTATTTAACATACACCACAAAAATTTCTGATGGGTCCCGACGCCAACAATAACTCCAACGAAGCCTAACACTTCAAAACTCTAATAATTCACAATCCAAATCCTAGCAAACCAAAACATTTTTATTGAGATAAGGTATCTACATGGTTTTCAAAATAAGATATACGCAAAACCATATCTACCAAAAATCCAAAATATAACCCCGAAGATCACATCTACTCAAAACGACAGCTATTAGGGGACTTGTACCTCACGGGCATTCCCCGATGGAACGATTCCTATAGCCGTGTCCGCAGGCTAATATCTTCGGATATGTCTAATAATGAGGAGGATGCGCTTTCAAATCTTTGACATTCCATTTTCCTACAGTGTTACCTTTACCATCTTTTAGCTCATAAGTCCATGGTGATACTCTTTTCTTAACCAAAGAATGGGCCAACAAAACGAGGTGCTAATTTAGCAGCAAAATATTTAGCAGCATCTGAAAGAACATAATTTTTTTCTCCAAACTAATTCGTTAGGCAAACTTCATATACCTTCTTCAGGCGCAACGTTACATCTTGATGCAATTGATAGAGGGCGTCTTCACGTTCTTGACTAACACGTGATCGATCAAATTCTATGGGCTTTTATTTCTTAGTTTCTTAGTTTGATACTACTTTGGCTAATTCTCTTCCGAAAACAATATAGTTCGGTGTGTGTCCTGTGACTTCATGTGGCCCTGGCCTGATCGCAAACCCGACGTGAGCTAAGTAGCGGTCCCAATGTCGATGGTTATCTGAGACATACGATCGTAGCATGTTTCTCAGGACCCCATTAATCCCTTCGCAGGGATTATCCTGAGGATGGTACAAAGCAGTATACCTAATTCGCACATACCTAGACATTACAGTTTTAAATTCTTTTAAACGAAACTGAACACCATTGTCTACGATGATAGCATCAAGAACTCTAAAAACTAAAAATACTTGTTCCTCTATCAGTCGACAGACAGTAGCGGCGATAGCTGTTCTTACAGGAAACATCAACGGAAATTTACTAAAACAATCTGCAACTACTAAAATGTTTTGATAACTGCTACAGATCTTGGAAGAGGTCCCACTAAATCTGCACAGAGTAACTCAAAAGGCTTAGTGATAATCGTTTATGGACTCAACATCAACCCAGGAGATGTCCTTAACTCAGCCTTTGTAGCTTGACAAACATGGTAGTTTCGTAGAATTCTACCTACGTCACAACGCATCTTCGGCCAGTAGTACTGTAGTTGAAGTTTGCGTAGAGTTTTGTTAACACCGAAGTGACAAAGTTCATTATGAGTTCGTTTAATCAAGGAAACTCTCTGAGCCGATGGTACCACTTCTTTCCAATTGTCTTAGTCTGATCCTAGAGCAGAATATTTACTCTTACTGTATTTATAAAGTTTCCCTTGGAAAACTTGCGACGCAGAATACTTTCGTGTTTTTTTCTGTACTTTAATGATCATACCAACGATCATTAACTGTCGAACTGGTATCCTGTTCAAAAGTAGTGTCAAGAGTATCTAGAATCGGTACAGATTTAGATAAAGTATCTGGAACCACATGTTCCTTACCTTTGTATGTATAATATCAAAATCATATTGTTGAAGTCACACTGCCCATCTCGCTAATCTTCCTGTAGGAGACTGTAATCTATTTAACCAAACTAAACTATAATAATCAGTAACGATCGTAAATCTTACTCCTTCCAAATAAGGACGTAACTATTCAATTGACCACAATACAGCTAAACATTCACGTTCAGTCGTAGAAAAATTTCTTTCCGGACGTGTCAAAGAGCGTAACAAATAACATATCACTTGTTTACCTAATTCAGGATGTTGTGGAGACAACACTCCACAAATCCATAACCACTAGCATCGGTTTGTAACAGAAAAGGTAAATTGAAATCTGGACAAATTAAGACAGGTGCATTAACTAACTGTTCTATCAATGCATAGCAAGCTGCTTCACAATTCTCATCCCAAATAAATTTTTGACGTTTTCTTAATAAATTAGTCAGTGGTTGTATGATATTACTATAGCTTTTGAAAAAACTACGATACCAACCTGAACAACCGAATATTCGCCTCATCTTCGAGACATTTTTCGGCGTAGGAATATCCAAAATAGCCTGAACTTTATCAGGATCAACATGCAAACCATGCTTATCTACAACATATCCTAAATATTTAAGTTGTGGTATACACAAAAGAAACACTTCTCTTTCGAGACAAAAAATTATTTAAGTCGTCTAAATACTTCTTGAAGAACTTCAACATGTTTTTCAAAATTTGGTGTAACTATAATAATATCGTCCAAATATGTAAATACATATGGTTCCAATTCAGGTCCTAAAACTGTGTCTATTAAACGTTGAAAAGTTACAGGAGATCCAGATAATCCCATTGGTAATCTACGAAATTGAAATAGACCTCGATTCGGAATGGTGAACGCAGTGTAAGGCCTAGACGTTTCGGCTAGGGGCACCTGTAAATATGCAGACTGAATATCCACGGAAGTACTGCGCGTTACGGAGCCTATCCAAGACGCTCGACACATACGTAAGAGGATATGCATCCTTCTCAGTCACCCTGTTGAATTTACGGAAGTCAACGCACACACGATAACTACCGTTCTTCTTCTTGACCAAAAAGATGGGTGACGACCAAGGACTGGTGGATTTCTCCACAATCCCTTGCTCAAGTAGATTGACCAGTTCGTTATCAATACGGCCCTGCATGACTGAAGAGACTGGTAAATAGCGTTGTTTCATATGCGCAGAAGAGGTCTTAATGTCGTGCTCTACGAAACCCGTACAACCCAAGCCTGAAACCATTTCCTCGAAAGCTGTCTCGACTAAATCAGACAGAACCCGCTCTTGTTCCCCCGACATGTCCGACTGGGATGTTAAGTGGACAGTCGCAACCTGCATATTCGCTGGACCAGTGAATTGCCAATCCCTATTCCTTAAGTCAGACACAATGGCCCATCTTGCGCCAGAAATCCGCCCCCAAAAATAAGGCTATGTGGCAAGGAAGTAATGACTAGAACATTGAGGACGCGCACACGATCTCGCAACTCATTGGCAAAAACGCTGTCCCCAAGCCCTTACACTTCTCCCTCTTCGCAATAGTACACTCAATCTCGGTACTATCCAACTCTAAATTTAGACCCTGAAGTTGGTTCCATTCTGGACCACCGATAATTGTATTCGTAGCACCAGAATCTAACAATCCTAACATATTGTTTCCTAAAATTGAAACTTATAAATAAGGTCTGTCATCGCCTTGGACTTGAGCTAAAATAAAATCAAGAAAGTATTGTTCTTTGTGGTCTAAAACCATTCTGTTATTGATAGAAGGCAAGAAGAGCGACTGCTGACCAATAAGCGCCTCCTCCGGAAGTTTTCCGAATTCGAATTATGACATGTGGAACCATTTTCTGCTGTCATACCTTGTTTCCCACATTTATAGCAGTAAATCGTAGTCTTAGATGCTCTACAGTCTCTCACGCCAAATGTCCTAATTTGCGACATTTCCAACATTGCAATTTAGAAGTAGAAGGCCCAGCATTTGCCTGAACAGTGTTAACAGAAAGAATTCCTATTTATAGGTGGAGGCATAAAAGAATCTTTAAAGTTTTCTTGGCTTCAAGTTTTCTACCAAGTTCTAGCAAATGGTCAATGTAACAGTTCAATTAACCCTAAATGATTCTGATAGAAAGGAGGCTCATTTCTTAAAATAATTCTCAAATATACCTCATCAGCAACAGACACTGTTAATCTACTAAACATGTTTTTCATTATGGCAATATAAATACCTATGGATTCATTAGGTCTTTCTGCTCTAGAGCGAATTTCTTGGAAAAGTCGTTCATTAAAGACATGAGGCTGAAATTTAACTCGTAATTCTCTAACTAAATCAGACCAACACGTCAACTGTAGTCGAATAGAACGAAGCCAAATACGAGCTTTACCCGTAAATAACTCAGTAGCAGAATTTAACAATTAATTGGTCACGAGAAGTATTTCTGGAGACACATAAATCACCGATGTTCTCTAAAAATTCACTCACAGAAAGTTTAGTGCTTTCTCCATCAAATTTCTCGATATTACATTTGGAAACAGGTACTACTTTCAATACAGAAGGATGAATCGACATTACTGCAGGAGCAGACACACCAGGGATGGCATTACTAATAGTGGCTAAAGACGGAAATTTACCAGATTATTTTAGTGTTCCAGTAAATATAGGAGAAACAATATCATCTGTGGAGGAGTCAGAATCCGAAATTTCCTCATTTGAATCGGCGGATGCTTTTTCAATAGCGGTTGAAGACCAAATCGCTGATATATCTAATAGTGCCCTTCCCGAAGAAAGAGAATTTTTATATCGTCTCGTTCGTGATCTTAAAGCGCAAAGTGATCTACGCAAAGTCATGCAATCTGACATTAACGTAGAAATAGTTGATTTCTCAGTTCAAAAAAATCAACAACGGGCCTAAAAGTTCAAACAACTCAAAACCGAGCCACATGTTGGTATCGCCAATTTATGCTATGTGACCCCACGAGCACTAGTCTTGAGCCTACTAATGTACTACCTTTACTTACAACTTTATCCAACTCACTGCAATACATGATTGCCCCGGAGATCTTTCGGCTATAGACCATCTGAGTTTAGAGGCGAGTGGAGGGGGCGATCTTATATCTAAAAGGGCGCCACATGTTAACCCTTTAGCCGCAACAGAGAAACAGACTCTGCCGTAGTAAATTGAATAAATTCAGGTAAAGTACAAGTATCGATGTTAAATCAAATAAAACAACTCAAATTAAAACAATAACAATGAGGATTTATTGCAATCCAGAATGTCACAATCAACTATATTTCTCGTCAATTCACTTGGGAAAAAAATTAAAGTTGAATGAATAAAAAACTAACTATAATTAAATACGATCAAAGCGATCCTGACATTACAATAGTGATATATATCTAAGTAACCAATTAAATTCGGGTTATGAGTAAAAGACTCACCCAGTATAATATATTAGTGAAATAGTTGAAAATGTTGACAATAAAATTGAAATAAAGTGAAATTAAATTATATGCACATAAAAGCATGTAGTTTAGATAAATTAACATATAATCAGATCACCAGATGCTATATATGAAAATTTGAGGGTCAACGTTTGAACTGATTTGACCAATGTGGAAAACAATTAAATTAATAAAAATCTTAGTTCTAAGTATTACATCAATAATTTATCAAAGATCTTTCATAAACCTTACATCGATATTTACACACTTTGTATATGCAATAATACCCTATATAACATACACAAGTACTGACTTAATGGCGAAAATTTCACTAAATAAAAGTTTATACCAAAATTTATCTACTAAGATTTGTCCACACTGTATATGAAGACTTATTTAACTTAAATAAAAAAATTAATTGTTCAATATTTTTTACTAATTATAATTACAGAAATTATAATATCAAAATTAATTCTAAATAAATTTTATGTTTCCAGTATATGTAGAAATAAATCTTACACAATAATTTTAATAAAATTTACTATTAAATCAGTTACAATTTTCTCACCACGAGACAAAAAGTGGCAAGGTTATCTCAGCTAAATTGAATGACACTTTATGCATTTAATCTACCGGGTGCGGCAATAGTGTGTCGGCGGAGCTTAGCATGAAAACTAATAAAGTTGTAACAATGAAATTTTACGTACACATGTAGTATGCTACAGTGCATTTTCTAATTTCATTTATATATTTACAGGGTGTTCCAAATTTCCGCAACCACTTTCAATTTTTTTTTTTTAATAGATTGCTATACTTTCTTGTTATTATGATGATAGCCACCCAAATGATCTTTGCAATGATATATGACAATGTGCACTTACAACTGTTAGTTTTGGTTTTATTGCAAATTTTGTTAAAATCTTGACAGTTGCAGCGTCTAACATTTTAAGTCTTAGCCTGAAAATGGGTGCAGTGCCTCACGTAACTTTTTTGTTACCAATTTATGGACTAACACGTTATATGTTTTGAGGGTGAACAACGTGACAACATATACAGAGTGTTAAATATGTCGTGCCAAAGTTATCGATGTTTAGAGGCTATTTTCTCTTTTTTTTTAAATTGAACCTATAATTTTTTTTATTAGTCAGCAAATTCCTTGTAAAATTGCCTTTAAAATGGTACCAATAACATAGTACTTATTTCTAGTATTTTCAAAGTTATAACCCTTTAATGGGATATACCTATGTTTATAATATTCAATATGCGGTGCATCTAATAGTTGGTTGGCCATGAAATGATATCAAACAAAGTAACTTTTACAAACACCTGTTTCTTAATTCTTTATTATTAGTTTTAGAATTACATTTTGTAATTTTTCAATAATAAAACAAAATTAATTTGAAATGTTTTCAAATATATTTCCATTCTGCTCTACACATGCTCTTAATCGCCTCTGCATCGACAGACTTACATTTTGAGCCATGTTGTTTCACTTACTTGAAGAAAAGCGTTTTTGATTCGTTGCTGCATGTTCTCTGCCGTTGTAGGAGGTGTTTCGTAAACTATAGTTTTTACAGTAGGCCACAGAAAAAAATCACAAGGGGTTAGATCGGGTGACAGCGGTGGCCAGCTTATAAATCTTCCTCTCCCAATCCACCTATTGGTGAATACCCTATCTAAATGTGTTCTTGCAGCAGCACCGTAATGTGCAGGTGCACCATCATGTTGGTACCACAATCTCCTTATGACGTTATCTGGTAGGTCTTCTAACAGCAATGATAAATTATTTTGTAGGAAATTTGTGTAGATTTCACAAATTAAAGTATTATTAAAAAAGAATGGACCTACAATAGTGTTTCCTATGATGCCTCCCCAGGTGTTAACACTCCATTTTTGTTGGTATAAAATGGGTTGCACAAAATTAGGGTTTCTAGTGTCATAATAATGAGAATTTTTTCTGTTTGTTATTCCACAATTAGCAAATGTTGCTTCATCTGTGAAAAGCACATGATCTAGAAAAGTTAGATCTTGTCGTAATTGGAAAAGTAGCCATTCACAGTAAACAAGTCTCCTTTCAAAATCCGTTTGTAATAAGCCTTGATGATTTTGAATTTTGTTTTATGTTTCTTTAAAATCCTTCTTACAGCAGTGACTTCTATCCCGTGTTCTTTCGAAATTATCCTTGTAGATACGCGTGGATTTTCCACAACGGACTGGACGACTGTCACTTCATTATCTTCTGTAACCATAGAGTTAGTTCTTTCATGTTTGACATAATTCACTGCACCCGTCCGAAGAAACCTTGTCAACAAATTTTCAAACGTCTTAATATCTGGTGCTCTTCGGTGAGGATACTCCATAGCATATGTTCTTGATGCTAAAAGTGGATTTCTATTGCTAGCGCCAAGAACAAATACCATGTCTATTAGCTCCTCCTTCGAAAAATTCATTCTAAAGAAACACAACTATAAACTATTACGGCATGGAAATAAAAAATAATGACAACAAAACGATATAACTGACAACAAGATAACAACTAATAACGAACAAACGGAAATTGATAATTAACTAGCCGAACTTAAGTTATAACAATTAAACGCGATTACAGTAAAGAGAAACTATTGAAAAACACTTTATATGGAAATTTTAAGTAGATATTTGACGTTTGGTTACACAGCAATTTTTGCTTAATATCATTTCATGGCCAACTACCCAACTATTAGATACAGCACCGCATATTGAATATTATAAACATAGGTATATCCCATTAAAGGGTTATAACTTCGAAAATACTAGAAATAAGTACTATGTTATTGGTACCATTTTAACGGCAATTTTTACAAGGAATTTGCTGACTAATAAAAAAATTATAGGTTCAATTTAAAAAAAAAGAGAAAATAGCCTTTAAACTTCGATAACTTTGGCACGACATATTTAACACTCTGTATATGTTGTCACGTTGTTCACCCTCAAAACTTATAACGTGTTAGTCCATAAATTTGTAACAAAAAAGTTACGTGAGGCACTGCACTCATTTTCAGGCTAAGACTTAAAATGTTAGACGCTGCAACTGTCAAGATTTTAACAAAATTTGCAATAAAACCAAAACTAACAGTTGTAAGTGCACATTGTCATATATCATTGCAAAGATAATTTGGGTGGCTATCATCATAATAACAAGAAAGTATAGTAATCTATTTAAAAATTGAAAGTGGTTGCGGAAATTTGGAACACCCTGTAAATATATAAATAAAATTTGAAAATGCACTGTAGCATACTACATGTGTACGTAAAATTTCATTGTTACAACTTTATTAGTTTTCATGCTAAGCTCCGCCGACACACTATTGCCGCACGCGGTATATCAGAAAAAAAAACTCACTAAGCAATACACATTTTTATCATTCCGTGTGACGCTGACGATTGATTATATCGTTACGAATTACTACCTTTCTTATGGCGCGTATACGACGAAGGAACAAAATGGAAGGCTACCTCATTTCTAGTATACCGTGCTTGAATTAATTTAGAGGGTTAAAACACCCGTACAAACTTACTTGCCCTATTATATAGGAAGAGAAAAAAGAATAAAAATAATTAAATTTCGAACTAATTAATGGAACCAAATCTCATCAAAATAATAATAAAATCTACCAGATGTTATCGAAAACACTCACCTAGTATAAAACGTGTTCGTAGTCACTACATGGCCAATGTTCGCATAATAAAGAATTTTCATCTACATAAATCCGTGTAGTTACACGAGAAAATAACTATATTAATATATCTCGTTACTTTCTATACCCCAAGTTAGAACTACAAACCCGCATTTGCGAACAGAATCCCTGTTTTCGCAAATTCTAACTTTTAAGATGATTCCAATTATCCTTCATTTCCTCCATTTAATATTTCACCCGTACCAACTTACTTGCCATATTATATAGGAAGAGAAAGAAGAAAATAAAAATAATGGAATACTCGAACTAATTTATTAATGGAACCAAATCTCACCGAAATAACAATAAAATCTACCAGATATTCTTGAAAACACTCACCTTGTTTGTAGTCACAATCATGGCCGATGTCCGCATGATAAAGATTTTAATGTACATTGAACCGTGTATTTACGCGAGAAAGTAACTGTAGCTGTAACTATAGCTCGTTACTTTCTATAAATACGTTGGAATTGCAAACCCGCTATTGCGAACAGAATCCCTGTTTTAGCAAATTCTAACTTTTAAGATGATTCTTTACCATAACCATGGAACAACTGCTTAGGCTTTATAACAAGAGCACAATAAAATGAATGCTTAAAGTGAAGCTGGATTTACGTCATTATAGAAAAAAACATATTCGAAAGAGTATTCCAATTATCCCACATTTAATTAATTTCCGATAAGAAATCGATCATAAAGGAAGGTTAATAGTCAACTTCCACTTATGAAGTCGCTAAGAATTAATTAGCTCATACAAAGCCAAAAATAAATAAAAATAAAAGGTCGCTGTATGTCTATTGAGCATTAGTACTAATTCACCAATAAATAAATAATCGATGACTCTGTAGGCCTACATATCGTATTTTAACAAAATTAAATGCCTAATATTTTTAATGAAATTATATCTTCAAAAAAATTCCGATAAAGTACCAAATTCCTATAAAATCAATGTCAATAAAAATAAAACCAACTACCTTATGATGTTTAAGATGTTTATGATGTTTAAGATGTAAAAGAGAGATATAAATTACAATGGTAACAAATAACTGACAGTCGTACGTATATAAACAACTTAGATAGTAAATTTTAGGTATTGTTCAGTCGAAGAGTAGTTATTAATTATAGCAGACCTAGTATAATATACAGTGTTATCCAAAAATAACGATCGAACAAAATGCAAAATAAGGTAAACTAATTTTGAAGCAACTAAAGTAGTACGATAATTAGTAAATATTATATAGCTGAACTAAATTGTACGAGGGTCGAATTTAAAGTATTACAATTTTTACAAGTATTACTGCGTGTGCCCTAGATAGTAGGTTATGTATGCTGCGTGTATTACAAATTGATCTTTTCGCGCGCTTTTACTGTTTTAATAATGGGTCTGTCTAAACTAATGTCCATACAAATTTCAATGCAAATAAATTAAATATCTTTTTATTTTCGCGTTAATGACTTTAAAGACTTTTAATAAATGATTAAAAATAATAAGGAAATTTTGAATTAAATATAACTATGCTAAGAAATAAGTAATTAAACTTCTAATTTCAAAAATTCTTTTATTGTAAATACCACTACAATATTGTTTCGCCATACAATGGCTTCATCAGGTGGATTTCATCCACCTGATTTAAAATATTTTTTTTAAATATTTAAAATAAAATAATTTTTGAAACTAGAAGTTCAATTACTTATTTCTTAGCGTTATAATGAAGTTTCAACAAGTATCTCCCTCGTAAATTGACTATATAACTATGCGTTAAATATCAGAAGTTGTCGAAATATTAATTTATTAACAGTTCGACATTTATTTTCACATTTTCACATGTTGCTTCCATATTGTGTTATAAAATGCGTTTACCCTATATTAATTTCCACCTTTTCTCATTCCCAGGTAATCTTTGTGCACACGTAATTAGAGCTATTTCAATATATATATATATATATATATATATATATATATATATATATATATATATATATATATATAATAACTTCGTGACCTTGGTATGATATGGTAAACCTAATCAGTAGGCGATTAAAGGTCTGTATATTACTTCAAAATATATGTATTTAAAAAACTATATTATATATATATATATATATATATATATATATATATATATATATATATAATATTTTCGTGACCTTGGTATGATATGGTAAACTTAATAAGTCGGCGATTAAAGGTCTGGTTTATTACTTCAAAGTATATATATTTAAAACAACCCTACATGTTTCGGCAATGATGCCTTTGTCAAGGATATTAAAAATATGAATGACAGAATATAAATGTCAAATAATTGAGTTGCTATGGTTTAAATTATTCAAAGATACATTCCAATAATAATAATAAGTCATGCATTAGTATTCCAAAAAATAGATAGCAAGGTGTGAACATATGTGTTGTTCGCTGCTAGCAGCTTTTGTCTCTTTCTGGGTATGTATTTGTGTGAGAGCGTAAGTGAAGGGATTTGTATGTTGGTGCGCTTGTGCATGTGTTTAGTGACCGGTCGCGTAAATTTAGAGAGATCGGATAACCAGCCGTTGCGTAGGGCCGCCAACCCTTTCCCGGCAACTTCTTTACTTTTCCGTGCAGTACTTCGACGGCCCGACCCCCACCCTAACGAGGCAAGGCGCAGACCAGCGAAGCGCATCCTGCATGGGGTTGCTCATCGCCAACCGAGGGAACACTCTTAGTGGCTACCTCAGTCGACGACGGTCACACTTTGTGCCATCTTAACGATTTATATATATTTATTTATATATATATATATATTATTGAATATTATTATATTGAAATTCCGCTGTAGAAAACACAATAAAAGTTCATATTCGTGTGTAGCAAGAAAGTTATTTGCTGTTAATTTGGCTTCCCGGCATCATGCACGGACAAATAGATAGCATGACGAAACATGTGTCTGCACGTCTGGAAAGCAATTTTCACACGAATATGAACTTATTCGAATCGATAGCAAGACAAAACATGTGTCTGCACGTCTGGAAAGCAATTTTCACACGAATATGAACTTATTCGTGTGAAAATTGCTTTCCAGACGTGCAGACACATGTTTCGTCTTGCTATCGATTCGTCCGTGCATGATGCTGGGAAGCCAAATTAACAGCAAATAACTCTCTTGCTACATACAAAAAAGTCACAAAGACAGCATGGAACAGCGCTCAGCCCCGCTCATTGACTAATGTCAGTATCGTGAATGCCAAATCTATCATTGTGGCCCATATGACTAGTCACACATAAACATGCGGGAAGTAGCTGCATTCCTGAAAAAGCGCATCTACGGTGGTCTACTAGATGACATCAAGCACTTAATGTAAATTTATTTATGTTTTCGGTTAAGCGTCATTGTTTATAATATTTTTTTTTAAATAAGATCATTCGACATGTAACTGCTATCACAATCTTTTCAGAAGCAGACCAATAATCAATTGTCATCTATTTTAACTTAACGAACGAAAACTTAACTAAAGTTCTATTCACTATTGAGTCATTCGTTGTTTATAATAAAAGAAATATTACGAGGCATTTAAAATACATATAAATCCTGTATCCACACCATATTTTTCTTAATATTTGCATTACATAGTGTCTTTGTATATATAGTAGATTTAATTAGTCGGCGATTTAGGGTCTGTTTTACTATAATATGTCTATATTTAAAATAATCATAAAATAATGTTTCGGCACATAATGCCATTTTCAAAGCATTTTAAATTATAAATCAATCGCCGACTAATTAAATCTACTATAGTATACAAAAGTCGAAAAAATTAGTATATATATATATATATATATATATATATATATATATATATATATATATATATTGGTATTTAACAGTTCATTTATATATTTGTACTTGCATGTAATATTTTATATAGAAATATCCAATCAATTTAAATATTTTGTATGTACGTTAGCGGAGATCTCAGATAATCATTATTCGCCCTTCAGGCATGTAAAATTTGTAATCCTGTCGTATATATACAGGCCTTTCATATTTTTATATATTATTGTTTTTCATGCCCACATTTTTGAGGAAACACAGCTCCAATAAATGTTAATTATTTGTGCTAGTATTAGTACTATTTCTTGTGGGTATATAACATCTACGTCGACCGTGTGACATGCGACCTCTGATTACAATTCAACAATCATTTGCAGTGACGTCCTTACTATCTATTTTTGTAATCAGTCATCCAAAAACGTTTCGAAAAGAATCCTGGCATCTCACTGAGACCTTAGCCTGGGTACTGGCTAGTTGGATTGTATTTTTATTATCTACCCTCACACATAGGCAAGTTCTTGGAACTCCACCGTATATCGAAAAGTTACCGAAACCAGTATCGTGATATTTATTTTTGCTATTACCCGTAGCAGTTGGTGTTATTGAAGAGTTGAATAGCCTCGACATTTACGTGGTCCTTTTTTCGACACGTTTACTATATTACTTAATTAATAGTTATGTACATGTATAAACGCAAACAAAAGAATAGTTTAGTTTGAAAACTAAGATTGTCGCTGTTTGTACTTCTCTGTTTGAGTGAAAGCGTTTCCCCTTCTGGATTTTAAACACAATATGTTTTTTTAATTATCGCACAATAGTAAAAATGTAATGAAATCATTCTTCAAAATTCTTTGGCCAAATTAAAAAATAAACAGTTTTCTTTATAGTTAGAGGAAGGACTTCAACTTCGTCAATCTTTTTAGTAGTTGATTATAGTAAAAGTCTTCTTGTTAAAATGACTACCAATAATGATTTTTTATAGACTTTACATAATTGGAAAGATGAAAAAATTTTTGAAACCTGGATTCATTTTACTTTTACCTAGTCATAAACTATGCTTCAAATAATTATATCCAAAAGATTTAATATTCCTCATTAATTCTTTACTTGAAATGCAAATCTTCAAGGATTCGTTTCAAAATGAGGAACCCAAATTTCGTAGTGATTGCTTCAGATTTTCAATTTGAACGTGGTTCTTCCTTTATTTCCATTCGAAGCGCTTAGTCCATTCCGCTACCGTGAAAAATGCAGAAGGATCATTGCCTCACACTAAACTTAATCATCTGTGACATGGATGAACTAGAACGTTTTCACAAACTTAAAATGTTAAATAATGAATCGGATATGCAAAATACATATCCGTAACTGTAAACATGGACAAACACCTCGTATTTTTAGCGTTTACTTCTGTTCAATACATATGTTTCAGCCATCTAGGCCTCATCGGTTGAACTAGTGAAGAAATGTATATACAAATTAATACAGATCTGTTAAACAACGGATCTGTATCTACATTTACGCTAAAATCGTCTCCAAGCCATAACCAGTTTCGTTCTATCAGGCGACACCAATTTAATCAGTGACATCTGACGGAAGAAAGCGACTAGGCCAGAAAAGGCGACCTTCCGCTCGAATAGCAAGGCTATTACAAAGAAGCGGAAAAATACGTATATTGGTGCTGTCCATTAACACGCGCCAGATGGCGGTAAATATACAAAAAAGGGATATTTATCAATACGTTTTGCACGTATTACGCCGTTGTTATATAATGAAACGGATATGCAAAATACATATCCGTAACTGTAAACATGGACAAACACCTCGTATTTTTAGCATTTACTTCTGTTCAATACATATGTTTCAGCCATCTAGGCCTCATCGGTTGAACTAGTGAAGCAATGTATATACAAATTAATACAGATCTGTTAAACAACGGATCTGTATCTGTATCTACATTTACGCTAAAATCGTCTCCAAGCGGAAGGTCGCCTTTTCTGGCCTAGTCGCTTTCTTCCGTCAGATGTCACTGATTAAATTGGTGTCGCCTGATAGAACGAAACTGGTTATGGCTTGGAGACGATTTTAGCGTAAATGTAGATACAGATACAGATCCGTTGTTTAACAGATCTGTATTAATTTGTATATACATTGCTTCACTAGTTCAACCGATGAGGCCTAGATGGGTGAAACATATGTATTGAACAGAAGTAAATGCTAAAAATACAAGGTGTTTGTCCATGTTTACAGTTACGGATATATATTTTGTATATTCGTTTCATTATATAACAACGGCGTAATACGTGCAAAACGTATTGATAAATATCCCTTTTTTGTTTAAAATGTTAAGTTGAATGTATTCATACACTATCAAATATGGTGAAATATAGTCAGTAAGGACACACAATCGCAACAACAATTAGATCCCAATTATAATAGTGCTTCGCTGACCGTTCAATGTCTTTAATTGACGGCAAATGCTTTGTTTTCATTACATAGTTAATAAAAATAATCGCACAAAGTCTATTCAGATAAACACTGTGGAAGAAAAAAAACAGGGATCATTATCGGACAATATAGTCAAAATAGAACCATTCCGATTATTTTCGGGACAGGAGATGTATATAAAGCATATTCAAAATATAATGCACTAAGTACGTATATACTTTGCCTAGTCAGCTCCAACAATTGAAAAAACGTTTTTGTACGAAAAGGCGAGAATGCTGTGCATTCTGTGGAATAAGAAAGATCTTGCTGGTTACTATCGTTTACAACCAGGAAGAGCCATTAATTCTGGAAAGTATTTCGAATAACTGATAATTTCTAATGCAACAATATAAAGGAACGGTCACTTAACCGATGGGAAAAAAATTCTTTCAGCACGATAACACAAGACATATTGCTATGAATAATGGGTTTGATCATTTATTTCGCCACCATCCACAACTAGTTTTCCCAACTAGGTTTGCTCAGCCGGTGAATTTTCAAATCTGAGACCTCTAACTTCTAGGGTTCCACTTAGGAAAGACGTGTCTAAAATACGAGTTGAGCGCCAGTACACTTGTATACAAAAATTTATTTATCTATTTTTTTATAAGTTAAGTTTGAACTAATCTCTCTTTAAGTTTCTTTTAAATATATTCTTTTATATAGGTATTAATTAATTATCAATATTGGAATGAGTAAATAAAGCAAACATAGGTTAAAAATTAAAATAAATATTTTATATATTAATACAAAAATAAAAAAATTAAAAAAATATATTTTTACAAAGTATAAAGATGCTGTATCATATAACAAAGATACTGAAGGTAAAAACATTAATTGACAATTGCCCGCTGAATGAATGGAAAACATCCTCCTTAATGACTCCGAACAAAACTTATCTAAAATAATCAAGCTTTATAATAGATTCTTCAAAAAAAAAACACTGTATAATCAAATACTGATACGCGAACAAAAACTATGCATGTGCCTTGACACACAAAAAAACTGAACCCAATCGAACAAATTTTCATTTATAATTTTATAACAAAGAATTTTAACATATAAGCTGAATTATCTATATACTTGAAATTTAAATCTCTTAGCTACTAACTTTAATACAATTGAAATATTATTATTATAATTATGACGTCATAAAATTGTAATTCTACTTACAAAATTAATAAGCAGACTCTCACGAAAAAGGTGCTTAATCAATTTAATCATCAAAAAACGAGAATTTAACTCAATAAATGTCGGGAATTTATATCTCTAAAACACCAACTATAAAAACACTTTCAATCAATCAAATCCCGAACTAATTAAATATATATATATATATATATATATATATATATATATATATATATATATTGTGGTAGGTCAAGCCTACACATAGGAATACTATAGTTTTGTAAGATACAGATTAATTTAGTTAAAATGTAAATATTAGGAAATAAGAAGTTTTTGGAACTGAATTCTTCATCTGTCATATCAATAAAGTTGATTTCGCGTTCTAATTGTTAAAAATTAATTTGCATTTTCATTTATGTTTATCTTTTCTTTTGCCTTAGTCAGTTTATTTATATATCATGTATTACCGAAAACATTTCAACTTAATTGATCGATTATCGATGACACATATTCTTTAGAGAAAGCTGTACATTTTCAAATTAATAACCGAGAAATATCTCGACTATAAATCAGCATAGAAATAAGACTTGTATGTACAAATAACAATTATTTATTCACTAGAACAATGTATATAATTTTTGTAAAGTAGCCATTTGGTTAAAATAATTAAATTGTCATATTCATTAAAATAAGTAGCGATATTAAATTAATAAATACAAATTGAACGAATAAGAAACGAGGATTAAAATCAAACGATAGTTGGCGTCACTATGTTAAAAATTCTATAAACCACGCAGACGTTTAATTAAGTGCCTCTCTGAAAAAAGTAGAAAAACCATGTCTTTATATTAGAAAACTATACAACAAACACATAAAAATATTACCTGTTGATCCAGCTCCATTTTAACGCCTTCTGTGCATCCATACATCCACCAGTTCCTGATAAAACGAAAATTGCATTTCTCCGGGGGAAACATCGAGCGAGACCCGAAGCGAACCTGTAACGCCGTCCGATAAACCGCCTAAACCTGTCTCCTGCATTTTTGGAAACGGGAAGACTCCAGAATAAGCAATCCTCGTCCATTTGTAACATAAGTATCTTGAAATCTCCTATAAAATTTTGAAAATGTTGTATCTATTCATTTAATTCAGTAAAACCTTTATTAAAGTTTTTGATTTGAATAGATATACCTTATGGGTACATTTAGTATTAAGTATTATGTAATTTAAGGCCAGAAGAATACAGTTCCCCCTTTTTTTTACAAATGCTAAATTTTTAAGAGAAGCATCTATGTTTGTTAGTGATAAAATTCAATTTTGTCTAATTAATTTGTTTAACCTAGATTTTATTTTATGTAGCGATTATCACGTGACATGATGCATTTCAATTAATCCTAATTTTATGATATCTCTCACTTACCTGTGAAACAACACGTTCATTAAAGCATTTACATTACTCCTTTACTCACTAGTTTCATTTCGTAGAATTTGCATTATAAAAATTTCCATCATCCATCGAGTTTGATTACCATTTAATTTTGTATGTATTCTGATTGGAGCACCGAACCTACATTATCAGTGTATTTATTATGCACAAGACAAGAGTCTAATTGTTCTCATTAGCCGGACATATAACATAAACCTGAGCCCACCAAAAGGTGAACGAGCAAAAGGTATTCACATGTAAACATGTTGAGGTTAAGTATGCTTCGTTATTAACGTTTATGCATCGTTTAATTATGCACATGCAACATATTAAATATTGTACACCACTCCATCTATATGTAATATTCACGACCATATTTAAATAGGGATTTATAATACATTTTTACAAAAATTAACATATCAGCTTCAATATAAAATCATTAAATTTTGTAAATATAAATTAAGCCCGTTTTGAGCGACTTCAATATATATATATATATATATATATATATATATATATATATATATATATATATATATATATATATTATAATAATATATGAGATGTATGAAAAAGAAAAGGAAACACAATAAGAACAGATAAACTCAATTTAATAAACATAAACTTAAGTAATACAATATAAGAATAAGCGTTACAATTTGAATTATCCCCCCTATAACATACTTGAGTACATGTGCACTTAAGTACTGACAAACAACGGTAAGAATGATAAAGGAAAATAAGCTTATTCGGTTTGAAAATAAAGTTAAAACACGAACAGGTAAGTAGATATAATATATGTGTTCCAATCAATTTGTCAATATTTATAATTCCCTTTAGGTGGATTGAAAGAATTGAAAATAATTATCAATGCAAATCGATATGATATAACCTAAAAATGGAATCTGTTCTCTATATTTATGATATCTTAATCTCAGGGCAAATTAAGGTAAGTTATGTCTTAATTAGCAATCAATATGTTATTGAAAAAAATACTAGCTCAGTAGTTCTACATTTAAATATTAAAATAGGTAATAATTTATATAGTATAGCTGTACTATTTACGATTAAAAATAATAATACAAAAAGATGCTTTATTTATAGGGTAATTTCTACCTTAACTATGAGCACTGAAAAACTCGTACAGAGAGTACCCTGGCTTTGGTATAGGAATCTTCGGGAGGTGTTCGGGACTAAATACAGGTATAGATCTTCCGATTAAGTGTCAGGTAATTGGATGTTCAGCACAGTTTTCTGGATGGTTGTCTGATGAGGAATATCAATACTTGTAAATGCACTAGTATTCGAAGGTAAAATTATAACTCCCACGTAATATAAATTTTAAATGATAATGTACTTTATCTTTTTAGCTTCTAAATGAGATTTTACAATTAGGAATCGCCTTTTAAATCTTGAAATCGCTTAATTTTCTGAAAAGCAACGCTTCTCCATTTTTGGTTGTTGATTAATTAAATCATGCCTCTTTTTTTTTTTTCGTTACCAACGAAACAACGTTCCCTTAATTTAACACGACGACTACCTGGAAAAATTGCCGCCGAAAAGTAAAAAGGCGTGGCTAATTTGAATTGTTGGTTTGAATTTCTAGATAAAAGAGAATTTAAACAAATTGTAGGTATTTAAATATCCAAAATAATAAACAATAACTTATATATATATAAGTTATATATATATAAATTGACATATTAAAATTGTGAATAAACTGCATGTGGATAACCTTACTTATGTTATTCCAATATAGATGGCGCGATCAGCCGTATTTTAAATATAAGATATATATAGATTCAAATTTTAACTTGAAATATAGACACTAAAATTGTTCATATTCACATAAATTATAATCTGAAAACAGAACCAGCTTAATATATATATATATATATATATATATATATATATATAATATATTTCACGAAGCAACATTTTCGTTTGAAAGCTGGAATTCGTCTCCCCGCTTTCAACTTCGACCTCTACATCTAATCCTCGGATAACAAGTTTTTCTCTCTAGTTACTCCTCGCAAAATTTATCATATACATTTATTATACAGTCATGTCACAAAATATTTTATTTAAAAAAAGAAATCCATAGCACATCCCCAAAAATATATAATTAATACGCCTGGACATGTCAAAATCTTATTTACTATATAGTTTTCCGCACTCATCGAAAATTGTCAGATTCTTACACTTACACAATTGTCCCCGCACTCAGATGATGAATAGCTTCGGTCTGGGCCATCTTCATCAACACGCACCTGTGGAGCGAACGGTTGCAGAGCACTAATGTGGTATCGTCCCTTCTTTCGGCGGCCATCCATAGTATACAACTCGTATGTGACATCATTAAATCTTCTGGTGATACGATAGGGTCCGTTATATGGAAGATCGAGCTTTTGGCATTTTCCTTGGCGACGTCTACCAAGACGTCTTACAATAACGGAGTCGCCAACTTCGAATCTGGTCCTGCTTGTAATTTTGTCATTTTGTGTGTTGACATGCTTTATCCCATACATCACGGTCGAAGGACACTCCAGAGTAACAATATACGGACAATGGTTGATATTATCTTGAACCTCCTGGTCATGTGTCACCCATCCTTCATGGTTGTTGTGAGTCTTTATTCGCAGGAACTTTATAATCTCCTGGATGTATCTCTCACATGGATTTCCACATGGATGGCGTATGGAAGAGAAAAAATATTTGTAACATTGCTTGTCGAGCATAAACATCATCAACTACCACATAACTTTGATCTCTAATATTTTTTTCATTATTAAACCGTCGCGCACAACAAAATTTTTATAATTTTCTTTATTCCTTAAAACCTCTCTTAAATTATCAAAACTTTCATTCTGCTGGACCTGAAGGATCACATCATACTCAAATGCCCCCTAAGCATAATCTCTATTATACGCATTTAGTTCTATATAATTAAAATTATTTTTACTGTTATACATTCTAGATAACGCATCGGCGGTAACATTTAGTACTCCCTTTATATGGCGAATTTCAAAATAGTACTCTGACAGTAATAAGGACCTACGATATACTCTATTATTTTTAAATCTTGTACTCAATAATGATGTCAACGCAGCATGATCTGTTTCTACTAGGAAGTTCTTGCTGAATAAATAAAATCTTAGCTTTTGAACCGCGTGTACTACAGCTAACATTTCTTTCTCACTAATAGTATATTTAATTTCGTAGCTTTTAAAGATTCGAGATATAAAACAAATAGGTTCCTCTATACCTTCATTATTAACTTGGATTAAAGCTCCACTAATTGCGACATCACTTGCATCTACACTTAATATAAATTGTTTATTAAAATCTGGCAAAATCAAAACTAACTGATTATAAAATTCATTCTTCAAATTTTCGAAAGCTTTTATTCTCTCATCATTCCAACTAAATTTTTCATTCTCTTTTAACATTTCATACAATGGTGCACTTGTTTGTGCCAGGTACGGAATAAAACGTTTATAATAATTAATTATGCCTAAAACCCCTCTTAACATTCTTACATTTTTAGGACGTGGACACTCTTTAATCAGCTCGAGCCTACTTTGATCCACACTGACATATCTAGAACTTATATTATACCCTAGAAACTTTATTTCACTCTTAAAAAATTCACACTTCTTAATATTTACTTTTAATCCTTCTCTTACCTATATTTCCAATATATTTCTTACATGCTCCAAGTGATCCTGATAATTCTTACTATATATTAAAATATCATCTATGTAATGTACTACATAATCTTCATAGGGTTCCAATATTTGTTGCATTGCCCTAATCACCGCAGCAGCAGAACTGCTTAATCCATATGGTACAGTCCTATACTGATATACCCCTGCCATTTACCATAAACCCACAATACTTCCTCGATTCCTTTTCTAACGGTACCAACCAAAAAGCACTCCTCAAGTCCAACTTACTATACACTTTTGCATTGCTATATCTTGACAGTAATGCATCAATCGTAATCGGAGTTTCAAATTGAGCTTTTGTTCTCTGATTAAGTCTGCGCGCATCCAAACATAATCTGACATCTCCTGACTTCTTCTTTACCACTACTAACGGATTCGCATATCTAGTTTTGCCTCGTTAAATTACACCATCTCGTAAAATCTTCTTAACTTCTTCTTCAACTTGTTGTTACATATTCTTTGGAATAGGATAATTTTTTACTTTGAAAGGTTTTGTATTATCTACTTCTAATGAATGTCGATAATTTCTGGCTATACTGGGAAACTTGTTTACTAACTCAATATTATTTTTAATTATCAATTTAACTTCTTCATACTTTTCATCACAATCTATTTTTAACGAATCAATATCTTCCGGAATTTCCACTGCTACATCATTTTCTTTATCCAATACTTCTAAATCCATTAGCTCCTTTTCTTCAAATACTCCTTCTTCAACTTAAAATATTATTATTATAATTATGACGTCATAAAATTTTAATTCTACTTACAAAATTAATATGGAGACTCACGAAAAAGGTGCTTAATCAATTTAATCATCAAAAAACGAGAATTTAACTCAATAAATGTCGGGAATTTATATCTCTAAAATACCAACTATAAAAACACTTTCAATCAATCAAATCACCAACTAATTAAATAAATAAATATATATATATATATATATATATATATATATATATATATATATATAATGAACTTCATGTGTATGAGAATTAATAATTATTAAATCTCATTTTACATGCGATTGTCGCTCTAATTTGTTGCATTTATATAGCGACAATCGCATGTAAAATGAGATTTAATAATTATTAATTCTCATACACATGAAGTTCATTACAGTTCGTATATATACACGTAGTATAGAAGTGAATATCATATCTGTCTTCGGTAAGGTGCACTGATGATCTGTAAAAAACAGTGAAATATCGATATATGCACATTCCGCGCAGATAAGTTTTTCACAAAATTTTTCATATATATATATATATATATATATATATATATATATATATATTTATATATATATATATATATATATATATATATATATATTTATATATATATATATATATATATATATATATTTATATATATATATATAATATATATTTCACGGAGCAACCTTTTCGTTTGACAGCTAGAATTCGTCTCCCCGCTTTCAACTTCGACCTCTACATCTAATCCTCGGATAACAAGTTTTTCTCTCTAGTTCTCCTCGCAAAATTTATCATATACATTTATTATACAGTTATGTCACAAAATATTTTATTTTAAATATTTTATTTTTTTTTTAAAAAGTCCATAGCAATATGTTTCTGTGGTCAAAAAACAGAATTATAGAATTTTTATCTTACCAGAAAATGAGCAATACATTGGTAAATACTATTTTAATATATATTTTCTGAGTTATTTTCTGAGTTAATATTTGTTTGATATAAAAATATGAGATTTTCCGACCGACTTAATATATAGACCACTAGTTAAAAATAAGTAACTATGTAATTACTATTTCTTTCACACATTTTCGTTATCACACAATCTTTACTTTTTTTTTATTTCAACTATACTGTTTTGGAATGAAATTATTTGTTAAATAATTACCAAACATCGAATAGTATGGCGTTTATAATTACATAAATATTCCTACTGTTACTAAGTTTTTAATTAAACACCTTTTTAATTAAATAATTTAACATTTCCTTTCTGTACTGAAGTATTAATCCCGGCTTAGCAGCAGCAATTTATTTGCCTAAGAGGTTCAATAAATTTAAGTAGAACCGGGAGATATCTCTTGGCAGGTTAAGAAAGTTCCATTGTTTGTTTGCAATAAAAGAAATACTTCCTTAATGTACACTACACTTAGCTAGCTACTGTGTTATTTAAGCATATTTATAAAAATTCAATGATGTGTGATATGATACTACTTTCTAATAGGTTAGCTAAAAGCATTTAAATCTGCTCATTAAGGGAAATATTTTATTATATCGAGAAATATATTGTCTATTTCTATTTGCTAAATACTACTCGATTGCTCCTATTAAAAAAACGACCTTTGTTTAAATTACTGATCGCACAATTAGGTTTTTAAATTTGCACAGATATTTGGAAACAATGCAAATATAAACATTGTATGACGCTGGCCAACACGTTTCTTTTTCATATACGTTAATAACTGTATATATTTTGTTACTTAATTCTGAAATTAGTTTCAAAATTTCTTCATCCGCGAGGCTTTTGAGATATTTGCTTAGTCTTTCCTATAAAAATATTGTAGATTAAAATATATAACGCTATATTTTATTTTAGCAACTTAAATGTAAAATTTAAGAAAATGAAGACGAGCCCGAAAATTTCTGCGGATATTTACTGTGTCATAAACATAGATTTCTTCTATACAATAAATTAAAACAAAAAAGGCTATATTTCTAAACTGTTCTGGTATATCGGTGTCCTTGAAAGCAAAGACAAGGTATGAAAAATGGAAAGATGTAATTATATATATATATATATATAAGGTAAACTTAACAAGTCGGCGATTAAAGGTCTGGTTTATTACTTCAAAGTATATATATTTAAAACAACCCTACATGTTTCGGCAATGATGCCTTTGTCAAGGGAATAAAAAATATAAATGTATATATATATATATATATATATATATATATATATATATACATTTATATATATTTTTTATTCCCTTGACAAAGGCATCATTGCCGAAATATGTAGGGTTATTTTAAATATACATACTTTGAAGTAATGAACCAGACCTTTAATCGCCGACTTGTTAAGTTTACCTTATCATACCAAGGTCATGAAAATATTATATTTATATATATATATATATATATATATATATATATATATATAATATTTTCGTGACCTTGGTATGATATGGTAAATTCAATCAGTCGGCGATTAAAGGTATGGTTTACTTCAAAGTATATATATTTAAAACAACCCTACATGTTTCGGCAATGATGCCTTTATCAAGGATATAAAATATAAAATAATGTTTTATATTTTATATCCTTGATAAAGGCATCATTGCCGAAATATGTAGGGTTGTTTTAAATATATATACTTTGAAGTAAACCAGACCTTTAATCGCCGACTGATTGAATTTACCATATATATGTATTGTAGAGGGTCTGAATGATCTGAGAATAATAATTTGATAATAATAAAACAAGATAATAATAGTAGATATTCAGTGATTTAAGATAATATTAAAATTGTACAGTATTAGAATAATACTTTTGAATTGTGCGCCTTTATATTGAATACACAATGTAGATCATCCGCGACTTACATGTATTATCTCTGGTTACGGCTAGATGTCGGTGAGCATGAATATTTATAGCAAAGTTGACTGTCTAGGATCTTCGTCGATATGTTTTCCCTTAAGTGTAAGGTAGTGAATTGTGTAACAAAATAACTTAGTTTTCTCCAGCTAAACATAGATAAATAAAAGATTTGATTTAAAGAAATGTATCTAAAAGTTTATTTTAAATAAGTCTTCTGTACACAGTAACATCTAACGTGCCTAACGACAAATAATAAAATTATAATTGCGTACACGTGTGAATCAAGAAAATAAGTAGGGTTATGTTTTATGGTTAGAATGTTATCAAGTGAGTTACGTTATAAATTAAAGAATAACTACATCTAGGTAAGTACTACAGTTTTTTATCAAATCAAAGTTCTTTCACAATTATCAATGATGTTGGAATGTAATTTTCAAGTAAGATTATGAGGATTTTGATTTGGTTATTAAGAAACATATTTGAAATGTAAATCGTTTTAAAAGAGTCTTTAGTTGAAATAATTTTTATTAATAAGACCTGTTTTTTATCGTCTAAGGCAGGAATCTTGATGGTATGGATGAAGATTGGTCGATTCGTCGTGCTTTCAGTGTGCGGAGATTTCAAGTTTTCTTGACCGGCTCTGAGAGTGTTCCGTCGATGTGGGATCCTTCCTCGCACCAGTGTTTGATCGAAAAATGCTAAGAACGATTTCTGACAGTACTTTGCTTGTATCGCCTTCAAATATATCTCAAAAGTAGCCCCAAATTTTTGTTTTACTTTTGTGGTCACTTATAAATTTTTAACTCAGGTATTTCTGCTTTAATTTAATTTTAAATTTGGAGTCACACTTTTTTAATCACTTCTAATCAAAATTTTATAACCGACGCTCCATGGCAATTATTTCATTCAAAGCCTATTTAACTTTTGTGAAACAGCCTCGAATTTTACTTCAAATTACATATTATAGTAACATAAATATAAATAATGTATTGTTTCCAACTTATGAATAAAATTAAAATAATAATTTTCAATTGGTTGACCAGCATATTTAAAATGTAGGGTTATGTGTTATGTGTGATAAGAAAATAACTGTTTCGCGGGTTAGTTTACATTTGAAATGTGGTCGTGTCTAACTAGTATCGATACAAATTTTTAATGTAGATAAATTAGATATCTGTAATTTCGCGCTAATAATTTAAATTATGAATATGACCATTAAATAAATATTAAAAAGTAAATTTAAAATAAATGTAAATTGATTTGAAATATACAAATTTATCGTAATATTAATTTATTTACACTTCGATACTAATTTTACAAACTATTTTCGCCAATTTTAACCATTCTATTGCATGTTATTTCTGTCTTTCCTTTCGCAGTTAGCTGGAATGAAGGAGTAATTCCGACACACAACAGTATATACCGATAGGTCCAACTCGCAACGGGCCATAGGCAACAATACCGATAGATCCAACTCGCAACGGGCCATAGGCAACAATATATGTATGGAACGTAATGCGATGTGGCAAAGTATGTACGATGCCTATATTGAGTGACTTTCTTAAAATTTAAATTTATTTTGCAGAATTATTGATTTTTTTACTTTTATCTTTTAGAAAACGTTATTGTTTTTTTATTACTTAAAATTACTTTATATGAAAAATAGTATACCATAAAAGTGTAAACAAAGACAGTATACATTGAAACGAATATTCGTTCAATTGTATTGTCATGAAATTGAATTTGTCAATCGTTGTTAAATTTGTTAGAATAAATAGATATTTATATTTATCGGAAAATACTAATACTTAAAGCAAACAAATAAGGTGTAGTGTTTTGTTATAGGAATGTATAATATCCATTTCTTCCTGCATATTGATTATGCAGCTGAAGCTTTCGTAATATGCTCATATTTGTATTTCTACTATTATCGTGATGTTATTATAATACAGATACCAAAATCTCATGTAATATTTCCATCAGCCTTTTATTAACAATAAACAAGTAAAGTACAACTTCGTAGGTCGACAAACGCTCCAGTCTTCATTATCACTGTATTATACATGAACTGTAGGCTTAGTTTTTCGTAGAAATTGAAGTACGTGTCAGTTCCTTTGTAAAATTATAATAATTTTAATTTAATTTTATTCTGGCATTTTAAAAAATGCAGAGATCAGTTTTGCGACAGCATTCAGCTAATTACAATCTAAAATAAGCAACATTGTAACGTATTTTGGAATTGTGAATATCCGTAGGTAATAAAAAAAAGGAAGTATAGCTTAATTACAACTGTAGCTTCCTCCTGGTTTGAAGGAAGTCGGTATGTATCGACCGAAGTATAAGTTGAAGTAATACAAATATGAGCATATTACGAAAGCATCAGCTGCATAATCAATATGCAGGAAGAAATGGATATTATACATTTCTATAACAAAACACTACATCTTATTTGTTTGCTTTAAGTATTAGTATTTTCCGATAAATATAAATATCTATTCATTCTAACAAATTTAACAACGATTGACAAATTCAATTTCATGACAATACAATTGAATGAATATTCGTTACAATGTATACTGTCTTTGTTTACACTTTTATGGTATACTATTTTTCATATAAAGTAATTTTAAGTAATAAAAAAACAATAACGTTTTCTAAAAGATAAAAGTAAAAAAATCAATAATTCTGCAAAATAAATTTTAATTTTAAGAAAGTCACTCAATATAGGCATCGTACACACGTTGCCACATCGCATTACGTTCCATACGTATATTGTTGCCTATGGCCCGTTGCGAGTTGGACCTATCGGTATATATATACATATATAGAATAAAATAAACTAAAAGCGGGCAAGCGGTTTGTCAATTAAAAAACTCATTTATTAAGTATCCCTATATTTCGCAACAACTTTGTTGCTTCTTCCGGAGATAAAAATATAGAGTTGAAAAATAATAAAATTGACGTACAATAGGACAATAAAAATTTTTATCTCCGGAAGAAGCAACAAAGTTGTTGCGAAATATAGGGATACTTAATAAATGAGTTTTTTAATTGATAGGCCGCTTGCCCGCTTTTAATTTATTTTATTCAATATATTACGGTTAATAATTTCGTTTAAATTATACATATATATATATATATATATATATATATATATATATATGTATATATATATATATATATGTGTGTATAATTTAAACGAAATTATTAACCGTAATATATTGAATAAAATAAATTAAAAGCGGGCAAGCGGCCTGTCAATTAAAAAACTCATTTATTAAGTATCCCTATATTTCGCAACAACTTTGTTGCTTCTTCCGGAGATAAAATTTTTTATTGTCCTATTGTACGTCAATTTTATTATTTTTTCAACTCTACATTTTTATCTCTCTACATATATATATATATATATATATATATATATATATATATATATATATATATATATATATATATAAGGTAAACTTAATTAGTCGGCGATTAAAGGTCTGGTAAATCTAAATTTATATTTTCTATATCCTTGACAAAGGCATCATTGCCGAAACATGTAGGATTATTTTAAATATATACACCTTGAAGTAATAGCCAGACCTTTAATCGCCGACTAATTAAGTTTACCTTATCATACCAAGGTCACGAAAATTCTATATTTATATATATATATATATATATATATATATATATATATATATATAAAATATATCATTTTATAAATATTGGAGATTCTGCAATATATTAAATATTTAATGAATGTTATTTCGCGAAGTAATGTAAAAATGTAAATATTGCTATCTACAAATTACAACGCTAATTAACGAAATTTTTTGAAAAATTTCGCCCTTGGCTGGGTTTCGAACCCGCGACCTTTAGTTCTCTAGACTAACGCTCTAACCAACTACGCCACCAAGGCTCTCAATCGTCAATAGAATTTTGGTAGATTTCACGCCCAAGAACACAATTTTTCAAAAAATTTCGTTAATAGACGCTGTAATTTGTAGATATTAATATTTACATTTTCACATTACTTCTCGAAATAACATCCTAATTAAATATTTAATATATAGCCGGATCTCCAAGATTTATCAAATGGTATATATTAATTGTACGGCTAAGAAATAGATTATTATCAAGTAGCTAATGGATGATATTTAGCAAAATTCTATTGACAACATGAATATTAATATCTGTTCCTTAATAAGTAACTTAAGGCATTTCTAACAACACTCGAATGCAAGAGCCTTGGTGGCGGAGTTGATTAGAGCGTTAATCTAGAAAACTAAAGGTCGTGGGATCGAGTTCCACCAAAGGATGAAATTTTTCAAAAAATTTCGTTAATTAGCGTTGTAATTTGTACAAAGCAATATTTAAATTTCACATTGCTTCCCGAAATAATATCCTAATAAAATATTTAATATATAGCCGAATCTCCAAGATTTATCAAATGATACATATTAATTGTACGGCTAAGAAATAGATTAATATATATATATATATATATATATATATATATATATATATATATATATCAATTGATAAATTCTTGGAATTTTTCGGCTTTTATATGAAATATTTACAAATACTATGAAATTAGTATGTAGTTCCGAAGTTAGTGTCAATATAAATATTGCTGTTTACAAATTACAAAGCAAATCATACGAAATTTTTTTTAATTGAAAAATTTTGTTTACGTTGGGACTTGAACCCAAGACTACGGTTTGCCGAAACGTTGCTTTATCACTTAGCCACCCAAGGTGGACCTTGGTTCAAGCTATTTGGAAATGTACTATAAAGTAACATTGTTAATGATTAAGATGTCAGTTATTGAAAGTAGACGTCAGGTTTGAAAGCAGAAGTCAGTTTTGAAAGCAAATGTCAGTTTTGAAAGCAGATGTCAGTTATTTAAAGCAAATGTCAGTTATTGATGATAGCAGATGTCTGTTTTGGAAGCAGATGTCTGTTTTGAAAACAAATGTCAGTTTTGAAAGCAGATATCAGTTTTAATAGCAGATGTCTGTTATTGAAAACACATGTCAGTATTTGAAAGCAGATGTCAGTTTTGAAAGCACATGTCAGTTTAAAAGGTTTGAAATGTTAGTGTAATGTAATTATTACTCCATAGCTATATATGTGTTAAGATCATTTCTTAGCCGTTCATTAAATACATCAATTGATAAATTCTTGGAGTTTTTTTTACAAATATTATCAAATTAGTATGTTGTTGCGAAGTAAGTGTGAATGTAAACATTTCTGTCTACAAATTACAAACCATATCACACGAAATTTTTTTTTAATTGAATAATTTTTTTCTACGTTGGGACTTGAACCCAAGTGTACGGTTTGCTGGACCGTTTCTTTACCACTTAAACCACCCACGATAGATGTTGGTTCAAGCTATTTGGAAATGGATTATAAAGTAACAGTTTTAATGATTCATTTGTCAGTTACTGAAAGTAGATGTAATGTTTGAAAGCAGGTGGCAGTTTTGAAAGCAGATGTCAGTTTTGGAAGCAGATGTCAGTTATTAAAAGCAAATGTCAGTTATTTAAAACAGATATCTGTTTTGCAAGTAGATGTCTGTTTTGAAAGCAAATGTCAGTTTTGAAAACAGATATCAGTTTTGAAAGCAGCTGTCTGTTATTGAAAGCAGATGTCAGTATTTGAAAGCAGATGTCAGTTTTGAAAACAGATGTGAGTTTTGACTGTTTGAAATTACTAATTATTACCCCATAGGTATATGTGCGTTTAGATAATTTCTTTAGCCGTTCATTAGATATATCCAATTTATAAATTCCTGGAGTTTTTCGGCTTTTATATGAAATATTTACAAATATTATCAAATTAGTATGTAAAAGCTGCTACTTTATATAGTTTTTATAACATCGACAGCTGTCTAAACAATGTTATCGTCTTGAGTTTTCGTTGCAGCGTATGTTAGCTAGCAAATTCAATACAGATACTTGTATAGACATTTTAAATCCATAGACAGCACATAATCCAATTTTCAGGGGGGCTTTAATTTTTGAGTTCACCTTGTAATTTACTCATAATTTTTTGTATATTATTCAATATATATACGCATCTCGCTATTGTTGATAAATTATAAGTAATCCTAACATCTTCTTTATCTGTACGGAAGAGACACTGATTATTAGCGATAAGCGAAATCTACACTTTTAATAAATGAAGCATATTACCACAGTTTTAATTTCAAATCTAAAGATCAATACAAGTACTATACTCCTCATACACATTACACACCACAGTAGCATATAGTTATAGTATATAGTTATAGCACGAATGTAGTAACAGCAAAGAGTCCCATTTTATACATCAAAATAAGCTCAACGACCTTAGTTGTGATTCAATCTTCGCAAAACAAAGACGCAGCTCCTTGGATGCCATTTGCAGTAGTGGAATCTCTTACAAGAAGGGATGAAGTATCGGAAGGGAGAGTCTAATTTGGAAATATGTTTTGCAATGGCAAATGAATTGATTTACTGTCATGATATTCCAGGTTTAATGATCGAACTTGGTCTTTCGTTTAACTACCGAGTGTTGACTGTTCATTGATCTTTCGAAAACAAGTCTAAAGGCAGTTTCATTGTTTTATGAAAACCAACCACCATCTGTTTTCGTGGGTCATGCTAGAAATATGAAATTAACGTACGAGGACATGCGTATATTAGTTCAAAGCATAAAGTACCAAGATCATAAATGGAATATCTGTGCCAAACTAAAAGTCGTTTCGGTACTTACATTTTCATGCGAATTACAGCAGAGTCAGAAACCAGCATTATGTCTTTAAAGAACGGTCGTTACATGAACACATTGTGTCCGGTCTAAAAAACGTTCTTGATGAACTCTTAGTAGAGCAGCAGAAAATCAGTTTTCCAAAACTAAAGCTTATAAAAATCTTATTAAAGCCTTGAATAGAAATGAAAATGCTTTTCTCTATTTGAAAGAGAAATTCTTCCGAATAAGTGTGACAAAACTTACAAAAGGATTCGTTAGACCGGAAATACGAGGGCATTTTAAAGACAGCAATTTCGAAATTGTACTTTTGAAAAAAGAAAGTAGATTACCTTCGAAAATGTATTTAGCAACTTCCTAGGAAACAAGATATCGTAGAATTATAAAGAACTAGTTGAAGAACTTATCCAATCTTACAAAATTGTTCATATGAAAAAGCGGTGCTGGTGAACCTCACACGTGTTAGCGAATTACTCAGATGTGTAACCAATCCAAGCGAATACAAACGAAAAAAAACAACAAAATAATTTTTCATTGCATCGTATGTTTTAAATTCAAAATAAAGTATATTTTGTGATATAATTGTGATTTAATTTTCTTTCCATTTTTTCAAATTCACTAGATTTTTTATAGTTTGGTTTCCTCATATTTTATCTTCTTTTTCTTTTCTCTAAAAACCTAGGTGATAAGTAAGAACTGAGCACATATTTGAATTAATCACACCGAAGTCGACATAAAAAAGCCAAAAATATATCAGTGACAAAAAATGTAAAAATGTGGAATGCAAAAGAGTGTTATTATTAGAGTGGACTAATCCGGAGCGAAAGCAGAGGCGTTACTAACGAATTGGTGCCCGCGTGCCCCATCGCACATACGATTACTTAGTACGTTGGTCACGGTCATCGTGTGTACACGTATAATAGCAGCAGGAAAGTGTATTCTGTGTATTTAATAATGTTGAAGGAGCGTACACTACAATAACAGCACCGTTCGTGATAGTATATCTCTAGATATTAATAATGTTTCGCATGCGGGAACCAATTCGTTAGTCACGCCCCTGCTTTCGCTCCGAATTGGTCCATTCTAGTTATTATTATTAGACCCATAAAACAAAATAATTATATATACATATATTTAAAGTCCCTATTTTTAATATTTGCTAAGCGCAATATAATTTATAAATAATAAAATCGGTTGATATTAATTAAGAAGCTAAATACGATGGTATAGATAAATACTTTTTATATCAATATGTAAGTATTTTGTTTTCCATTGAGCTTATTATTTCGAGAATTAATGTCGGGTTTGTCTAAATAATGGTATATAATACAACTTACAACCTCCTTAGGACATTAGGAAATACTTAATAAATTTATTACTGGGAGATTAGTAAAGTTCCATTTTCGTCTAGTGAGTAGAGGAGTAGGGATATCGACGCAATCACAGCACTACAATGTAGTTTGGTTGAGTGTGAGTCTGGTTGTACTAATGATAGAATTGTTGAGACATGCTTTCGTGGTGTTTTGGTCGTTTAAAATGGCTGCTGCAATTGAAAATCTCGCCGACTGTGAATTGCGTGCTGTTATTCGATTTCTGTGTGCAAAGAACATGAAGGCTACTGAAATCCATCGTAAACTTTGTTGTGTTTGTCATCAAAATGTCATGTGTGGCAATATAGTTAGGAGATGGCGACCTATCTTTCGAGAATGACGAACTAATATCCATGATGAAGAACGGAGTGGAAGACCAACTGTTGTGACGAACAAACTAGTGTGCTATGTTGAAGAAAAAATTCCTGTAACTCGTCGATTTACAATAACAGAACTGAATGCCTCTTTCCCTTAAATTTTACGTACAATTTTGTACGAGGTTGTTACTAAATATTTAGGTTACCACAAATTTTGTTCACAATGGGTGCCAAAATTTCTGCCCGAAGACCATAAAACAAAAAGAATGAGATCGGTTCTAACTTTTCTGACATATTACGATGTTGAGGCTGAATATTTTCTGACGCATATCAGAACAGGTGATGAGATTAGGGTCGTATAACAACATTGAGACGAAAAGACAGTCATCGCAGAGTAGCTGAAACTCTAACTCGCCTACGAGAAAACCAAAGTACGGTCAAACTTTTTCTGTGAGAAAAGTCACACTCACTGTCTTTTGGGACAATAAAGGCATCCTTCTGATAGACTTTATGGAACTAGGGATAAATATGTAGTTTTTGTCCACCCGACGAAACTATTGTTCGGCGAAACAATATTGTAGTAGTTTACAATATATATTTGGGACGATAATGTTATGACTTATTTTTTGACGTTTCTGTTCCTATTCTTGCAATCTTCCTGCTTCATAACATATTTTCTCAAATACAAAACACTATTGATTACTTTTAAGCAGTTTAGTAGAATATGTAACATGCTAATATTGTTGGAGTTTTGTTTAAAAGATATAGGATATCAATAAGTTTAGTATTATTACCATTACTGGGATAGTAGTAAAGAACGCAGGGATGATTATGAAACCCCTATATATAATACTAAGAATATTTTATTAAAATAAATAAATTTATTCAAACAAAATATGTATAGGATAGAACATTCACTTTGTCTAGCAAACAAGGAGAATGTTTAATTGTATAATATATATGCATGCTAAAACGGTAATATACAGTACAAATCTCTTCCCTATAGTCACCTACAAACGTGTATTACGTATGTGTGCGTTCAAGAAGCGAGGAGTGGGGACGCACGAAGCGATGCATAGTAATGCATACATGTGATACATGCCATTAGTTACAGTTTACTTGCCAAGTTGGATGGTTTGCTCAACTTTTGCGAATAGTCCGTATTCACGATGGATATTTTTACCCTTGAACAAAAAAAATATGTCCTAAAACAGTATCATCTTGGTCGCAGCATAAGAGAAATTGCACGGGTATTTCAAATTAACTTTCAACGTACCATTGCGTTTGAAACGATAATTACGGGCGAAAATAGTTGAATCTATCCTAAATATTCAACCGCAAACGATTTTAAATGTTCAGGGAAACTTTTATGACAGATTAGGACATTGCTTGTTTGCATTAGGAGACCGTTTTGAGCATACAATACATTAAATAGTTTACTTTTTATTTTTTTAATTCTAGTTTTATTTATTATGTATAGAATATAGAAGTTATTATGATTTACCGCTTTATTTATTGTTATTGTTATAGGTATATCTGACATTGTTTTAATCGTTAAAAATATTAAAATCTTCCAAAAAGTCCACACTTATTTGTGTTTATTATTACATAATACATAAAGTCGCTATTATTGACGCTAGTTCCACATTCATCGACGTTTATAGTATGTATGTGCTTACTGCTTACATCCAAACTGATCTACAGTACATATGTATGAATAGCAAACGCCAATTAAGTTGGCGCGAGGAGGGGTAAGTTCGCGCAGTATTAGAAGTAGTGGGGAGATTTATATTTGGGTTTTACATCAAATGTCAGATAATTCTAACCTCTGAGTGTGTATCACTTTATGATCCCCTAGCAAAGACCTTATGTTCCGTCAAACGTCAATGACAAATGTATTCTGACAATTACTTGAATAGTGGGGGTGGACGTTTTTAAAAACGGCTTCTGCGCACCCCCTCCTCGCGCCAACTTAATTGGCGTTTGCTATATGTATGTATGTATGATAAATTATGATACATACATACATACATGCTATGTGCGTCCCCACTCCTCGCTTCTTGAACGCACGCACACATACGTAATACACGTTTGTAGGTGACTATAGGGAAGAGATTTGTACTGTATAGCTAATTAAAAAAAAAATCTTTATGTAAATACGAAATTTTGATTCAAAACTTTTGAAAAGTACATCCTAAATTTTACAAGAAGCGTTTTTTAAGATTAGTAATTTATTGTTGTTGTTTTAAGCGTATGAATTTAAAGAGTGCTTTAAAATATTTACGGCAGCTCTTTCTCTTGTATGGTTCATTTATACATCACTCTTGAAATATGCTTCGCTAGAATAGGTGACAATGCTCAATGGTTAACGTCACTGAATGGTGAATATCCCTGAAAGGCCTGCATTTGTAGACCTAATTTTATCAGCATTAGAAATAATGGCAGGAAGTTGGATCCAGAAAGCATAGAGGCTACTAATTTTATGAAAGTATTCCCATTCATCTACATATCACGAAAGATATGATAAAGAAAATAGCAAGCTTCAGCTATACTGTGTACTGAGTCATCATCTTGCTAAAAATACATTTTTTGGTGTAGATCTATTAGAAATGCTTTTATTACATTGAAAAGTAATCTTGAAGAAAATGCAGGTACCTCCCAAAATTAATTAATCAATTAATTCCAATGATACGATTATTAAAAATTCCACGCCAAACATTAATTTTAAAAGGCTATTGATGGCATGCTTTCATGACAAAGTTGGTATTTTTTTTCAACCCATCGACGGAAATTTTGAGTAGTAACAGTTCCATTTAACGAAAAAGTGCATTCATTACTGAAAGGCACATTCCTAATAAATGATGAACCCTTTTCTGTTTATGCTTAAATCCAAAAACTAAAGTGTATCAGACTATCTGAATCCCGGGCAAGGCAGAAATCTTGTTATGTGTGGATAAATTATTACATTTAAGACCCTCCTGCGAAATTAGATCCATACAAAAACCGAATGGTAGGTGTACCAATAACGTGGAAGAGATTTTAGATTATCTCCTAAGGTTGTACTTTCCATGTTTAGGGCGTTTAGATACCTTTAACGACAATCAACTTGTTACTTCATGGGAAGTTACTAGGAGTGATTGGGAATTCTCAAATTATATTTTTAAACCTTATCTAATTAGATGGACGATAAAGTCATTCAAACCATAAAAATCTACAGGACTAGATGGAATGTTTTCCAAACTCCTACAAGAACGAGTTTAGAAATCATTGGTCTTTTATGTTAAAGTCTTTGGAGAAAATTATATATTTTAATATTGAAGAACGAGCGCTCAACATATTTCCTCAACATTATGTGATGGGCATATCAGACGGGAAAATCAAACGAAGCTGCTCTGGATATACATGCCATAAGGAAATTGCTCTTGGAGATTTTCTGGACATAGAGCGAGCCTTTGACAATGCCTCGACATTTTCTATTATTCGATATTTAAAAGATTAGAAAATAAAAGTTACCACATAAAATAGAGTTTATTACATGTTACAGAGAGTAGTGGGTTATACCCAAATGCAAAACAGAGCGATCTGAGGGCAACGAGAGGGTGTCCCCAAGGGGAGTACTGTTAATAATGTTACCATCTATAGAGTCTAGCAGTGGATAATGACGATGATATGATGATGACAATGCTGATAAAATTGTCGTATTCCAGCTGAAGTTGTCGGGGACGTTGACGGGCATCATGCGAAATGTTTTGCGAATTGTACCAAGATGATGCCAAATAAGGGACCATCTGTTAATCCAGAAAAGTCAAGTCTTTTACCAACATAAGAAGGAAATTAAATTAATGCCCAAATAAGCCCAATATATCTAAAATACATATATGTATGTATACCAGCCCAATGTAGTAATGAGGCGTCTTGTTTGTTTGCATATGACACGAATTACAGAGACCCTCACATAGATATATCACTCGGTCATATAGAAAAAAATAGGATTTATTTTGCTACAAGTTTGCAATTTATTTTGTCTGTAGGTCTCATGGTTGCTGTATATTTAAGGCATACCTGTACACCCGTACACAAGTTGCTCATATACACTGTACTTTTATTAAATTCTTATTTACATAACTTTTCTAGAAATTTATCTTTACTCTTTATCTTTAAATACGTATTAAATATATTTTTAAGTTTGGATTACTTTTTCCACTTCTTAGGTAGTATGGGCACTCAAATGTTTATATCTGTATGTACGTATTATTTAACAAATGTCGAAGATTATATTACCTCAACAATAAATAGATATTAAAAAATATTTAACACTGTATTTCAGAGTTGTAATGTGTCTAAATAATAGCATGCAAAAGTCATTACGTTTTGAATTACTAATTATTTTAATAATTCTTTTCAGTGTAGTGAACCTTTCAAACAACAGAATTTTGTAACTCATCACAGCGAATACAGAGCATGATAAGCTATTATCGGTGCTTCGAAATTAATCAAAGGAGTTTAGTCCTTTAACATATAAATTACCGTTAACAAACGATTCGCAGAAGCGTGCCTGCTACACCAATTTACTGTTAAAATTTCGAACGAAGCATTTATTAGGATATTATTTTTAAATTAAATGTGTAAATTTAGAGTAAAAGTTCAATTTCGAGTTTTATCACTAGTTAAATGCATACTACATACATAGATTTCCCTATGTATAATGATAAAAAAAAATGTCGATGCATAGGTGGAATATTAGGCAACCAGTTATACACCACTTACCTACAAACAATAGCTTAATTCTTAAATCAATTTGCCATGGAGAGAAAAAATCTTAATGTCCAATTTTTCTGAATTTTTATTCATACATGAATCTTAAATTAAATACATTTGTTTGAAAAATAAATAATTTACTTAAAACATGGATAAACATAATAAAGATGAAAAAGTTGTAATGATAATGTGGTACCAGAAGAATAATAGTTTAACAACCGTCAGAGAGAATTACCGAACGTAAGCCACCTATTGGGGCAATTTCAGTAACACTATAAAATAATGTATACGTTAACCCATTTACGGCCAAGGTGTATATTAAACGAAAACTTTACAAAAACGTATTGTTTATTACTAAAAACATATTTAAAAAAAACGATTTGATACATATCAGCTCGAAAAAGAAATTGCGTATATGAAAAAAAAGATGGTGCGTGTACGCACCGTTGGCCGAATACATGTTCATATTTTCTTGTGGTCATCTTCAAAACATTTTAAATGTAGATGTGTTTTGCACTTTACACAAATATGTAAATTGTGTGACTTTTGCATAGTTTGCTACGACGTCTAGCTTTATCGGCATGCATCGAGATTACATGACCAATGTTATCAAGACGAACTTCATCAGGAATGGAGCTTCCAACTGCTTGATTAATTTTCCTGTTTCGATTATCATCTTCTGCCTTCATCAAGCGTACTGCAATGTAAGATTTGAATTCCAGTTGCGTCATTTGGGTTTCATTCGCTATGTTGTATATTTTCCAGGCGTTAACAATAGTGCTGTCTAGCAAATTTATAAATAACGGCCACCACCACTTTTTGCCACGCACATTTATTCTATAGTTAGAAGCGCCAATGTCGTGCAAATCCACGCCGCCCATATATTTATTATATTGTGCGATCATAGTTGGCTGAGAAATCATCACTTCCTTTCGCTCTTTTCGGTCGTATCTTTTAACAGTGCATAAAGGTCGTAGTGTAAAAGTATTACTAATAATAGTCACCACTGAATTATCGTTCCACCTGTTCAAAGATATGTTGGTTTCTTCGTCAAATACAGAATCAAAACTTCCTCGTTGTTTCTTGGAAATGCTTTTTACGTTTTCTAATGGACAATTAGCCGTTCGGTTGTCTCTTATGGTGCCTGTAGCATAAAAGCCTTTCTGACTCAAAAACTTCAATAGCTTATACGACGAGAAAAAGTTATCAAAGTAAAGGCAATGCTTTTGTGGACTTTTCACAATTGTGAGCAAGTCAACAATAACCTGGCCTCCTAAACCAAGTTCTGATTTACTATTTGTTGCATTCGCCCCTCCATATGGAATGAACTGAAATAAATATCCATCGGCAGAAGTTAGGCACCAAATCTTAAAGCCAAATCGCACGGGCTTTCCTTTTATGAACATTTTACAGGAATGTTTCCCAAAATAGGGCACCATTTGTTCGTCGATAGATAGATCGTGAGCAAATACGCCAAACTGCATGTACCTTTTGTTCATTATGTTGAAAATCGGGCGAAGTTTTGACAATTTGTCGTTTTTGTCTAACTGAGCATTATCAGATAAATGCAAATTACGTTTTATACTTCGAAATCTATTGCGAGGCATATATTTTCGAACTATGACCAAACCTTTATCTTCGTCGGTAGACCAGTACATATCAGTGTGAGGCAGTGTATAGTAACCGGAAAGCAGCAATATTCCTAGGAACCGTTTTAGGTCTGTTATACCAAATTGAAAATCATGACGATTATTGTCATAAGAATATTTGACAGAATAGCTCACTATTCTCGATAAAACTTCTTCGTCAAAAAAGAGATAAAATAATTCCAACGGAGATTTGCCACCTAAATTATTTTTTATATCTTCTCTTCCAGTATTGTCAAAAACAGGTAAGTTTGCGTAAGTTGTCTCGCCTTTTTTCCAAACAGGCGCCGATACTTTTTGTCTTAAAAGTTTTTATCTTTTTAGATCTAACGTCTCATCGTCAGAATCAATAGGACCTTCATTAGTGGTATCATTATGATTTTGTATCTCAAATAAACCAGAAATATCTTGCTCATTTGGACGAACCTTTTCAATTACCACATTATCATCAATATCTTCCTCATCGGTCAATTCATCAACTTCCGGCGGAATATACACTACATCAATATTATCTAAAAATATTCACCTTTACTATGTTATGGGGTACACTACCTACAAATTTTACGTACCATTTCTATTTTCTAACTCATTTACTATTTCGTCTAAGGCGGCCTCCAATTCCCGTTGAGTTAGGTAAACCGGCATTTTTTTTGTTTACCGTAAGTCTATTTGCGTCTATATACTGCAAAGGAACGTTAAAGACTGAATGCATCTGGTTATGAATCTAAAACATAAACAAGTCTAAACTTGTATTTTCTTGAAAAATGCATGCGCAATACGCATTCAGCCAATGGTGCGTTTACGCACCAAGTAATCTACTGTCATTTTTTCTAAACAAACTAATAACAAACATTTAAACTAATGTTTCAGTATTATAGTATTGACATTTAGAATTTAGAATGTTTACTCTAAAAACTTAAAATAAAAACTAACAATAATTTATAGAAATTTACTTCGGGGATTGGTGAAAACTGAAAATTGTCTATTTTTAATAATTGCTATCTCAATAAGTTATAGTCTTAGAAAAAAATAGATTGATGCTAAATTTAACTCAATATATTAGTTTAGTTATCATACAAAATTAAAAATCTGCATCTAAACAATTAGCGAAAAAAAAATTGTAATAAGTGGTGCGTAAACGCACCACTGGCCGTAAATGGGTTAAGCAAATATCACCTCGTGGTATCTTACGAATAAGTGGTTTCATAAAATGAAGAAATTTGTCTTAAAGAGCAGTAGTGGGAAATCAAATGGTATGTAGTCTAAAAAAAGTTTTAGACAGTGTGGTGTACTATCTCTTATCTATGGGTGTAATGTATAACAAAGCAGTAATTTGCAGGAGATTCGTTATCATATGAAGAATCTATAAGAAGTCTGTCATTGCACTCAAAGATGAATCAGAATAAAATGAGAATTCAGTGCCTAAAAGACTTTAAGCAAGCCAATAAAGGGAAAAAAGTCAGCTCTGCGGAAATATTTTAAAGCCTCTAATGACGAGAACTGACTAAATGTTTAACTTATGGTAAAGAATACAAGACTAGTGAAAATACCAGCAACTTATCTGACCATTTAAAGCGTTTCCATTCTATCTCAGATAGCAAAGCTATTTTCATATGAAGAACGATCACTTACTAGAGTGGCAACTGTTTTAGACACTCGATTTAAAAGAGAATGTTTTGGTTGTACTGAAAATACTACTGAGGCTACATCATTTCTAGAACAAGAAATGTTTAATATTATGAGGAAAATAGATTCTGAAAATAAAGAACAAATGCCTGTAATCAAAACAGACATTAGTCCATAACAAAAGTCACTTTCATTATTTGAATTTTTGCAAGAAGGAATAAAATAGAAAGTAAAATCAAATACAGCTTCTGTAATAATAACTAAAAGGCTGCTACGCTCTATATATCGAGACAATAGAAAAGAGAGGAACTCCAGTTTCGGGCGACGAGGATTGCCTCACCTACCCGCCCCTCCCAACGTCTAGCGGCCCCCCCGGCTTTAGAGACAGCCTCAGCCCAAGGGTGGGGAGACCCAAAGGTACTTCAGGACACGAAAAAAAAAAAATTAATGGAGGCTTCACATTAAAATGAAGGAATATGCAATACTAAAATTTTAATGTACAGATTTACAAATTTAGAAAACAAGTTTTATTCTAACGTGTTTAATACACACAAAATAATACACACGTTTTCTACGCTAAAGAAAACACAACAAAAAAAAACAACTCTTTCGATATTTTAGAAACAAAAATAAGTTTTTGTCCCAGTAATGAACAGATGCGTAATTTAAATAAAACTGTCGAAATAAATTTAACAAACAAAATAGAACGTATAGCAATATTAAATGAGATATACTAGTTAGAAAGGCAATTGAATTAACTAAAATAAGATAAAAATGATGTCTGTAACGACGCAATTACTAAGTTAAATAACTAGCAAAGAAAAATTTAATAAAAAAAAATTTCAACAAAGAAAACTAATTGAAAAACATTACAGTTTAAATTAATAAAGAAATATTTTAAAGTCTTAGCTGTGTGTCCGTCTCTTTCCAGCAACCGGGGATGTTCGTGAGCGTCATCGGCTTCGTGTGTACGACGTTTGCGTCGGTAGAGAAAAAGAAACCAGGATAATGTCTGATGGTTAACAACGCAATATAGTATATCGTAGAGAAGGAACCAATCGGCTCTAATAGTCATAAAAGAATCCCCTGTCGGGTAATTGTAGATACAATTAAAATTGTAGCGACTTAATTATAACCTCGCTCAAACGAGAGGGCTGCCAAGAAAGAACAGAATACTACTTAAAGCAATCAAGCCCTGCAATAAGCTGTTACAAAACAATGACGAATGACAACCATCGATCTTCTCTCTATCGATAGAGTCTATCAGTTTCTTCCGTCTAGAAGTTATCGCCACTCGAGAATCGAGAGGGGAGGAAGACCACGAAGAAAAACTAATACGTAATTATTAGAGAACGGATGCAATTTCCATAAAACGCAATCGGCAATTGGAATTGTGTATAACGTCGCTCAGTACATCCCGGCGTAATCCAATGAAGTATTTGTTTGACTTACTCGGACACCTGGTCTCGCAGCGAAAACAATGGACAACCCAGCTATTGTATTCGGAGAATATAGTGTTTTCAGTGGTGTCGTGTAGGTAGATAAAATAAATAAGTTTATCATATTTCGTAAGAGAAATAGCCCGTACATTCCTTTTCTTTTCATTTAAGCAACATCTTCCAATTATTTACACCTAAGTGTGCATAAAATTTCGTTATTTAATTTCGCTTATTTGGATCTAGAATATTCTTACTTTTTCAGACAATGGGAGAGCGTCGAGAATGGCATCGTGAAACAATGGCGAGTTGGATTGAGGGCCATACTGATTGTATGTACATTGCCAGTGATTCCGAAAATTATTGTGAAGTGTGTGAAAACAATACATGTGGATAAGCGCCGACGAAACGGTGGATATGTTAGGACGCTGTGTGGTAAATGTTGTAGCTGGTGTACTACATCCAACTATTCCCTATCACTCATATGTAATAGCAACAAGTGTTATAAATAGAGTTGATGCGGAAACAGTTGCTGAAACCATTAAGGAAAATATGCAAAAAATGCTTCATTCGGACGCCACGTACAAAGAAAAAATACTTTTATTTGTCAGTGATAGTGCTGCGTATATGTTAAAAACAGGCAGACTATTGAAGAAAACATATCCTAATATGCTGCATATTACTTGTGTAGCACATGCTCTCCACAGAATATGTGAATATTTCAGAGACACTTTTCCGGAAGTTGATAGACTTGTATCAGCTTTTAAAAAAGTTTTCAGAAAAGCACCATTGAGAGTAGATCTTTTCAGGGAAAGATTTCCATCTCTGTCACTGCCTCCCACTCCAGTAATAACTAGATGAGGAACATATCTGGAAGCTACTAGTTATTATTCTGTGAATTTCGATAGTCTAAAACATTTCGTAACACTGCTAAAGGAGGATGCTAGAAGTATAGGTGAGTGCAAGGAGCTCACACAAATCCCAAATTTAAAAAATCAGTTGTACTTTCTTCACAAACACTTTGGAAAATTGCCAAAACTAATCACTTATTTTGAAAATCGAAATCTCAAATTAAATGACGGATTAACCACATTAGATGTGGCTGTTAATAATTTGAAAAGTATTCCAAGTGACTTCGGATGTGGCCTTCGGCAAAAGTTTGAAGCAATTCTTAATAGAAATCCAGATTTAATTATATTGCAGCAATTATGTATGGAAACAATTCCAGAAAATATAACGGCTAAATATGAAGAAATAAAAGAATATTTCCAGTATGCACCTATAACCAGTTGCGATGTAGAAAGGACGTTTTCTATTTATAAGGATGTACTTAATTCAAAGAGAACAAAATCGACAGAAGAAAACCTTGAGAAACTATTGCTAGTCAATATTAATACTCCTTTACTCAACTTGAACGACAAAATGAACAAATAAAAATGTTCCAATTATAGAAATAAAATTAAAAACTTTAAAAATACAACTTTTCAACAAATACATATGTATTTCGTAATTTTATAGATCACCATCCGTTTGTTTTCCAATTATATAAATAAAATTAATTAATAAATATGTATTTCGTAATTTTAGACAGATAGATCACCACCCGTATGTTTTCCAACTATATAAATAAAATTAAAAACTTTATAAATACAACTTTTCAACAAATAAATATGTATTTCGTAATTTTATAGATCACCACCCGTTCGTTTTCCAATTATATAATAGTATATTAAAAAACAAGTTTCATAAGGCACCATTTTGCCGCACGAGATCAGTTTAGAAAACGAGCCGCGATAGCGGCGAGTTTTCTAAAGAGCGAGTGCGGCAAAAGGCCTTATGAAACGAGTTTTTATACTATTTTTTCTATTTTGCGTTTTTTACATTAATAAATTGCTTAAATTGGAATTATTTAATTTGAAAGTTCAGAGTTTAATTTTTATATAAAGCATGCAGTTGGTCACACTGATACTTGACATTTTCAAATTTAAATCTTGCTATCCGCGAAGTATATTATATTACACATTATTTATTAATTTTCCTTAACATTACTTGATATTTCATTTAGAAATATAAACATGAGTGATATAGAAACATATATATGTTGTTGTCAATTGTATACAACATACGTTGTTTGTGTAAAATACGGACATATATTATATCTGTCAAATGTACATAAATTCTTAAAATCAAATGACAGCAATGATATTTATTTCTGTATTCGAACAACGCCAACATTGAAAAATGAAAAAAAGCGTATCGAAATGAAGCTCATTTCGATACCGTTTTGGGTTTCATAATGAGTTCATTTCGAACGCAAAATAGAAAAATTAAATTAAATATTTTAGAAATACAGCCTTTCGCCAGTACTGCACTGGCCTTTGCGTCATGTGGTAAGCGTGTCCGTTCTCTAGTAATTATTGTATGTGAAGATATACACACGCAAGCGAAAGTACTACAGTTCGGTTCAAAATAAACATAATTGAATAAAATAAAAGAAGACGCTAATTCGCAACCAAAACGAGGACGTAGATACGAGCATGTAACAAGGCAATACCCCGAAAGGCAAAGTTCAAATCGCTATGTAGTTTTATTTAGGAAGGTATGATAAAAAAAAGGTAAATGTATTTTTTATTTGGATTCCCTTTTAGGAAATAGGAATGGAGCTGAAACACTTAAAGCAGTGTGCTACGAAATACTTCTGTACTTCAGTTCAGAAAAAAGTGAAAGATTGTTTAGTACAGCTAGTTTAATAATAGAACAAAGGCGTGCAAGACAAAAACCGAAAAACGTTGATATGATAACGTTCCAAAATAAAAGTTTTAAAAATAATAAGTAATCTAAGTAATTATTTTATTAAAATTACACCTAACCTTTTCCTATTAGCTAAAGAAATAACTCAATGGGTTTCATCAATTGAACACCGAACTGTACGATTCTCCAAAATGCCAGGCTACATCCAAGTGATTGGTTTCATTCTTTTTGTGTGAATTTAAAAAACAACCATCTTCTTTGAATTTGCTAAAAATATTTAAAATTGTTTTTCTATTTTGCGTTCGAAATGAACTCATTATGAAACCCAAAACAGGCGTTGTTCGAATACAGAAACAAATATCATCCCTGTCATTTGATTTTAAGAATTTATGTACATTTGACAGATATGATATATGTCCGTATTTTACACAAACAACGTATGTTGTATACAATTGACAATAACATATATATGTTTCTATGTCACTCATGTTTATATTTTTAAATCAAATATCAAGTAATGTTAACGAAAATTAATAAATAATATGTAATATAATATACTTCGCGGATAGCAAGATTTAAATTTGAAAATGTCAAGTATCAATGTGACCAACTGCGTGCTTTATATAAAAATTAAATTCTGAATTTTCAAATTAAATAATTCCAATTTAAACAATTTATTAATGTAAAAAACGCAAAATAGAAAAAATAGTATAAAAACTCGTTTCATAAGGCCTTTTGCCGCACTCGCTCTTTAGAAAACTCGCCGCTATCGCGGTTCGTTTTCTAAACTGATCTCGTGCTGCAAAATGGTGCCTTATGAAACTTGTTTTTTAATATACTATTTCGCACAAGGTATAGGCCTATTAGGATAATTAACGGAAAACATGTCTCTGACCGGTGCTAAACTATTATTCATCTGCTCCCACATTATCATTGGAACATTTTCGTCTTTATTGCGTTTATGCATGTTTTAAATAAATTATTTATTTTTCAATAAAATGTATTTAATTTAAGATTCATATATGAATAAAAATTCAGAGATATTTGACATTACATTTTTTATTCTCTCCATAACAAACTGATTTAAGAATTATGCTATTGTTTGTAGGTAAATGCTTCCCTGGTGTGGAGAATACAATACAAGTTTATATTTTGTGTGAACGTATCTTTTATGAACTTGTTTTGTGATATCTACACCCGATTTTTGATAATACTTTTATATTATTAAAATCGTTTTTGTTTTATACAAAATACAATAAGGTTTTACCTACTCCAGTATTTCTAATTTCGAAGGTTCGATCTCAATATTTTATTTGTTATATTTGTTACTTCTCGGAATAAAAGAAGAACATTCACGTAATACAGAAGAAATAACTGATTTAAATCAGTTCTGAAAGTCTATAAACAGCTGATTTGTAAATATATTGAGGTTATTGACCTTAGCATACGACAATGTTATAGTTTTAAATAACATACACAACTCTTAGGTATATAAACATATGCTTTAGCGTATGTGCGTAACTTCAATAGAGGTATTTATTATTTATATACATTTTGAATATTATTAATTCATATTCTATATAATTACAACTTTCCATTTTTCGTTTTTCTCTTTATTTAAAGGACAGCCTGTAGATGTTATGGATTTTTCCCTTAATAATATTGAAAATTATTTAAAATAAATGTACGATATTTTTGAACTTGATTGTATATCCGATATGTTTTTAAATGTGCGTAAGCAAAAACTTGATTTTTGGAGATCGTGTTTATGTGAAAGCGATAGCGGGCGATATTGAGAGGAAGACCAGTTTAATATCCCGTACTAGAAAGGTGGCTTTGTATTTATATAATTAAATATATTTAACTATCGCTTTATTGTTTTGAAAAGTGTTTTGATTGATGTTGTTGAGTTTTAGAGATAAATTTCTGGGTATAAATTTTGATGTTTTAAGAGTAAAAAAGCACCTTTCTTTGTCTCCAGTAATTCTGTAAGTTTTTTAATTTAGGAATTCATAAAATTTTGATTAATTTTATAAGAATATTTATCTTGTATTCAATATTGTTATTTAAGAGATTTATTATTATTAGTAAGACTAAATAATAAAGAGTATTGTATTCTACGTATAAAAAATTATAATTGTAAAATTTTGCACGTTGGGATATCAAAGGTATTTTTTATATGCGTTTGAAGTATCGCGCATGTGTTAGATTTTGATCGTTTTTTAAATATTTTACAGTGTGTTTCTCTGGGGAGAAATTAAGAATACACTTTATTATATTTTAGATAAGTTGATCGGAAGTAATTTAGAGGAAGTTCTAATTCACTTAGCTGTCATATTCAGTGAATTGTTTTACCTCATTGTGTCTTTGATATACACAATCTTTATACTTTATAAAGATAATTTCTTTTTCCTTTTTTTGATTTTTAGTATTAAAGATTCATTTAAATTTTATATTGTGCTCATGTTGATCCCTTATACCTTTACTGTTGTTTAATTATTAAAATAAGTAACTTATAAAAACTTGTGAGATCAATTCACTGGCGCTCAATTCATGTTTAACAATTCCACGATTTTCCGATTGGAACCCTGAGAAGAAAGAAGTCCCATTTTTTGGAAATCAACCGGCTGAGTATCCTAGTTGGGTAGATTAGCTGTGGATTGTGGTGCAATAAATATATAAACCACAATTCATAGCAATATGTATATATGTACATATATATATATATATATATATATAATAATATAATAACTTCGTGACCTTGGTATGATATGGTAAACCTAATCAGTAGGCGATTAAAGGTCTGTATATTACTTCAAAATATATGTATTTAAAAAACTCTACATGTTTCGGCTGTATACGCCTTTTTCAAGAGAATACAAAATATATATATTTTGTATTCTCTTAGGCGATTAAAGGTCTGTATATTACTTCAAAATATATGTATTTAAAAAACTCTACATGTTTCGGCTGTATACGCCTTTTTCAAGAGAATACAAAATATATATATTTTGTATTATCTTTTATATTTTGAAGTAATATACAGACCTTTAATCGCCTACTGATTAGGTTTACCATATATATATATATATATATATATATATATATATATATATATATATATATATAATAACTTCGTGACCTTGGTATGATATGGTAAACCTAATCAGTAGGCGATTAAAGGTCTGTATATTACTTCAAAATATATGTATTTAAAAACTCTACATGCTTCGGCACATATGACTGCCGAAACATGTAGAGTTTTTTAAATATATATATTTTGAAGTAATATACAGACCTTTAATCACCTACTGATTAGGTTTACTGTATATATATATATATATATATATATATGAAGCGTTTTTCTTCGGGATATTTCGCCGCGAAGAACAACGCTTCAACAAACGACCGCGAAAACATTCGACGAAATATATATATATATATATATATATATATATATATATGAACTTCATGTGTATGAGAATTAATAATTATTAAATCTCATTTTACATGCGATTGTCGCTATAATTTGTTGCATTAAATTCTACAATTCGGCAAATCACTTTTGCCCTAGATTGTAGACGCAACAAGCCGCGACGTCAACTGTACAAGTTATCAGTACAAATGAAAAATTTGTGAAAAACTTATCTGCGCGGAAAGTGCAAATATCGACATTTCACTGTTTTTGAAGATCATCAGTGCACCTTATCCGAAGACAGACATGATATTCACTTCTATACTACGTGTATATATACGAACTGTAATGAACTTCATGTGTATGAGAATTAATAATTATTAAATCTCATTTTACATGCGATTGTCGCTATAATTTGTTGCATTAAATTCTACAATTCGGCAAATCACTTTTGCCCTAGATTGTAGACGCAACAAGCCGCGACGTCAACTGTACAAGTTGTCAGTACAAATGAAAAATTTGTGAAAAACTTATCTTCCGCGCAGATTTCAAGTTTCTAGTTTTACTTAATTCAATTCTTAATGAAATGAAGCCTTTATTTATAATAATCACTGTTATTGTTATACATACATCGAAATCTTATAATCAAATGCCCTTGTATTCATTCCTTTTTTATACTTATATGTTGGTTAAACACAGAATAATATTAGTTTTATACTTGATAAAACTCTATTCAATAGTCTAACATGCTCATAAGAAGATTTTGTATTTTATACTGCCCATTTTAAGCTTTGCTTCATTATTTATATTTAAATGTAAATAATATAAAAGTATGAGCAATGATAGTAAACGATTTGTAGAATTAGCACTATTAAGTGCGAAAAGAAGTGAGAGTATAGAAAAAGAAGAAACAGAAAAAATGGTGACTGTTTTTGATTTTATTCTTGTTACTTAATGGAAAAGTGTAGGTAATGTAGATAATATTATATTATGTGAAACTTGATTAATCAAATAAACCAAAATATATATAAAATTGTGCCAAATTTTTTTTTACTTTGAATGTTTAATAATGCTGCATAAATGATTGATACGAAAACAAATGAACATTGTTAACACGTTCTTTCTTTTTGATATAGTGGGAGTATTATGTTCATATTTTAAAAAAGAGCTCAAAGTTATCTATATAATGATACCACACAAGTTATAATTTATTTGTAAATTAAAGGTATAGTAATTTTTTTAAATAATAATATTTAATGTCACAAGTTAAATAAAAATAATACTGACTAATGACAATAATGACATATACGAATGTCAGATGATATAAATAACAACAGCCGGCTATCTGAAAAATATTGTATCTCCAATTTAAATAAATGATAACTTTTGTGATATCCATGTAAAGGAAATTTCAAGCGTATCATAAAAATTTAAGTATAATACTACCGTTGAATTTTAAAAAATAACTTATTCAACAACGTTCTTTTGTTTTTGCCTTCTTCGTTTCTCGAACATAGAGGTATTATTAATTAAGCATCAGAGTAGAATATTTTTGTTGCGTAAATTCCCTTTTATCCTTTATAATTAATGGAATCTATATGGTGACACCAAGACCAATCTTTCTTCTAAATTTCTATCTATTGGCATTCTACGAGTATTCATGTCACACAAAGCAGCACACAAGGACACTGGTGTCAAATAATAAAGAACGGAGATTTCCAATATGAATAGGTAGGGGAGATCCTTGTACTTTGGGACAAAAAAAAGTTCTTTGTGATAATATTTACAGCGTATAATTTTTATTGATTATTAATATAGAATACAAAAGATAATCTTGTTTTTATGTGAAGGAACCAATAAAACTGTTAATAAAATTAAATACATAAGAACAAAAAATATTTTTTTGTAATAACCTTTGTGTCCTAAAGTACAAGCCTTGTAATGTGCTTTGGGACATAGATGTTTATACCTTGGGACGGTTTAACAAATTATATTCTACATTATAAGCTGATATGTCTATTTCAAATTTAAGCTCCTCATTTTGTCTCGCAGTACCTGCAACTACTTGTGGTTTGCCAAGTGTAATTATGGCATCGCTCTTTGGCAATTCGTACTCTATATTGTCGCCAATCGCAAATTTATGTGTTAATTTATTTTTTTTATAATATTTTACATTCAAAGTATCGTCATCAATGCCTGTGATTATGGCAACGTAATATTTTCTTATTCTCTTGGTTTCTAATTTTGCTAAAATATAGTCGCCAATCTTAAGTTGTTCGGTCTCATTATTTGTTTCTATCTCTGCTTCGCCAAATTCAATGTCTTCTAGAGAATCATCTGTATCTTCCAGCAATTCGTCTTCTGAGCTACTCTCAGAACTGCTGTATTTTAAAATTTTCTTAACCTTCTTTTTCTTAATAGCTAATTCTTTCTTCTTTGTCTTATTTTTCATTTGTGCCTGCATTTCAACTTCATTTTTTTCTGGAGTGTCAGTAACAATTCGGCATCTTCCTGGTTTCCTACTCCTCTTTTACCTTCCTTCCTTGGTTGAGCCTTTGGATATGGTCGTACTTGCTCTGGTGTGTGATGTTCCCTTGATGGTCCAGGTTGAGGCTGCTCTTCCGAATTAGATGGGGTCTGTGGAATTAATCTATCTGTCATAAAAGAGCTCAAATATTCATCATCTTTGAAAACGTTCCTGTCAATAGGATATATTCCTGTAACAGAAAATCCTGATTGGACGTTTTTAGGTGTAAACGCCAGTGGATAAGCCTTCCCAACACATTCAGCCACATGATAAATTGACATTGGCGTGCCACAATGAACCAGTAGCCATTCATTACACGCAGTATTAAAATATTTTTTTAAAGGCCCAAATACAGTTCTATCAAGTGGCTGCAATTTGTGGCTTGTATGCGGAGGAAAAGTTAACATCGTTATTCCTGCAGTTTTGGCTAAGTCTAGAGCCTCAATTGAGATGTGACTCTCATGGTTGTCCATAATCAACAGCACTCTATTTTCAGTGGTAGAATGAGCGTGTTTAATAAAGTGATGTACATATTCAATAAATATTGAACTATTTGACCACCCACTTGGACTTGCACTTCCTATGCTTCCTACAGGGGCACCGTTCAGCATGTGATCTTTGAAATATACTCGCGGAAAAACAAACATAGGCGGTATTGAATTGCCAATTGCGTTAATACTTGCTATAAGAGTAACATTTATACCCCGCTCAGCTGACGTCATGCTACCAACTTGTTTACACCCTTTTGCTGTAATAACTATAACTGGAGTATGTACAGTTGACATACCCGTTTCGTCAACATTGTAAATATTTTCCGGAGAAAAGTGATAGCGTTGCATAACATCTTCAAGTTTATCAAAAAATGTATTTACGTTGGTTCTATTAAATGAAGTTGCTCTTGCCAAACTAGTTGCTTGTGGTTTTCTTAATGATACTCGTGGATGTCTTCGTAAGAAATACCTAAACCATTCTTTGCCTGCTTTTTTATTTGTATCCCCAGAAAAAGGATATTTCATGTTATTAGCCACAGCATAGTTAAATGCTAGTTTTCTTACTTCGTGGGTTGATAAACCATAGTGCATATTAGCACATTCTAACAAATATGCAACTAATTCATTTTCTTGCGTTTCTGTTAAAACTTTTTTAACATCCTGAGCAGCACTGTAAATAAATTCTTCGCCTCCGCTTGCTTTATGCTTAAGAATATGTCTTGAAAGAGTAGATTTTGATATTTCATAGTGGTCAGCACCTTGCCGAACACTGAAATTATTTTCTAAAACTAAGCGGGCTGCAGCAGTAACATTTTTTTCATCTGGTTTAATCCTTTCTTTGTTTAATTTACTTCTTGGCATCTGCAATTAAAGTTTCATATGATGAAAATTCTTTCAATGGAGACTGTGGTTAAATAAAAATTTAAAAAAGGTATATAACCCCTTACCACAATTATTAGTCGTATCCTAAATACGTATTTCGACAACTAAGTTGTCATCATCAGTAGGCAAAAACTACTAATTAGTAGTTTTTACCTACTGATGAAGACAACTTAGTTGTCGAAATACGTATTTAGGATACGCCTAGTAATTGTGGTAAGGGGTTATATACCTTTTTTAAATTTTCATATCATGAATAAAATATTTTAGTATAAGATTTGTACTTTGGGACACGTCCTAAAGTACAAACCAAAAGGTGTCCCAAAGTAAAAGCCAAGCTATTATTTTTTTAAAAGTTTAGTTTTATTAAAAGGTTAAGTTTAAAACACAAATTCTTTTGAAAATACATAATCTGATATTTGCTCTTCAAGATAACATAAGCAAATAATAATAATTTAGCTTACCTTGGATTGAAACGAGTTCGATGTTCTCAGATAATAATTCACTTCCAATCCTATAAAACACCTTAACACGCAAAACATTAAATTGGTCCTGGAATTTCACTTTATTATAACACGTATAGACATCTAGTGTACAAATGCATAACTGATAGAAATATTGGCGCTCCATTTCAAATAAAACAATAATAAACTTGTGTGTCCCAAAGTACAAGCTGTCCCAAAGTACAAGGGTTTCCCCTACTTTTGTTCTAAATCTAAATACTGTAATTCTTTATGAATAGTTTGCAAAACAACTAAATTATTATTTGGACAAGCTTCAACAAAAAAAAAAGACCACATCGCCTATTATGCACTATGAATACGAAAATTCTTATATTAGCTCTCAATCTAATGAAGCTAGATTATTTATATAATTAAGAATATTAGCAGAAATTCTATTCTTTTTTATATAAAACAGTAATTTTGAACTGAAAAAGAAAACGACCCCGTGAAATATCGAATAATACACAAAAAATCGTGAAGAAATATTGAAGAAGTTAAAAAAAATCAATGACAGTGAAGAAAATACACAGACAGTGGAGAATCTTGAAAATGAAAGTCGTGATTTTAGTTCTTAATTTAATGAAGGCAGACTATAAACAGTAGCTATGAACCGAAGGAAAATTGAAGAGAAAAAAGAAAGCCACACCACGCATCATGAAATAATTCACAAAAGTCAGTTATGAAGAACTTTTTCAAAAAACATTAATGTCAAGATCACTAAAAAATAAGAATTCCTTTAGTTTCAAAATAATCACAAAAATACATTTGAAGACAAAAAATAAAAGCATTTATTGTGTAATATATTTAAAGATAAACAGCGATAAAGAAAGCAAACGTTTTATATTGTTTGATTTCGAAATTACTTTCTATTGAATATATTTTAACAGTATTGTTAGTTACTCTTTATTCCTTGCCCGACAATATCTTCATATAAAACATGATTTAACTTTTTAAATTTAAAGTAGAAGCGCTTTTACCTCAATTTCTACATCTCTTATATTATTTACAAAACATGGAATTTTTACACCACCTCATTCATTGCAAACAATAATAAATATTTCATTTTTTAATAAATAGAAGAAATTAAAAGTTCTCTGACAATTATATATTCTGATTTCCTCAAATGCTATTACTCGTTCCGAGCGAATAAAAAAAAATGGCAAAAAAAAGAGTTCAAACATATATCGGCATCAAAATGCAAATAAATATATGTATGCATAAATGCATAAAACAGTCATACCCATAAGTCCAGCACGTGTATTATTAATATAATACACACACAGCGTGGGTCATAGAGTAATCCACAAAAATCAGTTATAATAATCACAAAAATATGTAGACAAAAAATAAAAGATAAACAGCAATAAGACAAACAATTGTTTAATAATGCTTAGAATTTATTGCTTCCCTGACAAATCTTCATATAAAACAACCAAATTGAATTCTGATAATAACATCATTTAACTTTTTAAATTTAAAGTAGAAGTGCTTTTACCTCAACTTCATCTATCTATTAAATTATCTACGCCATTTTGTGTAAACTCCAGAAATTACATATAAATAAACACAGTAACCACTAATTCTTGCTCATCTTTCAACATATTTTCTTGGCGTTCGTACTATATTAATACAAGTAGATATGTATATTCCTATACGATACATGTATTAAAATTATCTATATTTTAAAAGTAGAATTGCGTTCTACCTCAACTTCTCTATCTCTTAAACAATATACGCTATTTGTTTTGAATTCAAGAAAAAACATATTATTATTATTAAATTGTACTTATTAATAATTCCATTTTTTTCGGTTCAAAACAAGTATTTGCTATTGGCATTGTATTCACGCAAATCGAACATTCGAATAATTCATATCCGTGAGATGTATATATAATTGCGCATTATCTAAGCCTAGGCGAGCTCTGCTATGTTGTCAAATATTCGGATCTCTTTTCGGTCAGAACCTGTTTACATGTATATGTATATACATTACCGTCGTGGACGCGCTCTGTCTGAATACTTGCGAACTAATTGTGAATAAAATTCGAAAAATAATTTAAAATTGAGCTCCAGAATAAAATTTAAATTCGAACTCTCTATTGCCCATACGATAGAATAAAACTCGATATACACACTAAGAAGGCTGAGATCCAAAAACGGATCTCGTTCATCCAAAAGGATCTCATCTAGGGAAACATTCAACTCGAAATGATCTCAACTTTTCCGTTTATAAATCTATATATATATATATATATATATATTAATATAGTAAAAAATAGATATTTTAAAACATTATTATATAAATAAATTTCACAAATTACTATCATAAGGAAATAGGTACAGAGGAAGTAAATAACTAGTAGATATAATATAAGAATTAGAATAAGTTATTGAATTTCTTATACACTAATGTAAAATACTAAGCACTTCTTCAAAACAAAAGGTAATGAGATTGAAGGCGAACGACAGTTGTTAAAAGCAAAATTAATTTAAAATATCATTTGAAATCAAATTAAAACTTACTAAATTGTTTACATAATTAAAATATAATTGAAAATTGAAATTGATGATTTATGGGTTTATTCAGTTGAAGATTGCATTGTAGAATTTCAAGTTGATAAGTTGACATTTTGTAATAGATTATATACCATTTAAGAATACTTTGGATAGAACTTTAAAACTTTTTTCTGAAACTGGTAGTCTCTTAAGAAAATCAGGCAGCCGAGCAGTTAAAAAACGTACACCTCAAGTTGTCAATCGTGTTGAAGAAATAATGGAAAATGAACCACAAACATCTGTTCGACATTTGAGTCAACAAATAAACCTTTCTGTTGGTACAACTCACAAGTTATAAAAAAAAGATATGCAGCTTTATTCAAACCTTGTCACAGCAGTACAAGAATTGTTAGAAATTAATTACCCACGTAGACTACAGTTTTGTAATTGGTTTGTAAATATGAACAATAATGGAGAACTTTCGCAAAGAGTCATCTTTACTGATGAAGCATGGTTTTATAAAACGGGATACCTAAATTCACAAAATACAAGAATTTGGAGTAGTGAAACTCCACATGTAATTAATGAAGAATCGCTACATCCAGAGAAAATTGGTGTTTGGGGAGCGATAAGCCAAAGGCGAATCATTGGACCAATATTTTTTCAGGGAACGTTAACTGCTCAAAGGTAGCGTACGGAAATTTTACAACCATTTGTCAATCAGTTGCATGATGATGAACTTCAAAATGCATATTTCCAAAGACGGAGCACCTTGTCACTGTACTGCAGAATCTTTGGATTATTTAAGAGAATTTTTTGATGAGCGTATAATTAATCGAAATACTGAAATTGCCTGGCCTGCACGTTCATGCGATTTAACACCTTGCGACTTCTTTTTGTGGCCTTATTAAATAAATAACATATTTCGAACACCTATATTGAATTTGAATGATATGCTACAGAGAATCGAACAGAAATGCATGGAAATTAATAACAATCCAGTAATGTTGCAGAATATCATCAGAAATTTTGAACGGAGGATTTTAAAGTGCATTGATCTTGAAGGACAACATTTTCAACATTTGTTATAGTTTTCAATAAATACCTATTATTTGTTATTTATTTGTATGTATGAAACTGTCAAAATATACGACTTTGTAGGTTAAGTACTAAATTTTAATTTACGACATACTTCAAAATGTTCTCAGTAAATCACATGCTACTAGATTGACTTTTGAAATGAACACTTGTTATATTTCAATATTAAAGAGTATTAATAATTTTTATTAATAAATAAATTTAAATAGATCTTCGACTGAGCAGCCGTGGTAAAACCCTAACAAAAGAAAAATATAAATCTTTATCTATTATCCGTGTAAATACCAACTCACGGTTAAATAGTGATAGTAAAATTGCAATAAATAAAAGAAACATTTTTAAAAAAGCTATGAGTAGTTCAGATATATGATAAATTAAGTTTTATCATAAGCGGTATATCACAATATATATATATATATATATAAACGAAAAATGAAAAATTTTTGAAATACATATCCGCTCGGAATGTGCAAATATCGATATTTCACTGTTTTTTACAGATCATCGAAGGATGATCATATCCGCTCGGAATGTGCAAATATCGATATTTCACTGTTTTTACAGTTCATCCATGGATGATCTGTAAAAAACAGTGAAATATCGATATTTGCACATTCCGAGCGGATATGTATTTCACAAATTTTTCGTTTTTCGTATATATATGTATATATATATATATATATATATATATATATATATATATATATATATATATATATATTGTGGTATTCCGCTTATGATAAAACTTAAAGAACAGTGAAATATCGATATTTGCACATTCCGAGAGGATATGTATTTCACAAATTTTTCATTTTTCGTATATATATATTATAATAATATATGTGTGAGAGATGTAAGAAAAGGAAACACAATAAGAACAGATAAACTCAACTTAATAAACACAAATTTTAAAAAAATACAAACAATAAAATACGTTACAATTTGAAATTTCCCCCCCCCCTATAACATTCTTGAGTACATGTGTACTCAAGCACAGACAAACAACGGTAAGAATGATAAAGGAAAATAAGCTTATTCAGTTTGAAAATAAAGTTAAAAACACGAACAAAGGTAAGTAGATATAATATAAATGCTTCCAAACAATTTGTCAGTATAAATAATTCCCTTTAGGTGGATTGAAAGAATTGAAAATAATGATCAATGCAAATCGATATGATTTAACCTAAAAATGGAATCTGTTCGCTATATTTATGATATCTTAATCTCAGGGCAAATTAAGGTAAGTTATGTCTTAATTATCAATAAATATGATATTGAAAAAATACTAGCTCAGTAATTCTACATTTAAATATTCAAATAGGTGATAATTTATATAGTGAAGCTGTACTATTTACGATTAATAATAATAATACAAAAAATATGCTTTATTTATAGGGTAAATTCTACCCTAACTATGAGCACTGAAAAACTCGTACAGAGAGTACCCTGGCTTTGGTATAGGAATCTTCGGGAGGTGTTCGGGACTGAATACAGATATAGATCTTTCGATTAAGTGTCAGGTAATTGGATGTTCCGCACAGTTTTCTGAATGGCTTATATATAATAAAACTAAATTAAGGATTAGACTGATTATTGTACAGGATACTGGCTCGATACTTGTCTGATGAGGGATATCAATACTTGTAAATGCACTAGTATTCGAAGGTAAAATTATAACTCCCACGTAATATAAATTTTTAAATGATAATGTACTTTATTTTTTTAGCTTCTAAATGAGATTTTACACTTAGGAATCGCCTTTTAAATCTTGAAATCGCTTAATTATCTGAAAAGCGACGCTTCGCCATATTCGGTTTTTTATTAATCTCCTCATACCTCTTTTTTTTTGTGTTACCTACGAAACTACCTGGAAAAATTTGCCGCCGAAAAGTAAAGGCGTGGCCAATTTGAAATATAAGATTTAAATTCAAATTTAAAGTGAATTTAAAATAAAATGAAGGTATTTAAATATTCAAATAATAAACAATAAGTAGAAGATAAATTGACATTTAAAAAATAGTAATAACTGCATGTAGATAACCTTACTTATGTTATTCGAATATAGATGGCGCGATCAGACATATTTTAAATATAAGATATATAGATTCAAATTTAACTTTAAATATTAACAAAATAATTGTTCATATTCACATAAAAATTAACTGAAGACAGAACCAGCTTAATATATATATATATATATATATATATATATATATATATATATATATATTGTGATATTATTATCCGGAGACAGACATGACTTTCAGCTCTATACCACGTGTATATGTACGAACTATAATGAACTTCATGTGTATGAGAATTAATAATTATTAATTCTCATGCACATGAAGTTCTTATATATATATATATATATATATATATATATATATATATATATATATATATATATCTGTTTATGTGCATATATATGCGAGGGTGGTTTGATATGTATCACAAATTCTTAAGAAATTGCACCACAATCTGAGCTCGAACTCAGAGAATTCAAAACGCATCTTTTTAACGATTGCAGATATTACCGAATCTCGCACCGTAAATGTCAAAACACGAGTAATTGTTTTCTTCTTCATGATTATTTAGACTGGAAAATACGGTTTGATGCAGACGTATTTACCAAAAGTCCTATGTACTCTACCGTTATGTTTAAGACATCGTTTTCATATAATATTAATAAGATTTTTAATTATGTGTCGGAGGAATTAATGAAATCACTATCTCTTGGAAAATTTAAATTGGAAGCAAATTGATGTGGTTGTCTAGGCAATTACATGAAATAAATATCAAAAAGTGTAATAATATGCCCGATACAATGCTTATCAAACCAAAATTTCTACTTTTAAATTATATCTGAAGCAGGCTTTACACTTACGAGTACTCGTATACGCTAAATCGTATACCTGTAACACCTGACATGTACATTTATAGCAGAGTCGTATTTTTAGAAATGGCTCGAACTAATAAAAACATGCGAGTTTAAGCTATGGCTTTATTAATAATAATGAAAAAGCGCCATGATATTTGCCGTAGAAGATTGATGAGGAAGAGAGGAAAATTCGGGTAAAAGAAACACTACAAAAGGGACAACTTCTTGAAATTGAAGAAGGTTCGCTGAAAGATGTGCTAACTGAAAATATATCTGGATACAAAAATTTCACGAAAGTGAACCACAATACATTTTGTACATTGCACGATATGGTAAACACACACAAAAAAGTTTATGGGGTAATACTATAACAACGCTTACTTTTAGGTTGTAAATACCATAGATAAGAATTTCAATAACTTCTCAGCTGCAGCTCACAAGTGGAGACAGTTATATATCTTTAGAATCAAGAATATCAAGTGTATCAACTTCAACAATATCTATATTCGTTCCAAATATAACCGTATACGAGTTATGATTTGTGATGTTCGTATATGATTTACTCGTAAGTGTAAAGCGGGCTTAAGAGTGATTCTAATCTTTACTAAATATGTTATCATCAACGTTTAGCGTGATATTAGCGATTTCTCTCAAGCCAAACTGCACTCTGTGTTTTATTTGACTTTTCTTTTATGCACTGGCTTGTAATTTGTACTATGTTTATATTGTAGAAATTATAAACCATATAATTATTGTTGTTATTTTTATTATACACTGCTCAATAAAATTAGCGGAACACAAATTTAATACTTCAACATTTTTTAAGTAAAAGAGAGACATAATTATCAACTTTGGAATATCAAATTTTCAACATTAGTTAACAAGATTTTAATAACAAATATGCTCTAATTTAACAATTTTCTTGTACAATAATAAACAATTAGGAATACCACCAAAATCAAAATGTATTTTACTTCTTAAAATTATTAATAATTCTGTTGAGACCCGAATATCCAGATTTAAGATCATGTCTGCTTTTGGTTAGCATTAATTACAGCTTGGCATAGTCAAGGCATGCTGTACATATAGTGTCTTGATATGTCTCGTGGTAAATTTTGCCATTCTTCTGATATTCCTATCTAGTGAACCCCAAACATGTTTGATAGGATTCAAGTCTGAACCTATGGCGGACCACTCCATCACTTGGATTTCTTGTTCTCGAAGAAAATTGGTCGTACAATTTTCTGTGTGAAGTCGGCAGTTATCCTTCTGGAAGATAAAACCATTACCAAAATTATTGGCAAATGGTACAACATGCTGTTGAAGGATCATTCTGACATAATTCTTTGCATTGAGACGTTGAGGAGGAGGAAGCAAGTCGGTACGACCATATGCACCCCATATCATAACTGATCCTTATCCAAATCGATCCACTTCCGGTATACATTCTGCAGTGAGTCTCTCTCTCTCTCTGAGACGTTTGTACATTCGCAAACGACTATCGCAAGGATTTAAAGTAAACTGGGATTTATAACTAAGAAGCACAGACCGCCAGTGTCGAAGTTGCCATTCCACATGTTCGCGAGCAAAGTTTAGGCGAATCCGTTTGTGATCCCTGGCCAAGGGAGGAGCTCACACAGACCTTCAAGTGAAATTTTCTCTGTAAATCTTCTTCTAACCTGTTGGTTAGAGATTCTTATACCGGTAGCATTTTGAAATAGATTTCGTAAGTCACGACCGGTGGAAGTTCGACGGCGAAGGCAAGAATTGATGATTTAACTATCATCCCGACGACTAGTTTTTCTTCTACGTCCTTGTCTAGTTTTCCTAGAGTATCTACCCGTTTCTTGATACCTATGCCATACTCTGCAAATAATTGATGGACTGGTTTGTAGTGATGGGCGACATATTGCATAGATTGACCATCTTCAAGTAAAGAAACCACCCTCACATCTTCGAGTTCACTTAAATAAGGCATTTTAATCTTAGAAGTAAATTGACACTTTAATTGACGTTTAAAATGTCAAAAAACTAACTTAAAAGATTTGATTGTTTGCTTACGGAACAAAAACCATTTTGTTTTGGGTAGTGTTTTACATTTGAACATCTAAGGAGAAAAAGAAAACATGTATCAACGTAATTTTTTTTGTGTTTAGCTAGAACATTCCAGACAATAGTAAAAAACATAAAAAGAAATTCGTCTTCTATTCACAGAAAAGTTACAGACGCTCAAAGTAGTGTTCCGCTAATTTTTCTGAGCAGTGTATATTAAAAATATTGCTCAACGGAAAAAAAATACGTCAAATAATGATAATATCGATGACGTCAATGCATTATCTAGACCTTGAGAATAGCTATTCTTTCGTCGGAATGACGTTCGTTCATGTTTTTGGCAGTCACTATTACGGCCCCATTCACAATGAGCGTAAACATAAAAAATATAAAACAAATGCGTAAAGCGTAAAGTTCGATATATTGAGATCATCGCTAGCGTTCATAATTACTGCACGTATTTCTTACGAATACGATTTAGTTACGTACACATGTAAAATATACGTAAAGTTGAAGAAGATCAACTTTATGTTTTCCTTACGGGAAATTGAGTAAAATAGTGAACCAGGTAGGTTAATTTGATATGGTTCATACATCTGTCGAATTAATGTCAATATCAAATAATTAAGTGACACTTAAAGTCTTTTCCAGGTCTTTTCTTAAATATTTTATAAAATTCGTCTACTTGGTACTATTCATTTTCAATTATTCGTCTTGCACCTGCCATTCTGTAATTAAAAAAAAGTTTTCACGACATTCAAATTTCTTCCAGAGTATGGTCGAAATAAATGAATACTGGGAAAGCAGAATCCGCAACAAAGAAATATTCCGCTGCGATATTACTCCTTAGTAATCTATCTCCTAGTGGTAGAAGAATAACATTTAATTATGCAAAATGTACTTCAAAGTAATAATTAACCGTTAACTTGGTGAATTAGCTTTCGAATGCTATGTTTACTTAGTCTGGAACCAACTAAATTTAACAGTTCTTCAAACAGCACAGGTGTCATACACAAGCCTCTAGGGTCCAACTTTTCCAAAATAGAGGCTTGTGTGTCATACGGGTATATGTGAAGAACCATTCCCTGTCATGCATTTTTAACTCTAGAATAAAATTACTCTTCTAAACTCCCCTTTTTTCTCTCGCTTCATATTTACAGGTCGAATCGACCAGCGAGTGGTTTTACATTCCATAACATTACCATGTTGTATTTGTCTTTGTAGTAACAGCAGTAATAATAATTCTGTGTTTGATTTTTCATCCATTTCGTAACATGAGTTCTTTACGCTATGTTTATGTAATGTTCTTGAACGCTGTCAATTATTGTTATCGATATGATTGTGTTACGTATACGTTTTATTTATGCTTACACCAATTGTGAATCTAGACTTAATCATCTCTTATACTTAAATTATTCTGTCGTTTCTCTATTTCTACCTTTTCTATCTTCTTCCAGACTTTCCTGTATTGGAAATGATCTATTCTTGAAATTGTTTTTATAGAGTCGAAATCGAACTAATGCTTGGAGTATAAAGTATGTTCGAATGGAGATAAGCACAGATTGTTGAATGATAAAGCATTTTTATGCTTATTTTTCTTTTTCGTTTGTTCTTGTTCCTTGCCTGTCGATCTTAGGATCAGTGTGCCGATGTAACCATTTTCTCTGTGTTCCATGTAGTTTATTAAAGAGACGTGGTGAGCGTCACCTCGAAGAGTGCATCGGACCACGCCCTATCTACCGCCAGAAGGGCATTATGGTATGGGGTGCTGCGTCTGCCGCGTATACAGCATACGATGACGACTCGGCGCTAAGTAGATGAGGTGCTACGGCCCGTTAAGCTTCCTTACGTTCGACGGCGCCCACATCTTCTATACATGCACGACAACGCCCTACCGCACACTGCACGAATTGCCTAGACCTTTATGGAAGAGAACCATATACGGATGCTTCCATGGCCGGCACCTTCTCCGGATCTCAATCCGATCAAACAACTCTGGGATATAATCGGTAGGAGACTTCAACGTTATTTGGCTCCACAGGGTAACGTTGAGGAGCTTTGGAGGCGAGTTGCACCAGTATAGTTGGACATCCCTCCCATACCATACGACGACTTATTGACTACATCCGTCGTCGTGTAACGATGATACGCGCCGCTCGCAGGGGATAGTCCCGGTATTAATGCATCCCTTCCCATCAGGGCTGCTCCGCTCTACAGGTAAGGGTAAGTTATGCTACGTTAGTACAGCTTCCATACCAAATTTAACTGCGTTAGAACCACTTCTTCAGATTATACAGGGTGTGCTCGTCACTTTTTTCCAACTGCGTAAAATATAATCGAGAACTCGATTTTATAATTAATTAAATTTTAAGTGTTTGTTAATGCCTATTCGGAATTTTACAACTGTTGTGTGCGGCAATACATAGAAGTTCGCGGTTTGGTGTCTGGAATAAATAATTTCCAAGTCCGCTGAAATTAGAGAATAGTTTGGAAGTTCTTTTCTAGATAACAGAATTCCTTATCAAAATCTTGGAAAGATATTTCCAAATTATTAAGCGAGCTATATTTGCAAGTTGACATTGTCGCTCGCCTTTTGTTTCCGTATTTAGTTTCTATTAAAATGTTTCAACACTATATTAATACTAACATTAATTAAAATATGTTTTATCTTAAACAAAAAAAAACAAATTGAAATATAGACTCTTGCTTAATATCGGTATACCATTTTTAGTGGTAAGTATACAGGCTGTCCCGTAAAAAACGCCAACATTCATAATTCCGTTATTTATTGTCCGGTTTTATTTAAACAAAAAGTAAATTTAATAGCATCAAAAACACTATAAGATAGCAGTGTTTTATTTGTTTTCAATTGTTTTCATTAATGTCAAACGACTGTCAAGTTTTTTATTTTAAATGGCAACATATATATTTTTGGCTATATTCGGATTGGTTTTTTTTTTCTGAATTCAACGATGTACAACATGTTTATTTTTGATAAACGCTTATTGCAAAAAAAACTTTATAAATTTCATCTTTGTCTTCCATTATTTATAAATATTCGAATGTTTCATGAAACATTGGAAATGTAAGTATTATAAATATTATTATAAGAAACAAAACACTTTACAATAAATGTTGAAATTGCCCGCCACCTTGTTCAACACATATCGCACATCTCCTAATTACTTCAAAGGTCGCATTTAAAAGACAAGCGGCAGGTACTTCTTGACAAGTGTTAATAATTTTTTGTCTTAAAATGTCAACATTTTCTGGAGTTGTTAAATAAACTCGATCTTGTAGATAAGCCCACAACAAAAAATCGAGGGGCGTAAGATCCGGTGAACGCGCAGGCCACTCGATAGGACCGGATGTTCCTATCCACCTATTTCCAAATTTGGTGTTCAACAAATCAGTATTTACTCTGGCGTTGTGCGCGGAAGCCCCATCTTGTTGAAAAAATATTCTATTTAAATTATAAAAAGTCGTATATATATATATATATATATATATATATATATATATATATATATATATATTGTTGTGAGGCATACTGCATTCAAATAACAGCTCCTATAATGGAAAAAGCAGTCATGCACCAGCAATATACATATATAACACCTTAAATACAGGGTCCGGCAACGAAGCGGGGACGGAAGATTACACGCGTATTTGAAAGTTAGTCAAATATTTAGTCATCGGATATCCTTCCGTACCATCAAGCGCACGTTTTAAAAATAAAAAATATTTTGTTTTATACAGGGTGTTCCAGATGGAAATGCCAGACTAAAGTTGCATTTTTTTTAATGGAACACCCTGTATATTAATAGATAAAATGATCCGCGCTTTAAAGCTGGTTACATCGATATAATGTTGTGTGGGTCTAAAGTTGATAGTTTCTGTGTAAATAATTATTTTACTTGATAAATTGATACATTTCAGTAGGCTATTCTGCATAAGGAAAATCAAAAGATCCGAAACCAATAGAATAGAATATTTTCTACTAGTATGCACTTTCGTTGCTACGTGAAATAAATTCTGCAACTGCTCGCGTTATACAGGGTGTTCACAATTTCGCAAAATCGAAGAAATCTCGTAATTTTTAAATGGAACACCCTGTATATCTTTAGCTCATTGAAAAGCCCTTTTACTACGCTTTCTATTGATACCTCATTTGATGAACTTAGGATGGATCATTTGCTAATTATTTCTTTTTAGAATTGAATTAATGAAAAATGCTTGTATTTTTAGTAGCTAATTTGCGCTTTTAAACCTTCTGTAAGATCGGATATTCAACAAATTATCCATAAATGGTCTATAACAAGAAGAAACCCCATTAAGTACGAGAAACAGTTGATTTTCACTCAGCGGTGAAAGCAAACATTAAATTAATATAAAGTAATATAACATTTTCAATAGATTCACTGCTGATCAAGTTATCTGGTGTCAGTTTTAAGCTTGCATACTTAATAACCAAGTTGTCAAAAATTTCGTTCCTTCTTACACAGTATTTCGTTCAATCTTTAAAAGAATTTGCTATAATGACTAATTTTAGTATTCAAGAAATGGTGAATATGATATTTATTCTTGGGGAGTGTACAAGAAATTGTCTCCTATCAAGTAGAGTATATGCAGAGAGATTTCAAAACCTTGAAAGAAAGCCAAGACCGGAAGCATTTGAAAGGTTATTAGAGAGATTTACAGAAACTGGTAGTGTAACCTACAAGAAGAGAGAAATAAGTAAGCCGGTAATCAATGAAAAAAGCGAATTGGCCGTATTATTAGCAATACAGGAAAATCCACATATAAGTATAGACGGTATTTCAAAGGTAACAGGTATTGAAGATAGGAGCGTACGAAGAATTTCAAGAAGTCATAAGTATCATCCGTACCATATGGAATTAAATCAAGAATTGCATGGTGATGATTTCATTAAAAGAACAGACTTTTGTGGTTGGTTGTTAAATAAAAGGCGAGAAATGCCAAATATTTTAACAAAGATTTTGTTTAGCGATGAGGCTACTTTCAAAAGTAACGGGGCGGTAAATAAACATAACATGCATTATTATGCAACAGAAAACCCGCATTGGATACGTCATATAGACAATCAGAATAGATGGTCTCTTAACGTCTGGGGAGGTATACTTGGTCCATATATCATTGGACCGTACTTTTTCGATGGAACCGTTACAGGGGATACGTATTTGGCATTTTTGCAGAACGAACTGCCTAATTTACTTGAGCATGTGGATGCTGATACCCGACAAATTTTCTGGTTGCAACACGATGGTGCACCTGCTCATTATAGCCTTAACGTTAGGGAGTTTCTAGGGCGATGAAAGGAAGACAAATGGATAGGACGAGGTGGTCCAATCGCTTGGCCTCCACGAAGTCCAGATCTTACTCTCTTGGACTTCTACTTTTGGGGATATGTCAAGGCTCTAGTTTATGTAGAAGTTCCTAGAACAAGGGAAAATATGATGGAATGCATAAGAGAGCCATTTAGAAATGTTCGCCAAAAAACATTACAGCATGTTGAACAGAATTTCACCAGGCGGCTTCATTTATGTATTGAGAGACATGGAAGGACATTTGAAACTTTTATTTGATTTATTTGCATTTACTATTTACATTTACTTTATTTTTATTTACTGTGCTACTACTTTTGTTAATTAAATTTGATGTTGTGGTTAATAATTAGTATTTATTTAAAATACTGTAAACTTTTAATACTACTCGTACTTGATTCTTTCCTACATGATTTCGATTTATGTTAAGTTAATTAGGTATCTATTGTTTCATATTAGGTATTCGTAAAATAGTTGGTTTTACAAAATTCTTTAAAATACAAATTAATTAGTGCAAATTTTTTATTAAACTGACACCAGATAACTTGATCAGCAGTGAATCTATTGAAAATGCTATATTACTTTATATTAATTTAATGTTTGCTTTTACCGCTGAGTGAAAATCAACTGTTTCTCGTACTTAATGGGGTTTCTTCTTGTTATAGACCATTTATGGATAATTTGTTGAATATCCGATCTTACAGAAGGTTTAAAAGCGCAAATTAGCTACTAAAAATACAAGCATTTTTCACTAATTCAAATCTAAAAATAAATAATTAGCAAATGATCCATCCTAGGTGCATCAAATGAGGTATCAATAGAAAGCGTAGTAAAAGGGCTTTTCAATGAGCTAAAGATATACAGATAAAGATATACAGATATCCATTTAAAGATTACGAGATTTCTTCAATTTTGCGAAATTGTGAACACCCTGTAACGCGAGCAGTAGCAGAATTTATTTCACGTAGCAACGAAAGTGCACACTAGTAGAAAATATTCTATTCTATTGGTTTCGGATCTTTTGATTTTCCTTATGCAGAATAGCCTACTGAAATGTATCAATTTATCAAGTAAAATAATTATTTACACAGAAACTATCAACTTTAGACCCATACAACATTATATCGATGTAACCAGCTTTCAAGCGCGGATCATTTTATCTATTAATATACAGCGTGTTCCATTTAAAAAATGCAACTTTAGTCTGGCATTTCCATCTGGAACACCCTGTATATAACAAAATATTTTTAAAACGTGCGCTTGATGGTACGGAAGGATATCCGATGACTAAATATTTGACTAACTTTCAAATACGCGTGTAATCTTCCGTCCCCGCTTCGTTGCCGGACCCTGTATAATAGCTAAATTTGATGGACGTAATTATGTGAAATTAGTGTCGAGATGTGAATGAATTAATATGACGTTAACTTTATAATTAATTATTTACTTATTTTCTTTCTTAACTTATCTTTTTATATTTTTTACATTTAAAATTCAAAATTCAAATCTTTCGCGACAAATTACAGACAGCTACTTTATTCACATTAAGAACGATGCTAGTTAGCCACGCCCACCAATTTTAATATACCATTGTCCCGCGAATGCGATTTTTAGGATGTAAACAATTACCTAACCTATGTTTAGAATGAAATTTAATATACTTGTTAATTATTCCGCTAATTTTAAAAACCTATTAATACTGAAATATTGTATAAATATATATTTTTGCTGATGTAACAAAGATTAAAACGTCGAGGCTTTTAAGTGAAAATTAGAAAGGCTTTGGAAATAAAAGAAAGCTAGCGGCGTCCTCTCCGATAAAATACTTACAACAAATGACCGTACTTCTGACTCAAGTAAAAGTTTTATTTAAAATAATATATTAAAACAGTTTAAAACTATTAAATTCATATACATACGATACCTTAATATCAAGCTAAACTTTTGAGACATAATTTGGACCAGTATCACGTTAAATAACGGAATTATCGAGAAGAGCATCATTTCACAATTGGAACATCATCGGACCGATAACGTGAGCCATTGACCGATATCGACGCTTATACTTCGACAAGGTGCTGCCTAACTTATATCCAGCTCTATTACGACGTTCCTGACCAGATACCAGATCCTCACATACAGAGAAAATAAAACCAGGTTCCTTTCAATATCCAATATTTCCTAGAATTTCATTTAAAAGTCAACATTTATTTATTATCAAACACTTAATTTAAACATTGTTTACATCTGAATATAAACGTAAATTTATACATTTCAAAATATATATTAAAATATCACATTTATACTTTCAGAATCCTTGTAAAAAGAATATATAACTTACCGTTTGTGTGTTAATTTTAAGCAACATTCGATATTTATTTGCACAACTTGTAATGTAAACAACCATTTTTATATGTTAAGTAACACATGTGCATTATTACGTAATAGCGTTTTTTTTTATCATTTAGTTTAGAATTCACGTAATATTACAGTTGCCTTATTTTTATCCTTATTTTTATTTCAAACTTGTTACAGATTACTATTTTTGCGATAATAAATTTTTATTTCTTGATTTTTTTTTAATTTGATCTTTTATTTGTTAGCGTTTAATTGTGGAGTTTTACAAGATATATTGGTTTATATTAGTATTATTCTCACGGGGTAAGAGCAGACCGACGAAGATCCTATCATTTAATAATTTTTAGTTCTCAAGCTCTTCGACTGCTAACGGGTTATCAATTATACACCCAGATAGCGTCGTACAATTTAAGTATATTTATACTTATGGCGCCCAAATTTGAATTTAAAAATAAAACTATACACAACAGCAACTTTTATGTACTATTTTTCTAACTTGAATTTCCAATTGTTCTTTAATACATTTAAGAACGTTACATCATATCAGTTTACGTACAACGAGAAGCCACTCATCGTCACTCATTACAATATATATATATATATATATATATATATAAATATAATATTTTCGTGACCTTTGTATGATAAGGTAAACTTAATAGGTCGGCGATTAAAGGTCTGGTTTACTTCAAAGTATATATATTTAAAACAACCCTGCTGTTGTTTTAAATATATATACTTTGAAGTAAACCAGACCTTTAATCGCCGACTTATTAAGTTTACCTTATATATATATATATATATATATATATATATATATATATATATATAAGCCTATATATGTATATAGGCTTGTTCAGATTCGATGCTCACTATTCGATGCTCGTAAACCGTAGAGATACGATGAAGGGTAAATTTGGTCAAAGTTTTGAAACAAAGCTTTTACATTTTCTTCTTTTTCAATAACTTGGTTTTTATGCAACGAATTTGAAAACACTTCTATAGTAACATGCTAACTTCTCCATAGTAACTTTTTCTACTGCATCCAGCGGTGTTCACCATTTTTCGGTACAACGTTTTCTCACTTGTCATCTACGAAAAAATGAAATACATACCTGGATTTTAAAATCGGTTTTATAATCGCTATTATTTATCTTCCCAACATTAGTGAGAGTATTTCTTGACATTGTCAGTTATTTCTCACCAAAATTCATAATTAATGAAACATTACCGGCTGAGACGTGGTTCAGAATGAAAACTGAAGAATTTATTTTTCGAAAGGAATTAAAATAATTGATTAGAAAAAGAAACATGCAATTGCAATTGCTGGCCAACCATTCAAAAATTTATGTAAGCCGTAATTATTATTATTTTGTCAAAAATATCAGATATGCCTTAGAAACAAAAATCAACTATCTTCGTTATGTCGTTAGGTCGTTATGTCAGTTATCAATGTAAAAATGAATTACACAAATGAAGAAAATCGTTGGGACTGTGTTTTATATACCGTAGAATTCTGTGCGCACCAGTTAAGATTAGAAGGAAATTTGGTTGAATACGGTTCTTTTCAAACTCCACAGTACAATTACGAGTACAGGATTAACGAAGAGGATGCTAATCGAATACTAGAACAGGTTTGTTTACAAAATAGTATATTTTTCTATCCACGAGTTTATATATTTAAAAAAATTACAGGTTATTGCATGGCCGGGAAAATCGACAAATGAAATAGTAGTTGAATTGCATTTACCCCAGAGTAAGGTCTAGAAAATATTAAATCAAAATAATTTCAAGCCTTGGAAAATGCATGTGTCTTGGAGGCTGTTATCTTGAGATTTGGAACGGCGATTAATTTGATACAACTGGTTCAGACAACAAATCAATTTAAACGGCGATTTTCTGGACTCTATAATATGGACAGATAAATGAAAATTTACCAATTATGGAATGTTCAATAGAAATAATTAACAGTTCTTGGCTGTAAAAAAACTCACATCAGAACAGGCAAATTTGAAACCCTAAATCATTTAGACCAATTAGTATTACCTTTTTTATGTTGAAAACTATGGAAAAAAATTATATATTTAAATATTAAAGAAGGGGGCTCTGGACAGATCTTCCCTACGCCCACTTCAATGGGCATACCAGATGGGAAAATTAGGTGAGGCTGCCCTGCATAACCTGGTGAGAGGACTCTACACCATAAAGAAATTGCGCTTGCGTGTTCATAACATGCTGCGTAGCAGGGTAGTTCCTGCCCAACTGCAAAACAAAAAGATCTCCATGAGGACAACAAGAGGTATCCTCAAGGAAGCTATTGTCACCGCTACTATGGAGTCTAATAGTGGATAATCTCACCAGTTCATTAAATGACCAGGATTATGGACGCGGGGGTTCGCTGATGACATTGTCATTTTGTCCCAGGGGATATTCCCAGGGAAAGTGGCGAGCATCATGCAAAATGCTCTGTGAATTGTGAAAAGATGGTGCCTTGAGGAGGGATTAACTGTCAATCCTCAAAAACATAAGTTGGTAGCTTTTGCCAACATGAGAAAGCTAAATGATCTGGGCAGCATACGGGTGTTTGGACAAGAGTTATAACTAACCAATGAAATGAAGCATCTAGGCACTTGATGTGAAACTGAATTGGAGCAGGCGCTTTGTTAAAGTGGTGGACAGGGGAACGCAGATCTAATGCAGATGCAGAAGAGCTGTTGGTAAGATCTGCGGACTAAATCTAAGTGCGGTACAATGGTTGTACGCAGTCGTGGTAAGACCAACGATAGTTGTCTGGTGGAGGAGGACGCAGCTGATATCGTCAGTGGGGCTCCTCATGACTCTCCAGGGCCAAGCTCTATTCGGAATCACGGAAGCTATGAACAGCACGTGAACCGCCTCCATGAAGGCCATCGTGAGTCTCTCTCCGCTGGAACTATTTGTAAAAGAGGAGGTCATGACTGGGTTCCCGAGACTGAAAGCCAATGACGTATGATGTCCTAATAAGGTTGTAGGGTCCATACAAATATCAGAGGAACTATACTGGATGAGCCGATATTTCAAATGCTGGCGGACAGTATGGCACGTAAGATTATGTTTACAGCTAAGCTGAACATATTTATACCGACAAGGCAAAAAGTCGCTCTAGAGATTGTGATGCCGGCGCCTAATACACGGATGGATCACAATCCAATCAGGGAACAGCTGCAGGCATATGCCGAATGTGTCCTAGAAGGAAGATATCGATATGTCTGGGAGAGCATACGACGGTTGCCTAGGCCGAATTGTTTGCAGTCGCAGCCTGCGCCGAGGAAATTAAGGAGGCCAGCTGCTCAAATAAGAAAGTCGACAGTCAGGCAGCTATTAAAGCCATTATGAATCCATCTACCAGGTCTAAACTGGTGAAATATTGCATACAGGTCCTCAATAAACTGCCACAAGATGATACTGTATCGCTGATATGGGTGCCAGGACATGAGAGAGTTAAAGACAATATGATAAAACGAAGATATTAATAGGAACTTCATAGCACCAGAACCTGTATGTGTAATCGCTAAGTATTTCGCCTGTGAGGGAGATCTGTACGGCATAGACTAGGTAGGCGTGCCCTGATGTAGGAGATTTGAAAAGCAGGAGGAAACTAGCCTTCATGCAATATGAACGTGTGAAGAACTGGAGGAACTCAGACAGAAACATTTTGGATTAGATCTATTGGATCCTACGAGTATAGTCAAACTTCCCCTGAGGAGGATAGTGGCTTTTATCGAATATACAAGACTAACAGGGTGGAACTGGGAGATCTATTTGGAATAGTACAAAGAGCAGTGTGCTCAAATGTCTGGACGTGCTGATGTCCAACCTAAAACAGAAGAAGAAAAAGCCATTAAAAACCAATAATGTTTTGGTTTAAATGTATAGGCTCGGATTTTAACTGTGAAATAATAGGCGCGTTTATTTATGAGAATAATTTAAATGCCGTTACTTATTTAAATATTCTGTAAAATTACTTATTACAATTATTTACAAAATTTGCCGCTCGGACGACTTCGTATTCTCTGGTTCCAACAAGATGGAGCACTTCCCTACAACCTAAGCGCGCTGAGAAACACAGAGAATTTACGGGATAATGGATTGGGAATCGTGGGGTATTTGAATGGCCTGCAAGGTCATCTGCCCTATCGCCTCTCGATTTCTTTTTATGGGAAAATTTAAAAAAATGAGATTTATGTGAGATCCATACAACATTTAAAGAATTGCGTGCATTTTACAAATACATTTGCTACTTTATGACAACGCGACATCAGTCGTGCTATTAATAACATTGATCGACGCATTAACTTGTGCATTGAATACGTTTGTGCATTGAACAACCTTGTTCTTCGAATATTTGTTATGAATTATTCAATTATTATTGTTAATTCTCGTTGTTATTTATAATCAATTGTTTAAATTCTTCAGTTTTCAGTTTGAGCCATGTCTCGGTCCATAATACATTTTTATAAAGATAAGTAACAATCATAAAATCGATTTTAAAATCCAGGTCAGTATTTCAATTTTTTTAGTTGATGGCGGTTGTAAAGTGAAGAAACGTTGCACCGAAAGATGGTTAGCATCGCTGTATGCAACCGAAAAAATACTATGGACAAGTGCTTTTGGTTTTTTTAATTCGTTGCATAATAACCAAATTATTTAAGAAAGAAGAAAATGTGAAAATTAGTTTTTCCCCAAAAAACTCAAAAAGAAAAATGATAATGCAAATTTTTTAATTTTTGCAACTTTGCCACAATTTCTTCTTTGTATCTGTTACGGTTTACGAGATCCTAATGGTCAGCATCTAATCCGAATAATCCTGTATATATAATTTATTTTAACATAAGTACTTCAAAGCTCATCTCCATTTTATTATTTTTGTGACAAATAATTACACTTTCTATAAAAAAAAACAATTTACATTCTCCTTCTCATGACCCTTTCCTCAAAATTTATAAATTAAAATTCATTACAAAATCCCAAATTTGTTTACATATTTAAATTTTGGCTACTATTAGCTATTTTTTCAAATTAAGTACTGAATTCTGACATTAAGATTTCTCATTGACAATCATTAATTAATAGAGTAAAATTACTTACGGATGAGACTGGCGCAGAAACACATTTTAGTAATTAGAAAGAGAGCCACCTCATAAATGAGAGAAACAGCTAGTAGTATAAATCCGTGTACTATACGAGCCACAAACGTTTATCGATTATTTGTCAGTCGATACCAGGCGTTTGATCTATGTGTTTCGTAGTGGTCTTGTACGTACATTGCTCCCGCTGCCGCCTGCTGCGACTGCTCTTGTTTTTAAGGTGTTCAGTATTTTTGTAATGTCATCGCTCGCGCATCTTCAGTCTCATCCGAAAGTAATTTTACTCTATATTGTTTTGTTATTTAGTTTTTCACTCTTAATAATATTTAAATTTTAAACTATATTTTTAATATATAACTTATATTCCAAAATACTTTTAAAAAAATTATTATATTGCATATTTTTCTACCGACTTATTTCAGATATTTGTTTAAATTTATAATGCATAAATATTGATGCCAATATATAAACCTGTTCAATGTATATCTGTATTCGGTGTTTATTATCCTTTATAATGTTTGATATTAGTTATATTGTATTTTATATACATTATATATTATAAGTAGAGAACGGACACGCTTACCACATGACGCAAAGCCCAGTGCAGTACTGGCGAAAGGCAGTGTTTCTAAAATATTTAATTTTATTTATATAATTGGAAAACGAACGGGTGGTGATCTATAAAATTACGAAATACATATTTATTTGTTGAAAAGTTGTATTTATAAAGTTTTTAATTTTATTTATATAATTGGAAAACATACGGGTGGTGATCTATCTATCTAAAATTACGAAATACATATTTATTAATTAATTTTATTTATACAATTGGAAAACAAACGGGTGGTGATCTAAAAAATTACGAAATACAATATGTATTTGTTGAAAAGTTGTATTTTTAAAGTTTTTAATTTTATTTCTATAATTGGAACATTTTTATTTGTTCATTTTGTCGTTCAAGTTGAGTAAAGGACTATTAATATTGACTAGCAATAGTTTCTCAAGGTTTTCTTCTGTCAATTTTGTTCTCTTTGAATTAAGTACATCCTTATAAATAGAAAACGTCCTTTCTACATCGCAACTGGTTATAGGTGCATACTGGAAATATTCTTTTATTTCTTCATATTTAGCCGTTAGATTTTGTGGAATTGTCTCCATACATAATTGCTGCAATGTAAATAAATCTGGATTTCTATTAAGAATTGCTTCAAACCTTTGCCGAAGGCCACATCCGAAGTCACTTGGAATACTTTTCAAATTATTAACAGCCACATCTAATGTGGCTAATCCGTCATTTAATTTGAGATTTCGATTTTCAAAATAAGTGATTAGTTTTGGCAATTTTCCAAAGTGTTCGTGAAGAAAGTACAACTGATTTTTTAAATTTGGGATTTGTGTGAGCTCCTTGCACTCACCAATACTTCTAGCATCCTCCTTTAGCAGTGTTACGAAATGTTTTAGACTATCGAAATTCTCAGCATAATAACTAGTAGCTTCCAGCCATGTTCCCCATCTAGTTATTACCTGAGTGGGAGGCAGTGACAGAAATAGAAATTTTTCCCTGAAAAGAGCTACTCTCAATTGTGCTTTTCTGAAAACTTTTTTAAAAGCTGATACAAGTCTATCAACTTCCGGAAAAGTGTCTCTGATATATTCACAAATTCTGTGGAGAGCATGTGCTACACAAGTAACATGCAACATATTAGGATATGTTTTCTTCAATAGTCTGCCTGTTTTTAACATATACGCAGCACTATCACTGACAAATAAAAGTATTTTTTCTTTGTACGTGGCGTCCGAATGAAGCATTTTTGCATATTCTCCTTAATGGTTTCAGCAACTGTTTCTGCATCAACTCTATTTATAACACTTGTTGCTATTACATATGAGTTATAGGGAATAGTTGGATGTAGTACACCAGCTACAACATTTACCACACAGCGTTTTACAGAGTTCAGATGTGTTTGCGATCCTAAGTGACGAATTTTTGATGATAGCTTACAGATTTTGTAATAAATTTCGGAATCACTGACAATGGACATACAATCAGTATGACCGTCAATCCAACTCGCCATTGTTTTACAATGCCGTTCTCGACGTTCTTCCATATCATGTCTGAAAAAGTAACTTAAACAATGCTCTAGATCTAAATAAATGAAAACTAAAAATGTGTGCGTAAGTTATTGAAACTGATCGAAATTAAATGCACACTTACGTCGAAATAATTGGGAGAAGTAGATTCAATCAAACGATATTAAAGAGGTTCTACCACAAAAATTACGATGTAATTAACAGTTAAAACTATGAAAACAAGAAGCTAATTCACAGCACTTTATTTATCTTACGAAATATAATCTAAATAAACTAAATTATTAAAACTCCATACGCTTCTATCTACGCCCATGAAAGCAGAAATTTAACTGCAAAGCAGTTGTGCAGAAAGCAGATGTGCGCGCTATCCAGATCAATAGTGCATTCAATAACTGCGTCATGTACTTACAGATGTTGTAGACTATTTATATCGTCCGTCGTAATGACGACGTCATTTCAACCCGATGTGTCCGATCTCTACTTATTAGTCAAAAGGCCGGACTTTGACTATCACTTATTAGTCCAGTAGAGGTATAGGGAATTAATATATTATTGTTGTATTATCAGAGTAAGCATATTATATATTTGCCGTTATATAATTATCATGCATTTTTATTCCTTGTAGCTACTTAGTCTTTATAATTATTTGTCAGTTTGTACATTTCTATAATATAACGTATTATTTCATGTTTTTATTAAATTTTTTTAATAATAACATGTACATATTGCTATGAACTGTGGTTTTGATAAATAATTTACCACCATTCACGACAAATCTATCCAGCCAGCCAGATCTATCCAGATATTCAATCGGTTTATTTCTAAAAAATGACTGCTTTCCTCTCAGGGTTCCAATCGGAAATGTGGAAAAGAATAAAGTTAATTGGAAGCCACTCAAAATTTGTTTGAGAAAAGTTATTATAATATCTTTAAGTTACTTATTAAAATGTGTAGAAAGGATATTTAAATTAAAGATCACAATATAAAATTTAAATGAAAATTTAATACAAAAATTTAAAAAAAAATTAAAAAAAAAATCTTTATAGAGTATAAAGATTAATATTACCTCATTTAACACTATTATAAAGGTAAAAATAACGCATGGAAATGACAGCTGCATGCGAGCAAAAACCTTTTTGAAAGCCGAACAAAATAAACTAAAGTAAATGACAAAGAAAATTTCTAATTTCACCCCAAAGAAACAAAATAAACAAACTATCTTGACAGCTCGAAAAGATCTCTAAGAAAACATGCGCACTAACATGTCAAAGAAAAAAAAAAGACCTTGAAGTTCCCAACGTACAAAATTTTACATTACCAGATTTTTTTACTAGAAATGTTAAAAACCTTCTTTGTTATCTATATCAAAGAACTAAGACTAAATCCCAATACGATAATATTAATACAATAGAAAATACAGTATTTAACTCTTTTTAATATAATGAGATATCTTTTTAAAAAGTATTTTACTTACGTAAAATATATATATATATATATATATATATATATATATATATATAATATATATATATATATATATATATATATATATATATATATATATATACATTTGAGACACGTGAATAAGAAAGTTATAAAATATCAAAAATTACGAGATTACATACTCGTAAAAAATATCGGTAATGAATTAAACAACACCAACCACAAATTAAATCAAAAATAACCCGAAGTTACTTAAAAAGATAAAGATAAATCTTTTTATAAACACGTCTTTCTTATCTCAAGGTAAACTTGTGTCTGACCTAAGGTGAAATCAAGCGCACAGGCTTAGAATGTAAAACCAGTTTTTTACACAACAAATAAATTTCAAAAATATACACTTGCGTTCAAAATAACAGTACATACATTTATAACTATATTTTAATATTTTTATGGGGAAAAATACACAGCAATATGTATAGGCGAATATTTTTGATTCAATCGATGTAGTAACCAATACAAAAGACAAAATCCATTTATATGACCACTAAGAAAGAACTAAGTTATCTCTAGCGCTACACAGGCTCGTAACGAGACGTACCGTCGTCTTCAATAATATTTAAGATGTTGATATTATTGAATTTGTTAGTTAAATGTAGCAACTAGGATTTCTAAGACAAGCAATAAGAATAAAAGCAATATGCAGAAGTTTTGGAAAGTCACTTCCGTCTGATTAACATATCATCATCAAACTTTACGATAAACATAGAGCACAGCGACAACAGGACTAATTATACTTAACCACCTTCGCATATAGAAACGTCATCACTTGAACACAAGATTCCAAACGTCAAAAGGAGTAAAGTATCTCAGAATATTTATTTAGTATCAGTACTACGTAGGAGTTCAAAGAAATAGTTATGGGTTGAAAAGTCTTAAACTTTTACCTGAGAACGTTTCAATATATGTCGTTCATCGAACTTAATCAATAGCAAATAATATTTCATTCTGTTCTTTCTATTACAAAGTATGCATTGCATACGTTTAGTAAAAAATAAATTAGATCCCGCCATAGAAGTATTTAAAGATTCTATAAGTCACAATTCTGTTTCTGTAAATTTAAACTTTTGTATGCAAACATATGAATATATATTCATACATACACATATACAATAATCTAAAATTTTAGATTATTTGAATTATAAACGACTTGTTTACGAACAAAATATTAAAAATATGTTAATATTAACATTATAAATTGAGAAACGAATTATATTTATCGAAAATTACTAATTAAAGTGGCATTTCAAATTAAACTAAGGTCTTCAAAACAGAATACCTAATAGTAATTGAATGAGCTCCAATAAATTAACGCAAAAACATTAGAGTGAATCTATTTTCACTTTGTTTGACACGAAGTCGCTTTATTATCTAAATGAATGACTGATTTTATTCCTTCACACCTTCCTTCTTGTTTAATTAATTAATTACAACGAACGCCCTTGAGTTTTGTACTGGCGACAACATACGAAGAGGGAACATCTGTTTAAAGACTGTTTTAGTAATTGTATTACTCTGGTAATTAATTTAATAGCATCGTTATATTACGGAATACGTTTTCAGTTTGTTTTTTCTTAATCACCTGATAGGATGTTATGAGCAAAATTTTTATACGCTTTGCAATATATAATCACAATTATTTAAATTGTCAAAAAAACATGTTTTAGAACTTCCTTAAATTACGTTCTTTGTTTTCAACATAAATGGGTATTCAACACTACAACTCATTTAAAAAAGTTAAGTAAAGATAATGTTTAATATTACATTTTTAGTGAATCATTTACATTCCAAGAATAAATGAGAGCTCATTTCGTAATCACAATGAAATTGAAGGTCAATTGCCTTTTCTGTGAGATATAAGATTTTAAGGATTTTATTTACACATCAGGTGGGTTTTACCAAAATTGCCTATGTGGATATTTTAAGGGACAGCCCCTTAAAGACACTTTAACTAAAGTCGTCTTATGGTTAAAATCGCTTTTAAAACCTGCTTTAAATTGTCCACCTTTTGATTCATTGAAGACATCTAGAAGAGCTAGTTGTAATAAAGAAGAAGAATTGTTACTTGCAGATTAAACATATTTTACCATTTTTGAGAGTGGCATGGAGTTCTTTAGATTCCATATATCTAAAAAACGAAGAACTTATAAGATTTTTTGACTTATTTGGTGTCTGGTATCCACAACTTTTATCAGTTTGAGACCTTCTTGTCCACAACTTTTAATTTCTTGAAGACGCAAACACATGAAATATGCCCCATCGATGCAATAAATTTGTCCAATTTTTTTTTTTGGAAATACATTGCTCTTCGATAAAGAAATGTTACGTGTTTCAAAGCTATCTTAAATTCATACAGACACATTGTTGCGGAAGGGTAAACCCAAATGTTATTCACATTCAATTGAATTGTAAATTAGAATTGAGTGAGTCAAGCCCCTCAGACTTTGCGAGATAAACGACTTGGCCAAATTAATTACATGTTACTAGCACTACTAACTACTACAAAATAAAGTTAAAAATTCGAAATCGCGAAAACATGAAAACAAAAGGTACTAAAATTTATGGTTTAATGGGCTTGAACTAGGATCATGTAGTTAGTCCACAGCCAAACATGGTAACTACTAGACAATACATAATTTGAAATTTTTTCTAGTAGTAGTTCTCGCAAATATAGCCAAGATTCTTCAAGGGTTAACTTTACCTTTCAAATTGGCATATACCTTTTTACACGCATGCTTTTTCAATTCGAAAAAATATGTCCAACGCTATCGACCATGGACATTTGGAAAGTCGAGCAATATCTATTTCCCCAAAAAAGAGGGGGGGGGGGGGAAGGGCAAAGATCCATTTCTGCACTTTTTTGAAATATCTTTTCTCCGGGGTTGTAATTATCCATAGTCAAGACATACCTAAGTGTATCTCGCCGAAAGGAATCGATTGGTACCACTTGCGATGTTTTAGCTTCAAAATTGACAGCCTTTCGAGGTTCCATAGCTTAGGGTCTTATACAATTTATACCATGGAAGGTTCCCAAGTCGAACACCAGCGCATTTTCATGAAAAACGCTTACAGGCGGCAGTTTAATGTATATATGAGAATTATTTTGAAAAACACAGCATACAAAAAGCTTTATTGGCTGCTGGGATACAGAATGATATAAACTTTTCGTTATTCCAAGTATATTAGAGTACACACTAACGTGCTCACCCTGATGTATTGTATTTATACACTCTTCCAAAATTAAATATATAGTACCTTCACTGATTTAGTGGTTAGGATAGGTAGTATTAAGCAAAGAACGAACTTTTCCAAAGGATCGTTGGCAGACAGCATTCTGTCATTAAAATATTTATTTAGAAAGATTGTTATAAAATTTTGAAGGCTTTTGACAATAGATCACAATAACGACGATAAAATTGATAATATCTTGAATTAATTTTAATCTGAAACATACTTCAGTAGCTAACTTCACCAAATTTTGTATGAAACAAAAATATTTCTAGTAATATAAAATATTATTAATGGCATGTTTTGAATATTTTGTTTTACAAGGGAATTTGGCATGAGTTATTGTTAAGCCCACGACAATGAAGCAACTTAAGAGGTTTAACTGTCAGCATTCACCTTAAATGATGAGGGAAATCCACGAAAACTTTCTTCGGATAGTCGAGCCCCGGATCCGATCCTAGGACCCTGGCATAAGTCAGTGCGTTACCACTGGGATTTGTTCGTTTTATTATTATTTAATAAAATCTTCATGTTCTTGAACGCGATTTTTTTCTGGATTGTAAAAAAACATAAAAAATCTATGAATCTTATAGGATAATTTCATGCTAAATAAAAAATTAAAAAATTCTTTATTTTTTAACAAGTGTAAATGTTAGATTAGAAGATATTTGGGCTAATCCTTCATACAAATAAAATAATACGTTTCTTTAATTTTCTTTATTATAACCTATTTACCCTAAGAGAATGGAAGTATAATTCACGTGAAAATATATTTAACCAGAAACGGAAAATTTAATTAGTTCGGAAGCTTGCTAAAAATTTTCAGTAGAACGCATGGTTTCCGCACGTTATTGATGCTGATTCCTTCACGGAAATTTATTGTAACAGTTCAACAATTAAATCATAACGAATATGGTGAAAAATATACATTCGTCGTCGGAATGGAGTAAGTACCTGCTATTTACTGCTATTAAAATAAAAAAAATAAAAGCATATATCTAGTAGTAGTTCTCTTTGTAATGATAAAACGTAATGTAATCAAAGTTTATAATTTGGGATTTGATAACTAACTGAGTATATTAGAAATTATTACGCTTTTTCTTAAAAAGTAGTTAGTAATTATTCTATGTATTTCTTAGTAATTTTTTAATTTATATTCTGCTTGTTTGGCGAGTATTAGCTAACTATGAAAATTATTATTTTGTTAGAACGTGAAACTGGCTACTTAATAGAAAAATAGTAACTCAGATACAAAATTAATATTAATGCTAGTTCGGGATATTTAGTGAAATTAATATACTCGTATGTCTTCTATTTTATTACTAGAATAAATTATGATTGACAATTGACAATTGACAATTTTACTATTTTCTGTTACGCATCGCATATCTCTCAGATTTTTATCATTGTTTTAGGTATTGTTTTTTTAAACATTTTAAAAATATTAATTTCGTGTTTAGTGAACAATAATAATAATATACTCGTATAGTGGCAAGTGAGTATTGTCAGAAAATTGATTGGTGAATGATCATTTCTGTATATCTATTGTCCATTTTGTGCAGTTATTTAGGGAAACAGAAGGTTCGGATTGCAGAAATGGTAGCTGTAAACGAAAGGCTAGAACTAAACAAACAACGGTTATATAATTTACAAACTATCAGCAAGAATGCTCTTACCGTACTTCTATCCTTGAAAATGATCTACACTTACATCCTTACCGTTTACAAGCGATCCATAAAATAAAGATCCTGCAGAGAGACGCCAAAGACAAAAAAATTTTGTCGGTCATTTATTGATTATTTGCTATTTCTTATGTGTAATATTTAAACAGTAAAATAAACAAAACAAAGTACTTAATAATTATTAGTACGATATTCTTTTTAAATACTAAAATAGAGGAATTTCTTCATCAACGTAGTGGCATGTGAATACTAAATAAACTACTAAGTTGAATGAATTAAGGACTCATTTATCACATGGCTAATTCTGACAAATGTTTTGTGGCTTGCACACTATATACTTGTAAGGACGACGTATAAGCCAGTTACTACTGATGATGTGTACACGGTACACAAAATGATGATTTAGAACAATAAATTTAGTTTGTGAAAATTCAGATTGTTATATTAATTTCACCGAGATTAAGAAGTACCATCGAATTCACCATATTTTTTAGTTATAATCACTTTGAATTTTTTCTTTTTCAATTACATATTAAAAAATATTTCGAAAATTTTTTTGAAGAGGGTGTTAATCAGCTGCCAGAAAGATATGATTAATTTTTAAACTAAAAATGTTTCAAGTTTTCATTTCTTTTATTTAAAAAACTACTAAAGAACTTTTTACAAAAAAATTGAAGTTCGCAAGAGTTTAAAATAAGTAAACCAAAAATACATGGTTAAATGTTACACTGGTCAACAAATTTTTATTTTTTTAATTTTCCTTTAGAAACTATGTACAATTTTCGTTTCTTTTATAGTTATAACAATAGTAATAACAACAAATTTATTCTGGCACGTGAGGTTTTGAAATATATTAAAAGTCAATAAAATAATACTAATTAGCTATGTTCATTATATTGAGCTGTATGGTATCATCCTGTTTAAAATGTTTTCATTTTTACTTTTATTTTATACTATCCTTGGGCACCTTTTGATATTAATGTCCAATAAGCCTCTTAAGCTAATCCTGTTCATTATGTGAACATATTAGGGTTTAATAAGATTTTATTAGAAAGTATTGATCACTTAAGATTATTTGAAAGTAAACAAAGGTGATAATAAAATGTTAGATACATATTAGTTGTCAGGGAAGAAACTACATCATGTCTACTACTCGAAGATGTGTAAATAGTGCCGATTCGTTCTGCTACATTTGTGGCAGCTTCACCGTTCCTAGGGTCAAAGGGTAACTTTACAGCTTTCGTTAAGAAAATGTATTTACCTTATTTTGACGTTAAACTTGCTGATCAGGACAAGTCATGGGCTCCTTATAATGTGTGTAATCTATGTGTGGATAATTTGGCAGTGGAGCAGGAGAAAGAGCCAGAAATTAGCTTTTGGCGTTCCAATTATATGGCGGGAAACGAAAAACTACGAAGGCGATTGCTATTTTTGTTTAGTTCAGACTTTCGGTTATAATAAAAAAAATAAGAATAAAATATATCATCAGATCGACTCCGCGATTCGACCAATGCTTTCATTCCGATGAAATACCCGTGCCAGTTTATGAAAAGCTTCCTACACTTGAGTACTCGTATGCTGTAGACATGGCAGATGCTATTGAGGAGCAAGTTCAGATGTAGATAGTGACTATGAAGATATAATTTCTAATTATGGACCACAATGTTATGCCTAGATACTACACTTCATTAGTTAGTTCTAACTCTTATCCAAACAGCCTTACGCTGCCCAGATCATTTAGTTTTCTCATGTTGGTAAAGGCTACCAACTTGGTTGTTTGAGGATAGACAGATAATCCCTCCCCAAGGCACAATCTTTCCACAATTCGCGGAACCTTTCGCATGATGTTTGCCACTGTCGCCGGAAATTTCCCCTGGGACACATCGGCGAACCCCTGCGTCCATATTCCCTGGTCATTTAATGTCCTGAGGAGATTATACACTACTAGGTTTTGTAAACATACAATATTGCCAATTAAAGAAGGTCAAATGAAAACGTAATTGGAAGTCGTTGGAAGCAACATCTCGATTATTTGGTCGATTCGGATTCTTCTAAATAATTTATCGTTTCTGTGGTTGTAAGCGGAGTTGAACTATCATGTTGTAACAGTCATGGAGATATTTGTTAAAATAACATCTTCTGCAGATGGTCCAATACCTTATTCTTTCCCTTCTATGTCCCTCTATGAAGAATTTTCGAATTTTCTTATTTTTTTTTTGTGACAATGTTTTACATACACCCAGATATTGTATGTTATCCGGGTTTATGTTCCTCTTCTGCTATACACCTTTCACGCATAAATACATGTGTACTTAATTACGGGCTATTGTCACCAAAAGCTGTCACTAAGTTTTAATGAATTAGCTTGCATTATAAACCTCATTTAAAATCGTTGGAGGTCATAGTCTGAAAAGCACTTCCCATTAAACATGTGACTTATATTAATATCTCTATATGCTTTAACCTTGCAAAATTGCAACTGGAAGCTATAAAAAACATAATTTTTAATAATTAAGTACATCATTGGGCACTCGTGAAATATTGAAGTAACGAAATAAAAAAAAAACACTTTTTCACAAAAATAGTTTTAATAAACTATTGTGCTCTGCACACATCAGTACTACTGATGACGTGTGCGGAGCATTCGAAATGTACATCATTGTGCATAAAACATTTATTGTTAAGGTCTGTAATTAAAGTATATAATAAGTAATTAATGCATACAAGGGAGGGGTTCATTCTTTTTCACAATTAAAGTTTGCAAAGAACTTCGGTATATATATATTAAAATAACAATATTGCTGATTACTCATATAAAACAAGTTTCAAAGTTTAAAGAGTAGCATACTGATGATGCTTTACACGTTTTGCGTCAAATTTGTACGTAATTGCAGAGAAAATAGCCAAAATTAAAAGTAGGTAGAGCGCCCAATTAAACACAAAGACCTATTAAGTAATATTTCCATTTATTCTCTGGAATTATTATAAAAAAATATTTAAAAAACTTTATTTTACTTCAATTAATAGCAATTGTTATTATTTCTTTAATATTATATTCAAATTAGTTTGAACTAGAAGTTTAACAAACCTATATCAAAGAAGCGGTCAATTGTGGTTTGAAAATGCTTTTTGTAAAATAATACAACTTTTAATGAAGTGAACGTAATCTTGCTCCTTACTAGAATGACATAATTCGTTTTCTTGTTAAGTGGGGGCGATATTGTGCAACATATAAAGGGCAATGAACACTGTCTTGAAAAAAAAAGGAAGAAGATCCAATCTTCTGCTACCTAAACGCGACCAATTCTGAAAACCACAAGTAATAAGGAGGTTGCAAGATGTTATGCAAACCTCCCTCTCTTGTTCTGACCTACCTGAAGATGACACCCTGCCGGCTAGCTCAATAGAAACGAAGAGCGTGCGAGTCCCAAGATCGCTAGTTGTTATGATGGCGCCACCGTATATTAATACCTGCAAGGTTCACCCCATATATATGGTAGCGGGTGGGACCCAGGTAGTACCAAAAACAAGAGAGGCAGCTCCCTATCACTTGCTACGGAATAAAACGTGAGACTTTGCTTTACCCAACACTTGTAGGGAAGGAAATCAAACAATACACAAATTATCAACAATAACAAGCTTTAATATCAAGAAGTAGTTCTTATATCACAACAGTAAACGCAGGTCACAACTAAACAATGGCACTACAACAAAGTGTCCATATGCCATTAATTCTATTCAGCAGTTATAATACAAGCAAAAGTTTAGGTAAATGTTTAACATATCGAAATAATCTATAAATTGAGATCTAAAACGTTAAATGAAGTTATATGAAATGCATAAGTAATCAAGAATAAGTAAGTAGAAGCAATAAATTTATAAACAGAATAAATATGGAATAAAAGAAATCTGAGTATAATATAAATTATAGCAAAAATATTACCTCACTGCTACAACTGCACACTGCACAAGCTACAAAAGTGAATATGCCACCCTACAAAATTAATGGGTAACGCCCTAGCAATGCTCCAGGCGTAATCTAGAGTTTTTAATAAGCAGGAACTCCTGTCAAGTAATCGTCACCCTGTATACACAGGTGATAAAATGGTGAAAGATTAAGTTAAATAAACGTTATATGATCAAGACATTATTAATTAGAACACAAATTAGGTATACATAATAGTGGTTCTTTACAATAAAATTTACAGAGTTAAAAAAAAGGATAACTAGATCTTGACGTAACCCCAAATTAAGTTCGAAGGCTCTACTGAAGGTTCTAAGCCTCGTTTTAAAAATCTACACAACTACTGGCTGCTGGAGAAAGCCAGACATCCAGTAAATTAATTAACTAAAAGAATAAGTAAGAAAGATATCAGGCGTTTAATGCCTTTCGGACAATGTAAGAGTTGCCCGGCAGCTGACTAAAGTTTAAGTTTAAATTTTCAAAGGATGCACAGAGAAGGGTTAAGCTCCTCTCTAGTGCCTACTAGAGTTTTAATAATCTAACAAATAAATCTTTAATTAAAATTTAAAAAGGATATTTCGGGGCGGATTAAAACCCACTTTTAGTTAAGAAAGATTATATCAGCAACTACTTAGCTTAACAAATTTTATGCCCAGATTTCCAGAATTTCCTCCTTGTGATAGCCCTCACAAAAGTAGATCGCGATAGTCGATTTCTAATTAGTTTCAGTGGCGAACAGCCGCCATCTTGGAGACGCTGTCTAGTCGGGGCAAGATTACTTCCGATAGGAAGTTCTGGTGATATCAGATTCTTCGCAGATAGTGGTTTGATGAACCCTAAACGGGACTTCTACAAAAGATCGCAATTCTAAGCTGCCAATCCAGAATTAAGAACCAAAATTAGGTTACGGCCACCACGTGGTATATCACACGATATAGCCTTGAAGTAATATGTTCGGTTATAAGTGCTTGAAACCTGGGTAGATAGCTCCAATAATATATGAAATCCTAAGGTAGATATAAGAATCGAAATAAGCGAAAAATAATACAATAGATAATGATATTTCTTACCGCAGATATATAAGACCACACTAGAATAGAACACAAGTTAGCGCTACAAAGTCTTAAGAGCAAGTGCCCAACGATCTAGGCACGAGAAGAGATAAAGCCGTACATACGTCATAAACAAGAACGAAAGACTGGTAATTTTGCAAAGAAGGGAATTTAATTTACAATAAAACATAAACAGGTGCAAGAGTGTACAGCAGGGCCAAAAAGCGACAAGGGGTTAATTAAAACTCCATAATTTAGGTTAAAAATCGTTAAGATTGACCACACGAACGTCTAGAAATCTGCCATAAGCTAGATAAAGTAAATTTTGTGAGATGGCGCTCCAAGCAAGTGTAATTAATTACACTAAATAAAGTAAATTAAAAGAGATAATTAGACGAATAGGCTCTTAAATAGGTTCACGAAATTCTAAAAGAATTTCTACAATTTAAGTAATGAATTAAAGAAACAAATACAAAGCCCAAAAATAATTCGAACATGACTAAGCATCTTCATAAACAAGATGTCAGGCACCCCGAAGTGTATGAAACATATACTGGAAATATATAGGGTCAGCCAAAGTATTAGGACATAAGTAAAATTTGAAGGAATTAAAGTTTGAAATAGCATAAGTTGAACGATAATTAACAATAAAATAAAATAAAATAGAAATAAACAAAAATGTTGAAATATGAGAGGACTAAGTAGACCTAACGAGGTTAATAATGAAATAAATTGATTAAAAATTCCTGAATGATCTCAAAATAATTTTTCGAGCGTAACACTTCTTCCTTTTTTTTTCAAGACAGTTTTCAGATTTAGTAATCTTCTACATAAGTTCTTTATTGCACGCATTTCATCTAGTAGCAGAATGTATTATAACAATTTATCCCAAATTTGACAGATTAATAACCTAAAAATCAAACAAGCTTTGTTATACTTCAAATTCGACGTTCGTACAATTTAGTTCAGCTATATATTATTACTAATTATCGTACTACTTCAGTTGCTTAAAAATTAGTTTACCTATGTTCGTTCGATATTTTTGGACAACACTGTATATTATACTACGTTTTTGCTATAATTAATTTCTACTCTTCGACTGTACCATAACTAAAATTAGTTATATTTATTGTACTGCTTTGATTTATTACATCTAATTTGTTTATTTACGTACTACTGTCAGTTATTTGTTACCATTGTAACTTATGTTTCTCTTTTAAATATCATAAGGCAGTTGGTTTAGTTTCCATTGACGTTTGTTTTAATAGTACATCATTTAAATTGTTAATTTTCTAGTTAGTCTATGGAGTCTGTATGCTGTAAGTTATGTCACATTAGAGCGTTAATATTATATCATTCTATATATACCTCTGAGTTTATTTATATTCACATCGACATTAAATTAATTAAATGTGGGATAATTGGAATACTTTTTCAAATTTGTTTTTTTCTATAATGACGTAGATCCAGCTTCATATAAAACTGGACATGGAGAGGGCTTCGATCTCATTTATTGTGCTCTTGTTATAAAGCCTAAGTGGTTGGTCCATGGTTATGGTAACGAATCATCTTAAAAGTTAGAATTTGCTAAAATAGGAATTCTGTTCGCAGTAGGTTTGGTACTGGTAAAATTACCATGGGCCAACGCCTGGTACGTCTAGCTACTGAATAATTGGCGCATAACTGATCTAATACATCTACGCCAACTTTGGTCCTATTATAATCATTGATCATATCAGGTTTTCCATTTTCAGTGCTTATTTTTTGATCGTGGTGCATGGTAGATATCAATGACACCGATCGGTTTTTTTTAGGCACATATTGTGATGGATTTTTCTATCCAGAGAGAGAGAAAAGAGGGAAGATTTAAATTATGTACAATAATTGAAGTTTATTAATATTTATTATATTTGTAAATATATTTTTTACTGACTCTGTATGTTTATTAGTTTAAACGTATGGACGTGGACAGTTGTGGTACTATTGAAGTAGATGTAGGAATTTTTCGCGGTAAATTGGGCAGAGATATCTAAACTTCTAAAGTGACCGGGTTGCTAGAGGATAAGAAGTTCATTTTTATTCTCTGTTTTTAGTAATATCGGGTTTTATTTTTGTTTATGCATTTTATTCAGGTGCATGTAATGTTATTTCGATTGTTGCGAGAGTTTGTGATCTTGGTGTGATCTAATAAGTATGATATCTCTCACGTAGTTTTTTGTGTTATCAGTGCATAGATCTATGTAAGTTCGATAAAAATATTTAATTTATATAATTGATACTACGTTTATTTTTTATTATTATATTTTATGTATTATGTGTGATAATTTTCTTATTTAAAATCGTATATGAGTATTAGAGAAAATTTTCATGTTTTTTTTTTAGTGGAGTTTTTTCTTAAAGATAATAGTCTAGAACGTTTTAAATTCAGGTTGGATTTTTTTTTGTTGTGGGTTGACTTTGTCGTGTTTTATTTTGCGCATGACTGTAAGCCAAGTTACGCGGGTTTTGAAAACTTTGTTGTTTTTGACATTTGATATTGTAGGGGTTAAAGTAGAGGTCAAACTTGACAAATTTCTCCATTATTTATTAATTTTAGATTTGTTCGAGAGTCACAGGGGGGTTTTCTCTGTGTGCGAGTCATATTCACAAAGAGTATTTCCTCCTAATGCTACTGTTAATGTTGCTTTAGCACCCTATACATTCGGTAAAGGGATTTTTTTTTATTTTTTTTTTGATTAAAAATTGTAAATTAGCTAACCGTGACTTTTATTGACATTTATTGTTTTACTTCTAACATAACCTGGCCCTATTCTGAGAAGAACGATCCGTGAGATGGGAGTTCGTGGAATCTACTAGACTGTACAGCCGGCAGCATAAGTTGTAGTGAGAATAAAAAATTAATTAATAAGCAATCAAAAGCACATTCCACTGCAATATGAAGCTATTGTTATATCATTGTTATGTCCAAATATCGTAGAACCCAGTTGTCTCCTTCTGTTAGGCTTAAACTCAAGTGGTAATTGCGGTTTGTTGATTCTTATAGTTCCTAAAAGGGTCAAGCCTTGTTCTCTCAGTTTGTTACATAACTCGACTGACGAGAACCAATTATCAGTTGTGACATTACAGATACTTTATCTATTGATACTGTATTTTCCTTGCCAGTATAAACAAATGCATTACACAGGTAGAAAGTACGTGCATCGCAGAGGCACATAATTTTTAGACCATACTTCGCCGGTTTCTTGGGCATGTACATTTTAAATGAACATCTGCCTCGAAATGGTACCAACATCTCATCGATGGTGAGATATTCTCCTGGAGTATATAAAGATTCACAATTCGCAATAAAAATATCCCAACATTCCTGTATTGCAGCCAATTTATTATGCTCTTTTCTTTGATCTCTTGTAAGTACATCATCAAATCGCAAACATGACAAAATAAACAGAAAACGAGTTACACTCATTGTAGCCCGGAAAACATCCCGACCAGTTCCATCATTGGCAAATAAAGCAGATATATCCTCGTGATTAGATTTCATAACACCTGATAGATATAAAAGACCAAGGAAAGCGTTTAGTTCAATCATATCCAGTTCAGCTGTGTACGATGGCCGAGGTACTTGAAATTGCTCATGTCTGTTCCTTATTTTCACATTTGTATGCAACAAGATGGTCTCTAGCATATTATCAGTAAAAAATAACTTCCAGACTGCTGTAATGTCATTTTTATCGATATTTTTGGCTCTCCATTTGGGGCCTGGTAGATGTATAATCAGATTGTGAGTGCGAGTACGTGAACGACTTTTACATGCCTTCAGCCATTTAAAATTTTTATCCTTACCATAAAATATATTACTATCATCGGAATCGTTATCAAAATGGCTTTCATCGCCATCTGAAGAAGCTTCTGAATTTATTTCATGATCGCTAGCTTGAAATTCGTTTTCTTCAGCTGCGCTTTCTTCATCGGAATAAAAATTTGGATCATTCGCTATTTCATTTAATTCTGATTCAGTCAAAGGTCTACTCCACTCATTCATTGACATGGTAAAATTGACAAAAATACACTAAAAATAATGCATTATATAGTTAGGTTTTTGAAGAGCTAATAATAATTTCACTGTACACTTACGTGTTGGTGGGGTCTTTAAAGATTCGAGGTCTTATAATTTTCAAAATAATTTAGCTGTTGACTTTACAGCTACACACGTCTCTTATAACTAACCGAATTTAAGATTACGTTGACCCACAACGCCATCTGTTTAATACTCTAAAGAATGCTAACAGAAAACTATACCGCCAGGTCCGCGCGAACCCCACTAGCACAGTTAAGGGATATATATATATATATATATATATATATATATATATATTAAAAACCTCCGAAAATAAAATTATGTAACACCTATGGATTCTGATCCATGGGTATTTATTTATAGACATTCTGATGTCTATAAATAAATACCTCGATAGAATTTACACAAACACATACACTACAATGTTTATATTTATAAAGGCTCTAAAAGATAATATTGTTTAACTATGTTATAAAATCTCTACAATGCTTACTTGGGGTTCGGTAACCTTAATACGAGTTCGTACAAATATATTTCGTTTTTCCATCAAAGTTTTCTGCCTCAATTCATATCTTTTAAATAACGACACCCTCTTCTTTTGCTGAAAATTGTTCATAAACTCTTTTTTTTGGAAAACTCTCCCTATATATACGGCAAGTTTTACGTTGCACCATAAATATAAATAATATCCATCAGTTCATGCTTTGCGTATGGCATAATCGAAATGTTCATACGGAACAATCGAAATTGACTAAGTCGCAGGCAAAATTGTTCCGCTAGGTATGGTTGCAACAAAATGCAGTGTCTATAAAAACTCTAGAAGATAACATTGATTAGACAGCTTTACATGGTAAGGGTTTGATAACCTGGTATGAAAAGTTAACTATAAAAGCTTAAACTTGCGTGTGATTTTTTTAAGAAAGATATATTTAATCGAAGACGTAAATGTAAATAATATCGAACGTACACATGTAACGATCGACAACTGACTGAGTCGGAGACGATTCTTAAAACGAAACCGACAATAACTAAACCACTGCTTTTGTTATCGTCGATCAGATTTAAGATATTGTCGCCCAGACTCTTTATGATATAGTAGGTGTATTTTATTATATTATATTTTATATTTTATTATGAGACGGAATTTTGGGAAAATATTTTGGATTTATATTTTATATGATTACATCTTTCCATTTTTCATACGTTGTCTGTCTATTTCAAGGACAGCCTGCATGTATATATATATATATATATAATAATTTCTTGACCTTAGTATGTTAGAGTAATTGAATCTGACATATATATATATATATATATATATATATATATATATATATACATATCTAATACTCAATGTAGACACTACGCTCATGGCACATAGAACACTGTATCCCTGCTTTAATTAGTAATAAATAAAGCGGGGATATTTAGACAGTTTAAATAGGCAGGGTGTCAGTGTACGCCGTTACCGACGTATAACAGCTGCTGCGATGTTAATTATTTGCTCCATGAATTTCTTGTTTTCTTGATTGTCAACAGTACAGACACGAACATAGTTCAGAGAGGCCTGTTTTGTGGTTACAAGCTCTAGTGCATCTAGACCAGGTGTTCCGTGATATTATCTGGCGCAATTGGATATGCAAGTCGAACCGGACAGATTATATCTGTTTCAAATTCCTGAAGATTCTCGCCTTTCTTCTGTGGCTAATTCTTCAGCTGGGCATGGTATACGTGCTCCAAAAATTCGCATGGCATATTTCATCCCCAATCGTTTAATAAGTTGGTAACGATCTTTCCGTTCTTCAGTAGGTAATGTCTGCAAAATATCACAAGCGTTACTCCTTAACGCTATGATTAAAGCAGTACCTTCGCGACAGATGAACATGCGTTTGTTTCTGCCGCTGCTTAGAATTGCGTTAGGTAAGTCGGTCATGACATTTTTCCATCAAAGTTTTATGCCTCAATTCATATCTTTTAAATAACGACACCCTCTTCTTTTACTTAGACGGGCCGAGGCATAGCTTTTTTGTTGACTTGCTTACGATCAGAGTGACTCAGTCACAGGTAATGTTATATAAGCCATTATCTCCTCTAAAAGTCTAGAATATTCTCCAATTTTCTCCTCCACTTCTTCTTTTAATGCTAGTTTTCTAATAGTTGCTGTTCTAGAACTTCCTCCATTTCTTCCAGACTTTTTTACAATTTTTTTTTTCGATCTGAATTTTCCAAAAGTTACTAGATTTTTCTCTATGATTCCAAAAATTTGTAGTAGTTATTTTTCAAACTTTTTTCTAAAATTCTAGAAGTTTCCAAACTTCTTCATTCCATTTGAGTTTGCGAATCTATTAGTCGTTATTACAAAGTTTGCGAATTCACTATTAATCGTTGTTCCAAAGTTTTCACATTGTCCAAATTCTTCCATTTCCTTCATTAGAGTTTGTGAATCTAGTAGTTGTTCTAATTTCATTAACAGCGAATTCGCGTCAGTGTCCTCACCTGGATTTTTGAAGAAATAATTATTTGGATCTTCGCCTTCTTTGGGCAACACATCCCGAAGTCATTGCTTGAGCGTTGCTCGCTTACCGGATATATTTTCGTCTCTTTGCTCCAATTCACGTTTCAAGTAAGTTACTTTTAAATCGGTTTTACTTTGTAAGCCATTGTGATATTTCAAACAAATGTCTTTCTACACTGTATATTTATTTAAAATGTTCTATTCACTTTTAATTGCGCACTTGGTCCGTTTTTTATTAACCTAAACACCTGGCACCACTGTGAAAAATCTTCGGTTTGGGTTTGATTAATAACAAACACGGTAAACATATTAATAAAAGATAGGCAACACTAAATAATAACTAACAATAAATAACAGTATTTATGTTCGTTTATATACATATTTATGTTTACGACATTAAGTTCAGACAAATGCTGCTTGAATGAATCATCCTTCTCCTTGAGTGTTCATATAGTTATCGGATTTTCTGGATTCCTCGCCTTCTTGAGGGATCGGGTGTCCCATGAGTGTACTGTCGGTGATGTCATCGATTAGATCTACCGGCTGACGTAACGTCGCATGACGCGCACCACAATAACTTAATTTTGAAATAAATTTTTTTACGCTTGTCCCTATAAAATGTGTAAAACGACAAGGACGTGTACATGAATTATCTGAACGGAAAAGGGCTACTGAAATAATGCAGAATAGTTAATTAGCGAACTCAATGCCCTTCAAAAGTTCCAATCAAATGTAAGAATATTCATTAAAAACACAAATTTACGGAACAAATAAAATGGTTTCCTTTCAAGAATGGTCCCATGGAATACTAACCATATTCAGTCATCCGATAGCCACAAATATATACAATATATTATTATTACGAATATTATTAAGTTAACTTAAAACATGTCGAAATATGCTTGTCAGATTTGTTTATAATCAATTAGTAAATCTAAATAATGTCTCATTAACACTAGGTCAAGTTATTTCGTTGATAAAAAAAGCAAGATGATTATTAAGGAAACGGCAACAAGTATTTAATGAACCTTAGGGTCCAAAGCATTTATTCTGTTGTTGAACCTAGTTCTTACTGTGACACACAATCGTACCTAATTATTTTATTAATTAACTGACTGTATATGACAAAAATTGACCAAACCAAATGACACGATGCATTATGCTCTTATTTAATTTGTCAAATACTATACCAGGTGATTCAGTTTGGTATTCGCCCACCTGTAACTTTTTTACCTTTAAAAAAAGGAAAATAAACCATATATATTCGTAAATCCGATGGTAAAACCTATCGGATAGGATGATCAATTTATCTTTACGATGACATCTATCAAAAAAGTGACTGTCAACTTTTTTTTTTCAAATGACACCCTGTATATTTTTTTGCACAATTTAATAGGTATTTTATTTCTAATTCCAAATATGTATCACACTCTTTACTTTTAGATAGAGTAACAGAAATAATCACTAAAATCGTGGAGATATAGTAAGTTCTAGGAAAAAAATATTTACCCATGAAAATAATTTCAATTCACTTTTAACTGTCAAAAACAAATATCACGGCGCGTCACTTAGTTGTAATTTCTTAAAAAAATGGCTGTGTATTCAAACCAAGAGAAGTTAAATATGATTTTAATCTATGGGGAATGCCAAAAAAATAGTAAGGTCGCTAGACGAATATACCAACAACGGTATCCAGAGAGATCATTGCCATCTGACAAATTATTTGCAAAACTAGCAAGAAATTTGGGTGCATTTGGAAGTTTCAAGAAGAAGAGAAGTGCTTTTAGACCAAGGACTACAAGAATTGAAGACAATGCAATTGCAGTTTTAGCTCGAGTAAGTGTTGATCCCCACATATCCATTCGGCAAATAGCCGATGAAACTGATATTTCTTTTTCGTCAATTCAACGGATTTTGAAAGATAATAAACTGCATCCATTTAAAATTCACGTACATCAAGCTTTGCTTCCTCGAGATTACGACGAACGGGTAAACTTTATAGCCTGGCTGAACTATGCCCAAGAAGTTGGAATTTTACATCTTATCATGTGGTCAGACGAATCTCGATTTCATAACAATGGAAAAGTGAATCGCCACAATTGCCACTATTGGTCAGAACATAATCCTTACTGGCTTCGAGAAACTAATTTTCAAAACGTTTGGGGAATAAATGTGTGGTGTGGCATCCTTAATGGAAAAATTATTGGACTAAAATTTTATGAAGGCACACTCACGGGGGAAAGGTATCTACAATTTTTAAGGGAGGAATTATACGAATATATGGACGATGTTCCGTTACAAATACGGTCAAATCTGATATTACAACAAGACGGCGCACCAGCTCATGGCGGTAGAATTGTCACCAATTATTTAAATGAAGTTTATACTGGGAGATGGATTGGAAATCGTAGTGTAGAAGTAAAGTGGCCCCCCAGATCTCCGGATCTCACGCCACTTGATTTCTTTCTGTGGCCATATCTTAAGGGGAGGGTTTATACAACACGTCTAGTTGATTTGGAAGATCTGCAGAATAGAATAAAACATGAATGTCGTCAATTGACTCAAGAAGTTCTTTTGCGTGTCTGTACTCAGGAGGTATTACATAGGGTTGAAATGTGTCTTGAGATGAACGGTGCACATTTCGAGCATTTGATGAACTAAGTTTTTTTGTTAAAATTATTAAGTAAATTTTCCTAACAATTGTTTTTATCGTCATCTACTTGTTACGCATCTGAATAAACTTTTATTATTTTTGTGATTGTGTTTTATTATTTTAACATAGTGATACATATTTGGAATTAGAAATAAAATACCTATTAAATGGTGCAAAAAAGTATACAGGGTGTCATTTGAAAAAAAAAAGTTACAGTCACTTTTTTGACAGATGTCATTGCAAAGATAAATTGTTGATCCCCTCCAATAGGCTTTGCCATCGGATTTACGAATATATATGGTTTATTATACTTTTTTCTAAAGGTGAAAAAGTTACAGGTGGGCGAATACCAAACTGAATCACCCGCTATTTCAAAATTTCCATTGATTAAAATTTATTATTATATCTTGCGGCATTTTGAACATATATTAACACATTTATCAATAGAAAGCATTATGCACCTTTTTAAAATGGGAAATAGGTGATAGTAAATATCTGTTATGAATGGTTTTGTAATTAAGAATCTGAGCAAAACATCTGAAGTTTTTATTAATAAATATATATCGATAATCATTGTGTTTACAAATTAAGAATTTCACGCTAGTTAACTATTTATATCGGCAGTAATATTATTGCGAAGGATATGCAAATTTCATATCTTTGTTGAACAATATTTTACCAATACCGATGCGTATACACTATAAGAAAAACAATTTACATTAAATTTAAATATTAAACAATTATCACATCGCGTCAAGTACCAGTCTACAAGAGTAAACATAATATTCTTGCGTCATTTCCTTAACCACTCGTATTGTACTAGTAACTGTTAATTTAACATGTGACTCTTATATAATTTACATTTTATTATATTTGTATTAAAAATTTACGTGAATATTTAAAGACATCAATCTACATCGATGTTGTAGATTTTTGTGTGCTGGGTTTTCACTTCTTTTTATCAGTGGTTGTAAAGCCGTGAGAACTACTATTTTAATATGTTATATTAAAAAAACATATGTACTTTTTGTTTGTTTTTGTTTACATAAATGAACTAGTATATACTCGTAAAGAACCAATGTGTATATCAGTGATGCTTTCTCGTTGGAACTGAATGCAGAACTACTTTTTTGTACAAGGAAATGGTTTAGGGTTCATTCGGTGTCTTCAATGAACAAGGCCATAAGCGGGTCAACGGCAATAAATTTAAAAGTAATAAAAATAACGAAATATACATTACGGGATCGAAATGGACAAATTCTACGCCTGATTTGGTTAACAACTTATTTATAAACATGTGACAATAAAATACCTATACATAGTAACAAAGGTACGGCAATAAAATGCAGATAATCTGGCTTTTAATGCCATACAAAAATTCCAAATTCCGTACAATTATAAACTAAAACGTGATATTTACCTAATATTTTGACAATCGAAATTATTAACTAAATGCACGTACAAGCAGATAAATTAATAAATTCTTTACAAATGAAAGTAATAGTTTTCTCCTTGGTTTTTTCAAAGTATTAGATAGATTTCTAATCCTAAAGGTTATCTATAATTCATTGCCGCAGTAACAAAGTAAAGATAAAGTGTAATAGTGTAATAAAGTGTAATAAATATAAATATAAATAATGAAATAAAATGAACATGCTTATTATAATCCGAAGGCATGTCTTTAATGTGTATAAAGAAAAAATCAGGAAGTTCTGTGTTTTGCCGAAAAGACCTAATTATTTTCGTTGTAAAAATATTTGATTTTAGCTCTGTTAGTTTATATTCAGAGTGAAATTACACTATTTGTCAAGAAAACATTAACAATCGACAAGAATATTTTAAAAGCATCTAAGCAATACTTACATAGTGCATTACTACTAATAATATATCTTTTGTTTCGTCACATTATAGTATATTATTAATACACTGTTGGAAAAAGTTACCAGCACAGTCTGTATAATCTGAACGTGTCAAGATAAATACGTAGATTTAGCGGAGCATTAAGGTTTCTTCTAGACGAGTTTGCGCAGCGAGTTTTTACTTTTTCTATAGCCGCATTTTTTACTGAGTGCCTCCGACAGCTGCAATATGTTGTCTCCATGGAGACCGATGCGGGGAGGGAGAAACCGGTTATTGTTAGTGTGGTGGAAGCGGGTAGTTGTAGTCGTACCTTCTGCGTGATAGAAGGCCATTGGCGTTATCTGAGTGAGTTTGAGCGAGGAATGGCCGTTTGGATGCACAAGAGAGGGGTATCCTTCCGTGATATCGCGCGCCGTCTCGAGCGATCATTATCAGCAGTGCAGCGGGCGTGGAGAGAATGGATGGAGCACAGCAAGCGAGGATCGCGCCCTTGTGCACACCACTTTAGCGTCGCGTACGTCTTCCTCAGGGCAACTTGGAGCAGTTTGGCCAGCAGGAAGGGACGGCGTACTCACTACGCGAACTGTACGGGGGCGTTTGCTAGAAAGTGGACTGCGAGCGTGCTGTGCGTTGCAGCGGATTTCACTAACTCGCGAGCACCGCCGTACACGGCGCCAGTGGGCAGATTTTTGTTTTCCGACGAATTAAAATCCGAATTGAGCACCGGTGACGCGCGAATTTTGGTTCATAGGAGACGTGGTGAGCGTCACCTCGATTAGTGCATCCAACCACGCCCTATCCACCGCCAGCAAGGCATTATAATATGGGGTGCTATTACACAAGGTGGATGTACACGTCTGCTCTGTATACAGCATACGATGACGGCTCGGCACTACGTAGATGAGGTGCTACCGCCCGTTGTGCTTTCCTACGTTCGACGGCGCCCACGTCTTCTATACATGCACGACAAGGGCCCTACCGCACACTGCACGTATTGCCCAGACCTTTGTGGATTAGAACCATATACGGATGCTTCCATGGCGGGCATGTTCTCCGAATCTCAATCCGATGGAACACGTCTGGGATATGATCGATCGGAGACTTCAACGATATCTGGCTCCCCCGGGTAACATTGAGGAGCTATGGAAACGAGTTGAAGCAGCATGGTTGGACATCCCTCCCGCTAACATACAACGACTTATTGACTCCATGCCTCGTCGTGTAGCGATGGTACGTGCCGCTCGCGGGCGATACTCCCGTTATTATTGCATCCCTTCCCAGCAGGGCTGCGCCGCTCTTCAGGTGAAGGTAAGTTATGCTACGTTAGTACTACTTCCAAACCAAATTTGATTGCGTTAGAACCACTTCGTCAGATTATACAGACTGTACTCGTCACTTTTTTCCAACAGTGTACATGGTGTATGTACGAGTGTGTATAGTATACAATATTACATCTGTTATTATAACGTGCTTCTTACTTTACGTGTATTTACGTTTTTTATAAATATTACAAGTTTCTGAGATTTTTTGATAAGAAATAATTTATTTATTTTTTTTATTGAAGAACAGTATAAAAATATATTTATTAGCATTTATGATATATTTCAAATTTATAAATCTGTTTCATTGAATCTGAAGATAACTGAAATGAAATGCATATTTTTCTGTAACTTACGGAATTTATTCTACAGTTCCAACAAATATCTCCTCGTACCATAGCTGAGCCAGAAGGGTAAGGGTTACCTATATCTCCCAACAAAACACAGAATTTAAAATATATAGACCTTCCAAAATAGTCTGTACAAATTTCATTACATTTCGTTCATTTAGTGCCAAGACAGAATCGCTTTAAGTGGCAGTAGTTTGTATACCTCGAACGAAAAAGGAATACACAATGAAGAATTAATTTAAGGTTCTGTTACAAACGGTAGTGGCACAATTGAAACACTTCAAATATTTAAATGTGCACTATACTACCACTTTTGCAGTCAGTTCAAGCGTTCCGCAACGGATGTATTCGATTGTGATGCATTACAGAGAAACCTTAATACTGATGCAACTGATTCAGCTAAGTATGAATAAAAATGAGGCGGTACTTACTATATATTCAGAAATCCAAACACTTGTCACTACTCTCTGAATCTAGTGTCTATACCGAAACGTATCCGCAAAAAATTTTTTTTATTTGATTCGCACCTGGAGTTTACCAACCATAGTAATGCTGTTTGTTCTTCTACATCGCGTTCATTAAGGTTTCTTATAAAATCTTCGAATTTGTGAACGTTAGGGCTTTGTTAATTTACATTGGCGTGCCCAAGAATATGGGTCTCTCATTTATAATACATGCCATATTTACAAAGAACTTGCCCTCGAGACAGCACAGAAGAATTCATTGAAGTTCTTGCAAGAGAGAACTAGTGGTACTTCACCTCGTTCACCTGATAATAAATGACTGTTGTATGTCCATAAGTTTGATAGTTTAAGATCACGAAGTGAGATAGTCGGTGTTCAGTTTCTGCAAAATCTAGTTTACACTCGAATTGACAATTCGTATCTCCTGTCTGCAGTCGATTTTGATGTAAGCAACACGTTTCAGATATAAAATCTTAATTAACAGAGCTAGAACGAACATCTTACAGCACCGTTGACGTATGTCAAGAAACGCTAATCTTCTTTTTCCTAATATCTTCCATATGTAGATGACTCTATATATACATCATTCTGAATGCAGCCCTTATTGAACTACTTACTAATATTTAATCAACAATTTGATTGGTATCGTTATTTATAATGCACATGTGTATACGTGTACATACGTACATTTGATATAGGTTTTATAAATGCCGTAGAGGTTAGCTTAATGGCGTTTGTTGTTGCATTATACCCTTTTGTAATTGCATTGTTCTCTCATAAGATTCATATATTTGACAGTGAAGATCATTCTTGTCATTATTAAAATTAGTTACTAATAAAAAATCAAAAATTAAATAGTATGGGATCGGAATATTTTCTACTAGTGTTGCGTCACTACAAAAGATATGCAAAAACGAACACGCAATTTTATTGTTACTCACTAAATGATTTATAAATAAAGATGCCGTAGTTATTTTCTTCAATATCTTCAAGAGCAGCCTTTGAATATCGTGACTTGAATTAGCTAATATCATGTTTTATTGATAGTTGTTTTATTTAAATTTTTTCAAGTTCTAATAACATGCTTCTTATAAAAAGAAACTGATTTCTAATGTGTTTCTTCGGGCATTAAAATCGAATTGTCACAATTTTTTTCTAGTATTTTAATAAATACATCATAGATATTTAAATCATAAAAAATCAACTTAGATTGATCTAGTATATATGTAATAATTTTTTGTAATTATCGTTTAGATCGCAGTTGTACAACAAAGTACAACTAGTAATTTAAGAACAACAATTAAATGACAAGATCAAGTGCCATGTACAGGATTTGATCTTATATTTAAAATATTCAATACACAAAATTCTCAAGCAAACTGAATTTCTTTTTTTTTATTAACATTATAGTATTGTTTAATAATTTTTTGAAGTCAAAAAAATTTGAAGAAAATGCAAATATCTAATCAAAACGCCATTGATCTGAAAAATAGCAATAATAACTAAAAACCTATTGTTTGGAAAGTCGAAAACCAAAAACGCAAAAATATTATACTAAAATTATGTTAGTAAAATTTGAAAATCGTCCAATCGCCAGTAAACTAAATAAAACGAACAAACAAAGAATTGACTAAAAGTATAAAACCTCTGAAGAGTTGAAACATCTCAAAGTTGGTTCTAAGCACTTCTGGTATGGAAACGCAAAGCATTACGCCACATTTTCTGTAAAATGTGTGGGTATCATCTTAAACCAGATATGGCTGAATTTTTTTCTTTAGGTATATTGTTCGTAAACCAATTTGTTCTTATTTTTGGACTTCCTAGGCTACCAGAAAAATTTAAAAAAATCGTGTATTACTATTTTATATGGGAATGGATCCTTTAAAAAGAATTTCAGCTTAATGGACGTCAATGACCAAACTAAAATAAGAGACTGAAATTTAATAATATAACAACATAATTTGAAACATACTTGAGTAGGTAAAACCTCACTAATTTTGTATCATACAAAAGTATTTTTAATAATATATAATATTATTAAAAATGGGGTGTGAAGAACACAATACAAGTTCATATGTATTTTTGAATGTATCTTCTCCAAAGACGTAGATACGTATTTCACATTTCTACATGATTATCAATACGCCCCTGTTGGAGAAGAGACACATTCAACAAAACATAACTACCTTACTATCTCGCAGCAATTATTAAGACAGAGCGTGTAGGAATATTCAGCGCTGTCCATATACCAACCGCAGAACTAGTAAGTTGTTTTTTATTGTCGGTAACCACCGTATCTATAAAAAAAACTGTATTATCGTGTCTTCACTACTTGTCGGTGTGAACCGAATACGTAATAACAATATAATTTGAAACATACTTGAGTAGGTAAAATCTCACTAATTTTGTATCATACAAAAGTATTTTTAATAATATATAATGTTATTAAGCCAACTAGGCGCACGAAGTTTTCTGCTTCGGGCGTGAGTTCCTAAGGACTACCCGGTGAGCGTAGTGACTGAGGGAAATGTAGGAGCTATACAAGAGGCCCTGATGTTGGTCATAGATAGGGCGCAGAAGGCGCCGAGGTTTGAATTCTCCCGTCTCATGTACGGCTACGATAGAGTCATCTGTGCAGATGAAGACTCGTACTACACTACGAGAGATTACTTGGAAAAGGAAACTGTTTGGAAACTCGTGAAGAGCGAGGAGCTGCCAAAACAGCGACGAGTTTTAGCGTTTCTGCCAGAGACTAAAAAAGAGGATCTGACAGTGGGCTTGAAAAGACTCGAGAGGCGAAATCCAGAGCTTAAAGTGGACCGATGGATTACCCTCAGTTCCAGGTCTTCCGAAAAGAGCCTACATGTGGGCCTTCGGATTGACAAGGAGTCTGAGGAAATGTTGGTGAGGACTGATTGGAGACCTTACTATCGCTTTCAGAGGGCTAGCTTTGTAACCCTCTAAACAAATAAAGACCTGAAACCGGTGAAGCAGGATAAGGGTACTCTAGGAGAACCTCAGGCATCAACCTTTAAGGGTCCAAATGTGGAAGATTCTCCAAATAAATCTTCAACATAGGAAAACAGCCACAGCGGCACTTTGTCAAAGGACACTGGCAGAAGATATCGATATCATCCTCATCCAAGAGCCATGGATAAGTAGAAGTAAGGTGGGAGGACTACATATTAGGGGAAGAGAGCTGTTGGTTGGTGCCTCAGACACTAAAATTAGAACTTGTATCTGTTTCAGAGACGACCTGGACGTGATGCCCATCATGGAGCTATACAGTGGGGACATGACCGCAGCCAGGATCAGAGTGTCGATGGGGGGATATTGGAGACGACAATTGCTTCTCTATACCTACCCATTGACTCTCTAGAGCTACCAGGGCCTGATCTTGAGGCCTTAGTGGCATATACCTGTAAGAACAATCTGGAATTGATTATCGGCGCAGATACCAACGCTCATCATAAGAATTGTTGCAGCAAGGATAACAATTATAGGGCTAAGTCTCTGGGTTTAGCTATCTCTGTGGTACTGAACTTGACTGTCTGAATCAAGGTGAGAAACCGACATTTAAGACATCAAGGGGGGGAATTAGTTATAGATGTAATTTTATGCACGTTGGGAATACGGGATATTGTAAGGGGGTGACATGTATCCGATGAACTGTCGCTCTCTGATCATGCGTATATCCGGTATGAATTATGTACAGATTTAACGGAATCCAGACTATACAGGGATCCAAAGAGAACAGACTGGGGCTCTTACAAGGAAGACCTGTTAGCTGCAACCCGAAATATCCCTGTTAGAACAGGGAATGTGGAAGAGCTGGAGTTGACTGTTGAATTGTTGCAACGGACCATTCTTTCCTGCTATGAAAATAACTGTCCCCTTAGGGAGCGCCGTATATCTAAACGGGCTGCCTGGTGGAATGCAGAGTTAACCAATTTAAGGAAAGAAACTCGCCGGTCATTTAATAGGGCGAAGAAAAGAAGAAAACAGGTAATTGGGAAGCTTACAAGGCTCATCTCAATAAATATAATGATAAAATCAAAGAGAGCAAAAGGAAGGCCTTTAGAAAATTCTGTGAGGACATCAAAGGTGCTCCTGACATGGCCAGAATTAACAGAATTCTCAAAAAAGATCCTTCCAACGCAATTCGATCTATACAAAAAATGGACGGGAGGTGTACCATTACCGTGGAAGAGACTTTAGAGTATCTTCTGGGAGTACACTTTCCAGGTTCGGAGCGTATGGATGATTGTGATACCAATCAAGTTGTCACCTCTTGGAGGGCGACTAGGAATGATTGAGAGATATCAAACGAGATATTCAAGCCACATTTAATTAGATGGGCGATAGGATCGTTTGAACCATATAAATCCGCAGGACCAGACGGAGTGTTTCCCAAGCTCCTTCACGAGGGAATTGGAGAAATTATGGGTCCTCTATTGGAGATATTCAGGTCCAGCCATGCTATGGGTTATATCCATAGGGCATGGAGAGAAACTAGGGTAGTGTTTATTCCGAAGCCCGGAAAGGAACACATACCCACCCTAAATCATTTAGACCAATTAGACCTACCTCTATTAAGTTGAAGACTATGGAAAAAATTATATATTTAAATATTAAAGAATCTCTCCGGATAGATCTCTTCTACACCCACTGCAATGGGAATACCAGATGGGAAAATCAGGTGAGGGTGCCCTGCATGGCCTGGTGGGAGAGGGCTGGAGAGGAACCTACACTACAAGGAAATTGCACTTGCAGTCTTCTTAGGCATAGAGAGAGCTTTCGATGATACTTCGATGTCTTCTATTATTCGAACTTTAAGAGATCGAAAAATAAAAAGCACCACATACAACTGGGTTCATAACATGCTGCGTAGCAGAGTAGTTAATGCCCAAATGCAAAACAAAACGACCTACATGAGGACAACTAAAGGGTGTCCTCAAGGAGGCGTATTGTCACCGCTACTAATTGTCACCGCTACTATGGAGTCTAGTAGCGGATAATCTCCTCAGGACATTATATGACCAAGGAATATGGACGCAGGGGTTCGCCGATGACATTGTCATAGTGTCCCAGGTGAAATTCCCGGGGATAGTGGCGAGCATCATGCGAAATGCTCTGCGAGTTGTGGAAAGATGATGCCTTGAGGAGGGATTAATTGTCAATCCTCAAAGAACCAATTTGGTAGCCTTTACCAACATGAGAAAACTAAATGATCTGAGTAGCGTAAGGCTGTTTGGACAAGAGTTAGAACTAACCAATGAAGTGAAGTGTATAGGCATAACACTTGATGCAAAACTGAATTGGAGCAGACACCTAGTCAAAGTAGCAGACAGGGCGGCGCAGCTCTTCTGGAGATGCAGAAGAGCTGTTGGGGACTGGGGAACCAAACATGGTACACTGGTTGTACACAGTAGTAATAAGACCAACAATTACCTATGGAGCAATTATCTGGTGGAGGAGGACGGAGCGGACATCGTCGGTTGGACTCCTCACGACTCTTCAGCGACAGGCTCTGTTGGAAATCACGGGAGCTATGAACAGCACGGGAACCGCTTCCATAGAGGTCATCGTGGATCTCCCTCCGCTGGAACTATTTGTAAAGGCGGAGGCAAAGGCTGCGATACTGAGGCTGAAGGCCAACGACGTATGTTGTCCTAATAAGGTTATCGGGACCCATACAGATATCACAGGAACTATACTGGAAGAGCCGATATTTCAAATGCCGGCGGACAGTATGACACCTGAAATTATGTTTACAGCTAAGCTGAACATATTTATACCGGCCAGGGAACAGGCAAAAAGTCGCTCGATGGATTGTGGTGCCGGCACCTGGCACACTGATGGATCACAATCTAGTCAGGGGGCAGGTGCAGGCATATGCGGAATGTGCCTTGGAAGGAAGACATCGATATGCCTGGGGAAATACTACGGTTTTCCAGGCCGAATTGTTTGCAGTAGCAGCCTGCGCCGAGGAAATTCGCGAAGCCGGCTGCGCGAAGAAAAATATTAACATAATGACTGATAGTTAGACGGCTATTAAAGCCATTATGAACCCATCTACCAGGTCTAAGCTAGCGAAATGTTGTAAACAGCTCATCAATAAACTGGCACAAGACAATACAGTGTCGCTGATATGGGTGCAGGGACATGAGCGAATTATAGGCAATGAAACCAAGACCGACAAACTGGCCAAAGAATGTACTAATAGGAACTTCATAGGATCAGAACCTGTAGGTAGAATCACTTAGAATTCCGCTAAAAGGGAGATCTGGTTATGGCTATAAAAAGAACATAAAAACAAATGGAGGTTAAAGGAAGGTCAACTCCATACCAAAGCACTACTAAGGGAGCTGGACGGAAAGTTTTCAGCCAACCTAATTCGTAGTAACAAAAAAGAAATTAAAATAATTACCGGGTTAATAACCGGACATTGTCCTTTAAGGAAGCATTTGTACAACATGGGCTTGGTTTGCGAACTCTGGTGTAGAAGATGTGAAAAACAGGAGGAAACTAGCCTTCATGTAATATGCAGGTGTGAGGAACTGAAGGAACTCAGACAGAAATATTTCGGAAGAGATCTATTGGATCCTTCGTGTATACTCAAACTTCCCCTAAGGAGGATAGTGGCTTTTATCGAGGACACAAAACTAACATAGTGGAACCGAAAGATCTATTGGGGATAGTACAAAGAGCAGTGTGCTCAAGTTCCTGGACGTGCTGGCGTCCAACCCAAAACATAAGAAGAAGAAGAGAAGAAGAGCGTATATATTGTAACTCTTTATACGAGTATACCGCCTGCTACCTCTGTCTCTGTTTATGACGCCTTCTTTATTGTAATTGAGTCTTCATCCCTTCTGGGAAGTAGTCTTATCCTGACTGGTGATTTAAACATGACGAGTTTTCCTGAACCATGTCCAATATCAAATAGATATCAATTTCTAAAATTTTTGTAACTGTGTACAAATCAATGATGTTTACAATTGTAATGGTCGTCTGTTGGGTTTGGAAATTTTCACTGAAGATTTAGTACCTTCTTCGATACAGGAATGTGTCGATAGACTCATGGAGGAGGATCGTCATCATCCTTCCATTCTAATTAATATTCCATTGAAGGATACTAATACAAACATCAGGAGACTTAATGGGTAACATTCCAGAGATATAATATTGTAAAGGTTGATCTGGTGCGTTTGTATGATCTTCTCTCCCATGAGAATTAGGCCTCCATTTTGCAATAGAGAGATGTTGACCTAGCATCTAGCGCATTGTACAGAATATTGGATTTCTGTTTTTCTATGATGGTTCCGAAAACCGAAACAAAACGCCAAAGATATCCTGTTTGGTATTCTCCGCATACGATATTATGCATTAAAGCTAAGCTGTAAGCAAGAAAGCAATATCTTCGTCAACGAATAGCTGCACTTTGGCTTGACAGAGAAATACTGTGAGAGCTTCAATTCACAAAAATTTTAAGAATTACGTACATTCTGTTAAAACTTCTATAAAACGAGACCCAGCTAAATTTTTGGAGTTTTATTCGTGAACGTGATGGATCTTCTAGACTACCTGCAACCATGCACTACAATGAAGTACAGTGTGTTCTGATACTAGTTCCATCGCTAATAGTTTCGCAAATTACTTTTCGTCAGTTTTCACATATGGAACGCCTTCGGGACTCAATGCAAAGAATATATATCCCAACAGAACTAAACTTTAGAATGAAACTCATTTCTTAAATGCTCTCAAAAAGCTTAAGAAAGATTATGCGACTGGAATTGATGGAATGTCAGCATTTCCACTGTGGAATGCAGAAGGCATTGAGTGTACCACTGTTGCACATATATAATCTAATATTGTCAACTGGATGTTTCCCTGAACATTGGAAGCTGAGTAAAATAACGCCCGTCTTTAAGAGTAGGAATAAAAATGACACTGGAATACGGGAGTTTGATTTGGTCACCATATTACGCGAAGGCTATTGATGATGTTGAAAAGGTTCAGCGGAAGTTTCTGAAAATTATTTATTTTAGTAAGAATGTTATATATCCTGAGAGAGGTTACTTATATAAGGAATTACTCCAAGAATTCAGTTAAAAAACTTGTAGGACAGACTCACAATATCAGTTGCTTTTCGAGTTTAAGCTCATTAAGTGCATTATCCTTGACTCCCACCTCCTGTCTCTACTGAATCTCTCAGTTCCTAAATTTTCCTCAAGGCGTTTTAACCTTTTTTATATCCCCAAGTCTTGCTCCTTATATCATCAACATTCGCCTGTGATTGATATGATTTGTACCATAAATAACATAATCAAAAGGCTAGACATAGATATTTTTAATCTAAATTACAATCGATTTGTCACTATTATTAAGAATCACTTCACATTGCTGTGATTGCATCTGTGTTTATTTTATTTTATAGTTTTGGTATAGTTATTTTCAATTTTTTTTTTTGCAACAAACACACTTTAAATGTAGGTTTCCGCGGTCGTTCTCTAGATGTAGATCTCGGTTTCCGGGTTGGAACCGCATCGAGTTAGGCGTAATTGCCAACGTTTCGTCCACTGTTTCAAGGGACATCTTCAGGGCTGTATGTAGATGTTCGTCGTTTCGCAGTAGCTTGAAGAATGCTATGACAGAGACCGGTACAACTTATATAGGGGGGACCGGGTCAGATGGTGGTCTGCTATTGGCTAGGGACAATGAGCCAATGGCATGCGTCGTATGGGCGTGGTGATTCTTAGTAAAGTTCAGTAGAGTTTGCCACGTCGGGTGTAACGTATAGCCATCGTCTCTATTGAGATTGCGGGGATGTTTGTAAATTTCAATAGATTCACGGATTTTCCTATGGAAATAATGTGATTCACGGGACAGAAGCTTGACATCTTTGAATAGAATTTGATGACCGGAGTTGAGTTTGTGTTCTGCCAGCACTGAGCCGGCTATATATAACGGTCTAGTACAACGTTCATGTTCGGACACACGCACGCCGACTGGCCGCTTAGTTTCGCCAATGTACACACTGCCACACGAACACGGAATGCGATAAACTCCTTGTGCTTGGAGCGGAGATATTTTTTTTTTAACCGAGAGTAAGAGGTCCGAAACTTTAGAATGGGGGTCTGAAGACAGTTTTGATTTTATTTCTATGTAGAACCTTTGCTATATGATCGGTGATACCTTGAGTATACGGTAAGAAGGTGGTGCTGATGTTAGGATCGGGTTCACTTCGAGGTTTGGGGTTACGACACCTCACTATAGTACGGTGTAAGTCGTGGGCGTTATAATTATTCTGGAGTAGGGTTCTAGAAACATGCTTAAGTTCGGAGGGTAGTGCCCTAGGTTCTGAGATAGAAAACGCACGATGTACAAGAGTGTTGATGACCGCTTGTTTGTGTGCCGGGTGATGATGAGAAAACCCGTTCAGATAACGGTCCGTATGAGTCGGTTTCCTGTAAACCGTGTGGCCCAGTTTGCCATTGATATTGCGGGTCACTAAGACGTCTAAAAACGGGAGACTTCCGTCTGATTCCACCTCCATGGTAAAGCGAATGTCACGGTGCTGGGAGTTTAGAAAAAGTAAGAATTCATCTAAAGACTACCGCCCATGTGGCCAGATGACGAACGTATCGTCTACATATATAAACCAACATCTAGGTTTTAAATGAAAGGAGCTTAAGACCTGTTGTTCGAACGCTTCCATAAAAATGTTAGCGACCACCGGGGTTAGGGGGGGGGGGCATAGCGGCTCCCGACACTTGTTCATAGAACTTGTTTCGAAATTAGAAGTATGTGGAAGTGAGGCACACATTTACGAGTTCGGATATATCATTCGGTTTGCCGTGGGCTGCTACAATGTCGGAGATGATAGACACTGTGTCCGGGATCGGGACCTTCGTGAAAAGAGGTTCAACGTAAAAACTAACTAGTAAATCACTAGTGTCTAAGGACAAATCCTGTAAACAAGTTACAAAATGTTGAGAATTTTTAATCGCAGAGTTACTGTCACCTGTGTATTGTTTGAGCATATTAGATAAATATTTGGCTAATTTGTAGGTGGGGCTGTCGATAGCGCTGACAATGGGGCGAAGAGGCACGTTGGGTTTGTGAATTTCTCGGTTAAAGACAAAATATCTCCGCTCCAAGCACAAGGAGTGTATCGCATTCCGTGTTCGTGTGGCAGTGTGTACATTGGTGAAACAAAGCGGCCAGTCGGCGTGTTACATATAGCCGGTTCAGCGCTGGCAGAACAATAACTCAACTCCGATGATCAAATTCTATTCAAAGATGTCAAGCTTCTGTCCCGTGAATCGCATTATTTCCCTAAGAAAATCCGTGAATCTATTGAAATTTACAAACATCCCCGCAATATCAATAGAGAAGATGGCTATACGTTGCATCCGACGTGGCAAACTCTACTGAACTTTACTAAGAATCACCACGCCCATACGACACATGCCATTGGCTCATTGTCCCCAGCCAGTAGCAGGCCACCATCTGACCCGGTCCCCCCTATATAAGTTGTACCGGTCTCTGTCATAGCATTCTTCAAGCTACTGCGAAACGACGAACATCTACGTACAGCCATGAAGATGTTCCTTGAAACAGTGGACGAAACGTTGGCAATTACGCCTAACTCGACGCGGTTCCAACCCGGAAACCGAGATCTACAAACACACTCTTTTTACTTTGTATAAATATTATATTATCCTGTAACTAGTTATTATGGCTGTTGGATAATAAACATATTATTACCTGTTTATAATGATCAGTTCTTTTATTAATAATTAAGTGTAATTTAAATAAATTAGAACAACGCTTGTTGAGTGTTTCTGATAAATGAATTTGATTATGCGGATTTTCGCTTATACAGATTAAGGTTTGCATTAATTAATACGCATAATCCAAAATGTACTGCATATATATTTTAATTTTATAGGATATATCTTACCATATATGTACATTATATGGCGACCTTCCCAAATTAATAATAAGTAAATAATTTTTCATAAGTCTATGAAATTTTGGCATTGACTATTAATAAACAAACTTGATTATAATAACAACGCCATTCTAGGTTTAATATTTTAATATAGTTGTAAAACGAAGTGGTTATGTATATTTACTTTATAAGTCAGAGAAAATATTTAAATTATTGCAGTATTACTCATAGATTGATTTAATTCTAACAAAAGTATATCAGGAAAAATAAAATAAAATAGACTAATGCAATTTGTTTACGGTTTAGAATCACGTGAATATATGAATATTGCATTGCGACGTTCATTAATTACCCAAGATTAATCGCGCTTACGTCGAAGCTTCCAATTAAATTAAACGAGGTTTCACAAAAAGGAAAACTGAATACATAATTTTTTAACCTTGGTTATTTAAGAAAATAATTTAGATATAATTTAAGATATTTAACCCATGTATTACATATATATTACATATTACATATTATTACATAAAACTTATCTATATATTTTCAGCATCCGGTTTCTAACCTTGAATATGCAAAGAAATATTTTCAATATAATGTAAGGTTGTTGTTTATGTTATTAATTAATGCAAATATTTTTGATTTTACCGCTTGTATAGTCTTCGTTATGAAATTAAACATTGTAGCTTTTTAGAAAAATACAAATTTTATTATTATCACTATTAATAAATAAAGTTATATAAACAAAATGTTTTTCAATGTATTTATAAAATAATACAATTTTAGGCGAGGAATTAACTTGCAGTATGTCGACAATCCATACACTTCTGTTTTCATAAAATTTTGTAGTACTACAAAAATAATGAAAATTTTAGGCATCCATTTTTATATCGGTGTTATCTAAAAGGTCAAAGCCTTGCAGAAGTATAAAATGCTTCAGATGTATAAAAAGTTCAAATGAACGGTTTAGAAATTTACGTTATAAACCCAAGCAGTTAAAACATGCTTCCTATAAAAAGTATATTAATGTTGAGGATAATATAGCTAAAATCCTAAATAATTCTGGCTGTATGTTAAGCACAAAATGGGACGCTCTAGGATTTCAAGTTTGGTAAATCATAATGGAATAGAGTATTAAATGCCAGAATTTATGGTTGAGGCCTTTAGAGAATATTTCAGCTAAGTGTATACTATGTGTATCCTAAGATCTAAATTTTCCAATTATCCATGACCTTACTACAATCATATCTAGAAATGAAATTGAATTCGCTTTACGACATTCAAAAAATTTGGTGACTTGTGGTTGTTCCGATTTTGTTTATAGCTTTATTCGTCGATACTGTGTTGCCATATAATTATATCACACATTTAATTTAATATTTAAGGTTTCTGCATTTCCATCTGCTTAGAAAACCGCCCTTTTCTAAAATGTCTGAAGTAGACAATTTCAGACCAACATCTCTTTTCCGCAATTTTTCCAAAATTCTTGAATTAGTCCTATACAAACATTTATTTTTCTCATAAAGCGAATTTATATCCTATTATCAACATGGTTTTCAGCAAAATACACCAACCGTTACACACAGATCATGGTGGAGAAGTTCATATAATATACTTGGATTTTGAGAAATCTTTTGACCACTATATTTTAATTCATAAGTTGTATTTACACGATTTTTCTGACTCTGTTTACACTTCTGAAATGCTACTTGATTGGTAGAAAGTTCTTTATAAAATATCGTAATCACATTGGCAGACCGTTCGAATTAACTTCAGCAGTACCTCAGGGTTCTAGCTTGGGTCCTCTATTATATTTAGTCGTTGTAAATGACGTTCTAAGTATTTTATGTTGCAAGAAATTAGTGATACCTGATTGATGCAGTGACTAGAGATTAAATCTTAATATTTCGCCTGTTATATATACAAGAAAAATTCACCCTATTGCCTATCACTATCAACTTTCTGAATACATTTTAAAAATGTTCATGTCATCATTTATCAAGTAGTTAACAGTTGATCCAAAATATATGAATTTCTTTACCTAAATTTCAAAGATTTTCAAAACATTTTTACCTAAGTTACTTTATTTAATTCTCTAGTTAAGTCTAGACTCGAATATTGTATTTCAGTTTGGTTTCCTATTTATAATTTCCACATTAATATAAAAGAATCTATTCAAAGAAAGTTCTTAAAATTTATATACTTTCCAACACAAGGTTATTATCTTGAAAGGGGTTACAATCATCGCCTAACTTTTAGGAAAACTATTTGAAAGTACATTTTTTAAGTTTCAAATCGACATCTAGTTTTTATATTGATTGTCGAAGGATTAGCAAGCAGTTTATAATATTTCGTTTGCATACTGTAAATGTTTCTAGTTTTTATTTCAACCCCTGGTTTCTTTGGGTGGCTTAGATTTCTACATAGCGTTGACACGATAATATAAAATTTTGCTCAATCTCAACAATAGTAGTTGTACATAAATTAACACGATCTGCCCAGGTATTAAATACTGGAACATCTAGAACCTAGTAGAATGGTGTTAATAGCTTCTATACCAATGCTCATAATTGCTTGGATTGAATAAATAGTAACATCCGTCTTCGCCATATTGAATATAATGTTTTTGTCAGTGACTGCTAATTCTTCAGATATTCACACTAAAAATTAAACTTATTATATCGGGGTTTTAGAGTAACGAATGAACTACTGTTCATTCGCTTTAGCACTAAAGTGTTTCCACTATTTGATAGATATATATATATTGATATAATACCGAATCCTACGAAGAGAAAAGCGACCACGTTCGGGCGACAATATGATATAATATGATGGCTATGAAGAATTATGTAGATTAAATTAAATAATATAACTGAATAGCTAGCTCCAATTCGTTAATTTTAAAAAGACAATACTTAACAAAAGCACTTCTTAATCTCAGGTCTTCAGGTAGGTTCTAGATCCTCAGACAGTACACATACATACATAAAATAAGATTTTAAGAGATTTAAAAGAGATTTAAAAGATTTTATAGAGTAAAATAAATATATAATAAGTTTGATTATTAATTGTTTTCTATTCAAGATACAAAAAATAGGATATCAATATGCACTTAATATGCTTAAACATACATAGATCGAAATTGGATTGCTTGTATACCCCTTCTTACAAGTTATATTAGGTTGCCTACACAGTAGACGTATGGTTCATAAAGCAAATACAACAAACTCAGGTTATTCAAGAGATTATTATTAAAAATAAAAATGACTATTATTTGAAAATGGTATTTCGCCCCTCAAGATAACGTTAGTTTAAAATTTTATAATTTGTAACAACAAATGAATTGATATCTTTTAAGACAATAAGAAAATCTATTTCCGCTTGAGTACCTGTTGTATTTGTAGAGTATGGAGATTTCAGGCCTTGAATATTTAAAAGCTGATGAAAGTTCTGGAAATATCCAACGGGAACTGGAAGGTTGGGAGTTATGTTGCACTTCTCGAACGGCTGGAAAATATCATCTTCGTAGAACTGCTTACGTACCAAGTTCTTGAGATTATCCACAATTTTCTGGTTATTTCTATATGCTCTTTTTTAGTATTACAACGTTAGATATTTCTCTTACAGCCAATTTTCATTCTATTAATACACTCTCAAGTGATCTCTGTTGCCTATTTTTAACTGGGTTCAGCCAAAAGTCATAATTTATAATGATGTTTACAATTATTTGTACAAAGATATTTTAATTATAATTAGTTTTCAAATTCTTGATTTCTCGCGATATTCAGTTATGATAAATTAGTAAATGACCGAATAAGATAAATAAACAAATAAAAATACTCAAATTAGTTCGGTATCGTAATTTAAAAAACTAATTTTGGTCTTACATCGTTATAGCATACTTTTTACTTAACTATTAACGTTTTTCATACCATTATATTTCAGATATTACAATATTTGGACATATAAAATTTTTGAGTTGTGTATATACTGAGGATGCAAGCTGTACTATATCAATATCCCCATTGTTAAACGTAAAAATTCGTCGAAGAAATAATTTTTTCGGCATATTAAGTGTTATCATTATAAAAGTAAATATGATTGATCAATGATTGTATTCTGTATAAATTTTAATGTTCTTTTCTTGTAAACTATTAGAAAATGTTTTGTAATTGATATGTAACTGAATAAACTTATTATTATATACCGTGTTAATTAAACTTTATTGATTAAACTTTATAATAAATATTATTACCATGTAACTAAAAAAAAAATAACAAATTAACTTTTTACTTTTTTATTTTAAATATCTTAATTATTTTATCTTTATTTAAGAAAAAAACTCAAATTATTTTGATTTATTTTTATATCTGATCATTAATTATTTAGTTAAAGAATAGTATATTAAAAAACGAGTTTCATAGGGCACCATTTTGCCGCACGAGATCAGTTTAGAAAACGAGCCGCTTGCGGCGAGTTTTCTATTATTTATTAATTTTCGTTAACATATTTCATTTAAAAATATAAACATGAGTGACATAGAAACATATATATGTTGTTGTCAATTGTATACAACATACGTTGTTTGTGTAAAATACGAACACATATCATATCTGTCAAATGTACATAAATTCTTAAAATCATATGACAGCAATGATATTTATTTCTGTATCCGAACAACGCCAACATTGAAAAATGAAAAAAAGTGTATCGAAATAGAGCTCATTTCGATACTGTTTTTGGTTTCATAATGAGTTCATTTCGAACGCAAAATAGAAAAAATGTATTTAAGTTTTGTTTTGAGCTGTAACATACCAATACGTTTGGATCTTATCTTTCCCCTTTTCTTTTTAACGCATTTGCAAATGATTCTTTTTATTAGTAGTAAGTAAATAACTGGATTGTTTTTTGTAAAAATTAAAATTATAGATTAGACTTATTTTCTTTTTGAATAATGTGTTATTATAATAGTCATTCCTCCTTTGCTAAGTGGTCCTGCAGCATTGATATGTGGTATCTTCTTTTTATAAAATTTGTTTCGATTTCCATTAATTCGTAAGTATTATTACCAAAGATACGATTAATTTTGTATGGTCCTTGATATGGTCTTAACAATTTTCCCATGATCTTATTTTTTCGATCTGTTACTCGTAATCTTTTGACTATAACATAATCACCTATATGATACGTTTTGTATTTCCGTTGGACTAGCATCCTTTTACGTTCCCATTTATCTTTCCTTATCTCTAACATCTTGTAAACGTTCTGTTAAATCGGTAAGTTCCTTGTTTTCCCATGGTCTTTCTGGAAGTTCTCCGGTAAATACTGTTATCGGTGAGTAATTATGTACTGTGCCAGGTGTGTTGTTCATTAGGAATTCGATTTGTTGTAGATGTTTTGCCCATCTGTTGTGTCTATCATTTAATAAGATTCTTAAATATTTAAGAGTTTCTCGAATTTTTCTTTCGGGAGGATTACCCTGTGGATATCTGATGGATGTATAATATGTTTTAACATTACGACTTTGAAGAAAATCTTGGTATCTTTCATTAGTAAAATAAGTAGCACGATCTGACAATATTGCTCTAGGTGTACCATATTGAGTAAAGTAATCTTGTAATAATTGCAGTACAGATTCAGTGTAACAATGCTGAGTTGGTAATAACTTAATGAATTTTGAGAAAATGTCGCATATTACTAGTATATTTTTGTAACCCTTAGTACTTGGAATTAAGTTTGACAGAAAATCTATAGAAATTAATTGGAGTTTTTCATACGTTACTATATTATGACTTATGTTTTTGTGGGTTGTGTTCTTGTCCTTAGCTAATTCGCATACTTGGCAATTCTTTACTACACTCTTAATTATACGCTCGTCGTTGATACAATAAAATGCTTCTCGAAAAATCAGCCAACACTTTCGTTCCTTGTTTTTGTAATTCTATCAGGTTAATGCTAATATTTTGTTTCTTCATTTCACCATCTTTTCTTGTTAATACGTCTGCAGTGATCATCTCCCTTCCTGGACTATATTTTATGTCTATTTCGTAAGCTTGTATGAGGAGTGTCCATCTGTAGATTCTGTTGTTGTTTAGCTTTGTGCTCATGATGTTAATAAGTGCCTTATGATCAGTTTCTAACGTGAATCTCTTTCCTATTAAATAGTACTTTAATTTCGTTAGGGCAAACACAATCGCTAACATCTCCTTTTCTGATATAGTGTATCTAATTTTGAACGGTTGCAGCTATCTAGATATAAAGTATATCGGCGTTTCCTGCTCCTCTTTTACCTGTACCAGTTCTGCAGCTATCGTTTGATGAGATGCGTCTGTACGTACAATAAATTGTAAGTTGAAGTCGGGATGATGTAATTTTAAATTCTCCACAAAATTTTCTTTCAGCTTAATAAAACATGTTTCGCATTCTGTTGTCAAATTCCATTTTATTGCTTTCTTTAATAAATTTAACAATGGTCAAGTTTGTTTACCGTAATTAGATACGAATTTTCTATAATAATTCAGAATGCCAAGCAATGCTCTTAAAGTTCTTAAATTCTTTGGTCGGGGAAAATTTCTGATTTCATCTAGACGTTGAGGGTCTAATAAGATGTTCTTTTCGTTGATTATATATCCTAAATTCCTTCTTCTTTTAATGTATTTAAAATAATTGTTAGGTGATTTAAATGTTCTTGAATGCTGTTAGAAAATAACGGGTTGGCCATTTAATGTTGCGGTTTTAAAAATCGCGCTATTCCCTTGTTTATATATAAATTAATATAATATATATTTTTTACACTAGAGGGCCAAGCGCGGTTTACAATATATGAAAAATTTTCCTTGTCAGTTTCGCATCGCACGGAAGAAGTTTTCAACATTCTTGAAGAACATTTCGGTAACAGAATCATTGGTCTTCGCGCTCAACAGTTTCCAGGCGGAGGGATAACATGGCCACCATATAGTCCAGACCTCAATCCTTGCGATTTCTACCTGTGGGGATCATTGAAAGATACGGTATATCGCGATGGTATAGACACCCTGGATGACCTTGAAATGGCAATACGGCAGCGAATAGAAGCGATACCGTACGCCACACTTCAGGCAGTTTGTGGAGAATTTGATAAGAGGCTGCGAAATGTTATCGTTGCTCGAGGCTCTCACTTCGAAAACCTGATTTATTAAACCGTAGAACTTGTTGTTTAATTGCACAAATAAATCATTTTTTTAAATTAATGTTTTGTATGTTTAATATGACTTCAAAACCCGCAACCTTAAATGGCCAACCCTGTATAATAATGTCGTCAAGATAGTGTAATGCGAAGTCCTCGTACTTATCTAGTATTTGATGTAAGAATCTTATTAAAGCGGCAGGTGATGTCTTTAGTCGAAAGGGCAAACTCAAAATTGGTAAACTACTCCGTTTATTATAAAATCACAATATTTGCGTGAATTCTTTTATAAATTTATGAGCCAAAATGCGTTTTTTAAGTCTAATTTACTGTATATTCTTTTATTTCCACATTTTGTTAGAAGAACGTCAATATTCTGTGGCATTTCAAATTCCGGCTTAATTCTTTGATTTAAGGCGCGTGCATCTAAACATATTCTTAAAGATTCATCTTTCTTTTTCACAATAACGATTGGATTTATAAAATAGGTACTTTATCTCTCTATTATTCCAGTGTTCTTTAAATGTTTTAATTCCATGTTAATTCTTTCTTGATAATAATAGGGTATCGGATAGTTTTTGTTAGTTAACGGATCATCTTTGTCGATTCTTATTTTATGTTCGTAGTTCTTGGCAAATATTATATCATTATTAATTAATTGTATGTTCTTGTATAAAATTTCTATTAATCTTTGGGAAACGTATTTACCTGCAATCTTTTGCATTTGTATTAATTCTTTAATCTCTTCTATATTATTAACCGAGTTACTTACTTTTACTTCTTCTCTTTCCTCCAAAACATAATCTTCTTTATAATTATACATTCCTAAACCTGCTATCTTATTTTCCACTCCATAATATACATCATTAATATTTATATAATCATTATTTAAGCATACTTCCTTTTTATCACATACATTTGCCTTCTCCTTATCCTTATTTATCCTATTCATAACACTATTAATCGCCTTATTTTCTTTATATCTAATATAATCTTCTTTTTCCTTCTCAGTTAACGTTTTATCTAAATTAATTTCATTATCTTTAATTATTATTTTGCCTTCCTCGAAATTCATGATCATTCCTAATGCTTTAATGTTATCGATCCCAATTATAGCATCATATTGTAGTTTCTCAATGATATAAAATGGTATAATATATTTGCGATTGTTAATATAAGTATCCGTTGAAATTCTTTGATTTATTGTTCCTATCCGTTTCTTGTTTGCAGCAATAATATCGGTGCCTTTTATTTTAATCTTATTCTCCTGTATTAACCCTTAACCACCCAGGTGAAATATTTTTACACAAGCACCCAGGTGACGTCTGACAGACTACTTTATTAAAGACCATAAAAACAATCATCGTTTTTTGAAAATATTGTTTATTGTGTATTTACTAGTTACAAATGAGCCTACTAAGACATAAAACTAAGGAAAATTGAGAAACTTTTTACTAAAAATAACAAAAAAAAGAACTATTTGTAAAATAAATTCAAGCCTTCCCATTATAAACATAAAAATCATAAAAACCTGTCAATGTCTTAAGGCATATTCATTAATAAAAGGTTGTATTAGGTATATGAAAAACTCAAAAAAACTCTAAAATTAATAAAAATACTTTGCGGTAGGAGCTAAACATCGCGGTTGTTTACACATGTATTACAAATTGGCTTTGAGCATTGTAAACAAACTGCTTTTCTACACTGCACACATAGATATTTCGTCATTCGGTTTTTGGCCCTCGGGCACAGATAACATCCTTTGCGTTTTTCCAATAAAAGGTCTTCGCCACTTGATGGCGCAATTATTTCTGGAATTCCCAAAATTCTGCTAATGCTGGAACGTACTTCGCGAGATACTCGAGGATTTGTTAGTCGCCTTTCCATGTGCTGACGTACTAATTGGGCCGCTAGTTGTTTTGCAAATACTGACTTTTCCCTAATTACCGAATTTCTCGTGTAACATTGATGTAGAATATAAGAATTAACAATAGAAATGTCAAGGATTCTGAAAAATATTGCAGGGCCCATCTGCAAGTGCGTCGGCTTGACGGACTTTTTGCGCACTTCTCATCAATTGTGTCTACTCCTCCTTTGTTACGGTTGTAGTACATGATAATGTCTGGCTTCTGGGTGTCTGGATCGGTAGATGCACCACTATGCATAGAAGAAACAAGGATGGTAGCCTTTCCATTTTTTCCCACGTAAGATACCATAGTTTTCTCATCTCTAAATCCATAAAATGATGATCCTACCGCTCTTTTTTTGTTTGGCAAAAACTCGCTTGGTATTTGTTGCTTATTTTTTTGAACAGTGCCAACATATGTTAGTTTGTTTCTTAGTAAAATATCTACAAGTTCCATAGAACTAAACCAATTGTCGGCAGTAACATTTCGATTACTACCAATGAGAGGTTTCGCGAGACGTATTACTGCCTTTGTTGGCTTAGAGAATTTATGTTCTTCCTCGCTTAGTCCCAGTCCATCGGAAACCTTTCCGCTGTAAATGTAGGCATTGTATAAATAGCTTGTTCTGGAATCAGTTAGACACATAATTTTTATGCCGTATTTGCACGGCTTATTTGGCATGTACATCTTGAAGTGTGTTCGCCCTCTAAAACTTACAAGCATCTCGTTGATTGTCACCGAATCCCCCATTCCATAGATATTTTGGCAGTTTTCAATAAATTTGTGAAAAACTTGAGAAATTGCTGCGGTTGGATCTTCTTTTTTACGCTCGGTTCTTGTCCTAGCGTCATCAAATCTTAGGGCAGACAGCAGAACTGAAAAACGATTTTTGCTCATCACCGCTCTAAACATATCTCTGCCTGTCCCGTCAGTAGCGAAAATTGTATCCATGTTTTCATGATTGGAATTGAATATTGAAGTATAAATCAAGAGTCCTAGAAAGGCCTTCAATTCTATCATGTCTACATCACTTACATGATATTTTTGTGCATAGTTTGATCGCACTTGAAATAGTTTATGATTTGTCCACTCAACTATCTGAACTAGAATATCCTCCGAAAAAAGTAAATTCCATATAGAAAATGGATCTGCAGTTTGGCCAAGATCACGAGCACTTCCTTTGAGAACGGGAACTTTCAATACAATGTTGTGTTTTCTCACCCACGATGAAGGAACTACCTCAGTAGTACACCATCTGTACTCGTTTTTTCCATATAAATAATTTTTGCGTGTATAACTTGCACCATGTTCTACCACATTCTCATTAACATCACTATAATCAGGCGAGTCTTCCTCTGAAACTTCGGAAGCAGAATCATGTTCTGATTCTATATTTTCGTTCTCTGACGCACTGCCTATGTCGCTTGCATCATCGTCTACTTCCTCAAGCCATTTCAAAACAGTTTAGTCAAAATCTTTATCGCCAAACCGAAATCTTTTCGACGGACCCGCCATTTCACGTCACACAATATTTAGTACACAAACACACAGGTGCCGTCTGACAGACTGTGACAAACTGAATTCTGTACGTAAAATACAATAACTTCTTTACGAGTAATGATAGACTCATGGGTAGGGAGTAGTGGTGGGAGCAACAATAGAGAAATTATTAGATGGAGCAACCGATTTATGGACGGTCGAATTACAGAAATATCACTTAATATATTTATCGCGTAGTCCATCAGACGGCACCTGGGTGGTTAAGGGTTAACGAAATTTCAGCTCCGGTGTCTATCAAACAATTAAATATGCCTTCTTCTATTTTTATATTAATTATGGGTAAATTATATGAATCCAATATTTTTTCTCATTATCGTAGATTGTTATAAACTCTTCGGGGTTTTGGTAAAAAGAAATATTGTTTGTGTTTTATGGTATGTCACAGTCGATTTTGTTTGGTTGTTTGTTGTGCTTGTGCTGGGCCTGAGATTCTCGTATGGATCCTGTTTTTCTATCGAAGTTTTTTTTTGGGTAAATTCTGGTTCTGGTAATGTTGGTGACAAAGATCTATGTCTTCGTTGGTAATTATTTATATGACCACGTCCTCTTGAATTAAAATTGTTCCTGTTCATAGTCCTTCGTGAAAAATGGTTGTTGTTGGAGTTGAAATTATTATTGCTATTATAGTATGGTTTGTTACCTGTTAGTTGCGGATAACTAGAATTTTGTCGAGGATTAGTGTTGTACATATTTTGGGGACGTGAGCAAAAATTTCTATTATTATTTGACACGTTATAGTTATTTTGCTGTTGATTATCCGTATTATGATTGTTTGTTGAGTTGTATGTCTGATTATTATGATGATTAGGGTGGTTATATGTCCGGTTTACATTCAAAGGGATATTATTATTATAATTCCTGTTGGTCATGTTCCTATAATTATTATATCCACCTATGTTTTGATTATTTTCTGAATAGTCATCCAATCTTCTTAAAATGTCTATTAACGAGTCCATGTCATTTACTCTCTGGCAAATGATTGCATGCGTGTCAGAATGAATGTAGTGATTTAAAAGCTGGCGTGCTATTGTAGCTTCATCCAGGTCATGTACATATTTACAGTTATTATAGATCTTTGACGCGTATGCTTCTCGCGTAGTAAATCCCATCCTGTATTTCTCTGTCTCGTGCAGAAATTTTTCTTAAATAGGTTAACAAATTTATTAAGATCGGTGCAGTGCTCCTCTATTGTCATGAACCATTCTTGCGCGCTATTTTTCAAAGTGGCTCTTAATATGTACATTCGTTGTTTATGGTTGAGTATATCTTCCAGATGTCTTACAATTGAGGTTAAATAAGTCATCGGGTGTACCATGTTGTTATCGCCATTATACGTAATGAAATTTTCTACTCTTAACTGCGGAGGTCCATACGGTTCATAATTTATTATTGCTAATTTATGGCTGACTGGTATCCTTCATATTTTTAATTTCGGTATCTATTAGATCTTTATTACAGTGCTGATCCTTTAACAAATCCTGTAAGTTAATTTTCACCGTGTTAATTTCTCTATTATATATATCCTCGTATTCCAACGATCTTATATTGGTATTATAATTCTGGGTACATTTCTCTTGAAGATTACTTATCTGCTCTTCAAGGTTAACTTTATTTGTGTCTATTATTGTTTTAATTTCCTCTTTTTGTAGGGTTAATTTTTCTTCTACATTTGTCTGTACACGTTCTTCAGTGTCCTTTAAAAGTAATCCCCATTGCCTGTTTTGTATTTTTATTGTATCTTCTAATTTAGTGTTTATATTTTGTTTCAATTTTTCATTCATCCTCTTCATTTCTTGTTGATTTTCTTCATGCATAATTTTTATTCCCTCTGCTTGATTTTTCATAGCTTGTTGATTTTCTTCATTCATCCTCTTCAATTCTTGTTGATTTTCTTCAATTTTCTCATCCATATCTAGTTGATCTTTTTCAAGTTTTCTATTATCGCTTCAAACATGATCTTCATCTGATCTACTGGCGTCTCTACTTGTGCAGCTTGAGTTTCTGGAGTAGTCGACCTCTCCCTCCTCCTTTTTCCTGTCCATCTTCCGATTTTTCCATTCTTGAACCAGACCGAGAACGAGTTTCCATGATTGATAATATGTATTGACGCGTATATAAGTTGTAAATAGTTAGTTATTAGGTTATTAATAAGTGATATATTATATATTATTCTGTATTTGAGGATTATAGTTTAGTTTTTATTATACAATTTTTTTTTTTAAAGAAATGACCACGTTCTTTATTTGTTTTAATTATTGTTAAATTACACCTCTTACCACTCTATTACCTTTATATACCTAATTGCAGATGCCCTCTCGCTTCTTGGACCAATGTCTACGCTGTACCTAACATAAAAGTCACACAAGACACAAAACAAGTCCTCCAGATAGTAATATTCTCCAAACAATAGCGTTTATGTATTTATTTATATGTTTTACTCTTTTATTTTATGTATCCTGTATTCACTGTCTGTGTATCTAATATTTTGCCCCACGTTGGGCGCCAATATGATATAATACCGAATGCTACGAAGAGAAAGCCACCACGTTCGGGCGACAATATGATATAAAATGATGGCTATGAAGAATTATGTATATTAAATTAAATAATATAACTGAATAGCTAGCTCCAATTCGTTAATTTTAAAAAGACAATACTTAACAAAAGCACTTCTTAATCTCAGGTCTTCAGGTAGGTTCTAGACCCTCAGACAGTACACATACATACATAAAATAAAACGATTTTATAGAGTAAAATAAATATATAATTAGTTTGATTATTAATTTTTTTCTATACAAGATACAAAAAATATGATATCAATATGCACTTAATATGCTTAAACATACATAGATCGAAATTGGGTTGCTAGTATACCCCTTCTTACAAGTTATATTAGGTTGCCTACACAGTAGACGTATGGTTCATAAAGCAAATACAACAAACTCAGGTTATTCAAGAGATTATTATTAAAAATAAAAATGACTATTATTTGAAAATGGTATTTCGCCCCTCAAGATAACGTTAGTTTAAAATTTTATAATTTGTAACAACAAATGAATTGATATCTTTTAAGACAATAAGAAAATCTATTTCCGCTCTTGAGTACCTGTTGTATTTGTAGAGTATGGAGATTTCAGGCCTTGAATATTTAAAAGCTGATGAAAGTTCTGGAAATATCCAACGGGAACTGGATGGTTGGGAGTTATGTTGCACTTCTCGAACGGCTGGAAAATATCCTCTTCGTAGAACTGCTTACGTACCAAGTTCTTGAGGTTATCCACTCGGTTAGGTAAATTATATCTTTTTGATATGGTTCTTGATATTCCGAAGAGAATCTAGGTTCTTCTTTAAGCCACTGCTTTAATAATTAACTGGTTTCGAATCGATGATATTCTTGATAATGATCGTTATATTGTAAACAAGAACTTTTTCTGACGAAGTCAACCTTCCAATAAGGTAATTGTATTTTCTATTATCAATAACTCGATATTTATTATGCAATTAGGTATTTATAATTAATTTTAAATAATTTTTTAAAAGATGCGTTCCAAAATCGTCGTTTCTATATCACAACATGCAAAAATCTTCTTATTAACCACTTTTGTTTCTGTTGTTCTGACTACAACAGGAACTTTTTGAAAAATTAATTATATTTTCCTAAAATTCTGCAATAATTCCAAATAATTTAAATCAGGTAATTTTATCAATTTTGATAAAATAATTTTCTGGTTATTTCTAAATGCTCCTTTTTAGTATTCCAACGTTAGATATTTCTCCTATAGCTATTTTCATTCTATTAATAAACCCTGACGTGATCTCTGTTGCCCTGTTAGTTTAACAGGGTTCAACCAAAAGTCATAATTTATAATGATGTTTACAATTATTTGTACAAAGATATTTTAATCATAATTAGTTTTAAAATTCTTGATTTCTCGTGATATTTAGTTATGATAAATTAATAAATGACCGAATAAGATAAATAAACAAATAAAAATATTCAAATTAGTTCGGTATCGTGATTTAAAAAACTAATTTTGATCTTACATCGTTATAACATACTTTTTATTTAACTATTAACGTTTTTCATACCATTATATTTCAGATACATATTACAATCTTGGGACATATAAAATTTTTGAGTTGTGTATATACTGAGGATGTAAGCTGTACTATATCTATATATATATATATATATATATATATACAAGGTATGTATAAATTGTCGCAAAAGCTACACGTAGCGACATTCTTCGTTCGGTTCTGAATAAAAAATCTTAATGTTAAAATGTCGTATCATGCTTCGTAAATTCGTAAATGTCAAAATTTGACAGTAATGATTTTGATTGAACTCACTTTGAAATACAAACTTATTGTTCTACAACGTTGCCAAATGTGTTTTTCGTGGAAGTACGTTAATGAATAAATGTTTAAAACAAGCTTTTAAATCAAAAAGAAAACGTTTACGAAATAATACTAGTAAAAATTTTTTCTTTAAACTAAATTGCATCTATCTCTATTAACAGATATCGAAGAGCAGAGGTTAGTTACGCACTAAAAGTCTGAACTTCAAGAACCCCGTGAAAACAAACGAAGCATGATACGATATTTTAACATTAAAATTTTTTATTCAGAACCAAACGAAGAACGTCGCTGCGTGTAGCTTTTGCGACAATTTATACACACATTATATATATATATATATATATATATATATATATATATATATATATAAGGTAAACTTAATAAGTCGGCGATTAAAGGTCTGGTTCATTACTTCAAAGTATATATATATATATATATATATATATATATATATATATATATATATTTAAAGCAACCCTACATGTTTCGGAAATGATGCCTTTGTCAAGGGAATAAAAAATATGATATTTTTTATTCCCTTGACAAAGGCATCATTTCCGAAACATTTAGGGTTGTTTTAAATATATATACTTTGAAGTAGTGAACCAGACCTTTAATCGCCGACTTATTAAGTTTACCTTATCATACCAAGGTCACGAAAATATTATATATATATATATATATATATATATATACTGTACAAAGTTTTATTTCCAAATTAAGTAATTTTACTTTCGCTACAAATGAAACAATTGATTGTAGCAATAACATGACGTCGTTTATAAATAAATATATACAATATATATATATATATATATATATATATATATATATATATATATAATATAGCATTAAAAATCATTCTAATTTTAACAATATTTCGATAAATAAAAATTGCCCAAGATACATACATTCAGATTATCAACATAATTTGAATCATACTTGAGTGGGTACAACCCACAAATTTTGTATAATACAAAAGTATTTTTAATAATATAAAATATTATTTCCATTATAAAAATGGGGTGTGAAGAACACAATACAAGTTCATATACTTGTGAATGTATCTTCTCCAAAGACGCAGATACATATTTCACATTTCTACATGATCGTCGGTGCGCCATGTAGAAATGTGAAATACGTATCTGCGTCTTTGGAGAAGATACATTCACAAATATATGAACTTGTATTGTGTTCTTCACACCCCATTTTTAATAATATTTTATATGTATTATTGAAAATACTTTTGTATTCAGATTATCATTTTTTGAAAAACATAAATAGTAGTTCTTAAAATTACTGCTTTTCAATAATATTAATAATAACAATTTTTAGATCATTTTTATATTCTGTGTTCATTAGAACACGTATTATCCAAAAACGTTCCAGCTTTTATATTTATAAGCAATTAGATACAAGATACTAAAAATTAGCTCTTTGAACTTATATTTACTTTAATTATTATTTGTTTGAATTATGACATAGACTACAATTGTTTAGAGGCCCGCGAAAACTTTACAATATTTATTATTATAGGCAGCTAAATTAATAACTCAAGTGTTACTCATGTCAACTCCAACTATATTATCATTACAAGGACATCTTTCTAACACCGTAATTTAAAATATTTATGAGAAAATATATTTATTTAAAACTGAAACCATATTTAGGGGAAACAGATTTCGTTTCGTCCAAGAGATCGCATTAGGCTTTCTTTATTACGGTCTTTCTAATGCCCAGAAGCCTCCAATCATTTTATAGATAGTCCGGTTGCCGCCTTTTATCACATCTTAAAGGACGCCTACGTTTTCTTTTCTTTCAAATTTAGATTTATTCTATAAATAGATTTTCAAAAAGTATTATATAAATTCGTTACATATTTAAATACGCTTTCAAACTAAATTATACGTTCTAATTCTCTATTTACTTTATTTTAATTTCTTAACAAACCAAAAAGAAAATAGTATACATTTGTTCTGTAGTAGTGTACGTTATGTAGATAAACTTGATCATGTTCTTACAAAAGTTAACACTATAACACCTTTAAATTAATAATAATAAGAATCTATTTGACCAATATGATAAGAATGATGAAAACCTCTTGATGACAAAAATGAAACATAATTAATTTAATAATTTAACTATCTCATCAAGATCGTCGTTCTTTTAACGAAAATTGAATTTCCTAGCTTATAAAAGTAAAATTTAAACTTGTTTTTAATATACAAATTTCTACTTTATTAAATGATTCAAATGAACTGTTTTACCTTATATAGTAGTTACATATAACATAAATTCTTAAAAACCTGTGTTTTGTCGCGAAACGAAATGTATTCACTTCTATGTATGTTAAATATAAGTAAATCAAGGATACAGAATTAAAATATAACATTTACAATTTAAAAATATCCAATATCAATTTTCAAATTGAAAGCACCGTTTAAACAGAATAATTAAATCGTGAAACTTTGTCTAAATTCTAAGAAGCGACATCTTTTATATTTGTAAGTTTATTTCATTGTGAATTAGGCCTCTTGTATTATTACCTAGCTTTATTAGTGAACAAATTCAGTAGATAGTGCTTAATCCGGCCATTTATTTTTAAATTCCCATTCGCTAAAACGGTATCAATAAATTCCATTACTAAATAATGGAATTTATTTTAAACTGTTCACATAGATTTATAACTAAATACTTAAATAGTAATAATATTTTAAGATTAAATTGTTAATATCTTGAACGGTACTATTGTCAGTAGGCACAACTTTACAATAAAACATTTAGAACAGTAATTAATATAATCAGTTGTTTTCGGGATTATTAGGTTTTTTATAAAAGTTTGGTTTGAAAATGTATTTTTGATAAAAATACAATGCTATTAGGTTAATGGTTTACATGATTAGTAGTTTTCTTTACATAAATTTGTTTAGAAATGTATATTTGGTGAAAATACAATGTCATTACTTAGGTATAGTAATTTTTGTGTTCTTTGTCTAATTTTTATACCTTTCTTAGAATTTTATGCTTTATTAAAAAAAATATTCCCTTTTAATGCCTTTTTTGTCTAAATGTTATGTCTTTTTATGTGCCTTTTACTGTTTTTGTTCTTGTTGTATCTTTTAATCTGGTCTTTAGTTCTAAGTTTAATGTCTCATTAATATAAAAGCAATCCTAATACAAAACCGTATAAATAATTTTTTCTCTCTCGTACTCGACAGAAAACATCGCATATTACCCTTATATATATATATATATATATATATATATATATATATATATATATATATATATATTGTTGCAAATAATAATTCTGATTATATGAGTCGTCAATGATGCTTCCCCAAAGGGTGGCAAAGAATGTACAGACGTTTCGAAGTTGAAAATTTCTACTATGCATAAGTTATCTGAACGAAAACATTATATAACGCTATAATGATAATAATAATAACTAATAAAACCAAGGTCTTTTAAAACCTCCTTGTCAATGTATACTATTAATATATTTTTTAACGAGGTATTTTCTTTAGGATAATTACTATTTAATAATTTTCAAAGCTATTTTCGAAAATGTCAGATTTCATTCAAAACAGTAAAATAGTAAACTTGCATTAAAGTCCATTTTGTGAGAGCGACTGACTGAAAACTCAAGAATTTAATTCACTCTATTCTATTTCGACTTTTCGGTGCTACCTTGTTAAAACTGACGTCATTGAAACGAATAAATTTAGTGAAACTTTAAACACTTATTACAAAGCGAAATGTTTTTCTTCTTTTTCGGATTTTTTTTCTTTATGTTAAACTATTTTAATTGCGAAATTTATAAAAAAGCGGAAAAACAGATCTAAAATGTCAAGGTCGCAAAATATAAAATCACATTAATTTCTTTAAATTGCAATCGTTTCTGAATTTTGAGAATTATCAGTCCAACACCTGTTACTTCCCAAACAATTTACTTGCAAAAACATATAGATCATGTTAGTTGTTATTTGGTAATTACTCCACGCGAAGAACGTACTAAATAGCGAATAAAAAATAACGGTTATGTTTCCACTGAAAAAAATGTTGGATGACTCTCTTAACAATATCGATAGTAGGTTGAAAAATTTGTTAATTTAGTTTGGAGACATTCACGAATTTGTAGTTTCATGTAGTTTCAATTAAACACAGCATACATAAACAAACATTGAAAGTTGACCTCAATCATTTAGGTCAAATAAAATCATATATTATGTAAATCAATATTTGATATAGGAAAAGTTTAAAATTGAGCTGACCACTGTAGCCAAGTTTCGAAATAAGTTGAACTGGGGTAATTGTAATATATAATTTGCATAGTGTAGTTTCAAACAACATTCAAACTTTAATGAGCACTTCAAAAAATTTATAAAAATTGATATAAGATGCCTATATTATGTACTTTACGTCAATAAAATATAGAATGAGTGAAATCATTTTGGCAACGCTATAATTTTTTTATAAAGACTCCAATATATTACATTTGCCCCGCGAAAAGAGGGGGAAATGTAATAATCGGCCGTCGCGTAGTTGCGTTAAACATTAATAGCTGATATGGGGTAAATGTTATGCTCTATATTCTATATAAAACATTTAACAAAGGTTAATACCATGAAATTTTAATTGAGAAATAAAACCTGAACCGCGGCGGTCTATAGTCAGCGGAGATAAGATCTTTAGAATATTAGGACTGTCCACTACGTCTTCGTCATCAACGTATGCCAGAAAAATTGTTATGCCTTAAATCTCAAGAATTTGACAACCAATTGTTAGATCCATGACATCTTAATACGTTCCCACCAAAGTGCCTAGTACTTTTCTTCATACTATATTCGACCAGAACCTATTTCTCAACATCAATGGATTAACTATGCTTCAAATCAGATTCAACAGAATTATGTAAATCTCTAAAGTACTCCTCTTCATGATCAGACTCATTGTATATTACGTGATTGTCATCTGCTTCACTACAGAACTTGTATTCTCAACAACCTCTGGTCTCTATTTTTGGTGCCACTACTGCTTTATTACTTGTTAAAACCTCAGCGCCTGGCACTAACTTTCGTTTCGAGATTTTTTGGCTACTTTGAGTTTGGCGGACACATTCTAATAATAACTTCTCAAAAGTAGATTTTCCGGAAACTGTGATAGATACTGTAACAACTATACTCTTGTGGCCAGTGGTGGTACATGCAGTAGCATTACTTACGCTATGATCCGTGTAACTGCTTCGTGACAGAATTTGCAGGAAGAGTTTGTACGTTGGTATTATTTCCTGAATCAATTGTTTCAGAATTTTCTTGATCCCATATCTTAAGAATTTCCTTGTTAAAATTTTCTCTAGCTACAACTAGGCTGTTGAATGGAATAATACTTTCTTGAAACCATTAGTGATCACAGTTGTTGGAGTCTGTTTCCAGGATTGGGCGATAAACTCAAAATATATATTTTTACCTACATTTAGCACCTGCCATTTTACTAATTTCTCATCCCGTCTCATTTTAACGGATATTAATACTGACAAATCGAGCGACTGAAGACTGTTATGGGTCAGCAGTTTTAAAATAATGATGTTTTCTTTAATTGCTAGTTCTACGACAGCTGCATTAACATGTGTGGAGTGCCCATCATATAAAATAGGAACCGGCCTTTTATCTCCCAAGGCAGGAATGAGAGTCCTCTGAAAATCCATCCACCCCGTCTTGCTTGCGGCGTAACACATTCCAGGAAAGAATCATATGCTGCTTGCTATTTGTTCCAGATTTACAACCATTTGAAAATAATTAAATCGGAGGCTTTCTGACCAGAAGCACTTGCCATTAGACACACTGGTGTGTTTTCGCGACCTGGAGTGCTGACGATACGTGAGCATAGTTAACCTCACTTACAAACCACTTTTGTTCTTGTTGGGTTAATGGAAAAACTACTCTCGTCTAAATTTCATATCTGTGAAAGTTGGTCTGTAAGCATTAAATTACTGAGGACTTTTTCAGGAGAGCAAAATACCCATAAATAATGAATAGCTTTTCTTCTCACAAATTCAACTGCTTGAGGTTTCTTTATACTTAATCTACGTCTCTTCTTGAATCCAGCTCAATAAGTTCTTCTTGAGATAATCCAAAACCACATTTTTCTTTTCTTGTTCTCGGCAGTTAGTTGTCTCTTGAAAACCTTTTTTGCTCCTCTAGTCGCCTTAAAATTGGTATAAATTGTAGGATATTGGATATGATAAAGTTTTGACGCTTTACAAATTGCACTCATAACATACTCCACAGCTTTCGTCGAGTCAGCTTTCGTGTAACTAGGGCTTTAATTTTGTTTTTACGATATCATCGCACTGTTTTGCGATCTGAAAATAGTGGCGCAAATCTAACATAATGTATGGCATATTTACACATCACCATAATTTTCAGGAAGCAAATGTAATATAGGGTAGTATCACGAGATCAGTGACTATTGAATAAATTTAAAATCATACAGCATTAAAAGCAGACATTTTTCACCACAGTAGCTAATATTTTAAAATATTTATCTTAAAATCGAAAATTCAGGGAGCACATAAACACCTCCGGCACTCGATGACTTAAGGAAAACAGATGCCGTTTGGTAAATCGCGCGCATTTCTCTTCAAAATCGGTTTTACTAAAGTGTAGCTGCAATAGTAGAAAAACGAAAGATTATGTTAGTAATTAGGTTAAAAATCAGTTTTAATCAAATTCGGGTTACTCACTTTGTTATTACAATTGCCCCATGTTTACAGTTACCCCAGTTCACCTTAGGTACCGAAAGTGCAAAAATTCATGCTATTCATATCCAAAAACATATACCAATGAAAATTGTGTATCCTGTGCAAATTATTAACGTATTTTCAGTGAAATTTTCGAACCATCACGGCATGGTAAGGAAACACTTGAAACTTAAATTAACAAAGAATTTCTTAAAAAAGTACTGAAAGAATTAAATACATATTGACGTAATTTATTCTAATAATCTTCTAAGATGTAACTATTTCTCCAGACTTTATTTTGTAGCACAATAATTTATATCTTATTGGTAATGTCTAGTTCATTGACGAAATCCATTTTTATCTACTGGATATGGTAAATCGCCGCAGAAATGAATTTCTAAGCTCCTAGAAGGGCCAAGTGTAATATCGGCATAAGTACATGTTGCGTCCGTCCGACCGATGCAAAACAATCTAGTCCGGTTACCGCGCATTTACGCGGTCCGTTAACCGTTCACAGATATTGTATTTCCAATTTTAAAATAATATAAAATTTTATATATAGCCAACAACCCCCATAAAAGCAATTCAAATACAAAAAAATAATAAATAGTTTCATGAAAATTTTTTAAAATCACAAAACGAGCTAGTCTTATTTAGCGAATCTTGCAGTAGCATTTACAAAATCAGTTGCTAAAACTGCACAAATATGTACAAAGAATGTATAGCTAAAACAAAAACTTAACTAAACGGAACCAAAAGAGGCAACTGTATACGAAACTGATAAAGATTAACTTCCTGTGAAAGGGCAAAACAACAAAAAAAGACGGATTGACACTTCATTATCAGCAGTACAAAACAAACATATTTAGCAAAGAATAAGAAAAAAGTACAAGAAAAGATAAAAAATACATATAAATCGACTAGGAATAAAAGTGATAAACAATAAGAATATAAAAGTAAATGTACCAGATGGAGAAACGTACAGAACTACAGAACAGATGAAACCGCAAAACTCGCCGGTTCAACAAACCTCGCTAGTAATTTTAGATATGAAATAGAAACAGATGTTCACTATTTTTGAAAAACGTTTAAATAAATTAGAATATACCGCTATGCCAACCTCAAAAATGGTTAACGATCTTCAAATCAACACATGGAACGTGGTGCATGTCTTATTGCTGACACTTACTTCACTAATCAATCACATATCAAATTTAAGGGACATACAGTACATCATACCATTCACCCAGACAATTATGCTAAAGGTGGAAGTGTAGTAATAATAAAGGAATTCATTATGCAGCATCATATTTATATCAAAACAAAAACGCTCAAAGTAGTGGTCACAGCAATATCTTACCTAACAAATCATGCCCTCCAAAAAAAAATCAATATGTTGATTTTCTGAATAAACAAGGAAATATATGTATTGTTGGAGGTGATTTCAATGCAAAATACACTATTGGAGATTCAGACTGACAACACCTAACGGTAAAGCGCTTGTAGCAGCATGCAATCAACTTAGTTGTAATACTATGAATTCATTGATCCAAACAAGATTCCTGAGTCTATTGACTTCTACATAGTTATAAATATCGCTTCAACCTATATGTAAATAGTCCAAGCGTGGGACTTAGACCATTCTTCTTACATCAAGCGATAGTGTATTCCTGAATGAAAGAACGCCAAGACATGTTAACAAACTGACAGACTGGTGAAACTTTAAAATCAATCTTAAAAAATCTATAGATTTTTAGTCCCTTTGAGAACCGAGGAACAGTTAGACAATGGAACTAAAATATTTATTTATTTAGAAATATACAACAGATAGCTTTTTCTACTGTTTTGGGTTGGACGCCAGCACGTCCAGGTACTCGAGCACACTGCTCTGTGTACTATCCCAAATATACCTCTCAACTTCACTCTGTTAGTCTTGTGTCATCGATAAAAACCACTATCCTCTTCAGGGGAAGTTTGAGTACCCTCGTAGGATCCAGTAGATCACTCATGAGGTGTCAGACATGTTTCTGTCAGAGTCCTTTCAGTTCCTCACACGTGCATATTACATGAATGCTAGCTTCCTCCTGGTTTTCACATCTCCTATAATAGGGTTCACCTACCAAGTCTATGCTGTACAGATCTCCCTTTTTTTGGCGAAATCCTTAGCGATTCCACATACAGGTTCTGGTGCTATGAAGTTCCTATTAGTATCTTCATATTGTCTTTAACTCCCTCATATCATGGCACCAATATCAGCGACACAGTATTGTCTTGTGTCAGTTTATTGAGGACCTGTTTGCAATATTTCACCAGTTTAGACCTGGTAGATGGATTCATAATGCCTTTAATAGCTGCCTGACTATCAGTCATTATGTTGACTTTTTTATTTGTGTAGCCAGCCCCCTTAATTTCCTCGACGCAGGCTGCGACTGCAAACAATTCAGCCTGGAAAACCGTCGTATGTTTTCCCAGACATATCGATATCTTCCTTCCAGGGTATATTCCGCATATGCCTGCACCTGTTCCTTGATTGGATTGTAATCCATCTGTGTACGAGGTGCCGGCACCACAATCGCTCGAGCGACCTTTTGCCTGTTCCCCCGTCGGTATAAATATGTTTAGCTTAGCTGTAAACATAATCTCGGGTGCCATACTGTCCGTCGGCATTTGAAATATCAGCTCTTCCAGTATAGTTCCTGTAATAACTGTATGACCCCCAACGACCTTATTAGAACACCATAGGTCATTGGCTTTCAGCCTCAGAATATCAGCCATAGCCTCCGCTTTAACAAATAGTTCCAGCGGAGGGAGCCCCATGATGGCCTCAATTGACGCAGTTCCCGTGCTGTTCATAACCTCCGTGATTCCCAACAGAGGCTGTCGCTAGAGAGTCGTGAGGAGCCCCACCGAGGATGCCAGCTCCCTCCTCCTCCACCAGACAACTGCCCCATAGGTAATCGTTGTTCTTACTACTGCTGTGCACAACAAGTGTACCACATCTGGTTTTAGTCCCCAGGTCTTGCCAATAGCTCTTATGCATCTCCAGAAGAGCTGAGTTGCCCTGTCTGTCACTTTGACTAGGTGTCTGCTCCAATCAAGTGTTATGCCTAGATACTTAACTTCGTTGGTTAGTTCCAAATCTTGTCCATACAGCTTTACGTTGCCCAGATCATTTAGTTTTCTCATGTTTGTAAAGGCTACGAACTCGTTTTTTGAAGATTGACAGTTAATCCCTCCTCAACGTACCATCTTTCCATAATTCGGAGAGTATTTCGTATGGCCCCGGGAATTTCCCCTGGGACACTATGACAATGTCATCGGCGAACCTCTGCGTCCATATTCTCTGGTCATTTAATGACCTGAGGAGATTGTCCACTACTAGACGCCATAGTAGCGGTGACAATACGCCTCCTTGAGGACAGACTTTTGTTGTCCTCATGGATATCGTTTTGTTTTGTATTTGGGCATGAACTACTCTGCTACGCAGCTTGTTGTGAATCCTGTTGCATGTGGTGCTTTTTATTTTTCGATTTCTTAAAGATCGAATAATGGAAGACGTCGAGGTGTTATCGAAAGCTGCCTCTATGTCTAAGAAGACCGCAAGTGCAATTTCCTTGTGGTGTAGGCTCCTTTCGAGCCCTCTCGTCAGACTATGCAGGGCACCCTCACCTGATTTTCCCATCTGGTTTGCCTATTGCAGTGGGTGCAGAAGAGATCTATCCAGAGCCCCTTCTTTAATATTTAAATATATCAGTTTTTCAATAGTCTTCAACATAAAAGAGGTAAGACTAATTGGTCTAAATGATTTAGGCTGGGTATATATTCCTTTTCCGGGCTTCGGAATAAACACTACCTTAATTTCTCTCCATGCCCTGGGTATATAACTAAAGACGGCAGACTATGTGCCCGGTGCATGGTGACAAGAATAATTTCACCATGTGTACTAAATATTATTTTTCATTCCTCTCGCTTTGTTTACATATCGGAGCAGAAGAACATACATTTAGTAGTTTCCTAAATATTTCCATACATGCATTTATCAAAGAGATAACAGAATTTGAACATAATAATATATTTTTTAAAAAGTGGTATTATTGGCAATAACAGATGCACCTTCAAAACATATTTATATTATAGTATCCAAAGAGGTGACAACTTGATTGGTATCGCAATAATTCATACGTTCCGAACCTGGAAAGTGTACCCCCAGAAGATAATCTAAAGTCTATTCTACGGTACTGATACACCTCCCGTCCGATTTTGGTATAGACCTAATTGCATTAGAAGGATCTGTTTTGAGAGTTCTGTTAATTCTGACCATGTTAGAAACATCATCGATGTACTCACAGAATTTTCTACAGGCCTTCCTTTTGCTCTCTTTAATTTTATCTTTGTATTTATTGAGGAGAGCCTTGTAGGCTTCCCAATTACCTGTTTTCTCCGCCGTATTAAATGACTGGCGAGTTTCTATCCTTCGTCGGATACATGCCACTCTCTTACAATATCCCGTACACCTAATGTGCACACGATTACATCTATGACTGATTCCCCCCTTGATGTCCAAAATGTCGGTTTATTACCTTGGTTCAGACAGTGAAGTTCAGTACCACAGAGATATCTAAAGAGAGACTTACCCTTATGTTATCCTTGCTGCCCCAAGCCTTATGATGGGCATTGGTATCTGCGCTGATAATCAAATCCAGATTGTTCTTACTGGTATATGCCACCAACGCCTCAAGATCAGGCCTGATAGCTCTGGAGAGTCAATGGGTAGATCTAGGGACGCAATTTTCGTCACCAATACCCCCATCGACACACAGTCTGATCCTGGCTGCCGTTATGTCCCCACTGCATAGCTCCATAATAGGCATTACGTCCAGGTTGGCTCTGAAACCGATACAAGTTCTAATTTTAGTGCCTTGGGCACCAACTAAGAGCTCCCCTCCCCTAATCTGTAGTCCTTCCACCTTACCTCTACTTATACATGACTCTTGAATGAAGAGGATATCGATATCTTCAGCCAGCTTACTTTGGCAAAGTGCCGCTGTGCCTGTTTTCTTATGTTGAAGATTTATCAGGAGAATCTTTAACATTTTAACACTCAGAGGTTGATGCTTGAGGTTCTCCTAGAGTACTCTCACCCTGCATCACCGGTTTCTGGTCTTTATTTTTTCGAGGGTTACAAAGCCAGCCCTCTAAAAGCAGTAGTAAGTTCTCCAATCAGTCCATACCAACGTCTCCTCAGACTACCTGTCAATCCGAAGGCCTACAGGTAGGCCCTTTTCGGAAGACCTGGAACTGAGGACAATCCATCGGTCCACTTTAGGAACTGTATTTTGCCTCTCGAGTCTTTTCAAGCCCACTGTCATATCCTCTTTTTTAGTCTCTGACGGAAACACTAACACTTGTTGTTTTGCCAACTCCTCGCTCTTCACGAGTTTCCAAACTGTTTCCTTTTCCAAGTAACCTCTCGTAGTGTTATACGAGTTCTCATCTGCACAGATGACTCAATAGTAGCCGTCCATAAAACGGGAGGATTCAAACCTCGGCGCCTTTTGCGCCCTATCTATGAAAATCATCAGGGCCTTGTATAGCTCCTAAGTTGCCCTCAATCACTAAGCTGACCGGGTAATCCTTAGGAACTATTGCACCCTTAATACCTTTTAAGAGCTGCTTTGTAGCTCACGCCTGAAGCTGAAAACATCGTGCGCATAATTACTTTATCCTCAGGAGTGCCCCTAGCCTACACGGTTCCCTTAACGGCCCCTGTTGGCTTAGGTTCTCCCTGAGGTTATTTTTGAAAAAATAACAGCCTTATTTTTCTCGTATCCACCCCCTCTTCTCTTATTTCTTTTACTTCTTTCTTTGTGTCACAAAAGATGTTTCCTATCCTTGGGTGCATCCTCTATCTTCTAAACGTTCTCAGTTTCAGTCCGTTGCGTTTCACTTTTGTTTTTTGAAGTCTCATCAGTCTCCATTGTCAAGGGAGTCTCTATAAACTCCTTAGGTTCTGGATTCTCTTCAGACTGCATCTTTTTAAATTTTTGTTTTTTGTTCTCTGACCTCATTTGATTCCCAAGAGTATGGAAGAAATATGAAGTCAATGCCCGCAGAGCTTCTATTACGGGATCAAGGCGTAAATACAAGGGAGTGCCGCTTAGTGCCCCCAGGGGAAAGTTTGAGACCATATATACCCCAGTGGCCATTCAGCTCTAAGCACGTTGCCTTACACCATAGCTTGGGAGAGCTGGCCGCGGTGGCAGCTTTCGCTAAGAATTAGAAGGTTTTTAGGCCTATCCATCTCGCTTATGACTGCCACTAATCAAGTCCCCCAAGAGAGACCTGACCTTTCCCTTATCTGCTAACCTGGGGACGCGGCTGGTAAGTGCCCCGCGGAAAAGGTCTGCGAACAGATAGCTTGAAATAATACTCCTACGCTAAAACATAGGACAAGGACACAGGACATAGGAGATTTGATTACGGAAAAAAATGAAGAAGATGGCAACAAACAAGAATCTAAATTAACAAAATAGCTTTGAACAATATTACTCAGCAGTTGAAGCACGAAATGTAACGTATCATAAACAAATCTTTGATGCTTATCTGGGCGAATTCATCAATAAAAACAATCCTGATTATTCCTCCTAAATACCAAGCGACTAAACCTATCCTACAAAATCATCCAATTTAGAATGCAAATGGGAACTAGGCCCGAAATAATTAACAAAAACCCAGAAAATTCGCAGAGAATTTAGCGGAAATCGTGCAGCCGTACATTCAATACATATCTCCGAAAGTGGTAGTTGATAAAATAAAGAGTATCATCAGCCCCAGAATAGATCCTGGCTTTGATTAAACTACCGGAGAAGTAGTGTCCGAGGAAAACCATGGCAAAATTTACCAATCTTATAAATACGCCCTTCAGATGACGACATCTAAACAAGTTACATAATCCTATCAAGTTTAATCTTCCAGGTCTATTTCCTAACAGCCTATCATTTCGAAACTATACGAGAAACTGCTTCTTGAAAGAAAGAAACAAATAATTGAAGAAAAGGATTTCACTTCATTTCATGAAATTGGTTTTAGAGAAAACTACTCAAACATTGATAAAGCTCACAGGATCATTGATATAATTGAGATATCGCTGGAAGAAGGAAAAGTCCGTTCTACTGCCTTCTTTAATGGAGCACAAGCTTTTAATGAAGTATGGTAGAAGGCCATGTATACAAATTGAACAAGTTCCAGTCAAGAAATTTCAACATTATGAGTTAAAAAATTAAAGCAGGACAGTGTGCTAGTATTTGTACGCTATCGAAGGTATATCATTGACATTTCTGACTTCAAATTCAACACAATTACAACTTTAGCAGACGATACTGCAATCTTATCTGCAGGGGAAAAAGGACTTAGAAGCCAAGCGAAAGCTGCAAATATCAATTGACCAGATTATTAACTGGACGAAACAATGGTGTATTATACTGAACGAGAGTAAGTGTGTTCATGCTAATTTCATAAATGTAAATAGTCAATACTTACCCGCAAGAGTAACTAATACCCGGATCCTTTATGCCAAACATTTATAAATTCCATCCCGAATTCCTCAAGAACTGTGGGAAACATATAAGGATGTGAATGAGTAAGTTTTACTCAGACATCCTATTGATAGGACATATCCAAACAGAGCTCAAGAAATCCAAAATAATTGCAGTCTGAAGCCGAACAAACCCAAGAACCCTGAAAGCTATCGTTAGATAGGTTTAAGCTCATATTATAAGCTTCTGAAAAGATTGCTATTAAATCGACTTAGCCCATTGATATTGGAGCATGTTGAACAGGCTTGTTTCAGACCCAACCGCAGTTGTGCTGGCCAAGTGCTCAGCTTAACAACGCACGTTGAGGTAGGGTTTCAGAAACGGCTGACAAGACAACTGTGTTGTAGGTTGACCTGACTGCGGTATGTGATACGGTCTGGAGAGAAGGCCTTGTCATCAAATTTCTTAACGTGGTACTATGCAGCCGAATAGCATCTTTATTAAACAACATGCTTTGCGATAGACCCTTCCAAATACTAACAGGAGAGCGCAAGAGTAAAATGAAACATTTTAGTAATGGATTGCCTTAAGGATCGGTACTGGCACCTGTCTTGTTTAATCTGTATATTTCTGACATGCCACCCACAAAGTTAAAAACGTTTGGATATGCCGATGACCTGGTTCTTGCATGCCGGAGTAAAACCATAGAGGGAACTCTATGCTTTCAGAGAACCTGTCCGTGCTGTGAAAATACTTCGCCGACTGGAGACTAATCTCGAAAAAGAAAAAACAGGGTGTCGTAGTTTCAAAATATCGGGCAGTAATAATGGATCGAACACTCTCATACAAAAACATCTAGAGAACACCGTAACTAAAGTAAACACTAGCAATAACATAACCTACGAGCTCTGCGGTACTGTTTGGGTATGGATGCATCCATACTTAGAACGTCAGCTCTAAGCCTTGTTTACTCGGTAGCTGAATACTGCACCCCAGTCTGGCTAAACAGCTGTCACGAAAAGAAGGTCGACATTAAACACAGCGATACCATGAGAATAATAAGCGGTTGTTTAAAAAGTGCATCTCTATCCTGACTTCGGGTTCTAAGCCATATTGGACCTCTCACCACCCGAAGACAGGAAAACCTGAAGAGAATATAATAAAATAATATCCTCACCTTCCAGTATACAGTGATTTGCCTGATGTCGGCCAGTCGAGACTGAAGTCTAGATCTCCTCAACCACTGATAGCAGAACAACTTATAACAGAATATTTCAACCTAAATGGTAGGTGGAGAGAGTATTATCCCACGGAATTTGTTGTGGCTCATTCTATAAATGAGAATTGACTGAGACATCAACTTGCAGATGCGGAGAACCTCGCCAGACTAATTACCAAATTACAGCTGAATGCCCCCTTACAGCATATGTAGGTAAGAGGAGTGACTACTTTAATGCCACCATCGCGTTTGACCGGATCAATGGCCTCGAGTTAAAAATTTAACTTTTAGACGTATATTTACAATCCATATTAGCCATACGCTAAATAAATACTCTTAACACGAGACTAGGCCGAAGATACAAGTCAAAAAGACACGTGCAGACTTGGGAATAAAATTTAGAAGAATGTTGCTTGGGAAAAACTAAGCTATTCACATACAATAAACAGCACCTTGTAAGCAGATTTTGAAACCTGCCTGGACATATGGCATTCAGTTTTGGAGTTGTACCAACAAGCCCAACATCGAAATTATTCAAAGCTCTCGGAATAAAGTGCTGATGAGTATTGCTAATGCGGCTTGGTACTACCCTAATAACGATCTTCATTGGGATCTTGAAATGGATATTGTTGACAAGAATGTGTCAAGATGTGCTAGAAACCGCGAGCAGCAACTTCTCGATTATTTAAATATAGAGGCTACTCAGCGCCTCGATAGAATCTTAATTATGTTTATGTTCGTAGTTAAGTTATAACAGATGAAAATTACTTATTAATCCGCTTCTGACCTGATAGTAATCGTAGTTAAATGTCTTATAAGAAACGTTTTCTTTAAAAAATTGGTTGTGCACCGCAACAGATATTCACTAATAATTAATCAAGTATCTTACTTTGCAAAGCGTGACACCTTTCCATAAAATCGTACGTCCTAATCAGAACAATTCTCAATAGAAAAACTGAATATTGTAAGATTGAATAGAATCTAAATAAACAATATTGAACTTGAAACACGTTTAAAATACAGAATAATGTTGAAGGCGCAAGAAATTTGTAATTTGCCATGTAATAAGTAAAAAAGAAATTGCTATAAAATTATGACATCTGTAATATTTGAGTTGGAACATGACTTAAACGATATGCAAACAACATGTAGAAGAACTCGATTCATGAATTAATTTTTAAAATGAAAGGAAAAAACAATTGCGAATCGGCGATGATTCGAGTATTAATTTTAATACCCATCATTTAAACTGTTTTACGAATTATTCGAATAACTCTTACTGTATTTTAGTAGGAGCGATATGTGAATATTATTTAGACAGTGAATGTATTTTAATCTTTAAAGATATGGACGATAAAAGCATAAAATTGACGGAAACGTCTCTTACCAATGACTAGGAAAAACTTAATAATAATTATAGAAAGTAGAGACTGTGCTCAAATTCCAGTAAAACTTTTGCTTATTTAATTCATTAATCGTTGGGCTAACAACGACCTATTATTTACTAGGGAAAAAAGATCTGACATTAATTTTCCATATTGACTTCAACACTAGTAATATTTAAATTTTATCAAGCTTGTGAATTGCATCCTAACCAGAGTTTCATTTAACCTGACTTTAGCCATAAATACAAAATTTTCATAATTCAGTTTTGACTGAAATTTACGTGTTTTGTATTTAAAAAATTATGTTTTTCCGTATTGCACGCTACTGTATAATAAATTCTTGGCAATGCCTTACAAATTCTTTTCAATTTTTTTTAACATGCAATATTTGTAGTACAATCTACGCTGTCGTAATTTCACTCGATGTTTCGCCGTTCGTACTGTCAGTTTCTTCAGGATCTGGTATCAGATCAGTCTGATATAAGATCCTGAAGAAACTGACAGTATGAACAACGAAACGTCGAGTGAAATTACGACAACATGGCGAAACCCGCAAGAAGATTGTACTACAAGTGATAACGACCGCCAAAGCCTACAGAATTTTATGCATTATTTATTTATATTTCCTATCTAACCTTCAAATTTAAAGTTTTTCTGTCGAGAATAGTTCTGCTTGTGACTTACAATTTCAGAAAAATGCGTCATGCTCTGTAATGGAAGGTTCTTGATTAATCGTTACTGATGTCTGTTAACATATTCTTGTAACGTGTCGCTTTCACATATACAGCAATATTTCTTACACTTTGTTCGGTATCTGGCAGCACAGAAATTAATTTTTAGGTTGGTTTAGATGAGCCGATAAATAAAAAAGGAATCAGAAATTACCAATAAAATACGAATTACTACATTGAGAAAAAAAGGCTGGCGAAATACTTATATTTCAGAAAGTAATTAGTATAAATTACTTAGAAATCCATACTTAATTATTTTAATATCTTTTGAAGAAACCGTTTGTTCACGTTAAGTTTCAAGTTTTTCTTTGACCGCGCCGCCGTAATTTAAAAGTTTGATTGAAATTGCGTCAATTGTTTGCACACGGTACATGATTTTAGTTTCCACTTTTGGGCATTTATAATGAATCTCTGCTTGATGTAATACATTTTTGATGCTACGAATCTAGGGTACAGGGCTCAATATAGCACAATCTCTTTGCACTTGTTTAAGGCAGCATTTTGTAAGTTATTTGTTTACCAACCCTAAACTTTAACCATTTGACTTTTTCGAAAGTGACATGTATTGGAATCAATAACAAAATTTGTGAAGAGAATAAGACCTGCGCCTTCAGAGTTATAAATTAATGGACACATTGTTATTCTTTGAAACTGCTTCTATATCAAACATTGATTTATATAATCTATGATTATAATTACTCGAAATGATTGCGATTAACCTTCGATGTGTATTTACAAAACCAAAATTAGTGAATGAAAAAACTAAATTAACATATTTTCTAATATACTATCGATGTTATTAACAGTTTTATCTTACCTCCATCTTCTTTTTCGTGAAAACAGTCCCGTTATTATTCAGTACCTCTTCGAGAGTTTATCTTTTTGTGTAATGTTATAATAAAATAATCGATAACATGATCTATGTGTTTTTCCAACAAATGTGATAAGTAATCTGTTTAAAAATAGCGTTGTCTAAGTATAAATAGTTTTAACAAATTTATAAAATATTGCAGTTTAGCGAAATTTGTGCGATTTTTAATTTTTGAACCTTGATATTTTAGTTTTGATTTTAAATTTTTTCATAAAAAAACCCAATTCTGCTAGTTTAACACAAATAGATGATAACTGCACAAATATTTCCAATGTAGAAGTTTTTAAGGCTTAGCTAAATCTATTTGTTTCGATTACCTATAATTTATTATAATAATAAATAATATGTTTTCCGGCTATAGGCTGAGGGAATACGAGATAATGCGGCGCAATGATAATAATAATAATAAATACTCAACACATGTCCAGTTTATAAATTTTTACAAATAGAATTAATTGGAATCGCTGATTAAACGTATCGATATACTTCTATGATCTCAAGAATTATGAAATTTCGCAAGCAGTAAGTTTTTGAGTGAAATTAATTTTATATTAAACAAATCAACATCAATACAAAAATAATTAACACTCCCATACATCGACATTACGGGTGACTGAGAATAGTGTCGAGTACTGCATTGAGGAAGGTAAAACATTTTCTTGTTACGACTGTTCAATCTGCGAACATGAAAATCCAAGAGACGCAATACATCTGGAGCAAATGTATCCCCATTGATTAACTTAAATATGAAGATAGTCCAAGATATAGTTCTCCTATCACAAAAAGAGACGGACTCATATTCTCTCAGGATATTATTATAACAAAAGTTATGTTGCAAAAATATTTTATGTTCGCAATAATACACAGTCTTGAGCATTTTCTGTTGAATCCTGTCAACCATATTCATATATTAGAAGTAGTCTGGATTCCATAATATTGAACAGTATTCCAACTTAAAACGGACAAATGCATTATATATTATAACCAACTCCTTATTACTTAACTGCCTTGTACTTCTAATCAAAAACCAAGCGTTTTATATTGCCCACATATATCTAGCACATGGTTATTAAACGTTAGTCTTTAATCAAACAGCACTCCTAGATCTTTAAAATTTGCACAGCGGTCAATGTAGGTACCTAGTTTTGTTTCCTAGTAAAAGTCATAACCCTGCATTTTACAATGTTTAGAGATAAATAATTCTCGTCACACTATTTACAAATCGATTTAAGGTCACTCTACAAAATATCACAATCTTCCATGTCATCTATTTGGCAATAAATTTTCAAATCATCTGCATACAATAAGCAGTCCGACAATAAAACACCCCTCGTAACATCGTCGATAAATCTCAGAAACAACAAAGGCTCCAAAATATATCCCTGAGGCAATCCGGAGTCGGATCGGTAACAATGAGATCTACACCTACAGTAATCCACATAGCTCGTACGCTTCACTAAATACGTTTCAAGGAGTTCAAGTAACTCAGTAGAGATCCCATACCAGTAAAGCTTAATCGAGATCATTTGATGTTGTAGCCGATCAAAGGCTTGCAAGAAATCTGTGTATACTGTATCAATTTGATGACAATTATCCAGATTCTATGATGCCTGATGAACAAATCCGCACAAGCTTGTAGCTGTCGATCATCCTCTAATAAATCCGTTTTGTGCTGGAGACAGTAACAATAAATTATATCATAGAACTTGTAGTAAGTACCGTTCTATGATGTACTCCAACACCGCAATATCAGCCAGGTAGCACCAAGCTCATACCGACAGAAGTGCGAGCGTAGTAAAATTTATACTCTTGAAAAACTTCCACAATTTCCCAACTTTCTAAACACAAGGTGTGAGATACATTAAACCCAAGAGCAATGGGACCGAAAATGCAGCTAACTGTCGACCAATTACATACCTGCCAACCTTATGTAAAATAGTAACTTCATTAATAACTAATAAAATTGAGGAATACATCACTACGAACAACATTCAAAAGGAACAAAATAGTTGTGAAAAATACAGTAAAGGATGCAAAGAACAACTCATCATAGACAGCGTGATTATGAAACAAGAAGAAAAACATCAAAGAAAGCTGGAGACATGTTACATAGATTACAGAAAAGCCTTTGGCACTGTTGCCCACTTATTGTTACGAAAAATATTACAAATATATAGTAATGCAGTTATGGACAGCTACTCTAATATTAACGGCAACAACATATCTCATCCAGGCAGAGACCACAGATATATTAGACGACGAATTCTCCAGGGCGACTCGTTCAGTGCACTTCGGTTTTGCTTAAGCTTAAATCCATTATCAAACACTCTAAACGAAACACAAAGCGATTTCAATATGAAATTAAACACTACATAAAACAAATCATATAATTTAGATGATAAAAACACACACAATGTTGTATTAGATTTACACTTTATAAAGTGTAAATCTAATACAACATTGTGTGTGTTTTTATCATTTGATATGGATTTACATCAAGTAAAGGCAGAATCGATTCAATAATTTAGATGGATAATATTAAACTATACAAGTCCACAATGACACAAATAAGAGGATTAATGCAAAATCACATAAGAAATAACCTCCGAAATTAATATGGAGTTTGAGATGATAAAATGGAAAACATTAAGAAATTACAGTAAAAAACAGACCGCTACAAAATAAATACAAAATAATGTTTAAATAGACTTTATAGAAGAGCAAGACACTTACAAATACCTTGGGTTCCAATAAAATAGAAACATAAATTACACACATATACCTGTATATACGCGTAAACTAATCGCCATCGTAAAATAATATCTAAATTATAAAAATCTGACAAGATCAATTTAACACTTTGGTAATATTCACTTTAGTATTTGAAATAATTAGATGTTAATTCCACAACACGTGCACTTATACAAAAATAAAGAAATCTATACCTAAATCCCTGCGTTGGAAGGATAACACTAAGTAAAAAATTAGAACTAAGTGGAATGTCTGATGTGCACGTACTTCATATGAAAACAAATACATAACCTTCAACAATACCTCCACGATAAACACAACAATCTATAACTCAATAGCAAAAGCATTCTAAAACTACATACCGTTAAACCTACTATTAAAAAACACAGGCACGATTCATATAATGATTTAGCGTACATCCAAATGAAGAAAATTATATGGAAAGAGAAAAAACTCCATGGAAAACATGGCCCTATATGGAAAGAGAAAATATAAGTGATATGTGGTAAGAAAGATGACAAGTTTTCCCAGATACCGAAAATATCATTTCAGCAATACAAGATCAACTAATACTTATAAGAAACTATAGCAAATACATCATTACAGACACACACATTCAGAAAGATAGTTGCAGGAGACTAAATTTGCACTCTGAAACCATAGGCCATATTACTGCAGGATCTAAAACTACACAGAACAGAAGATTACTCGTAGATACAATAATGTAGCTAAAATACTATACCGAGCAATAGCGCAAAAATAAATCCTTATTAATGATTCATCTTCACCCTATTGTAAATATACGCCAACAATAATTTTTGAATACATATCACAATACATGCAGAGAAACAAATTTCAGCAAATAGAGCAGACATACCTCAACATAAAGTGGAAAACATCACATATGTACTTAAAAAACATTGCTGAACCAGCAGGCAATCATATTAACAACAAACACTCAAACTAAATTGAAAAATATGCACCACTGAAGATAGAACTTCAGCCTATCTGGAAACAGAAAGACGTATATATATTCAATATGGATGAATTAGGGAATTACACTCCATTAGTTCTCTAAGGATCGCAAATCATTAGAATTACCATCAAAAGCTCTATAATTAATGCAGTGATCGATAATACTCAACATATATGGTATAGTCCGCAAATTTTTATAAAAAGAATAAAGTCGAATTGCTGAACATCCCGATATGGACTACTATAATAAAGCAATCTGAAACAGACTTGAGTATTACGAAAGTCATAAAAATAACTGCGATAAAAACCACCATACCCCACTAAGAATATTTCTCAAGATTTACTTGAAACCAAATCAGAAATATTTAACAATAAAATGAAAAATATAAAGCTAATCACAACAAATATTTCAAATAAGCCGCAGATCTTTGGTAGATAATACCTGTATATGTTCTCGAATGCCTGTATATTTGTAGGTATATTATTTTCAAAGTTAAACATTTTTCTTTCTTCTATGTACCCGTACACATTTTTCGTTTTGTTAATTACATAATAAGTTCATGCTATTTTAATTGTTTCTTCTCTGCTTTTTGCCAATTGCTTTATTTTAATATTAACATCGTATATTCATATTTTAAGTATGAACCAATGAGAAGCAGACGCTCTAATCAATTCTAGAGCCAATGTTTCTATTTGGGGCTAATTGTTTTCAGTGTCATACGAAATATAAATATCTCAGAATGCGCATTCTAAATGTTGTTTGACTTTAATATGGCATTTTACTTTAAATTGTTAATAAGTTTATTACTATTTTGAATTCCTACAACATTATGTGTATTCAAGTGGTCAAATTCTAAAATACTACAAATCTTATATTAATCCCATTCTATTAACTCATTACGGAAAAGGAATTGAGCCTAGAATTTAAGACACTTTGATAATAGTAATGCCCTAGATATTTCAATTCCTTGACATTACGTACACTATTGGAATAGCTAACACATTTTCTGTCTAAATGATAAGATCGTGACACGATCATATTTATTTTCAGAAATAACTCTCAATATTCGCTCAATATATATAAATATAATTTATTATTTCTTTCTGAATTTATATATATTAACACATTTTTAGTTTTTATTTATATTTTATTTATGTTTGAGGAAATTATTTGAATAATAGTCTAAATAATAGCCCAAAGCTTATTTTTTTATTGCTTTGTTTTAATGTATAATAAAACATACGTTGAGAAAAAACATCTTGCAAAAGTGTACACAATTAAAGCAAGAATTGATCCACTTTGTCCGGAGAAGGTTTAAACCTATTTAAATCCTCGATCTGACCAGTAGAAAGAAAATTAGGGCCGCAACAATATAATAACAATATTAGTCGCTAATGCGTAGAATTTAGCTCGAATTCTGTTGTTTTATTCTCATTTTTATAAAGTGAAGCTTGAACATTGTACGTTGAAGAGCATTGCAAGGAACTTAAAGTTGAATACCACAGCAATTACTACTTATGTAATCCAAAACACGAAAATAATAATGTATATGTGAATATCTGATTTTAACTATTGTAAGAACAATAATTGATATCAAACTTACAATTTTGTTCATTTAATATACAGTATGTCCCAAAAACATACGAAAAACGTGAAGGTGACATCAAAACAAATTTTTTTTGTTTAATAAACATAAAGTAATTCGTCTTTCGTTAAACATTTTTTGTTGTAACTACGGTTTTTATTGGACAGCAGGAACATTTCTTTTTATCACAATAAACATTCCACACATGCCGATTTTGAGATCGTAGTAGTTATTTGTGACATTTAGTTGTTATCATAGGTTGATTGTTAATTTAAAATTTAATTGAAAATGAATGATAATTTCTCATTTGAAGAACTTGCCGATAAGCATCTTGCTTATGGTACAGTACAGTGAAATGGAAGAGACGCAACACGCTTGTATGAACAGAGATATCCGGAACGTCGGCAACCTCATCATATAACCTATACTTCCATCTATCGTCGCCTTAGAGAAAGTGGTGGTCGTTCAAGCACAGCTCTTATGGTTCAATTTAAAGAAGTTCTACATCGTGTGGAAGAAAACTAATTTACAAGTGTTCGCGCAATTACACACAATATAGGATCCTCCAAGTTGACGGTACACCGTGTCGTTTATGAACAACTTCTCTACCCTTCCCATTTACACGCGTACAAGCTTTAAATCCTGAAGATTATCCGCATCGATTGTGTTTTTGCCAATGCAGTTTGGGTCACGACGAACCTGATTTCGGGAGAGTAATTTTGTTTTCTGATGAGGCATGTTTCACGCACGATGGTTTTTTTAATAGTAGAAACAGTCGCATTTGGAATGATGAAAATGCTCACTAGCAGGCATCGTTTGAAAGCAGACATTTGTCTGAATTTTCTGCAAAATGTTTTGCCTTTATTATTGGAAAATGTTCCTTAAAGATTAGAAATAACATGTGGTTTCAACATGTTGGGACACCGCATATTTTGGTTTAAGCGCCAGTATCTGGGCCAGCAATTTCCACGTCGATAGATTGGAAGAGGAGGCCTCGTGGCCTGGCCCGCGCGTTTTCCCGTTCTCAAGCTCCTGGATTTTTTTCTCTGGAGTTATATGAAATCTTTAGTTTACGAAACGCCTATTCTTAATGAGGAAGATCTCTTAGCAAGAATAATGGCGAGTTGTGCAGATGCAGAGGTATTCCCCGAATATCCTATAGGTCCGCGAGTTAATGAACCGACAGTGCAATCTTTGTATTGAAACAAATGGTCAACATTTTCAACAATTTTTGCAAACCAACATTTATTTGTCAACAAACCAAAGTCCAATATGAACAAAAAGTGATTTATTAATGTCCTCCTAAACATTTTTGGTAAAATAATACAAAACAATTGTTCCTTTTTACGCTAAAACGGCTCATTTGCGGACATATGCTTCTTAAACAAAAAATATTTGTTTTGATGTCCCTTCTTTCCTTTAACCCTAGATTACGGGTCATTCGTAAATTTTACGATGCTCGTAAGACATCGTACTTTTTCGCTTACTTACGGTCAATGCATCGAATTGCCTTACTGAGTACCTTCTAGTCTAGTATTTAGCTAGACAGTGTGCTGTGTGGTCGTTCTGGTTTCCGACCCTAAAGCGATTTTTCGGCGATAGGTTCGTAAATTTTACGAAAGTCCCGTATTTACGTCATTTTATAAATTAAACTGGTTCTTATTTTTCGTACCGAATTGAATTGTTTTAGTAATAGAAATTTGAGGTAAGATATTTCTTCATTATTATTATTTAAATACATTATAATAAATATAGTGATTTTTTTATTAAGATGTCAAATCGAAAGTTTTTGACCGAGAAGCAACTGGAGGAGGAAGCGGCACGTGTCATGAATAGAGAAGAGAGTGATCCAGAATCATTTGACGACAGTGATGGTAGTGACATTAAAGAGGACATTTTGGAGGTTGAATCATCTGCCTCCGACAGTGAGGTTGATGAAGATAATAATTCGGCTGTTTGTCTCATCCAACAAAGCTTTAGCCCAATTCAATCTGAAGAAGAAATTTTATGTATGCCGAATTTTATGTAAAAGAGTTAACGAAATCAATTCATGGTACAAATCGCAACGTTACCATGGACAATTGCTACAAAATCCTTACAAATTAACTATGATAGGAGCTATACGCAAAAATAAAAAAGAGATACCCAAGGAGTTCTTGGATGGAAATAGTCGAAACGCAAATACGTCAATGTTTTGTTTCGATCAACAAAAGACATTATTATCTTACATGCCAAAGAAAAACAAATTAGTTTTGCTACTTTCAACTATGCATGAGAAGGCAGAGATCGTAGAAGAAACCGGTAAGCCAACAATAATTCATAACTATAATGAGACCAAATCAGGTGTGGACACCATTGACCAAATGTGTTCAAATATGAGTTCGAGCAGAAAAACACAGAGATGGCCATTATGTGTGTTGTATGGAATAATAAATATGGCCAGCATAAACTCTTATGTTATTTACACTTTTAATACGTTAAAAAAAGGCGAAAAACCTATTTCAAGATATCAATACATGATTGATTTAAGTCTTTGCCTTGCCAAACCATGGATGCAGTATAGATATAACAGCAAAACTTTACGTCGATATCTTCGGCAAGCTCAAATCCTCGGTATATCAAAAGAAAACGTTGTGAACACACCCCAAGACAAGATGAGGAAGACCTGTTTCTACTGTCCAAGCAAAAAAAAGCGCATGACCACTAATTATTGTATGGAGTGCAAAAATCCAATTTGCGGCGAACACCGAGGAGATATTTGCACCGTATGTTGTGAAAAATAATAAAATATGTTGGTTTTATAATTTTAAACGTTTGTTCTGATAATGAAGAACGTTATCTTTTCTCTGTATTTTTTAAAATAAAGTTTGATAAGGCAATTTTGTTTTTTTTTATCGAGTTGTAAAATTTACGATAGTCCCATAATTACGTTTGGCAAACACAGTCCCGTATTCTAGGGTTAAGGTTTGTTGGTTTGTTTTTGGGATATCTTTTGTAGTAAAGTTTGAAATTTATGGACTAAAGTTGTTGAAAAACCACTAGTATTAGAATTTATGGTAAATTCTAAAGCAATCAGAATTTATGCCTAAATTTCATTCCATACAATGAAATTTTGTACATTGACCACAATGAGCACATTATCTTCAAGTTTCTTGTTTATATACTAAATAATCAGCTCGATTATATCTGATTTGGGCCAAAGGTAGATAAGTGATGTGAGTAGTGTTAAAGTAATGCACTTATATTTGGGTGCAGGAACATGTACAACAACCACATATTACATATAATAACGCTAAAACAGACCCTAATAAATGGTCAACCATTTCGCTATTTTGCTTGGCATTTTAGCTAGTGTATGTCTACAAATTTTCGATAAAGGTGTAAATGAAGATTTTCTTTTCCTCCACTAATGACAAACATTCCTACACCATTTTTTGTGTCACCAACGTTCACAACTAGCATTAAATCAGTGTTGCTTATGTATCTAGCGTCAGTTTTGCTAATTACTCATGGAGATTTTCTTGAAGATTTTCTTTTCCTCCACTAATGACAAACATTCCTACACAATTTTTTGTGTCACCAACGTTCACAACTAGCATTAAATCAGTGTTGCTTATGTATCTAGCGTCAGTTTTGCTAATTACTCATGGCTGCATGTTCCTGCGATTCCCATTATCAGCACCACATTTTGACAATTTACATATATTAGTTTCTAAAGAATACACTAGTAATACGTACCTTCATATGTAAGAAATCCTCATCAGGAGCCTCCATGAAGAATCTGCTTACATCTTCCTTGGTAAGAGCTCCAGACTTTTTTTTATTTATATCCCGTGTTGTTTCCCTCCATGAACGGGTTTTATATTTGGAAATATTTATGTCATTTTTCAATTTAAGTGTGGCTTTCGGTATTGAATGGTAGCTCACAAGGTTGATGGTTTACAAATTTTACATGTACACTAGCACTACTTCTCCAGTTCTTTCTCTCATTTTTTTAACCTATTAAGCCATGCTTCAAATTCCTGGAAAACTTTTTCATATCTTTCCCGCGTTACAGCAGGTAGCAAATTCTCACATTATGCTTCAGCGCTAATGTTATGTTCACAGCGATGAAAAAATTAGCGTTTTTTGTTGACTAGTTGCTAATACACATTACTGCAAAAGCCTACCGCAGGTTTTAAAACGATCATCTGTTTAGTAAAAATGGAAAATTTACAATAATAATAGTGAAAACGATTGCAAAAAAAAAATGTTATAAACACCACGTCCGGTAAGTACTTTTTACTGGCCTCGTAGGCTACCAGGAGCTCATCTACGACTCGTCCTGGTATTTGCTTACGCATCCAGTAAAATCTTAGTTTCCGGACTTATAAGTAAATAACTATTTTCGAATAGATGATAATTTAATTGAATTTGTACATTGAAAGATTTTCAACAAATTCAATTAATGACATATATCCTTTTGTACCAACAGTAGTATGTTATCCGTAGCACTATCCTTATCAGCAATGTTAGAATAGAAAAATTTATAAGGACAGGGCTTCTTCCTTCAATAAAGAAATTGAAATTCTAGCGAACTGTAAGAGCTTATAACTTTAGCTATATAGTGAGTAACATAACTCTTCTGAAATTTTATTAACACATAATCGCCCTCCTTAATATTCACACCACAGGTTTTTCAATTGCAGGTGTCTCTATGAAATCTGTATATTTCGTATCCTCTATGGCATATTAGTCTTCTCTACCCAGTCTGATAACTTTCCTTCTGTAGATTTTAATTTAAAACTCTCTTCGCTTGAATCGCTACTAGAAAAGGACTATTCCAGTAGCGCTTCTTTTTGTCTTCCTTTCCTTTTTTAATTGAATTCTGTAATTTCACATGAAATTTAGTCCGTTTTAACATTAATATAGCTCCCATCTTTCTTCTAACTTCAGCTAGCATACTAATCCGCTCTTTTTCGGGCATATCTACATAAATTCTAGATTTTTTGGTTGTGTTCCCTTATTTGGAATTTTCCTTTTTTAAGCTTCTTGTTACATACAAACACTTTCAGGTGAAACAAAAGAAGTTTGAAACTAGCTGTTTGCGCTTGGTGACGAACTTAAAATAAAGTTGGAGGTAGACGGTACGAGGCGCAGTTCTTCGGCTTCTAGAGTCACTAGTAAATCTGAATTTAAAGCAGTTGGCGTAGCTGTGGATTGTTCCATATTTTGAGGAGCACTTCAATTTGAATTGTTTGTTGAAATTGGTGCTGTGCTAGTTGAAATATTAGTGGGTTTGTTTTCCCTATCAGTTACGAAAGATGTCAAAAAATCGTCACTAGAAAATATCATCCTGTTGAATGGCCAAATACCACTCATTTGGAAGTCTGCAGCTGTTTTTTTGCAGCAAATATTTCAAAGAATGCCGTTTTAGTAAGTTTAGTAAATCATTGATGCTAATTGTCTTTCCAGGGTGATTAAGATGCTAATCATTAAAAGCAGTTTTGCATTTAGATTTGAAAGGACCATGCACTGCTACATCAGGGGGTTGCATCCGATGGGATGTATATGGATGCAATGACAGAAATAGTATTTCTACCGAAATATGCGATTAGTGGTAATCCATTATTAATCAAACTTTATTTTCTTTTGAGCATCTGGTTAATTAATTAATATGTTTAATTAATATGTTTTAAAACATTTATAAATAATTTTTCATTAATCCAGTCAGTTTTTGTTACCAAACCCGAGCAACCTTATGGAGCTCATTAAAAAAATAATTTTGATAATTAACCCTGAGGAAAATATAGACAGGTAGAATTAATGTACTTATTGCACATGTGGGCATACCGAGCGTCATAAGTTGCCCGCGCTCAGCTGATACAATCTGACCAACCTGGCGTTGTTTTTTATCTGTCAAAGCCTTTGGTGCATTTTGTACTGTAAAAACACCAGTTTCATTGTAATTATATATTCGGGTCGGGGTAAAATTTTATCTACAGACTACGTCTTCATAATTATTAAAAAATTGTTACTGTGCGTTCATTAAAACTAAATGCTCTCACTGCACTTCACTCGAAAACTGTAAACATAGCCCCTACTAGCGATTTGTTTTTCATCCCAAGTAGGCGGATGTTTATTATCTGGAATTGAAACAGCATATTCATATGCTAGCCACCAATGTCAATATTCATATTCTGATGTGTATTTGGACTTAAATGTCAATGTGGCTTGAGGATTTCCTTGAAGATCAATTTTTTGTTCATGATTTTTAAATCTACTCTGTAATGTTGGTTTGCTTAAATCGTATTTAATAGCATCTTGGCCAATTGAAAACTGGTAAATTGTAACAGCTTCTATTGCTTCTTTTACTTTGTCTCATCTATGTCAATCCGATTTGTTTTTTTTATATATTTTCGTAGCATTTTACCTGAAAAATAACCTAGCTTAGTTACATAATAAAAACAACCAGTCTATCAAAAATATCTTATATTCTAAAGTGGGTTAGATTCACACACCAATGGGGAAGATTCATACGTATGAATCTGCCCCTACTGAATTCGTATAACAGTGTAAAGTTTGTCTTTTCGGTTTCTTAAATAAAACTAACGATAACTTTAGACACACACTATATTAATAATAAAACCAATAAAAATTTAAAACTAATTACTAACAATAAGCACATTTATGTATTTATATTTATGTATTTAATCCGCGATGATTCGGTATGGAATGGTATGCAAATCCCTTCTTCGACGGCTTATATATATGAGCCGCCGACCGTCTCGATTTTTCTTAGTCTGGGTCTATTCTCTTTCTAGATTAGCCGAGAACGCGCGGGAGGTATTGTACGTGACGTATTGTTGGATGAGTCATCACATTGCCCCCTTCTTGAAAATGAAGTTTCGTCCCGAAACATGTCATGCTTTGGTTCCCTCAAACGATGGCGAAATCGACAGGTAGGGCCTTTGTTCATTATGACGTCATATCTAAATAACAGTCCACGGTCGTATCTTGCCTGGATGGACAGGAATATTCAAGCCGGTAATTGCATACCCGAATTTCAATGCCAGTATGTCGGAAGATTACTTCTAACATGCTCCTTACAATTCTCCAGTCCAGGCGGTCCAATCCACAACCCAATTTTGGAACTGCTAATTTCAGAATGTCTTGTTGTAACATTTGTTCGCGTAAGTGGACCAGGGCCTCCCATAAATCACGATAGGTTGGCTTCAGGTTTGACAGTTCTTTCGTGACCAAATAAAATATGGGCTATTCTTTATTTGTTATTTGAAGACTCCTCCCAATTGCTGGTCCCTGCTGCCTTAATTTTTCGATTCTGCCAAATCTCTCTTTAAATTCCCTGGCAATGCCTTTGGCCATTCGCAGGTCTCGGGCTACGCAATGAGCAAGCGTGTAGTCTGGCGGCACCGTAACCAAATCTTGCTGTTTCTCGATGGTCACCCCAAATCGAGCTTTTCTTGAACCAGAATACTCTCCCATAAAGTCTTCGAATGTTAGTTCCTGGTATTGGCTATCCAATCGGCGCAAGTCAGCGGCTTCGTCATTATTGTCTCCAGAGTATGGGGCTAACCGATTAAAATGTACGACTCTTGGCTTAGTATGAGGTGTTCGCCTGATGCGGTATATTACATCGTTAATCCGCTTCAACACCTCGTATCGCCCCTCCCAATTCTTTTGAAGTTTTGGTGATAGGCCCCGTCGACGTTGTGGATTATATAACCAAACCCGGTCGCCTTCATGGTAACCACTCTTCTCGGCGTTGATGTGGTAGCTCTCCTTCATTCTGTCACTAGCATCTTGGATATTATGTCTGACTTGTCCATGGATATTATCTAGTCGTCGTCTGCGCGTGAGATCTTCACCAGGCTTGCTTCCAAACTTTAAATCACAGGGCAATCGGAGTTCCCTCCCGAATAGCACGTTTCCTGGTGATTGGCCAGTTGTCTTTTGAACAGAGGCCCGCTACGCCATTAAGAATAATAGTGAATGTTCGTTCCAATCTCTCTGGTGTTCGGAGACCACTTTGGATAAATGTCTGATCACGGTCTTATTCATTCGCTCTACCATCCCATGTGATTGTGGATGCAAGGGAGTTGTCCTCGTCTTTCGTATGCCCAAAAGTCCACTGGACTCGAAATTTCGCCCTTGATCGTAGTGAAGTTCCAAGGGTACACCAAAACGGCCGACGAACTCCTTCACGTCCAGCTTCTTGATTTGGTAGAGCATATGCTTCAACCCATTTGGTAAAATAATCCATGACCACTATTATGTATTTATTTCCTTTGTCGCATTCTGGACAAGGGCCGGCGGCATCTATGCCGATCCTTTCAAATGGGCTTCCTACAATAGATTGGCGCATGGGTGCACGTCGACGCCTCTGGGGACAATTGCTTCAGGCGCAATTAGCACACTTGCGGCACCATACTTTCACATCTCGTGAACAATTCACCCAGTAAAATCTCTGGCGCACCTTCTCCAGTATTTTATGGACTCTAAAATGTCCCCCAGAAGCACCATTATGAAGTTCTCGCAATACCTCTGCTTTTCTTTTCTTGTGAACCACCATTTGCATCTTCCGCTCGCTTCCATCGTTATTTTCGACTTCACGTCTCAGGAGATCGTCTTCCATGGTTAAAGAATCCCATTGTGCCCAGTATGACTTCAATTCTCGTAAATGGGGAGCAATTTCTTGCCAGGTCGGCCTTTGGCCATTTCTCTTCCAAACCCTGAAGACTGCAAGATCCGGATCAGCTTCTTGATCTGCGCGCAAATTGTCAGGTTGGTATTGGTCATCAACCACGGTGGCTCGAAGAGAGTTGGCCGATTTGTCTTCGATTCGATTGCAATGTCGAAAGTCTTCTGGACAGGGACTTCTGGAGAGGGCATTTGCATTTTTATGCTTGAGGCCTGCTCTGTGTTCAATGTCGAAGTCATACTCCTGTAGCTTCTCAATCCATCTAGCTACTTGACCCTCGGGATTCTTAAATTGTAAGAGCTACTTTAAGGCGGCATGATCAGTACGGATCAGAAACTTCTGCCCATACAGGTACTGGTAAAAATTCTCAATGGTCTTAACTACTGCCGATAATTATCTCCTAGTTACGCAGTAGTTTCTCTGGCTTGGACTGGGTCTTGCTGAAGTATCCAATAACCTTTTCTTGTCCATCTTGGATTTGAGAGAGCACGCCACCAATCCCGACGTTACTCGCATCGATCGTTACTTGATCATTCGTATCCAGAATAAACCTCCCAGATGGCAGTGGATAGTTTAAAACAGGTGCACTGATCAACGTACCTTTTAACAACTCAAAGGCCGCTTGGCATTCGTTGTTCCAAATGAATGCTCGATTTTCTGTTAGGCGAGTAAGTGGTTTTGCAATGTTAGAGAATCCAGGAACGTAGCGTCGGTAATACGTGCATAATCTCAAAATACTTCTAGCTGATGTTTGTCTCTGGGTACAGGCCATTTTTCCACAGCTTTTATATTTTCTGGATCCACAGCAACTCCATTTCCGGAAACCACATGTCCAAGGTAATTTACCTCCTTGCGGAAAAGGTGACACTTCTTTGGGCTTAATCTCAGGTTGGCATCTCGCAACCTCTGGAATACTACTTCCAAATTTTTCATGTGATCTTCAAAGGTCTTCCCTATCGCAATCACATCATCGAGATATTCCAGGCAGGTATTCCAAGACAGTCCCCTCAGTACAGTGTCCATGCGTCGCTCAAAAGTAGCTGGGCCGTTACACAGTCCAAATGTCATGACTGTAATTTGCCAGAGTCCTGTACCTAAACTGAAGGCAGTCTTCTCTTTGTCATTGGGATCCATTACCACTTGCCAATAACCGCTCCTTAAGTAGAGAGCGGAGAACCATTTTGCTCCTGCCAAGGAGTCTAGCGCATCGTCTATTCTTGAGAGGATAGCTGTCAGGTTTGGTCACACTATTCAAACGACTATAGTCCACACAGAATCTGGTAGATCCATCCTTCTTCCTGACAAGGACCACTGGTGAAGCCCATGGACTATTCTATGGTTCAATTACTCCTTGGCCTTCCATATCTTGTATAATTTGCTCGGCTTCCTCACGTTTTGCCAGTGGTAACCTTCTTGGTCCTTGTCGAATTGGACTTGCATCGCCGGTATTTATTTTGTGCATTGCAATATTGGTTCTTTCTTTCGTACCAGTTTCAGTTTCAAAGACGTCTTCATAATATTTGATTAGGTCCCTAACTTGGCTTTGTTCCTTCTTGCTCAATTCTTGACAGGCGGAGTCGGTTATCTTGGATAATTTCTCAGGAACCTGCACGAATTCATTCCTCTTCGCCTCTACGCGATGAACGACAGCCGAGCTAGCGAACACCATCCCAGAATAGTACCCTTCTTCAATGAAACAGGGTAGTAGTTCACATTCATCGGTACAGTCTTCTGAGGTGTAGCCAGCATTTTGGCAACTACTATTCCTCGGCCCACGTCGACATCATCAGCTTTTGGTTCCAACATTGTAACATTTCCGTCCAAATAATCACCTTCCATACACGCCGTCAAAAATGTCTCACTTCTTGCATCAAGAACAACATTCTCTTCTGTAATTACTTGCACACTCCCACAATTTTTCCCATGAAGAAACAATTCCTCATTATTTATTTTTAATGTGCCTTCTTTCATGTTTGACTGGAAGCCGTAGGTGTTCATGATGTCAAATCCCAAGATTATTTCTTCTTCTATGTCGGCTACGAGAACATGATGTCGGATTGATGTTGGTCCTATGATAAAATTGACATCTACTTCACCTGCCACAGAAGCTGCTTCTTCAGTAGCTGTTCTAAGTCTCCATTTGCTAGAAAGTTATTCTTTATTCCTGAAAATCAAATCATGGCACGATGGTTTTCGTCGATTCAGGTCGATTGGTTTGATGTTGCAAGGATGCGATTTGGGCAGTCCTAGGGGCTTGCGGATTCTCAGCCGATTCTTTCTTGGTCCTTTTACCACATTTATTCTGAATGTGACCGTTTCTTCTACAATTCCCGCATGGCCGTGCACTTTTGGTTTGATCTGATTTAGGACTTGACTAACCACCTGCTCCATGAACTCCTTATTTTCCTGTTCGTCGACAGAACAGCCACGAGCATGGTTCCGAGAGGCTTGTTTTGCAGTCTCAAACTCAAGCGCGTGCGCCAAAGCATCGATCAAGGATTTCGGTCGTGCCAACCTTAATGGTTGCTGCGTATCAGTATCCCTGAGACCATTTATGAACGTCTGGACAGCTAGGTGTTCCATGAAATTATCTGGCGCCATCGGATATGCAAGTAGAACTAAACGGGCAATATCTGCCTCAAATTCCTGAAGATTCTCGCCTTTCTTCTGTGATCGATTCTTCAGTTGGGTATGGTATACTTGCTACAAATGCGCATGGCCATATCTCATCTCCAAGCGTTTAATGAGTTGATAATAATCTTTACGTTCCTCAGAAGGCAATGTCTGCAAAATATCACTAGCATCACCCCTCAATGCTATGATTAAAGCAGTCGCCTTCTCGGCAGAAGACCATGCGTTTGCTTCTGCGGCCGCTTCGAATTGTGTCAGGCAAGTCGCCCATGACGTCTTTTCATCAAAGGTTGGTGGCTTGATTCTTGTCTTCGAAATAGTCACATGTTCTTCTTTTATTTCGATGGGCCGCGGTATGACCTCTTCGTTGACCTGCTTGGGATCAGAATGACTCGTGGTAGCGGGTGATTTTATCTGAGTCATTATTGCCTCTAAAAGTCTAGAATGTTCTCCAATTTTCTCTTCTACAGCTATGAAAACCTCTTCCTTTAACGCTTCTGATTTTTCCGCTAATCGCTGTTCTAGAACTTTCTCCACTTGTTCCAGACTTTTTTCGAAGTTTCTAGAATTTTCTAGTAATTTCTTTTCCAGATTTTTGTCGATGATTCTAGCGGTTTCTATGTTCCTTTGTTCCATCTGGGCTTGCGAGTTGATTAGACGTTGTTCCAGAGTTTGCGAATTGTCCATTAATCGTTGTTCCATATTTTTCGCACTATCCAGATTCTTCTGTTCCATTTGTTCTAGAGTTTTTGCTAAGTTTCCAGAAGTTTCCAGGCTCTTTTGCTCCATTTTAGTTTGTGAATCTATTAGACGCTATTCCATGGTTTTCACACAGTCCAGATTATTCTATTCCATTTGTTTCATTTGAATTAACAGCAAATTCACGTCAGCATTACCGCCTAAAACTTGGAAGAAGTAATTCTCTGGGTCTTCTTGGATCAACACATTTCGAAGCCGTTGCTGGAGAATTGCTTTTTTGCCGGTTGTATCCTCATCCCTCTCCTCTAATTCTCGTTTTAAATCAGTCACTTTTAATTCCGTCAGTTCCATTCTATTAGCCATCACAATATTTAAAATAACGTCTTTTCGCACTGTATATTTATTTAAAGGAATACTTAATTAACACTTAATTGTCTACTTAGTTCGTTATTTATTAAACCCCACACTTGCACCACTGTAAAGTTTGTCTTTTCGGGTTCTCAAATAAAACTAACGATAACTTTAGACACACACTATATTAATAATAAAACGAATAACAATTTAAAACTAATAACTAACAATAAGCACATTTATGTATTTATATTTATGTATTTAATCCGCGATAATTCGGTATGGAATGGTATGCAAATCCCTTCTTCGACGGCCTATATATATGGGCTGCCGACCGTCTCGATTTTTCTTAGTCTGGCTCTTTTCTGTTTCTAGATTAACCGAGAGCGCGCGAGAGGTATTATACGTGACGTATTGTTGGATGAGTCATCAGTAGACGACAGACTATGTGCCCCACACTGTTAAATTTAATAATACACATAAGGTGTATTAGATAAAAATGTAGATTTTACAAAAAAGGGGTATGATTCATACCCTATTACAACCTTTTCGTATGTTTTTAAAACACATTTCAAATACTTAAAATCATAAAATTTTGTAAAATCTACATTTTTATCTAATACACCTTATGTGTATTATTAAATTTAACAGTGTGGGGCACATAGTCTGCCGTTTTTAGTCATCACAATAGTATAGTACAATGGCATGATGAAGGTTCATGGAACATTAACGGTTAAGTTTTAATACATCCAAGATATGTCAATAAATGAAGTCAAAAATAATAGAATAATCAAGTAACTTACCACCCGCAAAAAAATCAGGAATATTTTAAATGATCTTTTATTTAATTAAAGTTTTTTTTTGTCGCGGAACACATTTTCTTCAGACTCGTCGTCAAAATTTGTCACAGCAATAAATATTTTTCTCTAGCTTTTTTATCAATGAGGAAATTTGTACAGATCTATAGGTATACAGCGCCATCTGTTATTGGTACTCAAAAGTATGTTGAGGGCATGCTCTCTGATATATCAGTATCGTATGAATAAGTACGACTTATGAATGTCCCCCACTTCTTCCTACATTATACGACAACTTTTCTTAAGATTTTGATAAGCTTTTTCTTTAGGAATTTGAAGTAGATTATAATAATTAGGTTATTAACATATATTGTGACATTTTATTTATTTCAGTTTATCATTTAGTATATAGTGTAACATTTAATAACTTATATACTGTAACGGGTTGTTATTACTTACCTGCATTTTTAGTCTGCTCAGTACCTTATTTTTGAATGACCCTCCCGTACGTTGATTATTGTTTTTTTTTCCTAAATCTTATTTACATCCTTCTTGGATATTATGCAGATGAATTTCTATTTTTTTATCTAGATTATATCATATTGATATTACGACCACTTACTTAATTCCTACATTTTTGGTGCCTCTCGCAGTTTAATTAAAATTCAATTTCAATTGAATTCAAATTCAAATTCAATTTGGAATTTTTATCTTAATTCTCCTAAAACTCAAGTAAACTTATTTTCTTTTCTTATATATTATTTATTTCTATTAATGATTTAATATACCGGGCGGTTAATAACCTACTATTGTGGCCCACAGTTCTAATTTCAACTTAATTTATTAACTTATGCATTCTTTTAAGCAAATTGTTCATTCGTAGATTTATTTTGAATATCAATTGCAGTTTGTGAGCCATTTTTTAAATGCTGATTTTCTTTATATATATTTCTTTGTGTGTTCTTTCAATATACCTGCGCATTTATTTTTTTGTTATTGTACGATATACTGAGTAGTTCAGACATATTTGACATGTTATGGTATAATAAACCACATTTTGCTGTTGTTATCAAGCATGGGGTTTTATTTCTATTGCACTTGTCTGCTTGATTCCTGTGGATTTATTTAGCTTAGCGTCAGCAGCATCTGTGTTAGCTGTACAGGTTAAGATCACAAACACGGTGGCACCTATTAAAAAAAAAGAAGCTATACCTAGCTCGCCTCTTAACTAGCTAGCATCTCAACCTAAAATTTTCGGGGCATTCGTGTTTGGTAAGTGGGAAAGTTGATAGTGTATTAAGTTAAGTTGGAAAGGCGCGAATAACAAAACTTACCTTAAACCCATTTTCAAGTTAATATTATACACTATATCGAAAATTCGATGAATAAATCGCCCGTCTTTATTCATCGAATTTTCGATACATTAAATAACATTTAACTTAAAGTTTAGAAGATTAAACTTGTACATACTTTATAATAACGATTTTTGTTAAATACACATACTTCAGCTTTTAAAATACGTAACCTTAAAATTGAGTGCGCATTGATTTGATGTAGCAATATGTTTTCTGGGCAATACAGACTATATATATATTTTTTGAGAATTATGTGAAAATTGTTTCTTGTGATTTCAAAACATTCAAAAATAATAATTTACACCGCACAGAAGTAAATTCAGTGGTAAAACCAAAGTTTTTAGAATGTTAATATTTCTTTATATGACGAAAATATAATTAATGAGCGAAAAAATTTAGAATAGATCTGAATGAACTCTTAACTTAACTAAACTTATTAATAAAGAAATTTAGCGCCTTTTAAAGTTTAATTTCAAATCAATTGACAATAATAATCTTAACCTGATACTACAATATATATATGTGATGTACCTTTACATTAACCCAGATACTCCCAAATTAATTTTTTCTTGAAAAAATACATTTGTTGTCTATTTCTACATTAACTGGAACAAAATCAACAACTTTTCATTTTAACTTTCTTTATTTTTTTTAGTTTAGTTTAGTTTTTTAGATAAGGACCGACCTTTTTAAAGGACAGTGGCATTATAAGGTGTAATCAGAACTAACTTTATAAAACTTAAGTTTATTTAAATACAATCTTCAACTTGATATTGGAACATAATAAACATAAAAAAATATTATTGCGTGCGATATTCAACAAAACATTGTTTAGGATGTAACTCCACTTTGCATTTGGCACACCTAAATTGGACTTTCTTGTGGCACCGTCCACATCTGATTTGATTTTTTTGGTAAACAATCAAATGATCTTTACCTTCAAATCGCGAAATTTCGTTTTCATTGACACTTGTTCGTATACGTCCTCTCTTAGTGTTTTTCTTATGGGTTTCTAAAATACCTTTACAAAGAGATCGACGGAAGCCATACTGGTCCATTTTCCCTTCACAGTGGCGGTGAAGTTGCCAGGCGTTATGAATAGCCATATCCAAGTCATGACAAATTATAGGAAAGTACCACTTTTTTCCTCTGATACTCACGCGATATTCTGATCTGCTCTGTCTACTCCACCCATATTCTGATTGTTTTTTTTTACCAACTTGGGCTGAGGCACAGATATTTCCTTCTTCTCTTTTTGAGAATATCGAGTCACATTAGTCGTTGGTAGTACAGATTTACAATTGGAAGCAATGGTAACAATATTATTATCATTCCATCGGCAGACTATTATATTCTCCTCCCGTTCTAAAGCATATTCAAATGTCCCTCTTTCTGTTTTTCTCAATTCTTTACCAGACATTATAGTTGATACTGGAATTCTGTTCTCTCTCACCGTACCAGTAGCTTTTATATTTCTGTCTCTAAGCACCAAAAGTACCTTCCACGACGTAAAAAAATTATCGAAGTAGCCATGAAAAGGTAGCTGACCTTTTGCTGCGATTATTTTGTCAACGAATGATAAGACCACACTTGCGCCCAAACCCAAGTCTTTGTATCTTTCTGAAAGATTTGTGGTGGATCCTTGATATGGTTCAAAACATTCTATGTAGCCATTTATAATTGTGACCATCCAAAATTTAAAACCCCATCTAATGGGCTTGCCCCTTATAAATTGTTTCGAACCATGCCGTCCAAAATACGGAATCATGGACTCGTCTACACTATGGTTTTCTTGTATAGGGGCAAAAGAAAGAAATTTCTGATTTAATCTTTCTAACAGTGGACTAACTTTTGCAAATTTGTCACCAACTTTTAGATTTGTATTGTCACAACAGTGTAGGTTTTGCATTATAAAATTAAAACGTAAGGTTATGTTGCAAAAATGAAGCAAAAAACAAAGATGTCTAAGTGTAAAACCATAAAGTTATGACTATACCAACTCATCAGTGTAAAGAAATAGTATGTAAATGGGATTTAAGTAAAACACTTATACTAATTTCCAGTATATATTACACTTTATTATATATTAATAAATAGATGACATGTTTCGCTACGATGTAGTTTCTTCGGATCTTATATTACTACTGAACACGCTCTTCACAAATGTATGGCTTTTTTTCTAAACTACTTCAATGGGTTGCACTTGTCTACATTAGAATCGTCTCTTGCCGATATATCGTCTAAAATTATTGTTATTTTAATATTTAATGAAACCAGTTTAAAAGTGGGGAATTATTAAGGTCTAATTGGTCATTTAACAATATATTTGCATATTTAAGTTTATTTATTTCTAAGGATTCCAGTAAATTTAACTTTAATCCTTTTTGTTGTGACTGTAAAATTTCGAAATCTTTATTGAAACTATGATTATTTTCCAACAAATTAAGTGCATAATTGGAATCTGTCTTTTTGTTAATATAAATTTAAAGAAATAGTAATGTTATGTTTGTAATTACGTAATTATTCTTGCCTCCAATTGTCCATGACAGAACGTAAAAAAATGTTTCACTCACAATTTACAATATCTGCAAGTCTTCAAAACTTACACAGCTGCAAATCTTGGAAAGACGTTGTACATGCTCTGTTTAATGACAGACTGGAGAACCATCATTCGGAAAGTAGTTTAAGTTGTACAAAAAAAAAGATTTCTGTACCGACCTTTTAAAAGGACGTTGGTAGTAATTGGGTTAAAGAAGAGACTTCAATGAAAAAATATTTCTTCATTATCTATACACTTCTTGCCAAGTTTCTATAGCAATGTTATACCTTAAAAGAATATATCTATCACAATAATTTATATCAATTTTCAAGTCTTTATCTGAAAAATATATCTGCCTTCGTAATTATTTCTTCAACTTTAAGTGGATGACTCAATTCCAGGAAACCACGTTCCTAGATAAGTTGTTAAACTTTTGAGCCTTTTAAATTCTGCAATTGTGTAACGGTATGATTTTCTAGCAAAATTTTGAGAGCTATCGTTCGGATGTTAGCTTGCTTTAAAATTATTAACGGTCTCTAAATGAACAATGCCGGTAATTTTAGTGCTCTTCCTTTGTGTACACAACCAACGAAATCCTCTTATAATTTCAGAAAACCGTTGTCATCAGCTTTCCCATCAAACGTCGCGTTTTTTCCTTTTATTATGGGAAGGTGGGTCAAACTTAAACCTGACTGTTGTTTTCATACCAAGCTAACTAAATGAAGCTGACAATCGCGCAGAGTTCTTGTAGCGGTGAAAATAGGTAGGGAAATTATGCGATTCGGCGCACCTGCCGGCATATAGGCCTGTCGGTACAGTCAAGTCTGAGCAAGAAGTTACACCGGCGGTTGTGGAACGTATTATTATCAAGTTTCTGACGAACGAGGGTACCAAGCCCAGCAATATTCTGGCGAGACTGACTACACAGTTTGGTGACATGACTACGTCATATACTTAAGTGCATGACTGGGTTAAAAAATTCAAGGATAGCCGTATAACTATAGAAAATAAGAGCCACAATAGGCGTCCCAGAACAGCTGTGAATGACGACACTGCACGTAATCGGTACCTTATGATTGATGAGGTCGGTAGTGAAGTATAAATAAGTCACGGTAATATGTATTAATTTTTGGATTTTTTCTCTTTTAAGTCAAAAACTTTATAACGCTTCCTTGCTTAAGCTTTAAACCGCTCATTTTCATTATTCAAATTGGTACAAAAACTACAAAAATCTTTAAGTTTTAGCCTTTAAAAATAAGTATTTGTAGTTGTGTACATGTTACTAAAAACTACTTACTTGTATTGCTTGTAGAAAAGTACAAAAGGATAAATGGTTTTGATTAAGCCTAATTTAAGATATACTTGTTCAAAGTGTTTAGAGTAGATAGCTAGATGGACTTTTCAATTGAATACAAAATTTATTTAAATTTTAATATTTTAAAATATTGTTACATTATTTATCTTTTGTAATTATTTAATATGTAGATATGCATTAAAAACTTTTTATAGATGTTTACTAGTCAATCCATTTAACATTATTTAAATATTTACGTCACAAGTGAAGATGAAATAAATGCTTTTGCAAGATAACTAAATATTTCATTAGTTTTAAAATAAGCAACCCTTCATTAATTCCATATAAACTAAGTCGTTTCTGCTCGTGTTTTAATGCCTAGCTATAACGTTGAAATCACTCCGCCATTGCTCGAACAAAATTAGATCGTATGTAGAACAGTAAAAACATACGAAAGATATAGTCATATCACGAATTAACATACAAATACGTAGATATATCTTCCTAAATTAAATTAATTATTAGTTTCTCCGTGTTTGTCACATGTACGCCTTATTTAGTTTACAGCATAACGTACAAAGTTGTTCAACAAGTTTTTATGCAATTATTCTTGCATTAAATATCGTTAAATATCGCTTCTGTATATGTGTGGATTTTTGCGGTTGCGCTAGCTCAACGTTGCCCAGGGTGTATACCACGATGATGTAGACCACACTTACACCTAACAGAATTGAAACCGATAGAAAAGAATAAAGAAGAATAGGTTAAAAAAAACCATAACAAGCAAACTAATAAATTAATAAACTAATATCCAATTCGGCGATAAATCAAGAAATATCTGTTTTAATAGGAAAACAGGTATTATCTTAGACTGTCCTTTAACAGCAATCTACAAAATAGTATTTTCTTAATAAAAATTTGGTGATACGCCAAACCTACACCTTACCTAGATCAAAACCTGACTGCTAATCGAAGTTTAAGTAATACATTGATAACACTACAATAGCACACAATATTCTAATTTCGAATCTAATACGCGGAGTATATTTTATGATGTCACATATGCGGCACGCTCGGTTTTGTACCCAAACCAAGAATTTAAAGAATGGAGAATTACGACTTGCTGAAGATCTGCAAACTTTAAATGAATATTATAAGAAATGGCGCCTACAATCAAGCCCTTCAAAACCCGAATTATGTACAAATACATTAAAATACAATTCTTAAGCTTCAAAATCATATATTTATTTTTCTACATAGTCACCGTTAAGGCTAACCCATTTCTACTAACGTGCAACAAGTTTTTTCAGTCCGTCATTGAAAAATTCTTTCGACTTTTCTCCAATACACGACTTGACAGTTGCCTTCGCCTCATCGCCCGAGTTGCAATGACTTCCTTTGAGGTCTCTCTTGACTAGCGGCAAAAAATTAAAATCGCAAGGCGCAAGATCGGGGAGTAAGGAGAGTGTGGAATCAGTTCAAACTTCAGGTTTCGCAGAATCTCTGCAGTTGCGCGGGAGGCGTGTGGACGAACGTTGTCATGTTGCAAGATTGTTGGTTCCAGGCTGCCTCTAACACGACAAACTCGACGTCGGATGTGAGATCGATAGAATCTGTATGTGCGGAGAAAGATTTACCATTGCCCTTCTTTCCAAAAACTCGGTGAACACCCCAAAACACAGACAAAATAATTTTTTTGGCGGATGCTTCTGTTTTGAACTTTTTCGCCTGAGGAGAAGACGGATATCGATATTCAGCGCTCTGTCTTTCCTCTTCCGGGTCGTAATAATGGACCCACGATTCGTCCCCCGTTACAATATTCAAAAGAAAGTAATCTCCTTCGACGCAGCTTGTTCTCGCCTGTGAGACGGCGTGGTACCCATCGTGCACAGACTTTACGGTTCAATAATGAAGCAGGCATGTTCCTTGGATATTCCAATATGGTTTGTGATACGCTTTTGTGTGATTCACCGGTCATTTTGAATGAAATCGTCGACGAGTTTCTGGTGTTTATCGTCTTTGGCAGTGATCGGACGTCCAGTGCGTGTTTTATCAACAATTTGGCTTTTACAGGCTCGCAGTCATTAAATTTGATTACCCATTCATTTATAGTAGACCTATCAAGAGCAGCGTCACCATAAACTTTCTTTAAACGACGATGAATCTCACTAGGACTTTTCAGCAGTAAAAAATTAGATAACAGCAGGCTGTTTACCTGGCGTTGACCTAGCACTAGAAGACGTGTCCATACTTCCGCGTTTCAAAATACACTGGATGAATTTAGCGACCTCAAACCTGCACATGTGTATAGACGGTGGTATAGCTTCCACATTGCATCTGGCGCATTTCCGAAGGTAATTTCCTTCTCGCTGTATAAGCATGTGTGCATTACCTTTCAGTCTAGCCTCGTATCTATAAGTTCCATAATAATTCATAAGTATCGTACAAATATTGGAAGTAATTGCAGAGTAAGTGCAATTACATACATTCTAATTTTATATTTGTAAATATTTCATATAGAAAAGCCGAAAAACTCCAATAATTTATCAAATGTTATATTTAATGAGCGGCTAAGAAATTATCTAAACACTCATATAGCTATGGAGTAATAATTAGCATTTTCAAACATTCAAATCTGACATCTGCTCTCAAAATACTGACATCTACTTTCAGTAATTCACATCTAATTTCAAAATAGGCATCTGCTTTCTAATCTGACGTTTGCTTTCATAACTGACACCTGCTTTCAAAACAGACATCTGCTTTCAATAACTGACATTTGCTTTCACTAACTGACATCTGCTATCAAAACTGACATGAGCTTTCAAAACTGACTTCTGCTTTCAGCTTGACATCTACATTCAATAGCTGACATCTGATTCATTAACACTGTTACTTTATAATGCATTTCTATATGGCTTGAACCTGGGTCTATTGTGGCCTAGTGGTAAAGGCGACAGCCCGGATAGCTGTAGACTTGGGTTCGTGTCCCAACGTAGACCATATTTTTCACATAAAAAATTTCGTATGATTTGCTTTGTAATTTGTAGAGAGCAATGTTTACATCCCCACTTACTCTGCAATTACATACATTCTAATTTAATATTTGTAAATATTTCATATAAAGAAGCCGAAAAACTCCAATAATTTATCAAATATTATATATATATATATATATAAATATAGTATTTTCGTGACCTTGGTATGATAAGGTAAACTTAATAAGTCGGCGATTAAAGGTCTGGTTTATTACTTCAAAGTATATATATTTAAAACAACCCTACATGTTTTGGCAATGATGCCTTTGTCAAGGGAATAAAAAATATAAAATTTTATATTTTTGGAAATTTCTTATTTCGTTTTAAAATTAGCAATGGTCAGGAACTTGTGTTAGAGAAACATAGTATATTTACAATGGGAAACTATAAAATTTTTTGGTGTGTGTGGGTGGGATTGGTTGTCTTCTATTGTTTAATGAGTGGATGATAGAGTTTAGAAAGTTCATCAATCTCGTTTCGGTCGTTGATTGTTCTGCTGTTTTTGAAAATATGGATCATTTCTAAGACTCCCTGGCCTTTGTATTTTTTTGCTTTGTTATTATTTTGGTATTTTCAAAATCAAAATTATGTTTTAGTGTCATCTGGTGTTTTTTTAAAGCAGTCTGATTTTTTGCGTATTTGTGACCTTTTAATCTCTCCTGTAGTAACTGTTTTGTTTGGCCTATTTATACTTTGTCACAGTCTCTGCAGGGTATGTTATATATTGTATGTGATTGTTTTAGTGTAGGTATTGAGTCTTTTAGTTTGGTGTGTAGGAATTTTAGGTTTTTTCCGCTTTGATTTGCTATTTTAAAATTAAATGGTTTAAATATATTGTTTAGTTTTTCGGACAATCCAGTTATATAGGGTGTATGGATATATGTTAATTCATTGGTTTTTTTAATTTGTTTTCGCACTTAGTTTTGTTATATATTTTATTAAGTCTCTGTTTTATAATTTTTTTGTATAAATTGTGGTGGATAATTGTTTTTACCGTTAAAATTATTTTTACTTTATTCAGTACTGTTGGTCTGAAAACTGGATTAGTGAGATTTAAAGCCATGTCTACTAACGCTGTTATTTCATTTTTTTGTGGGATAGGGGTTGGTTTGAATAAAAGTTTACGTATCTGCCGGATGTGATTGGTTTAGTGTACCATTTTGTTTGTATGTTGTTGTTTGTTTTTATTAGTGTTAAGTCTATGTAGTTTATGGAGTTGTTTTTTTCTATTTCAATGGTAAAGTTTAAATTTGGATGGAAGTAGTTGAAGCTGTTTTGTACATTGCTTATTTCCTTTTCTGGTAACATCATTATGCAGTCATCGACATATCTTTTGAAAAAAGTTGGTTTTATTTTCAGGGATTTTATAACATTTTCTTCGATGTGTTCTAATACTAATTGGGCTACTACGCTGGATATAGGTGCTCCCATTGCTAGTCCTTCAATTTGTTTGAAATATTTATTGTCGAATTGAAAATATGTGGAAATTAAAGTTAATTCTATTGCTTCAAAGAAATCTATTAATGGTAAGTCTATGAAATTTTTGATGGAGTCCAATTTTTCTGTAATTACTTTTTTGGCTAATGTTAAAGGTATATTGGTGTACATTGATTCTACGTCCAGTTTATTAAACACACTTAAATATACAAATATCGAGGATTATATAATATAGTCTTGAATATGTGAATGAAAACTATCTGGTATATTACTTCCAAATGATTAAAATAATGCACAGGTAGCAAGAAAGAATATATAGCACTTCTTTATGTGTTTAATTGTTTTAAGTCTAATAAATTTAGCTTTTAGGTAATTGGACAACTTAATATATACAAATACAGATGGATTTAATATTTATTTTGGTTTCGGATAAATATTATGTTGCTATGAATATATCGAAGGATAATAAATTTCTAAATATTATATTTTTCATTTAATGAGCATTTTTAAAGATAGTTAATAAAATTAAACCTGGGTTTGCCTTGTCTTGAACTATGACTCGATATGTGGCTAGCTCGAATACTTGTGACCGGTTTCTCGAGAAGTGGCCCCGATGATCTGAATAGTGCTTCCGATTACTCTTAGATATTATTATTTCCTAGTCCTGATGATGTGCAGTCCTGATTTAGCTTAAACAGGAACTTATGGCTGCTACCCGCTGGATATTTCTTCTTTCTCTTTCGACGCCCCTCGAAAAGAATAATAAAGGTAATATTAATTATTGTATTTTCTTTAAAGTGTAATCTCCTTCAAATTGATTGTTTCTTTTTTAAATTAGAAGACCTTTCTATCTTGTTAATCACCATAACTCCGTTTTGGTTCCACAAATTTTCTCATAAATTGTATACTTTCATAAATCTTGATACTAATTGCTGCTCCAATATATATATATATATATATATATATATATATATATATATGTAGGATTTTATTTAAACAATTACAAGATAGGTGTTATATTTAACTAAGGTAATAATATACAAGAATGCTTCGTCTTAAGTTTCGTCTTCGGCTTTCGTCTTAACTCTCGGCTTAACTTTTGTCTTAACTCACTAACACTTTCGTCGTATATATATTCTCCACTACTTCACACACACAAGTCCTTTCATTATGCCGTCTTGTTCACTACTCTCTCCCTTCTCGCATATAACCCTACATCTCGGCCGTCCTGCATTTCGTCCGACCCGGACGACACATCTTCATTTATCCAGGGCTTCATATATTCAGCGCAAGTGGTCGTGTGAATGGGACCATCGTGAAAACCACTCTTCGTTACCTCGTAAGTATCATTCATTTTAACTTTACCTACTTTGTAAGGTCCCAAATACTTTGGTTTTAATTTAAGACCTGGTCCAAATGGCGTTCGTTTTATCGCAACTGCGTCGTTCACCTTATATTTGGTAGGCTTCCTTCATCTCAGATTGTAGTATTTTCTGTTTTCTTCTTGAATTTTTACAATCTTTTCTTTCGCTGTATTTCGTAATCCGTTTCGTTCTTCGTCGTATTTTTTGACTATTTCTTCTTCTATCAATTCTCTAATGTTGCTATTTCCTCCTCTCATTTTAGTACCAGTCATTAGCTCGAAAGGTGTAGTTCCTATACTTCTGTGGTAACTAGAATTTAGTACCTCTTGAACCTTCCCCACGTGACGATACCACTTGGTTGGATCGTCTATAGATAGTTTCGAAAGAATAGGTATAATCGTTGCATTCACTCTTTCTACTTGCCCATTTGCTCGTGGCAATCCTGTTGTTACGGTGAAATGCTTTATATCTTCATCATTGCAATAAGTATTGAATTCTTCTGCTGTGAAAGCTGTACCTCTATCGGAAATAATACACGCCGGGTTTCCGAATATTTCCTTTTGCTGTTTCAACTTATAGATTACTTCACTTGCTGTTGTCGTCTTTGTTGGATATAACCAAATGAATTTAGTGAAGGCGTCCACCACTACAAGGATGTACTTATAATTTTTGTTCGCCGATTCCAACGGTTCAAGATTATCAATATGGTATGTGTTCAAAGGTACGTCCCCTTTGTGAAGCGGGTGCAAATATCCTTCTTGCTTACCTCTCTTTCGGTTTACTAGTAGGCAAGGAACACAATTCGCAATACACTTTTCTATCTTCGTTTTTAATTTAGAGATAAAGTAATCTTCTTTCATTATTTGCTCTATCTTCTTTGCACTTAAGTGTCCTTTACCATGTGCTTCTTGTATCATTTCCATTTGCATTAACTTCGGCACCACTAAAAGTTCACGACCGTCAACGACTTTATACAAAATGTCATTTCTAAGAGCATAGTCTTCTTAAGGCTTTTCTTTTAAAATCTCTTTTATTGGTTTGAGCAACACATCTGTTTCTTGTGCGTCTCGAATTCGTTTGATGATACCATCAGTACTGACAGTCATTACTGGGTTCCTACTGAGTGAGTCCGCGTGTTTCATTCTTGTAGATGGACGATGTTCAATGTTATAGTCATATTCTTCCAATAACATAATCCATCGAGCTACCCTGGTGGTTAGGTCTTTCTTGTTTATGGTCTTTTGAAAGGCTGAGCAATTCGTAACAACTTTAAAATGAGTACCAAATAAATAAACACGAAATTTCTTCAGCGCTTCAATCACTGCTATGACTTCCAATTCGTAGCTACTGTACCGTTTCTCTGCATCTGAAGTTTTCTTGCTCATATAGTAAATCGGATGGAAGCGATTGTCTTTGATCGATTTTTGAAATAAGATTGCTCCATATCCTTCCTGACATGCATCCGTATGTAATTCTAATTCTGCTCCTTGCTTGTATATATCCAGAACTGGTTTGTTAGTTAGCATTCTTTTGAGTTCTTGAAAAGCGGCACGCTCATTTTCATCGAAACGAAACTGAGCCCCCTTCATCAACATATCACTTAGAGGTTTGGCTATTATGGAGTAATATGGTATAAATTTTCTAAAGTATCCCGTTAACCCTAAGTAACTCTGCACTTGCTTGACTGTTTTTGGTTCAGGAAAACGTGTAAAGGCTTGAGTTTTCTCATTCGATGGAAATATTTTTCCTCCTTCTATCACATGACCAAGGAATTCAACTCGTCTCTTCAAAAACTGACATTTCTTGACGTTTATTTCCAGAACATATTCCTCAGCTGTCTGAAAAACTAGTTTCAATCTACGAATAGCTTCGAATTCGTTAGAGGCAGCAATAATTAAATCATCCATGTACGGCAAAGCGATATTTTTATTAGATAAATCTCGAAAAATAACATTAATATATCGTTGAAAAACTGCTGGAGCGTTACACATACCAAAAGGCATCTTACGAAATTGATACTGATTATTGTGTGTAACAAATGATGTATATTTTCTACTCTGTTCTTCTACGTTTACATGAAAAAATCCATTCTTCAAATCGATAGCACTAAAAATTTGGGCATCCTGCAGTTTGTCTAATTGGTCCTCAATTAATGGCAATGGATAACGATCCTTCACCGCCATTCTGTTTATTTTACGGAAATCGATGCATATTCTGGGCGATCCGTTCTTTTTACGAGCCACTACCACTTGACTTGAGTAATCAGATGTACTTGGTTCTATTATTCCATCATTCAACCATTCCTCGACTTGGTGATCCACAATTGATCTTTCCATAAATGGCAATCGTCTCGGTCTATGTTCAATTGGTTCTTCGTTCTTGGTGATAATCTTCATTTCGACATTCGCACTTTTGGCCTTCTTGGGCTTATAAGAATAAACCATACTTTTTATTTCATCCTTCAATTCGTCGCTTATTTTCAATCCGATGTCTAATTCTTCTTCCTGGATTTCCATATTTGCAAACAATACATTTTCATGCTTTTTAATCACCTTGATGCCATCTTGATTAATTACCAAATCGGCCTGAGTTAGTAGTTCATTTCCTAACACGCCTCCCATTGGCATAACACCATTGCCAACCACATGAAAAGTACAAAAATAACTACCCTCATCTATGTTAACCATACACTGGAAAAAACCTATGGTTTCTATACTTGACATACCAAATCCATTCAATGTTATACTTGATTTGTACAATACAGGTGATCCAATAGCTTCTAACATGTCTTCTCTGATAATGTTGACTTGACTTCCGGTATCGACTAACAAATCTACGGAAACACCATTGATTCTCACTGTCTTGAATAATCTACTGTCTGAATTCTCAATTATATGGACGTTCGCTGTAGATGTACTTTGATTTGATCTTCCATCATCTCTGCCCTTACACTCAAAACTTCGATGACCAAAATTGTTACACTTAAAACATTTTGTTCCAAGATTCTTTGATTTACAATCAACAGACTTATGGCCTATTATTCCACAATTGAAACATCGCAAAGGCTTTCCCTGTTTTGGTTCATTTCTCAATCTCGTTTCCATCCTTGAAGGAACACTAGTTGTTGGCCCTCTTGTTGTTTTACTCCTAATGTCATTGTAGATTTTCAGCCTTCTTTTAAAATCGACAATGTCTAAGGCACCGTATAAAACCATTTTATTTATGCTATCATCTTGAATTCCTTCGATAATATACTGCAACAAAGCGTCTGTTTCCATGGAACCACGACTTGCTAATTCCTTCATTACTAGAAAATATTCTTGTACACTCTCATTTCTTGACATTTTTCGTTGAGACAATAGTTGATGGAGTTGAGCACTATTTAATTTTGACGAAAATTCTGTCAACAAAGCTTCTTTCAATGCTTTCCATGTCGTTATTTTAGACTCGCCTTGAATGAAAAGTCTGGCCAAGCCTTTTAGAGACTTTTTTGCGAAAATAAATGTGTGTAACTCACCCCATTTAAATAATATTGATAAATCTTCAATGTCTGATATCCATATCTCTACCGGATATGTGCTGCCATCAAACGGACGAATAGAATCTTCTATGTCTCGAAAATTTAAAGCGAAACCCATACCTATATTTGCTGATACGGTTCTGTCCAAATTCGATGCAATACCAGATGAGCATACGCTATTTTCTTCCTGGGGGTTGTTTTCTTTGTTCTTGTTTTCTTCATCACCATTTCTTTCTTCATCTTCTTCTTTCGTTTCGTCATCTTGTCTGCCACTTTCTATTGTGCATTTTAAAGTATTTAAATCCATTAAACTTACACAAATCGCCTTGGCTAATTTCTCCGCCGTAGTATTATAATCTACACGTATAATACAAGAAATTAAAGTTAATTCACTAACGGTAAAATTGTCTCTAATAAATTGCAGTTTGTCTTTATATTCGTCACTCCCGTTGTCGAAAGCGAAGCCCGAAAATTCACGCACTTTTTTCCGACTATGTCTATCACACTCGTATTCAAAAATAAGTTTGTAAAATGTTTTTATAACTGGCATCGGAGCCGTGTTAATACTATCGGAAACGTGTGGAATTTGTCCCAAATTCATTTTTATTAGTTTTGACTATTATTTACACGTGCACTTTTACTTATTTTATTTTTTAAAGTAAATAAAAAGAATTCTTTCAAATCTAAACATAAACGGTTATCGTCTTCAAAGCGTTCTTACCGAGCAAGCAAAAATGATACTTATTTCACTATACCTTAAATGCTGTCTATTTTGATTAAAAAAGGCGGGGGAAATATATTCTCGACGCACTCGAAAATAGTTCATATGTCACCTTAGCGTTAAAGTTATTGTCCCAATCGCGTATAAATCTATCACTTTACCACGATATTAAAATGTTTGTTATAGATTATAACTTACCGGTTTATCGAATATTTAACTTATTTAGTTTGTCTTACGTTAATAAACCATTTGTCTAATAATACACTTAATTTTCTTTTCACAAAATACAATATTTCACCTGCCACACGCTTAACACCTTATGCAATCACTGTTTATGGCTGATAATCCCGGTTGAGCCCCCATATTGTGTAGGATTTTATTTAAACAGTTACAAGATAGGTGTTATATTTAGCTAAGGTAATAATATACAAGAATGTTTCGTCTTAAGTTTCGTCTTCGGCTTTCGTCTTAACTCTCGGCTTAACTTTTGTCTTAACTCACTAACACTCTTTCGTCGTATATATCATCTCCACTACTTTACACACACACGTCCTTTCGTTATGCCGTCTTCGCTACTACTCTCCCTCTTCTCGCATCTAACCCTACATATATATATATATATATATATATATATAGTACTTATTTTCTTCCTTTATTAATTTTTTAAACACTTTAGTTCGCCTTTAAATGCTTTTTTTCTATTTTTCCAGGAACGCTTATATAATTTCCAATATGGCGCCTAGAAAATTACACCAACTCGCACGTCCGTTCCCTTTCGAAGCTGGGACGCGTCTCCCCATTCAGATTTTCCATTACAAGGCAACTACTTATTTAATTATTCATAATACCAACATATTTTCAAAAGTATACAAATATTTGTGAGTAGGTATTTAATTTTGAATTTAAAAGATTAAAAAATTTAATATTTAAATTTAACAACTGTCATTCATTTAAATATCTTCTTTCTTTAAACAGAAGAAGTGCTTTATATTTTGCATTTGAATTCACATTTAAAAATAACATTTCCTATAATAATACTTAATCTTAACTTATTCTATATGTTACAAATGAAGCAGACATGCAATATACATATCTGTAACTGTACACATGGACAATACACCTCGTATTTTCAGCATTTACTTCTGCTTAAGACACGTGTTTATGCCATCTATAGGCGTCATCAGTCAAGCTAGTGAAGCAATGTTATACAAAATAATACAAATCTATTAAAAAGCAGATTTGTATCTGTATATATATTTAAGCTGAAATCGCCCACAAGACATAGCAAATTTCGTCCTATCAGCTAGCACTATATAATAAGTGACATCTGACGGACGAAAGAGACTATGCCTAAATAGGCAACTTTCCCTTGATCAGCTAAGCTGGTACATAAGAGATTAAAATACGTAAATAGGTGTAGTCCATTAACACGAGCCAGATGGCAGTAAATATACAAAATGGTTTAAGTATATCAATACGTTAAGCACGTATAACGCATTTGTTACAAATGAAACAGACATGCATCATTTGTAACAAATGCGTCTTCTTTACCTCCATAATGGTTACTCAAATTTCCAGAATCTTTCCTAATGATGCTCATTTGTCTCTTGTTCTCATTCAGTGCTTTACTAGAATAAAACCTTGCATTTTGTTGTTGGTAACTATTTAAACCACTCATCTGATTACCTGTCCTGTCATTATTATTGTAATACTTTCCATTTTATCTGTAGAGAATAATAATGTTTATTATTAAAATTGTTGTTCGACGTTCATAGATGACTTCCTGTAAAATTTCTATTGTGATTGTTATTAAGATTATGAAAATTACGATTTTAATTATTATTAAAATTGTTATTATTTAAGCCTGAATAATTGTTATTTAAATTTAGAAAGTTTTGCGAATTCTGTAATCTATTAAAGTTAGTCCTATTCCCCGACAAAGAATTTTGTTGATAATTATTAATATACCTATCCCCCTTTATTTAACAGAGAGTTTTCTGAATGGTCATCTAACCTTCTTAATATCTCAATCAGAGCATCCATATTCTCTACGTTTTGACAAATTATTTCTTGGTTATCGGACTGTATATAATGATATAATAGTTGTTGAGCTATAGTCTTTTCATCTATATTCTGTAAATGTTTAAAATGATTGTATAACTTTGACGCATAGGCTTCCCTAGTTGTTCTCCCTTGTTTAAATTTCCCAGTAAGCAATTTAATTCTGGCCCTGTTTTGATGAGTAGTATTCCAGAAGTTCTCCCTAAATAATTCGATGAAGTTTCCTAAATTTTGGCAATTTACTTCTACTCTTGCGAACCAATCAGCTGCCGTGTTAGTTAGCGTGACTCTTATAATATTAAGTATGATTTTGAAGTCTGCTATATCTTCTGTGTACTTTTTTTTATCTAATAATAATCTAGTAATATTTTCCAGATATGCCATAGGATGTTCTCCAAAACTATCCCCACTAAAATAAATAAGATTTCAATCTTGACTCCTGTATTCAACAGATTATTTCCACAGCTTATATTCCTGGTATTATGTTTTAATTTCCGAATTAAGTTTTCCCTTTTATCTTGGTTTTGCGTAATTTTTAACATATTCAATTCTCTTAAATAATTTTCTTCTAATAAATTAGCTTGTTTAAGCTTATCTTACCCTCTAGTTCCTGTTTTAATTCTTCTTTACCCTGTTCCAGTCTACCTATATTATTAAATAGACTTTCTGATAAAACATTAAATTTCGTAGAACATTCGCTGATGCATTTACTCACAGAAGTATTATTTTCGTCTAATTGTCTTTTCGTCTAATTGTCTGATTCTACCTTCTCCAGGTTTCCTCCTACGCTTACCATTACTTGATCCAGTTTCGTGTCGACTTTATTTTCTAAATTTAATATTTGTGTATCTACTAATTTGTCTATATAATTTTCTAATCTTTCCCATTTCTCTTCAAATAATTTGCATTGCTCTTCATGGGTCTTCTCGATTTTTACCTCCAACATCCGCTTCAAATCGACATTGTCTTTTTTAATATTGTTCTGTAGAATTTCTACTTTATCCTCCATTTTCACTATATCTTGTTTAATATTCTCTTGTAGATTAATATTGTCCATTTTAATACTCTCTTGTAAATTAATATTGTCCATTTTAAAACTATCTTTTAAGTTCTCTTATACGCTTTCTATCTTCTCCATCAATAACATTAAGATGTCCTTTTCTCTCCCGGTTCCTTGTGCTTCTTCACTTGGTCCCTCTGATGGCACATCCTGAGGATCTTCCTCTTCCCTTTTTTCGCCTTCTGTAAACCTATTACCTGATCTTGACCTAGTATTCATTCTCACTTTAGTATGTTTAATACACAATAATAAAATTTATAAGCTATTTCAGTCAACCTTTACAGTTGCCTCCACGTTGCGCGCCAATATTAATATAGTCCGTCCTCCTCTTCGGTTCGACCATATTAATTGTTTAAAAATTCAACTATACTTATTTATTTTTTAATATATATATATCTACTTACAAGTGAGTTCTAGAGTGTAAGTACATATATAATCTTTATGTTATTACAAACCTTTATTTAAAATAAGAAATTGCCCCTCAGCTGCTCAGTCGTTTATATTTATAGGATTGATTAATTTTTTAAATAGAATAAAATATATAAATACTGACTTTGTATGTCCAATTATTTGAGGACATCTATCTGCGAAATATTTAATAATAGTTTTCGGGATACAGTTACCTATTTTTATTTTGTTGCCGGCTAATGGTCAAGTAGAAAATTTATGAAATTTAAATTTACCTGTTTATTTTAGAGGTCAAGTTTAAAGTGGCATATTGATTTTCTATTTACAATCAAAGATAGATTTGAAATAAATCAATCAGTTTATTATAAACACACTGAAATATACAAATATCGAAGATTATATAATATAGTCTTGAATATGTAAATGAAAACTATCTGGTATATTACTTCCAAATGAGTATAATAATGCACAAGTATCAAAAAAGAATATATAGCACTTTTTTATGTATTTAGTGGTACAAGTGGTTTAAGTGGTAAATATCAAAATCCCGGCAACCATAAAATTTGGTTCAAAATTCACATTTATTATTTAACCCGCAATGTAATTAGACGTACTGTACCATCCGTATCATTTTAGTGTGTAGTTGTGTTTTCCTTTTTTTATTATACTTTTATTTTACTTTATTTACAATACTTTATTTGATTTACATAGCTGTTACACAGTTAAACAAGAAACGCGAAACTATAATGCACGAACGGAGACCTACCACCCAGCCAAACAAGTTAGCAAAATCATTATTAACAAGTAAAAATAGTAATCGCTGACTTAAGCGGCGCAACCCTGCGGACCCTAAGACTTTAAATAATTAAATAAGTGGGGGAGGAGTGTTATAAAATAGGTAGGTATATTGTAGGCAAGTTATTTGTATCGGTTCTGTCGTCTATGGAATCCGTGTCTTTTTGTTTGTGTGTTGTTTCTAATATGTTTCTTGTCTTGTTATTTTTTTTCGAATATAATTAATGAGGCTTTATCGAAATTTGAAGTGTGATTGGTCTGCTTTATGTTTTTCTTTAGGGCTGTACTGTTGTTTGAGAATTTATGTCTATTTACACGTTTTTGCAGATATGGTGTTGTTTGGCCGATGTATACACCTTTGCAGTCGTTGCATGGGATTTCATAAATAACGTTTTATTTAATTTAGGCATTCTGTTTTTTAATTTTGAATGTAAGTTGTTGAGATTATTGGAGATTCTGTGAGCTACCTTTATGTTACATGGTGCTAAGATTTTTTAAATTTTTTTATAGGTTCTTATATAAGGAGTTTGGACATATTTCTAAGTAGCTTGGGAGTTGTTATTCTTGAATTTTGTGGTATTTGTTCTATCTGTGTTGTAGTGTTGATATAATTTTAGTTCTATTACATATTTTGTTAATGAATGATTTAACATTGTATCATTTTTAGCTTTTCAATAAACATTACAATTTTGAAAAAGGCCTATATATAGTATCGAAACATCAACATAACTTAAATATTGTTTTAATTACCTGGCCGCTACTGCTTAGATTTTTATATCACTTCTGTTGTTAATTGAATTTTTTGCGTGTTTAATATTAATCATTTCTTTAAGAAGTGATGTCAAAAATCTGAGCAGTATATACTATAACCTAATAATGTAAGGATCTGCAATTTACCATGATAATATATATTGCTGTTATATAAATATATATCATCTGGTACTTAAATATCTGTATATTTGCTTATCATGCTGGTAGTTCCGTGTTTAGATCCCTGACTGGCTGTCCGAGTAGCTTTTCATGGTTTCACTTCTCATTCAAGGCGACTGCCGAGAGCTTAACATTTTAAGCCGCTACACGGGCGCAGACATATTAATAACTCATGGCTTACCATTCCCCCGTTTTTGTTGTCTAACTCTTTAGAGAATGTCAAGGCATGATTTATTATTATTAAACTGTAAAGTATCTTTGGATAATTTTATCCATGACAACAACAGATATATAAGTATGACATTAATATACTGTCATTTATATTTTAAAAGGCATCATATGCCGAAACAGGCAAAATTGTTTTAAATATATACATATTGAAGTAAAACCAGACCTTAAATCGACAACTAATTGAATCTAACATAATATACTAAGGTCAAGAAATAATTATCTTTATATATTTAATGTTATGGTTCATACTGCACACATATATCCGCATCTGAAACGGAAAAACAGATAAAACAATGCAAATAACAATTATAAAAAGGGTGAAATTAGCGAATTAAGATTCTAAATTAGTATCAACATATTTATAAATTAATACAACGAGAACAGTAATTCAAATTAACTTATTTTTATTTTTTATAACTTATTTCATATTTCTATTTAAATTTCATAATTCAAATATTTCGCGCGATACTACCGGTATCTAATTTATCCACATTGAAATATTGTATTGATACTGATTAGACACGCCCTCTATTTAAATTTAACCTAAACACGCAAGAATGCAACTTAGAACACATAATAATGACATAACCTACATTTAAAAGTAAACAAAGTGTATTTGAAAATTATTTAAAAAATTTTATAATTTGATTAGGAATGTAATATCAATTTAATTCAAAACAACAGCGATGCTATGATAATAAAGTTTCGAGGCTATTTGCCAATATAAAAATAGGCCATGAAAAATAAATGAACGTAGAGGACGCCGAAAACGAATTTTAAAATATATGGCCGCGTTTGTGCATTTATCCAAGTTAAAAATTAAATTACCATAATCAAACTCAACAGATCTCATCGAAAATATCTATATTTGAAACGCAGAAAATTAGCCAACCTTTTTAAGTAAAAACCAGCCTCTCATCATCGAAGATACGTCGAATATTGACGATAGCATCTTTACAAGTATCCAAACTGCAACGCGTGGGCCTTTTGGACGATCGGACGACGCCAAACCCATATCCAGAATTATAACGCCGAACTTGCTGCTGCTCGACTACAACGCCTCCAGCCTGAGCCAACACGCAAAATCTTGGAACACAGGTTCTTGAATGATCCATTTATAATTTCATTGCCTATAAAATTTACATATTAATAAACAAGTTCATTATAACCTATATAAACTTTAATAAAACTTCGGTATTTATTATCTATGTATCGTTTACCCTAGCTTAATAAATACAAGCATAATTTAATATCCATATAACACCGTAGTACTTACCATATTAGTAAAAACAAGCCAATATATTCTTTAACTTAGTTTTCTTTGTTCACCAACACTATATTAGTAATATTATATTTACACATGTTTAGATCGTAATTCTCTGTATAGACACATGTCTATGTTATGATAATTGTTACAGTTCTCTAATTTTTGTCTCAATATATTTTATTTTTATCATTTTAAACTGTTTTATTTGTTAGCATTTAGTTGTTGAGTTAAACATATTATATAGACACCTAACTACAATTAGGGAGATGATTCACAGACCGACTTTGAACCTGAGGTATTTTACTATATGATCTATTTTATAATCATGCTTTCCGACTGCTGTTAGTGCATTTGTATGTACACAGAGGACGTAGTTATATTTGTGATTAATTTAATCACTGGCGCCCATTATTTGAAAATTCAACATTTACAACATTACATATCACTCATTATTATAAATAATTTAAAAATCGCCTCCCAAGTATTATATCATTTGGCTAGCCCAACGTAGAGGCCTCCCAGTATTATATCAATATATATATATATATATTAAAAATAATAGACTTTTTATTGGTTTAGCGACCTTTTATTGAATTATGATGTTTTATTCTACGACGTTTCGACTTTTATTATTTTCAGTCTTTTTCAAGTATCTAGAAACAAGAATTAATACAATGAGAATATGAGAATTGTGTTTGCTTTTGTGAGATTGAATTAACAATTAAATTAACAATTAAAATTAAAATTAGATTAAAGACTGAATTACCAATTAGATTAACAATTAGAGTTAAAATTTAAAATTAGATTAATAATGAGTAAGGACAATTAAAGTGATTACATCTCTATAAATGAATAGAAAAATTTGAATTAAACTACAATACAGTAAGGTAAATAGAAACAAGAATTACTACACTGAAAACGTGAGAGTTGTGTTTGCTTTTGTGAGACTGAATTAACAATTACATTGACAATTAGAATTAAAATTAGATTAAAGACTGAATTACCGATTAAATTAACAATTAAAGTTAAAATTTAAAATTAGGTTAATAATGAGTAAGGATAGATTACAGTGGTTAAATCTGTATAAATGAATGAGATGTTAAACTTTTGATGTTAAACTTACATTACATGAACAATTAATGACAAAACTCACCGTTTCTTTTGGTTTTCAAAATCACGCATTCTGTGTAACATGTGTGTCGGGTACCCGAGACCTTTTTTTGTAACGAACCGATCGCACTGGTTGGAGTATTGTAAGTGTTTGTGGCTTTGTTAAGAGAGGTTAATTTTTGTTCTGTTTTTGGAATTTAGCAAATTGATCAGGACCGTGTTTAGGGGTATGTAGTAAAAGTATTTACAAATGGAAACTGATAAAAAGTTTTTTTTTTTTTTTTTTTTTTTGGTTTGTGTTTGTGTGTGCGGGGGGGGGGTGATTTTATCTATTGTTTAATCAGTGGGTAATAGAGTTTAGACAGTCCATCAATTTCGTTCCTGTCGTTTATTGTTCTGCTGTTTTTGAAAATGTGGATCATTTCTAAGACCTCCCTAGCTTTTGTATTCTTTTTCTGTGTTATTACTTTGGTGTTATCAAAATCAAAATTATGTTTTAGTGTCAATTGGTGTTTTTTTAAGGCAGTTTGATTTTTTGCGTATTTGTGACCTTTCAATCTTTCTTGTAGTAACTGTTTTGTTTGGCCTATGTATACTTTGTCACAGTCTTTGCAGGGTATGTTGTATATTGTGTGTGATTGTTTTAGTGTAGGTGTTGAGTCTTTTAGTTTGGTGTGTAGGAATTTTAGGTTTTTACCGCTTTGGTGTGTTATTTTATAGTTAAATTTTATAGTTAAATATAGTTAAATAGTTAAAAAATATATATATATATATATATATCAATTGATAAATTCTTGGAGTCTTTCGGCTTTTATATGAAATATTTACAAATATCAAATTAGTATGTAATTGCAAAGTAAGAGGGGATGTAAACATTGCCGTCTACAAATTACAAAGCAAATCAATACTTTATAATAATACTTTAAATATTTTAATTGATCATATTTAGTCACATAAATAATTAATAATTACCAATTTTACATAAATTTATATATTTATATATATAAATTTATTAAAAATTATAAAATAACATTGTTGAAAGCGCCATGTGAAAACTAGGTACTTGAAATTTAGCGCGGCTAAATTTTATATTTTGGTTACGTTATAAAAACTAGCATTTAAGAATTATAAAAATTTATTTAATAATTAATAATTGTAATTATATCGACTGAGAAATTGATATTATCTAAAGTAGCTATATTTATCGAAATACGATCGTTTAGAAAACACAAAATTGAACATGAAAATAAGGCCATGGAAAGAAAAAGACAGAAAAGTGAGCGTCCTTATAAAAATTTAGTAGCAGCATTTTTTGATGACTCGGATAAATTAATTTAAAACTGCGCCAAAGCCGTATTTACGTACCTGCAACTACATTTAAAGTATGTCCTTACATTAAAAACATAACCTAACTTCAATATTAACGTCAAAAGATTTATATTAGTATCCAGAAACAAATATAATCATCCTGATCCCATTTAAACATCAACTCTAGATTTTTCTATACATGTATTAGTGCAAGATCACTAAACCTTTCCTATCTGCAATCTGCTTACCATCTGGAATAAGAAATTTAAATGAAGAAAAGGTATTACAACTTTGAAAAATATCCATTTTTCACCTGTATGCTTTGAATTTATTTATAAAAGGAATCTAAAATATAATATTGTTCTTACCGTTTATATTATCCACATAGAATATTTAAAAAACTTATTTTATTTATGCTTTACTGTAGAAGTTAATAATAAACATATTTAGATGACGTTATTTACAAGGCTACCCTTAAAATACCAGTAAAGACTTCCTGTTAAAAGTAGTAATGTCTACATCAAACCGAAAATACGTAAATAAATTTAATATTGTAATAACTAGACTTGATATTCATTTATTTATATATTTTATTACATATTATTCATTAAAAATTTAGCAATATTTGTACATAAACTTGATTTACACCTAAATAAGAGATAAAGAGTCCTAAACTTAAAAATACGACTCAGCTAGACTTATATAAGTACACAGTAAGTACCCGTTTAATATTATTCCATTAACATTTATGATAATAACAATAGTCCTTAATGCCCAACAGGTGAACCCAATTACAGGACATAAATGTAATAATTACAATATAAAATAGGAAATGAAATGATCATTATAATTAATATAAAATAAATAAATAAAAGCTTAAACAAATTGTAAAAAATAAAATCAATCTAAAAACAAATTAAGCGGAATAATATAGGAAAAGAAAATATACAGGATGTCCATGAAATAAGGAGAAAACTTATGATAAATAGAAAGATGTAATATATAGAATATAAACCTAAAATAGTCAATAATGACGCATATCCCCGAAATAAAGAACTGCCTGAAAATTGTATTATATGAGGTCTATATATTCAAAATATTCAGAATGTGTATAAATCATAAATACCTCACTTGCACATACGCCACAGCGTATGTTTACATACCTTACAACTGGATGAGATAGACAATAACAAAATTATTCTTTTTATAATACAAAAGTATTTTTAATAATATAAAATATTATTAAAAATGGGGTGTGAAGAACACAATACAAGTTATATATTTGTGAATGTATCTCCTCTCCAGAGACGCAGATACGTATTTCACCTTTCTACAGGATCGTCGGTACGCCCCTGCTGGAGAAGAGATACATTCAACCAAATATAACTACCTTGCTATCAACCAGAAATTATTAAGACAGAGCGTGAAAGAATATTCAGCGCTGTCTAGATAACAACTGCCGAACTAAGCAACGTGTTTCTCTAGACGATAACATACCATATCTATAGAAAACTGTATTATCGTGTCTTCACTACTTGTCGGGCGAACCGAATGCGTATATAACAAAATAATTTGAAACATACATGAGTGGGTAAAAACCACACCAATTTGTATAATACAAAAGTATTTTTAATAATATAAAATATTATTAAAAATGGGGTGTGAAGAACACAATACAATTTATATATTTGTGAATGTATCTCCTCACCAGAGACGCAGATACGTATTTCACCTTTCTACAGGATCGTCGGTACGCCCCTGCTGGAGAAGAGATACATTCAACCAAATATAACTACCTTGCTATCAACCAGAAATTATTAAGACAGAGCGTGAAAGAATATTCAGCTATGTCTAGATAACAACTGCCGAACTAAGCAACGTGTTTCTCTAGACGGTAACATACCATATCTATAGAAAACTGTATTATCGTGTCTTCACTACTTGTCGGGCGAACCGAATGCGTATATAACAAAATAATTTGAAACATACATGAGTGGGTAAAAACCACACCAATTTGTATAATACAAAAGTATTTTTAATAATATAAAATATTATTAAAAATGGGGTGTGAAGAACACCCCCCCAGCAGGGGCGTACCGACGATCCTGTAGAAAGGTGAAATACGTATCTGCGTCTCTGGAGAGGAGATACATTCACAAATATATAACTTGTATTGTGTTCTTCACACCCCATTTTTAATAATATTTTATATTATTAAAAATACTTTTGTATTATACAAATTGGTGTGGTTTTTACCCACTCACGTATGTTTCAAATTATTTTGTTATATACGCATTCGGTTCGCCCGACAAGTAGTGAAGACACGATAATACAGTTTTCTATAGATATGGTATGTTACCGTCTAGAGAAACACGTTGCTTAGTTCGGCAGTTGTTATCTAGACAGCACTGAATATTCTTTCACGCTCCGTCTTAATAATTTCTGGTTGATAGCAAGGTAGTTATATTTGGTTGAATGTATCTCTTCTCCAGCAGGGGCGTACCGACGATCCTGTAGAAAGGTGAAATACGTATCTGCGTCTCTGGAGAGGAGATACATTCACAAATATATAACTTGTATTGTGTTCTTCACACCCCATTTTTAATAATATTTTATATTATTAAAAATACTTTTGTATTATACAAATTGGTGTGGTTTTTACCCACTCATGTATGTTTCAAATTATTTTGTTATTCTTTTTATTATTGTTGGTTAACTTTAAGATATCATATTCTATAATACAATCGATTGCACAGTGGCGCGACAAAGAAACTTTTTCGTTATGTTTTCCTCGTTTATGAAATGTAATTTTGGGAAATATTTTAGATTTATAGTCCGTATAATTATATATAATTTCATTTTTTATACCTTGTCGTTTTATTTCTCTGGTCCCTGATTGGGAACGCCAACTTCTGAGCGGTATCACTCTGGTGGCCGGAATAGATAATAAGCTGTTAATTACTAATCAAAATTCAAATAAAACTAATTCAAAGTTTAAAATCAAAATCTAATCTTGTAAGACACGATCCATGCCTTTAATTGTACCTGATCGTGTAGCTACAGGTAATGTGTTGTTCTTACCAGCAATTGACACCAAATATATGTGTGTATAAATAAACATTACAAATAAAATATGAAATAAAATGACAATCAAAATAGTATAGTACAAGTTGCATAAGACATGATTTTTGCGCACGAGTTCAAGGTTTCGAAAACGAGCCGTAGGCGAGTTTTCTAATGAACGAGCGCGCAAAAAGGTCTTATGTAACGTGTATTTTGTTACTATTTTTTCTATTTCGGACAATAAAAGTTCAAAAAGGCTTAAAATAAGAGGCATGTTTTGTATGAAAATTGTAGAAATTTTCTTTTTTTGAAGTTGGTAGCATTGATGTTTAACTAGAGCATTTTAAATATTTGAAAATCGGCGGTGTTATATGTCATTTTAAGGTTAAAATTTAAATTGATTTATGCAATGACCAACCTCTAAAAACAAAATTTTGCGTGCGAAAAAGTAATACTTCATGCAACCCAAACGGGTGTCGAAAAGTGCACTTTATAGCACCGAAATAGAAAAATGTAATTTATATAATTGCTCTAATTTTCGAATATCTCGCTCAGAGAAAATGAATGCGGGACTTTTAATTAGCTTCTTTACTGATTTTACAATTATAAGATTCCTTGGTATTTGTTCTTATTAACTTTACGGGTTTGTTTAACTCGCGTTGTGACAAAATTCGCAGGGAGTGCAAAATAAAATAACAGAAGGTGACTAGCTTATAAAACAGGTACATTTATTTACACGTCTAATAGTATATACATGAATATACGTTGGTTTATGTTCATTAAATCAATAAGTTCGGAAATAAACATATGAAAGAAAATCAAATCGGCATGCTAAACATAATTATATAGAAAATCGCGGTAGACTCATTCAGAGTATTACGAACAAATGGAATAAAATATATTCGGCAATAATCATAACAAAAGCATCAAATTCAATGAATCAAAAATTATGGAAATAATATATCGGCAAATAAAAAACAAATACATTACATACTATATATACAGCACAAATTTAATGTACCTAAGTAGATTATTTAACATTACCATTTTTTTATGTTTTCAATAAATATTACAATTTGGAAAAAGGTACTACCGAAACATCATCATAAATTAAATATTGTTTTAGGTACCCGGCCGTTACTCCCAAGAAACACTTGCTCTTATCTTGTACTATAATTGCAGCCAAGAAAATAAGAAATTCCTAGAAATATATAATATACCGCCTAATTCTGAGCAAACGCAACGATGCGAATGTATGAATATTTCTCCCGCTTCGAATACAAATCCCCTGAACGCGTTTAGCCAATCACAAAACAGTCTGTCGCGCAACGATTTGACAATTAATGTCACAAATTAGTGTCACCACTGTCACCCTATACGGAGTCTCTTAAGCGTTTGAATAGTGATAATGCCGCGTTATACACTAGAAGAGAAAGCCGAAATGATGAAATGGTACCACGCTGATAATTCTTATCAAAGAATATGTGATTTATTTGCCGGAGTTCCTAATGATACGTTCATTTTAGTATGCGCTGCAATAGAACTAAATTCAAATTTGACATATAGCGATATTTCCAACGATTTAGGCATATGCTGCTCTTCCGTTAACCGCATACTAAAATTAAATGGTTTTCCTAATTATAAATATTCCAAACATCATCAATTATTTTACGGCGATGAGTTTAAACGGATGAATTTCCGTTATTATATAATTAATTTCTCATTATGAACAATTTATTTTATTATCTGTAAGAGTAAATTTTTCTTTACATTACTAGAATTTAATTTAGTTTTTATTTATTTCTGAAGTTTATTTAGTTTACTATGAATAGTTTTTGTTACCTTTATTATTAAAATTTAATTTATTAAATCTCTTGATGCCTTATTTGCAATTTTCTTAACCGCTTATTAATAATTTTATTACGCTTTGTGTGACCATCGTCAGTATAACGTATTGCAATTTATTTATTATAAAATCATTACAATAACACAGGACTAAACAATTTATAGTCCTTTAATAGTAATTTGGTAATCAGATAATTTTTCTTACGCGGCTCCATAATATGTAAGTATGTATGACATATGACATCGATGTTGACACGCCTACAGCATTCAGGGGAATTCTATTTGGAGCGGGAGAAATATTCATACATTCGCATCGTTGCGTTTGCTCAGAATTAGGCGGTATAGAATTAATTCATGACTGGCCGGTAAAAACAATAAGTTGGAGAAAATAACCGGTGTAACAGTACGTAAGTAAAAGTTAAAAAGAGTAATACGTACTATTTAAATGGGCTGTGTAGAAACAGACATCATTTCACGAGTTGATACGATAATTTTAAAAATTTTATGTCTGTGTGTTTATGTCTGTGTGTGAATAGAACATTGAAAGTAGTTAAGCATATGGTGTTTTTAAATTTTGACCGATTTAGAGTACTATTAAGATATTCAAATTCTTCATATTGTACATATAAATATAAAAGTAAATGCATGATCGATAAGATTAAGAACAGTCAAAGCACGTATCTTCCTCTATAGTTCGTATAAATAAACAGTAAAATTTATTACAAAATAAATATATTTTAGGAGAAATGAAACCTTCATTAGATTCTAATAAAATCACGGTTTATGAATGTTTATGAAATTAACAATATATGTGAATGTATAATAGCTTATTTTCTACGATCTAAATATATACACTAGATTCTGAGACAAGAAAATCTGCAAATAATGAAACATTCATAATTTTGATCGAATTTGGTACCTTGTGATACTCTTTAACTACCTCCAATAAAGGAAAATGAGCAAACTTCAAATTTCAGTAGGCTAATAAGTGCCTAGAAAATTTAGATTATTAAATAATATCTCGCATTGGTTGAAACTTAGAAGTTTAAATGTAAAAATCAAACATTCGGCATTGTGACTATTAATTCTATAATATTAATTTTTAAATGGGTTCCACATATTATAAGTTGTTGTCGATTATTATATATATTTTTTTAATAGTAATAAACGTGTTAAAGTTTTAAATACGTTTTAACTTATCATTAAAGCAACACTAGAATTTATTAGTTTTTACAATTCCTGTCCAAAATTATAGATAAAGTTTTATAATTGGTCGCTTGTATATATGTATTTGTGAATATAATAAATAATCTGACATCACATTAAGGTAATTTACCAAATTAATACACCTCTACATATATTACAGATAATAGCATAGTTCTAACTAATAACATTTATGTGTTATATTCAGGTTTTCTTATTAATAAACATATAATTATATACTAGAATTTTATGGTGCAAAAACAAATTAATCGTGTATTCGTTTGTAAATAGAATATACCTATAATAAAGAACTTAAATTTGAAAAAAAAGTTCAAGATATTTTAGTAATCGAGCAAACGAGTTGGCGTTGTTCACTAACGTTCATCGCGGGTTCCAGGAAAAGTTAATTCAAAGCCGTCTACACCCTGAAAAATATTATTACACTTAATAAAAGATTTGGCTCACAGAGAGAATAATTAACGCTGTCATCTGAAGGACAACTACGTCTATAGTAGTGGGGACGCAAGGCGCCAACACAAAACCAAAATGAACGATTAACTCTACGTGTGGCAGCAATAACCTAACTAAATGTATTTTAATAAATATATATAAATATTGTTTAAATGAGCTATATCAGACCTTTAGTTTATGGTTTTCGATTGTTTTTGAATATGGCACATTTCCAGAAACAACCTTTTACCGTATATGAATTCGGTTTCTAACACTACCGCATTGTCATAGTCGATGTTATGGTTGGTGGAGTTGACATGTATTGCCAGAGCCGACTATTGCTGTTTATTGATGTTTCTGTTGTCACTATTGTGTGAAATTATTCTGGAATGCAAAGTACGGCTCGTCTGGCCTACATAAACCAACTTGCAATCTCCACAAGGTATCCCGTAAACTATATCTGACTTGAATTTACTTTCTATGGCTGTTTTGGTTGTAGTGAAAAGTAAGTCATTTGTTGTAATTATTTTGTTAGCAATTATGGCTTTGTTTTAAAAAAGTTTTACTAATTTCGGAGTTAGTTCCTTGACAAAGGGTAATGTTCTGAAGAGAATTTTTAAGTCTATATATAGTACTCTATTCTTAGTAATAAGTACATCACTACTAGCACGCAACAATTTACTGACTAGTGATGCCGGATAACTATTGTCTAGTAAAATACCTTTTAATAGATTGATGTTTTTTTTGGTAAAATGATGGATGTGAAAGGGCTTTTATACGGCGTTTGAATTCAAGGATAAAATTTATTTTAATTTTTGTCGGATGATATGTTTGTATATACCGTGACAATATACAGCCCGGAACTGGTAGCTTTCCTAAGCAAATCTGTAATAATCGTATCACCTCACATAATTACTAACGTATCCAAAAAGCGAACACTACATTTTTTCTCCCATTCTACAGTGAACTGCAATGACTCATTATACGAATTGAAAACACTAAGCATCTCCTACTAGACAAATAATATCAACAACATATTTCTTATGAATGGGTAACTGAAATGGTAACTTGGCGATGCAATTTTCCAAAAGATCGTCCATAATGTATTGTGCAACAATAGGAGATATAGTTCCACCCATAGGAAAACCAAATGATTGTTGACAGTAACATCCTTCAAAAACAAAATACGTCGTGTCAAATATTTTTGGGACTAAATTTGAAAAAGGGTTTCCTGGAATATTTGGGTGGAATTTAGAAGAGTTTTAATGTTTACTGATTGAATCTAAAACTAAACTTAAAGGAATATTTATAAAAAGAGAAACAACGTCTAAACTGATAACGACATGAACCGGAGAGATTAATCTATCATTGACAAAAGCAGCGAACTAAAAACTATCTTTGACATAGTATGTTTAGGAAGTCCATAAAATCGAGGCACTACCAAATTATAAATCGTCAATGTTTTGGCTTATTGATCAACTATGTGTTTGTCTTTTTTCAATCAAATGACAACTCCATTAGGTTTTCGTTGATAAGTGCAAGTAGAGCTATGTTTAAGTTGACATTATCTGTCTAAGAGAAAGTGCTGGTTTATGTATTTTAGGAAGTCCATAAAATCGAGGCACTACCAAATTAGAAATCGTCAATGTTTTGGCTTATTGATCATCTATGTGTTTGTCTTTTTTCAATGAAATGACAACTCCATTAGGTTTTCGTTGATAAGTGCAAGTAGAGCCATGTTTAAGTCTTTATAAGGTTTTCTATCTTGTAACAAGTCAAGGGATTTATTGAATTTTATCCATTGCGACCGTGACACCTCCGTTGTCGGATTTTAAAATGTATAAATCTGGATAATGTTTTAAACAAGTTTTAGATTGTTCAATTTCCTTTTGATAACCTGGTCTGGCATCTTCTATCCTTTTAAAATAATTAGTAATAATACCTATTAATTGTCCGAGCTCTGAAATCGTCTTGTCCAAGTTGCCCATTTTAATGTCCCTACAAGAAGGTTGAATTGAGAACTTGTGACCTAAAGAAAGAAAATCTCATATGGGATTAATACACTGCTCAAATTTTAAAACCAACCGTCCTTGTTTGCAGCCCACTTCCCATAATTTTATAGCCTCTCCCGTCCGCATTGAGCATAGTTGATAGAGGATTTATTATTATTACTATTATTATTATTACTACTATTATTATTATCTCTTCCACTCACAAGAACCATTCGTTCTTGGTTGCCATTATCTTACCTCATCGGTTCATTCGAACAAGATGGATAGCATAGTTATCTATCATTAATTTATTTTATATGTATATTGATTATAGTAGATACTTACCAGTACTTTAAAGGTGAGAACATATGTGTTGTCCGCTGCTAGCAGCTTGTGACTCTTTCTGGGTATGAACTTGTGTGTTGGTTGCTGCCGGCAGCTTACGTCTCTCTCTGGGTGTGTGGTTTTGTGTTTGTGCGAGCGCGCAAGTGTAGGGGTGTTGTAAGTTGGCGCGCTCGTGCGTGTGTTTAGTGACCGGTCGCGTTAATTTTGAGAGATCGGAGAACCAGCCGTTGCGCAGGACCGCCAACCCTTTCCCGGCAACTTCTTTACTTTTCCGTGCAGTACTTCGACGGCCCGACCCCCGCCCCATCGAGGCAAGGCGCAGACCAGCGAAGCGCACCCTGCACGGGGTTGCTCATCGTCAATCGAGGGAACACTCTTAGCGGCTACTTCGGTCGACGACGGTCACACTTTGTGCCATCTTAACGTTTTCCGCCATTGCGGGGGCACTGCACACACGTCGAACTTGTGTGTGCTGTTAACGGCAGCCTAGCCAGGTTGCCGCCCAGGACCGGTCCTAGCGGTGTGTGCATTGCGCGGCGCCGTGTTTTGCGCCGCGTAGCTTGGGTCCTCTCTTCCCTGCTGGAAAGGCGGAATGGCACCTGTCCGCCAATCGGGCAGCCCCCCTAGAGTTTGTTAGCGCATATGCTAGGCTACGACCCAGTAGAGGACCACAACAGCACCCCACCCGTTCCGTGATTTCGCCTCCCGGCCACGTTGCCCGCGTTCGTGCGCTCCAACATCAGTTTAGCACGCGACGTATTATTGCAGCCGTGTCTAACAAGACACTTTTTTTGCATTTTTAAATCAAGTTTTTGGTAGAGATCCAAATATTTAGGGACTTGTGGAATTTCTGTAGAATTTCTCCCGTTGCGCCAATCACAATTGGGACTGTTAGGACCTTGTCCATCTTCCACATACTCTTGATTTCGTCGTTGAGAGGTAAATATTTATTTACCATCTCACTATAGTTCCTTGCAGTGTTTTTACCAACGGAACAGCAATGTCAATGATGTACGTTACCTTGACCTACTTCAGTGTCAGTATTATATCTGGCATATTGTTGGGAATTGTTTTATCCGTGATTATTTGGCGATTCCAATATAATCGAGAATTTTCGTCCTCGCAAACTGAAGGTGCTTCATATTCATAATACGGGACATTTTCAGAATACGACAAGTGCTTCTGTTTGAGCAGCAGGTGTAATATTTTCGCAACCCTGTTGTGCCTCTCGAGATATTGTTTGGCGGCAAGTGCAGAGCATCCTGCCATCAAATGATCAATTATTTCTTCCTTATCTGCGCATACACAACATTTAATGTTAGATAAATTCTCTTTAAGAATCTTTTTCCGATAGGAACGCGTTGGAATTATTTGATCTTGGATGGCTGCTATGTAACCCTCTGTTTCTGCAAACAGGTTACCTGTATACAGCCATGCATGCGACGCTGGGGTGTCAAAATTTATTATTATTATCTATTCCACTCAAAAGAACCATTCGTTCCTGGTTGCCATTATCTTACCTCATCGGTTCATTCGAACAAGATGGGTGGCATAGTTATCTATCATTCATTTATTTTTATATGAATATTGATTATAGTAGATACTTACCAGTACTTTCAGGGTGTGAACTTATGTTGTCCGCTGCTGGCAGCTTGCTTCTCTCTCTGGGTGTGTGGTTTTGTGTTTGTGCGAGCGCGCAAGTGTAGGGGTGTTGTATTTTAGCGCGCTCATGCATGTGTTTAGTGTCCGGTCGCACTAATTTTGAGAGATCGGAGAACCAGTCGTTGCGCAGGGCCGCCAACCCTTTCCCGGCAACGTCTTTACCTTTCCGTGCAGTACTTCGACGGACCGACCACCGCCCCATCGAGGCAAGGCCCAGACCCGTCAAGGGCACCCTGCACGGGTTGCTCATCGCCAACCAATGGAACACTCTCAGCGGCTACTTTGGTCGACGACGGTCACACTTTGTGCCATCTTAACGTTTTCCGCCATTGCGAGGGCACTGCACACACGTCGAGCGTGTGTGTGCTGTTAACGGCAGCCTAGCCAGGTTGCCGCCCAGGACCGGTCCTAGTGGTGTGTGCATTGCGCGGCGTCGTGTTTTGCGCCGCGTAGCTTGGTTCCTCTCTCCCCTGATGGAAAGGCGGAATGGCACCTCTCCGCCCATCGGGCAGACCCCCCTAGAATTTGGTAGCGCATATGCTAGCCTACCACCCAGTAGAGGACCACATCAGCACCCCACCAGTTCCGTCATTTAGCCTCCCGGCCACGTTGCCCACGTCCGCGCGCTCCAACGTCAGTTTAGGACACGACGTATTATTGCAGCCATTTCTAACAAGACACTTTTTTGCATTTTTAAATAAAGTTTCTCGTAGAAATCCAAATCATTTATGGACTTGTGTAATTTATGTGGGATTTTTCCCGTTGCACCAATCACAATTTTGACTATTAGGACCTTGTCCATCTTCCACATACTCTTGATTTCGTCGCTGAGAGGTAAATATTTATTTCCTTCTCACTATAGTCCCTTGCAGTGTTTTTTGCCAACGGAACAGCAATGTCAATGATGTACATTATCTTGTCCTTCTTCAGTGTCAGTACTATATCTGGAATATTGTTGGGAATTGTTTTATCCGTGATAATTTGGCGATTCCAATATAATCGAGAATTTTCGTCCTCGCAAACTGAAGGTGCTTCATTTTTATAATACGGGACATTTTCAGAATACGACAAGTGCTTCTGTCTGAGCAGCTGGTGTATTATTTTCGCAACCCTCTTGTGCCTCTCGAGGTATTGTTTGGGGGCAAGTACAGAGTATCCTGCCATCAAATGATCAATTGTTTCTTCTTTATCTGTGCATACACGACATTTAATTTCAGATAAATTTTCCTTAAGAATTTTTTTCAAATAGGAACGCGTTGGGATTACTTGATCTTGGATGGCGGCTATGAATCCCTCGGTTTCTGCTAACAGGTTACCTGTATACAGCCATGCCTGCGACGCTGAGGTGTCAAAATTTTCAGATCCGATTATTAACAGATACTTGCCATGCAAAGATTTATTTTTCCATCTCTCTTTCTGTTGGGATATACTTAAGATTCTCGTGGATGGATTGAATTCATCGTTAGCCAGTTTGAGTGGCGTAAAATTGTCCATTTGAGCAATCGCATTATGCAATCTACTTTCTTTCGACTTTTGCAGAAAGTACGCTCGTAATTATTTACCTGTGTATAATGCCTGCAATAATCACTCGGTATTGCTCTACCTCCTTCTCTTCTTGGTAGGTGGAACCATTCGATCGCACTACGTGGGTGATGAATTCTAAATTTTCTGGCTTCTACTCTTGCCTTGATGTCTATTGCTTCAAGTTCAGTATCAGTCCAGTTAATTATTCCAAATCAATAAGTAAGTACGGAAGTTGCAATGCTGTTTATTGCCTTGGACATATTTCTTGCCGACAATCTGATTTTCAACAACGATCGCAGCCTAGAGAAATACTAATCTTTCGCTGATTCTTTTGCAATATTGTGTTCTATTCCTCTAGCATGCAAATAACCAAGATACTTATAATAGTCGTTGCTTTCCATTCCAATAATTAGTCCTTGTCCGCCTTCCACTTCGAACCCACAATGTTCAATCCATTGTCCCTTTCCATGCAACTTATTTTGCATTTTTCCAATCCAAATTTCATTTGGATATCTCTACTATAACGGCCAGCACAGTTTCGGAAATCACGAAGATTATTCTTTTCCCTAGCATACAATTTGAGATCATCCATGTACCAAAGGTGAGTAATTTGTACAACAGGTTGTAGTAAATTACATCCCTTATTTAGGGAATTTAACAAAGTTGTTAACGGTTTCAAGGCTAAACAAAACCACAGTGAACTCAAAGCGTCTCCCTAAAATATGCCTCTTTTAATACTGATCTTACCTGCATCAATACTTTCTGTAGGGGTTTTCATTAATAAACTTGTCTAATACAAAGGTATTTTTAATAATATAAAATATTATTAAAAATCTGGTGTAAAGAACACAAATACAGGTTCACTATTAATATTTTTTGTGAACGTGTCCGAACATATCCCTCCCCAGAAACGTAGATACGTATTTCGCCTTTCTACAGGCTCGTCGGTACGCCCCTGCTGGAGAAAGGATATTCTCAGACACATTTACAAAAAAAAACCACATCGCCACATCACCGAAATTATCCAGACCGAGCGTAGAAGTAAATTCAGCGCTGCCTGTTGTCAGACAGCCGAAGTACCTCACCCCGTCCACATAACCAATGTGAAGTAACGACGCCCTTCAAAAGGTGGCACAGCCAATCTCTCTAGAAACTTCATTTTGTTTGTGTCTTCACTCATACTACGGACTAACCGCATATGTAATGTATCAGAATAATTGAAACATTCATGAGTAGGTAAACCCCACCAGTTTTGTATAATACAAAGAATGAGAATGGCGTAGCTAAGAAAATTAATATGGTGCTCCTCAATTCTATATAACCTAAGAATCTCTACCAACCACGAGTGAGGTACACTATCAAACGCTTTCTGATAGTCTATATATGCCATGTAGAGATTTTATTTTACTTTTACCACATTCTTCATCACAACCGAGTCAATCAGGAGCTGCTCTTTGCAACCTCTTGATCCTTTTCTACATCCTTCCTGTTCCTCTTCTAAAAGGTTGTTATTCTCCAAATGGACGTATATCTTTTCAGATATAATCGAGGTGAACATCTTGTATAATGTAGGAAGACATGTAATTGGTCTATATTTAGAGGGATCTTCCGCAGATGCATTAGATTTCGGAATTAAGAAGGTGTTTCCCTCGGTCATGAATTCTGGCAGTTCGGTTGGTTGTTCTAGCAATAATTGGAAGCACTTAGCAAGTTGTAGGGGCGTCGATGTAAATTTTTTTAACCAGAAATTTTGTATTTTATCTGATCCAGGTGCTTTCCAATTCAATGCTTTTTGGATTGCTCTTTTTACATCTTCTAAATCAATCCGCCAATTTAGCATTGTCCTAATGTTACTTACCTTCCTTCTTTCATCCGACAGCCATTTTGCATTTCTATGTTGCACCGGCGTACTCCATATTCTAGACCAATAATCTGATATTTTCTCTTTCGTTGGTAACTGAATCTGTTGTCCAGGATTTGCATCACTCAAGCCACGATAGAATAATTTTTGATTTCTAGCGAATTGTTTATTTTGCTGCCTTCGGGTATTACTGATTTTATATCGTTTCAACCTCTTTGCATATGCCGCTAATTTCTGCTTTAATAAATCCAAAATTTCTACAGCATTGGAGTTTTCAGGTGAAACATAACGGCTCACTATAACCTCTGCACCTCTCATAACCCTCGCGCTAGCATTGTCCTTTTAGCTTTGAGTTAATATTCCAATTTCCCGTCTCAGATTTTCTATTTTCCATGTCAATCGTTTTTCCCAACAAGAACTTCTATTTCTACTATCGAATCGCATATCTACGGGGTCTATATTTTGATCATTTAATATCAAAACCGTACATGCACCTGTGTATATTAAACTGTGGAGCTCCTCCAGTGTTGTGCCGGTTTTTATTTTTGGCCCAATAATGGCGTTTACCTCGTTTATAATATCAGATGTGCCCTTTTTGTAGATAAGCTTTCTTAGATGCGGCTTCGTACTAGGTACAACTCCATGATATTTAAGAAAATTATTCTCAAATTCTAAATGAAATCTATTTTCCTGTACGGGCAAGACTATTAATTCAGCTAAAAACGGGCTAATCTGTTCTTCAACCACCACTTCATCATTACTACTCATACCAAGTTCTAAGGAAACCTCTTGTCTCACTTGATTAATTATTTCCGCTGATAATCTATTATTAATGAATATAGATCGTCTTTGATCTAAGATATTTTGAATGGTTTTATCCGCCAACTCTGGGAACTTTTCAGTTACCTGTCTATGTAGCTCTGCTCCATACGGTATTTTAACTGTTCCCAGTTTTGTTATTGTGTAATAACATCTGAGCATAAACTTCTTCATTTCCAACGTCCAAGAAGTTCTTTTCCTTTGATGTTCGCCTGCTATAATAGATTGAGAATTCACTATTCCTTCAATATCTTTATCTATATTCACTTCTACATTATTTCCCTCATTTATTTTTATATGAATATTGATTATAGTAGATACTTACCAGTACTTTCATGGTGTGAACTTATGTGTTGTCCGCTGCTGGCAGCTTGCTTCTTTCTCTGGGTGTGTGGTTTTATGTTTGTGCAAGCGCGCAAGTGTAGGGGTGTTGTATTTTAGCGCGCTCATGCATGTGTTTAGTGTCCGGTCGCGCTAATTTTGAGAGATCGGAGAACCAGTCGTTGCGCAGGGCCGACAACCCTTTCCCGGCAACTTCTTTACTTTTCCGTGCAGTACTTCGACGGCCCGACCCCCGCCCCATCGAGGCAAGGTCCAGACCCGCCAGGCGCACCCTGCACGAGGTTGCTCATCGCCAACCAATGGAACACCCTTAGCGGCTACTTTGGTCGACGACGGTCACACTTTGTGCCATCTTAACGTTTTCCGCCATTGCGGGGGCACTACACACAGGACCGGTCCTAGTGGTATGAGCATTGCGCGGCGCCGTGTTATTATTATTATTATTACTATTATTATTACTATTTTTTTTATTATTATTATAGTTCTTTAATATCTAAAGCTGCCTTCAAATTTGTAAATTACCTTCTATATGTTTTGGCATCAATTCTTACTCTCCTCTTTACCTCCACATACTTCGTTTTCGTGTGACGAATCTACAAATATATTTCATATATGTCCCGCTAGTTATCTCTTCTTTTGATCCCTTTCAATATAACTTTAACATCATTTGCATATGCTACTATATCGACAGTCGCTTATTTTGTTAATTTATTTAATTTATGTGCCTATATTTCTGCTTCAATTTAAATATAAAATATTATAATGATGTTTACACAGAAGTTGAAAGTGTTACAAAAGCATTCCAAAATATATTTCTGAGGATAATAATCGAAACGATAAATTTCATTTTGACAAACTTTCTCACTACGCTAATCTACTCGGTATTTATATGTACGAATGTTCGTTTAATTACTTAAATGGGCGTTCCTACAATATATATTCCGTCATGATTACCTTGAATCTAATGTTTTATTATTTGCGTATTCATTAGAATTCAAAACATTTACAGAAAAATAATAACATGTTTACATATATGACAAATACATATGTGTTTTACAATAGAATTATATTATTGTTAATGTTTTTAACTGAAGTAGGAAAATTTTATTAATAATACGCCGATTTATACTATTATAACTAAGGAACTATAAATTATAACAATTTTTTTTTTATTGAAAAATAAATAACAGAACCTATTAGATTATGTTATGAATTCTTTTGGAACTTCGAGATGTTTGCCTACAAGACAATAGAAGATGCAAATTCAATTTAAACTTTTACAGAAGTTGTTTTCCTTCGGTATACAAGTCTGGTGAACTGCTGATGAATGTAGCAGAAAGGAAATGGAACATGTCAATTACTTTTGTTTTCCAACATTGTTTTTTTTTTAAACTCGTTCTATATAATATTTTATAAAAGTCTGTTACTTAACCCTACTATTGGTTACTGAAATATATGTCTTGTGTTTGTTAAATAAATTCTAATTGAATGAAATAAATATGTACAAAGTAATGCTAAACTTTCGTTAGAACGTTCACAAACAAAATTTATTTTGAGATATTTTCTTAAATAGTTTTTCAAAAAAGGTATTAAATTTTAAAAATTGTGAAGTTTCTTTTATACAGTGAGTGCCAAAATGTTTTGTTCATTTTTAATTGTTAATAACACAAGTACCCTAAATATTTAATAATCTTAAACACTAAGAATGGGAAATTTATTTTTTGAATATCGTATTCGTTAAATGTCCTCCTTCTTTCGCCAGACACACTTCTAAGCGTCGAATAAAATCACTCATCACTCTTTGAAGCATCTCCTGGAGAATAGCTTGAACTTCTTGCCGAATAATTGTTTTAAGTTCCTCCACATTTCTTTGTATACTTTTGAAGACTTTGCCCTTTAAATAGCCTCGGAGAAAAAAATCAAGGATATAAATATCAGGAGATCTCGGCGGCCAATTCAAATCACCGTTTCGAGAAATTAATCGATTGGGGAATGTCTGATTTCCATATTTATCCTTGCAGTGTGACAGGTCGCCTCGTCTTGTTGAAAAAAGTAATTTCTTTCTTCAGTTGTGGTATAAAAAATGTTTCAAGCATATGTGCATACCGTTTAGAATTTGACTGTGACTGTGATTCCTTCGAAAAAATATGGACCTATAATGCTAGACGATGATGAATGTTTGCCTTTCCTAGATTTCACACGGTTTCTCAGTAGCCCAATATCCATAATTTTGCTAATTTACCATGCCATGTAGAGTAAAGTCCGCTTCGTCGCTCATGAATAGATGTTGTGTAATATTCGGTTGCTGATTCCTTAGTTTCAAAAACGTAGACAAAATCCAAAGCGCTGTTGTTTATCACGATCAGTTAACGCATGTACCACTGCCATTTTGTAGGGGTAGAACTTAATTTTGTGCAGAATTCTTCGTGTACTTGTGTTGGATATTTGTAATGTTGCCGCATGTGGAATTTATCGATTAGGACTAAACACGATGGCAGGCCTTACTAGATCTTCACTAAGAGCATTGCATGCGGATTTCGTTCTTCCGGTTAATTTTCTTGGCTCTACTAATCCATGATTTCGTCACTTCCGTACTCAGTATGAAATAATAGTTCGGACAGGAACATCACGAACATTAAAAATTTGACCAAATAGACGCTGTGTTTGGATAATAGAGATAATAAATAATTTAATCAATTTTTCAATGCAAAATATACTTTATTATTTACTCCAACGCTTCATTTATTATTATCAATAGATCTTCGATAGGTAAATTATATAATCAGATATTGCTAATTAAATTGAGCAAATCATTTTGGCTCTCACTACTTAAGAAAGATAGTACTAAAAATATTGTTCTGGAGAACATTGAGTGGACATATCTGAACATGTCCTTACGTGTTTCCTACGTCAGAGCACTTAAACCACGCCCATTTTTGTTTTGGAAGTTGGCTATGTTGGTATATAAAGAACTACATACGTCTCTTTCGATCCAATGTAAGTCGGTTTGTGATGGCTGACGTAACAGTTTCTGTTATGTATACAATATATATTTTCAATAATTTGGCTTAACATTTGAACACCAAGACAAGCCATGGGCTTCCAGCATTTGCTGCACACATTCTACCGTTACTCTAGAAGGTTTGTCAAACGGTAAGAAAAGCGCTATGCAATTTATCGTTAATAAATGGACCTCCGAAAATTCTCTCACACAGCTACGCCCTGGGTTGAAATCGGGACTGTCGGCAAGATAAGCATTGCGCTAGATATTTATATAACACAAGATATATATTTAAATATGTACAATAAATGATGGTAAATTGCAGACCGTTACATTATTGACTTATAATATATACTGTTTAGATTGTTTATGTCACTCCTATGACATAATCTACTTAAATGATTATGTTTGATATCTACTTATCAAATAATTTCATACCAAGCAACAAAAAGTGAAGATTTCAGAATCAAGCTAATCTAGAGGAAAAACAAATTTATCCCAGAAAAAGGTATGGTATTTCGGTCTCAAAATAAGGAGGAAAATAAAGAAATTCCACTATAATTGAAATTAATACTTCTAATTTACTAAAACTACAACCTGATGGGATCTTATTGAGAATAATTTCATATTAGTTATTTTTATAAGTTTCTCATTTGTTATCATATTCATTGCATTTATAGGTTTCTCAACATATTTTTGGGTAGATTACCTACTATTTAATTTTGTAATATCTGCGCGTACAATTTGCATGATACCAATAATTAGAAACGTCAATAGAAATCTGTTAAATAAGCTGTATGTATTATGTATTAAGTGAATTAAAGTTTCAAGTAAAAGTTAAATAAGGCGTATATGAGTACTTGTGCGTGACTGTGTCTCTACAAAATAAGCAGAAAAAAGCGAATACACTTGAAATTAGTATGTCATATATTTTTTTAAAAAATGATGAATTTTCAAGTATAAGAATAGAAATTGTAGGTTATTACTCTTTTATATAAGATCATATTTCGTAAAAATATTTTCATATTTTAATAATTGCTACGGATGATTTATGGACTTTAGCCTTAAGCTAATTGTTAAGTTCAAAATTCTTCGAGCTTAAAAAAAAATAAAGTTAATCTGAAATTTCAAATTTCTGTATCTTTATGGTTCGGGATTCTAAATTGTAAATCAATTGAATCATTGAACAACCATTTTGCCTAGACTATAGGTAATTTTCTTATTTAGGCAATCAGCAAACGCTTCTTAGAAGAAGGCATATCTTATAGCAATATAATAAATACAATGTGCTTTTTCGCTTGACTGTATTTACTATACAGTTTGCCTCATTCTTGTCAATATGGCCAGAAAGTGATTTGATTTAAAAAGAAAGAGACTAATTTCCGTTAATTTTTTTAAATTAACTAAGATCATTTAGAATTTGCATAATTATACAATAAGTAAATGGCATATTAGAGAAAGGTCATATGAGAAATTACGCGGTTGCCCTGTATTAATAATTACAAATAAATACGGCTGGGTACTATTACTAACACATTAAAAACAGCAACAATAGTTGTGATTTTCTAATGTTTAAATCATGTATTTAAATGTACTTAATCTGAGAAAGTGAGACTGAAAGTGTCTGACGTTATTATGCGATTTATGTATGATGATAAAATTACTACATGATCGGCAAATGTTGTTGTAAAAATGCTTTCTTATGTTGGCATGTCTGTAGTATAATAATATATTAAGTGCCCTAGATGCAAAACTCGCCATAAAATGTAAAACTAATAGAAGTACGAAAAATATTTATAGATTATCGTATCTTTCGTTTCTCCAATTGCATATTTTTAAATTTTAATCAATAAATTAATTACTCTTGGGATCCCAAAGTGTTTTAAATGATTAAAAAGGGGTTTTGAGATATTTCAAAAAAATTAATGTAATTGGTGAGTGTTGTACAAAATATTTCCAAAAAAAAGAGTTTTGCAGACAGAGGTTTTATGAAATTTCGTAATATAGAAAAACAGTAACAATTTATTTAAATGCCATTTATTTTCAAAAATGAGGAAATATAAAAGTATTTATTTACACAGGTAAATGTATTTCAGACGGTCTTAAATTACTGCATCCAGTTTCGACATCATTTTGGTCATTGATATCTCTCCTTTTATATTGCTGACATTTATTAGATTTTCAACAACAAATTTTAAGTCGGGATTATCCTCCCAGCAATCACCGTAATGTTTCTTAAGGAGAGAAATTATTGTAGATTTATCACCTTTTAGGTAGGAGCCACCTTGGGAGGAGGTACCTTGGGATTAATACATCTTTTTTTTCAGCTTTTGCTTCACAAATATCAACTTTGTAGTTTTATTCGCCTCTAATGTTTTGTCTTTGGTGAAAATGAATCTTTTCGATTTGTTAAACTGAAAATTCCACCATCCCGGAGCTTTCATATTGATTTAGGACTCACTTTTCCAACTATGTATCTGCTAATCTACATCCAATTTACAAAGTGTTGACTTGCGAGCCAGGATATCGTTATAATCAGAGGGCTTTACAATAACAGATCTTTTTTTACTTCTCTTTTCAACCATTCCAATATTCCAATATACGATCGAGTGGTATGAAGGAATGACCTACCACTGGAAATAGTAGGGTCGCAGATTGAATGTGGTTGCGAGCTCTTGTCTGAAGCCGAAAAGAAATAATGGTTAAACAGAATCTATTGTTTCATGAAAATAAACTTGCACAGTACATCCCAAACAGCTGATGTAATAGAATTAGAATTCTTGGGAAAATCTGATTCTGGCCACATATGTTAGTAAACATTATCCGGACTCAATAGTAGATTTGCCGTGAAGAACAGTGAAGTCATAATATTTAATTTGTTTACTAAAATAACAGACTTGGTCGGGAAATGTTGGTAATGTCAAGCTCTTTTGACAGTCGAAAGAAAAAATAACAATATTTTCCGATGATCTCTAATAAAGCAAAAATCGCTTTGGCTTTTAATATTTGAAGGCATTGTTCTGTTATAAGGTTTTTTTCTTAAACGGCAGCTAAATCTTTATTTTTAATTTTTTCTTTGTTTCTTAAACACGTTGAGCAGACATTCGGCTTTGGAATACCGAATCCAATATTATAGTGTGTGTTCATATAAGTTCTAAAATATCCTAATTTTACCTCGTTTTCAAGTCTTGAATTATAAATTTTCCACAATTTTGTATAATTCAAGTCACAAGGGAGATACATACGACTGGTTGTCTCACTTCGACAATAAAGGCACTGAACACAATTAAGAGATTCAATCAGATTCTTGGTCGATGTTTTTTTGTCGTCCTTTTTATTACCAATGCGATTACCTCCCCTTTTGTTATCGCAGAATATCTCTAAGTAAAACATAGTTTTTATGGCTACTAAGTTTACTCATTTTTTACAACGCAGTCATGCAAACTCGTACTTCCTCTCCGTGATCTGTAGTGATAAAATAATTAATACATATCTTTTCTCGTAGAACTTTTGATCTACTGAATTTTTTACCCTCGCCACATCCAATTATAAAACAGTCCGGTTTTGGTTTTTTCGTTGTTAGCAAAAAGCTTTTTGTGAAATGAAAGAAGACCGGTGATAGGATTTTCCTGGTAGGCCTTTATGTTGGAAACTCGGGTAATTCTTTTGGGGTACGTCTACAATTAACGTAATAATATACAACAATAAGGAGAACATTAACAACATGTCATTACCTCATTTTCTTAAGTTTTTATCTTTTATCTGTCTCCTCGGAGAATAAGGCTGTATTGGAAAAGTAACACTTAAATCAGTGTCTGTAACATATAAATCACTGTCCATTGTTTCCACGATATAAATATTTTTAATTGATAACAATTGATTAAAACTTAAACTCGGTTCCGTTGCAAATACGATAATAAAAAGAGCAGCTGATTGGATCCAATATTCTTCAAATATTGACGATTGGCGAGTTTTGCATCTAGAGCACTCATATGAAACATAATTCAATCCAGCACGCTGCCTCGTAGAATACTGAATTTAATAAAATTAAGTCCTGAGTACTCTTCTTGATGTTTTACTCGAAAATGATTATCTGTAGGGTTTTTTATTTAATGTATAAATTATTCTTAAAATATAGGTTATGAACACTAGTTCAAGGCGTTTGTTTTAGTTTCATTTGTTAAAGAACAAGATTTATAAAAGCTGGTGCATTTTACTGCAGTTAGTACATGATACGCTTCCAATTTTCTGAATCCTACGTACACGATTCTTCGGTATCTACTCTGTATTTATGTTTATCTACTTGTATTAAAGATTTATCTAATTCTTCTAAAAAAAAATGTAATTTGCCCGTGATATTTTCCTATTACAAATGTATGTTGCCATAATTTGATCTGGAGTATTTATAACTTCTAGTTGAATAGATGAAGAATGTTAAGCAGAAATATATTATAAAAAATGTCTCTGGCAAACATTGTTGCAATCTCAAACCGACGATTACAGAAGGAACCATGAACTGCAACAGAAGAAACTTAAAAATATGTGCAGGACGCAGAAAAGAACTTCATTGGAAAAAGAAGTAGCAGAATTAGAGTGGAAAATATAGAAGTAAAGAGATCAAAAATTTTTACAAGAACACAAGAAATATAAGATCAGGACCTAGAAAATAAGTAGGTTTCTGCGACGATAAAGAAGGCAACTTAATTGGGGTCAAAGAAAAGATATCCTAGAGATGGAAGCAATACTTACAAGATTTACTAAGCACGGGAGGACAAGAAGAAGAAATAACATGCCAGCTAAAGGATAATCAGCAAGAGGTACCGGAGCCAAAAGAGGAAGAATTTGAGGAAATCCTGCAATCCTCATGAAATAATAAGAGTTAAAGTGAAAATGGAGTAATAGCAGGAAATTTAAAGTATGGGGGAGGAACGTTAAAAAAATAAATATTCGAGTTAATAAAAGAAATTAAATCTTAGTTTCGGCATATGATGCCTTTTTCAAAGAAATTTGAAATATAAATGACAGTATATTAATGTCTAACTAGATACCTGTAGTTGTTATGGATAAAATTATTCAAAGATACATTCAAGTTCAGTAATAATAATAGATTTCAACACTAAAAACAAACTTCGCATTTTTAATTCCCACCCTTCATCAATATATGATTTAATATAAATAATCAATAGTATCAAACATACAAGCCACTTCTTATGATATAGCAATATTCCTAGGTGATAGCATATCTAAGATGTTAGGAAAAACGGAGTATCATACCAAAGATTCATGGCAATTTCAAAATTTCATCAAGGAACAAAAAGTACCAACTAATCACAAAATTATATCACTTGATGTAGAATCTTTATACACTAACATTTCTACAAATCTAGCTATAAACATAATAGAATCCAAATGGGATGAAATTAGTCAATACACATCACTAAATAAAAACGAATTTAATAGAGGTATATATTTCTGTCTCAACAACACATATTTTCAATATAAAAATTCTTTTTACAGTCTCTGTGCTCTCCTTTAGCTGCTCCTATTGCAAATCTAGTAATGTAACAAAACGTTATGAAATCATTAGACTTCCACCCCATTTTATTCAATAGATATGTGGATGACATCATAACATGTATTCCGGCAAGTAAAACAAACAAACGAGCTTTTAAATAAATTCAATAATTTTCACAACAAATTAAAGTTCACTATTGAAGAAGAAATTAATAACAGTATTAATTTTCTTCATATTTCTTTAAGCTATGATAGACAGGGTACTATTTATACAAATTAGTACAATAAACCCACAGCTTCTTTTCGATGTATAAATTACCACTCAAATGCAATTACAGTATTCAATAAAATGATTATAAATAATCTGACTGATTGAGCGGTAAAACTATCACATACTCAATACAGAAAGGATAAGATCAAGAAAATTAAAATGATCTTAACAGATAATATCTATCCACCACAACTTATAAACAAAACGATTAAAAAAATTATCCACCAAATATACAACACTACAGGCACCAATAACAATTTAAACAATGAAACAACATATATCGCGCTTCCACATGTTTTACAATTATCAGAAAAAATTAAATATACTTAAAAAAAGTATGATATAGCTACAACATATAAACTTAGTAATACTAATAAACATCTAATTTCAAAACTAAAACCAAAAATAGAAAAAAATCGAGAAACATATGTCATCTGTAAAATACGATAAATAATCGCTAGAGAACAACACACAATGAAAAGGAAAATTAAAGAAATGATTAATATTAAGCAAGAAAAAAATTCAATTAATAACAGAAGTAATATAAAAAATCTAAGCAGCAATTTACCATAATAATATATGCTGCTGTTATATAAATATATATCATATGTTATTTAATATCTGGACACTGGCTGTTCGAGTAGGTTTTCGCGATTTTCTTCTCGTTTAAAACAAATGCCGACAGCTTAACATCTTAAGCCGCTCCACTGGCGTAGACATAATAATAACTCATGGCTTGCCATTCACCTGTTTTGGTAGTCTAACTGTTTAGAGAATGCCAAAGCAAGATTTATTATTATTGAACTTGAACGTATCTTTGAATAATTTTATCTATGACAACTACAGATATATAGTATGACATTAATATACTGTCATTATATTTTAAATTTCTTTGAAAGAGGCATTATGTGCCGAAACATGTAAGATTGTTTTAAATATATACATTGTTACGTTTTAAATGGACCACGCTGAATATATAAATTTAGCACGTGATTTTTTTAAAAAATGCGCTGTGCTCTTGCACATATCCTTTCGCGCAAGGCAAACCGACTTTCGTTATTGTCACCCAGGCGGTCTGGCCATTTTCTGATTATTTGGCACTTGACCGTTATCCTTTGCTTCGGTTCCAGCTGTGTCTGGTTTTTCGACAATAGCCTATTTCAAAGCCTTTATTATCCTACTCTTATCCGAGTTGAATAGCGTCGAAAAGACGGATATAAGGATAGTAAGGAATAAAATTGTATCTTTGTTGGGATAAGAGTCCCTATTGTGGAGAATACAATTCCGCTAAGCGGATAAAACTATTGTAATAGACGATTTCATTACCATATATACTTGGGCCGTAAAAACAAAAAGAGAAAACCCCCTTCTTCAAAGGTAAGACGATTTATATTTCTAAAATAATGACTTAACGTACGAATCATATTTTATATTGTGCAAATTCTTTCTGCTCTTTTTTTTCTAAATTTTCTATTAACGTGTCTACGTTTTATGGTAGTCTCCTTTTTTTATTAAATGGAAGCTGATTTTCGCCTTTTGTTTTACATATTAGGGAAATAGTAATACCTCAAGACGCGAGGAGTGACAAAAAAAGGAAACCTAAGAATTGCCAGACGACCATAAATCAACAATCACATCTGGACAGTTTTTGTGGGTGTACTTATGAAGACATCTGGTCTGTTTGGGACACTTAAGTATCTTTAGTTGTTTTTCTACATATTAAATTCTTTGATTCTTAAAAGAAATTGATTTACGTGTTTTAGTAATTTGTAATAACATTTAAATAATCCATTAGCTACATTTCTATCACTTGTAAAAAAAGGTTAAGTATACTTGTTACCGATTTAAGGATTGTTTTTCGTATGTAAGATATTTCGAAATATCACAGTTTTATGCTGTATAATCATTATACTGAGTAATCGCCCTTGGTGGGTTTGACAAGATATTTGCAATGTTTTTTTTTGTTTGTCTGTAATTAAACATTTCAACTTTTTTAAATTATTATTAGACCTTCGAAACCATACTAAATTATACTACAAGATCTCTTTATAAGTAAAATACAGCCGCTCAGCTGAGATTACTACCACTTCTGGTTTTCTTATCATTCCTTTTCCGCATCATTTCTTACTCTCTTAAAATTCCAATGCCCTATATTAGTTATACGTTTCGCATGCGTAATAGGTGGAAAGACTTTAAACAATGCGATGGCGCCCTCTTTAACTTGCGAGTTAGATCTTAAACTTTAACCAATACCCCGCCCATCTTCGACAAGTTAGCTGTGTAGTCTTGAGGATACCAGGATCTAAGGTAGGTGGAATTTAGGAAGTAAGAAAGTTTAGCGTCTGGCGCATATTGGCAGATTTCGAAGAGTGCGGCGAGCACTACCTTTTTATCATAGCACGCTATTTGGCAACCAGCGTTGGGCCATTTTAGTCAGTTTAGTTCTTTGACATTCGACGTGTGGAGCCATTTTCCTTCTAGCCATTTTTAGCTAATTTTTTTTAGTAGGATAATTCTTTCGTAAATTTTCAATTGTATTTTGTCGGCCATTTCGAATCTTTTCGACCATTTTTGCGAATCAAGTTTAGCTTGGTATTGAATTTAGGATTGTTATTCAGGTAGTAATAACAATTTGTTATTGGAAATTGGGCACTTCCCCAATTAAATTAATTACCGTATTTTGTAAATTTATTTCCGTGTTCTGACGTTCATTGCATTTTCTTGTTTCTTTTCTTGTAACCATGGAATTCAAGGGAGAAATCAATCGTTTAGTTCAAGATGAGCTCGAATATGAGCTCGCGATTCGCGGTGCAGTTAATGTAGGCACGGTGGCTCAAATGCGCAAGATGTTAAGGCGCATGAATAAACTAACAACTTCAGCATCTTTCATTATGCCTACGTATCCATATAATTTCAATCAATACTCCGCTGCTATTGAGGCTAAGCTAGCTGAAATCAAAGCATTATTATGATGATTTCGCAGAATCTCGTCAGTCGCCTGCTTATAAAAAGATTTCTGTTAAGATTGGTTATGTACAGGGCAGAATTAATCGTAGTACTCCGGGTACAGAAACGGAAAAGCAGAAACGATCAGAATTTCTTGTCAAAGCAATGGAGATGTCGTCTCTTTTGTCATCCAAGGCTAAAGCTTTCTTGCGTTAGTCCACTGCTGCAAATGTAACAGTACTAGACCTGTCATTGATGACACAGTTTGGTGGATCTAGTAGTGACTCAGATTCAGATTCAGATCCGGTTACAGTACCAATTAATGCCTTAATTCCTCCCAAACCAGTACCTGTTTCGGCTTGGGGAATAAAATTCTCTGGAAGTCCCAAAGAATTTTCTTGTAGTGCGTTTTTAGAACGCGTTAACGAATTAAAGACAGCTAGACACTCGTCTGATGAAATTTTGTTCCGGTCTGCTGTCGATCTTTTTACCGGTGACGCCTTAATTTGGTACAGGGCCAATAAACATAATTTTTCGACTTGGTCTGAATTGGTGGATGGTTTACGCACTGACTTTCAAACTCCTTCTTACGATGAAAATCTTTATGTAGAAATTACTCATAGAACCCAGGGTTCTGATGAGACCATGGGATTATACGTTTCTGTTATGAAAAATATGTTTTCGCGTTTATCTATTAAAGTCTCAGAATCTGCCCAGCTTAAGGTTATCTTGCGTAATATTCATCCTTTCTATCAGTCTCAACTTGGATTAACGGAAGTTAATTCTTTGAGAAGGGTTATGGAACCTGATTTGGCATATGTAGAAACGTCCAGTGTGTCGAACGTTTCGACTATTGCCTCGCCAAAACCCGGTCCATCTTCAACTAATTTGAAATGTTGGAATTGTGGTCGTATGGGACACCGATTTTCTCAGGGTAGAGAGCCCTGCAGGAAACACTGTTTCCGTTGCGGAACAGATTTCTGGAGAGATATGGGTGTTTCCCTAATTTTAGAAATGGGGATTGGGGTTTTTCTAGCGATGTTGCTAGTGTGGATAGTATTGCGGCCCATTCTCAGATTAGCGTCGAACAGTCTCGAGAGTTAGAAGTTTTAATTGAGTCATGTTTTCATGTAGGTTCTGAAGACACTCTCGGTTGTACCACTCTGGTAGAAGATAAAATAGTAAAATAAAATAGATATTATCCTTTATCTCCTGCTTTGCAAAAAGTAGCTAACGCCGAGTTAGACAAAATGTTACAGCTAGGAATCGTTTAACCTTCCAATAGCCATGGGCTTCTCCCATTTTACTAGTTCCTAAGAAAGACGGAACACGACGCTTTTGCGTGGATTTCAGGAAACTGAATCAAGTTTCAGTGTTGGATGCCCTTTAGTTTGTCCTCAGCTCCTGCTACCTTCCAACGTTTCATAGATCGAGTTCTTGGTCCAGAACTTGAACCTTTTGTTTTTGTCTATCTTGGCGACATTATCATTTTAACACCAACTTTCGAGCAGCATGTTAGTACACTCCGAGAAGTGTTAAGTCGATTGGAAAATGCTGGTTTGACGTTAAATAAGGACAAATGTCAATTTTGTCGTGAAGAGCTTAAATATCTAGGTTATGCTGTTAATAAACATGGCTTGTTAGTGGATCCTGACAAAATTAAAGCCATTTTAGATATCTCGATTCCGCGAAATGTATCTGAAGTCCGTCGTTTAGTCGGCATGACTTCCTGGTATAGACGTTTCGTCTCTGACTTTTCTACTATTATCGCCCCTCTTACAAACTTACTTAAGAAGAATGTCCGTTTTTGTTGGACAGTTCAATGCCAACAGGCATGGGAAAGTATTAGAGAACGCTTAATTTCCGCTCCAATTTTGTGTTGCCCTGATTTCACTCAGGAATTTACTATTCAAACTGATGCGTCCAGTTTTGGACTTGGAGCTGTTCTCTCACAAACCATCGACGGTAAAGAACGAGTTGTTTGTTATCTAAGTAAGTTATTGACGCCACAAGAACGCAAATTCAGTGCCACTGAATTGGAATGCCTCAGTGTGCTGTGGTCCATTGAAACGCTGCGTCCTTATATCGAAAGAACTCATTTCATGCTTGTGACTGACCATTATTCCTTGATTTGGCTTAATAAATTGAATTATCCTAGTGGTAGACTAGCCAAATGGTCGGTTCGCTTACAGCAATATGATTTTACCATTGTACATCGAAAAGGTAAAGATCATATAGTTCCTGACGCCTTATCTCGTTCCGTCCCTGTAATTGACATGGTTGCTAAGTCTATTAATACTACAGATCACTGGTATCTGAAAATGTATAATTTAGTTCATTTCATTCTAAGTACCCGCCGTATCAAATTATCGACAATGAACTCCGTAAATATGTAAAACCCGGTAGAGGATATCTCGTAGATGATAATGATATTTGGCGCGTTGTGGTGCCTAAAGATCTTCGCCGTGAGTTGATTAGACAATGTCACGATGAAGATACTAGTGGACATTTAGGAATTTTTAAGACTCTGTCCCGTCTTAGTACTAAGTATTATTGGCCTAAGATGGCCGCAGATGTCATTAGGTATGTTAGGCATTGTACTGTGTGTTCGAGAGCGAAGCCTGATCAACGTAAGTCGTCTGGACTTATGGGTGGACACTCTTTAATTGATAAGCCATGGGATGTGATCAGTATAAACTTAATAGGACCATTACCGCGAAGTAAACATGAATTTACTTATATCTTAACTGTTTTAGATTGCTTCAGTAAATTCACCTTAACTTTTCCTTTTAAAGCTTCAGCTCTTTCAGTTGTTAAACATCTTGAGAATGATGTTTTCCTTTTATTTGGTGTACCTACTCGAATAGTTTCTGATAATGGAGTGCAATTTCGATCCAAGGAATATCGTCAACTTTTGAATAAGTATAAGGTGCGATCTTCGTACACATCGTTTTATACGCCACGAGCGAATCCTGTTGAACGGTTTAATCGTACTCTGAAAACGTGTTTGATTTCGTATGTGTCGAATGATCAACATGATTGGGATATGATTTTGCCTAAAGTTACTTGCGCTATTCGTACAGCTAAGCACAAAGTGACGAGTCACATACCCTATTTTGTAAATTTCGGTCGAGAGATGCACATTACTGGTGAACGTATTCCTAACCCCAAATATAACGACTCTGATGTAATAAATTGTTATCAAGATCCTGAAGAGTTAATGCAGCGATCTAAACATTTTTCTAAATTCTATAAAGATATTAAGTCTCGTTTACAAAAATCATACGACCACTCTAAACAACGTTGTTACTTACGACGACGTCAAGAAACATTTATGCCTGATCAAGCTGTTTGAAGAAAGAATTTCGTTTTGTCTGACACTGCTCAGTATTTTTCTGCCGAATTAGCCGATAAGTTTGTAGGTCCCTTTTTGATACATCGTAAGGTTGGATCTCATAATTACGAACTTAAAAATAGTGCTGGAGATGTTCTGCCAGGAACTTGGAATGCAGATCACCTTCGGGCACAGCCTTGTGACTGACAGTAACTTGTATGTAGTACATATTCCGCTTTCGGGTAGGCTAACGAATATTCCCGCCGGTTTTGAATCCGAATCGTAAGAGGCGAGAAAAAATCCTGTCTCACGACCCCTTTAACATCTTGTGAATTAGTTTTCGTGGCTTCGACGAATTTTCGTTACGTCAATATTTTTGGGTTGCCCCCTGTAGGTATTTTTCTCGTTCGAAAACCCCGAGGCTAAGTCACTTCTAGTGAATAAATATGTTTGTTTTGTCCTATTTATAGTTACATACCGAATTTGACTTTTGCATTTTAGAATGCTTATCGCTTTGACTTTCGTGTTTAGCACACTTACCGAATTTGACTTTTAGATATTGTTTTATTAAATAATAACTTTGGACATTACCGTACCGCTAACATTTCGTACGTTATTATTCGCTATTTAGTAGCTTTTGCGTTTGCGTTGTGTTTGGCTTATATAGACGATTGTCTGAATTAAGTTTTCTCCTTCTTTTTAGGGATGTTTGCAGTGTTGCAGTTTGTAATTCTAGTGCAATCTGAAGTAAACAATCACAATATGCATAACTTTTACCGTTTCTCGATTTTGACTCTTCCGTATTATGGGATACTGTGTGTTGATAAGTTCGGCCCCTTTATCTAAACCATCATTGAAACTGAGGCTTGACAGTTTCTCCTTTCCGTTCTCGCGTCTTTCTGTTCAAGTTTCGATTATGATACTTTTTCTATATTTTTGTTGTTTGAAATTACCTTCAGTATGTCAGTCTTTGCTCAGACGGCTGAGACTTTAAACTATGCTTTAGATTATACCGTTGTTTATTTTGTTTGGCTATTTCGTTTCCCGAATCTTTTTGTTGTATACAGATTGGTTATTTGTCAGTATCATTTCTGGTGTAGTTTGCAACTCTACCTTTTCCACTTTTATTCCTTATTAATATTTCCGCTTTTATTCCTTTTAACGTGTCGTAATAAACCTTTTTAGCCTTTTTGAGTATCTTATCCCTTCTGGATAGATGTCTCTGTTACGCTGTCGTCGTCTGTGAGATAGGATTTATTATTTCCTTACTTAACACATATTCCGGCCGATTTGCCGAAGGATCCTGGTAGTTGACCTGGTAGTGACGGATCAGTTGCTTACTCTTTTGTGGTTGATACCGTGAATACTGAACTGACTACTGCCTACTGTCTCCCTTACATTTTACTTGGAAATTCGGAATAGGATTTCCTGGCTCTTCTTGAGTCTTGTAACTAATTTAATTTCTTCATGGATTTTTGGTTTCTTATCAGAAATTTTAAGGGTAAAATTTCTTCCATTGTTTGGAGGGGAATTTGTTACGTTTTAAATGGACCACGCTGAATATATAAATTTAGCACTTAATTTTTTTTAAAAATGCGCTGTGCTCTTGCACATATTCTTTCGCGCAAGGCAAACCGACTTTCGTTATTGTCACCCAGGCGGTCTGGCCATTTTCTGATTATTTGGCACTTGACCGTTAACCTTTGCTTCGGTTCGAGCTGGGTCTGGCTTTTCGACTATAGCCTATTTCAAAGCCTTTATTATCCTACTCTTATCCGAGTGGAATAGCGTCGAAAAGACGGATATAAGGATAGTAAGGAAGAAAATTGTATCTTTGTTGGGATAAGAGTCCCTATTGTGGAGAATACAATTCCGCTAAGCGGATAAAACTATTGTAATAGACGATTTCGTTACCATATATACTTGGGCCGTAAAAACAAAAAGAAAAAACCCCCTTCCTCAAAGGTAAGACGCTTTATATTTCTAAAATAATGACTTAACGTACGAATCATATTTTATACTGTGCAAATTTTCTATCAACGTGTCTACGTTTTATGGTAGACTCCTTTTTTTATTAAATGGAAGCTGATTTTCGCCTTTTGTTTTACATATTAGGGAAATAGTAATACCTCAAGACGCGAGGAGTGAAAAAAAAAGGAAACCTAAGAATTGCCAGACGACCATAAATCGACAATCACATCTGGACAGTTATTGTGGGTGTACTTATGAAGACATCTGGTCTGTTTGGGACACTTAAGTATCTTTAGTTGTTTTTCTACATATTAAATTCTTTGATTCTTAAAAGAAATTGATTTACGTGTTTTAGTAATTTGTAATAACATTTAAATAATCAATTAGCTACATTTCTATCACTTGTAGAAAAAAGCTTAAGTATACTTGTTACCGATTTAAGGATTGTTTTTCGTATGTAAGATATTTCGAAATATCACCGTTTTATGCTGTATAATCATTATACTGAGTAATCTCCCTTGGTGGGTTTGACAAGATACTTGCAATGTTGTTTTTTGTTTGTCTGTAATTAAACATTTCAACTTTTTTTTTAATTATTATTAGACCTAGAAAGCCATACTAAATTATACTACCAAGATCTCTTTATAAGGAAAATACAGCCGCTCATCTGAGATTACTACCACTTCTGGTTTTCTTATCATTCCTTTTCCGCATCATTTCTTACTCTCTTAAAATTCCAATGCCCTATATTAGTTATTCGTTTCGCAAGCGTAATAGGTGGAAAGACTTTATTTAAACAATGCGATGGCGCCATCTTTAACTTGCGAATTAGATCTTAAACTTTAACCAATACGCCGCCCATCTTCGACAAGTTAGCTGTGTAGTCTTGAGGATACCAGGATTTAAGGTAGGTGGAATTTAGGAAGTAAGAAGGTTTAGCGTCTGGCGCATATTGGCAGATTTCGAAAAGTGCGGCGAGCACTACCTTTTTATCGTAGCAACATATTGTAAGTAAAACCAGACCTTAAATCACTAACTAATTGAATCCACCTTAACATCTAAGGAAATAAGAAATAATTATCTATATGTATCTATATATATATTGTAGATGAACGATGAGATGGTGTAATAAAAATGCCACCACGTTGGTTCGTCAAATGAAGAAATACGTTGAAGATCTAAATATAAATAAATGAATGATAAATGTTGATAAATAATTAATGTTTAAGAAAGTAAAAGTAAATAGATTTGAATTTATAATTGGGCGCCTTTTAATATTTATATATATTTAGATCAACGCTATCTATGTTCTTAATATTCCAACTAGCAGTAGTGAGCAAGAAATAAGTAATACTTGACTAATTCAGGATCTTCGTCGATAAAATGTAAATGATTATTACTTTGCATGGTGTTTTGATTGATAAATCTAATATAAAATAACTCTTACAACTTAACACTAGCAAATAAAAGAGTGAGTTAGGTAATAACAATAAATAATTTATTGAAATAAATAAGGAATCTGTAACTTGAACAAATTAATGTGCCTAGAGACAAATTAAAAAAGGTCTACAAATAATGCATGTGTGTATTATACTAAAAGGTTATGTGTAGTTATGATATATGGTCTAATATAAAATTCAAACAGTTTACACAACAAATCAGGCAAGTACTACTATGTTTAAATTATTTATATGAGATAACTATAATGTGAATGTTTAAGATGTGAATAAAAGTAAAATTCAGGATTTTATTATATTAAATAATTTGTTTTAATTAAATAATATTAACTTTCTCGACTTTATTGTAGGATAATGATTGAAATGAACCTGTTATTAATCGAACTCTGCAGTTATCCAGAATGAAAGCGATGTGATCGGGAAAATACAATACGCGGGTCCTCCAATTTTTGATAACGGCGTCTGCGGCGTAAAACGGCTTCGATTCTGCCTCCTCGTCGGAACTCCAATATTAAAGATGCTCGTCTCGAATTTTATAAGTTTTCAAGCGATTGACTTCCGGTTTGTTTTCAAAAGATGAGCCAAGTATTAATATTTCGATTCAGCATAAATTTGTAATTATATCACAGGTATTTTAATTTTTATATAAATTTTCTTAGGAGTTTAACAAAATTACGGCCATTCGTTATTAGATTTTTTAGGAAAAGACGCCGATAGCGGTTATCTATATTCAAAGCCTAGTTAATATCGTAAAATAGCCTCGAAGTTTTACTTTTACTAAATCCATAAACAGGAAAAATATAAACAATATGATAATTTTGTCATAATAATTAAATTTATAAACTATTTTTCAAGCTGTCAGAACATGCTTTTCAATACAAGGTTATGTTGTATTTGTGTGTAGAAAATAACATTTTCGCGGGTTAATTGCATTTTAAAAAGTGGGCGTGTTAACTAGTATCGATACAAAATATTGATGAAGATAAATTAGATATCTGTTATTTCGCGCTAAAGATTTGAATTATGAAATTGAAAATTAAAATATAAAAGTAAGTTTAGAAATAAAAAATAGGTTAATTTAAAGTATACAAAGTTATCGTCATATTAATTTATATACATTTCGATACTAATTTTACAAATTAAATCCGCCAATTTAACCCTTCTTCTGTGAGTTTTATAATTGTTAATACTGTTTTTCCCATTATAGTTGGAATAGGGGTGCAGTTTGCCCCATTACAATATGCCTGTGAAAAGAATATCGGAAATAGGTGAAGATATCTCTTTTCCCTGTCAAGCAGAATGTAATAAAGAATATCAACTTGTAGTACTTCCTTATATCACGTGTCGAACAATAAAAGAAAAACAAAATTTACTTATATACAGAGAATTATCAAACATTTTTGCGATTCTTTTTTTTTAATATTAAATTTCAATCATGTAGATTATACATTATCCTTTTAACTTAATTCGTAACTTTTTTATATCTTTGTTTCTGTTTTCAAATTATTGTGTAAGTTTGTATTCGATTAAATACTTATTTATTTTTAAATAGTTTACATATTAAATAGCTTTGCATTGATAATTAGTTTTTCTTTTTAGATTGTTTTATAATTTAAATAGTTTAGTATAATTAATTAGTTTTTCTTTTTATATAGTTTTACATTAATAATTGTTAAGAATTTTAAATTAGTTTAGAATTTATTAATGAGTTTATCTTTTATAATATCAAATATTGATTCGAGCTATAACATAGTGTAATACTGGGCTGTTTTCTGATCTTTAATTGGTGTTATTTACTTCTTGTACTCATTGCATAATATATTCAGGTATTTGTTTCTGGTGTTATAATTGGGGTTATTTTATTTATATCTTATATTGATGGTACATGCATAATAATTCTTTTAATAACTTGTTATTCTTAATCTGTAATAATAATTGATATACTGATATAAGCTTTAGCTTCCATAATAAATAATACTCTCATTATACATACAAATCATTACTTTCCGATTCTTTACACTTATCTTTAAATCCATTCCTTTAACATATATATTCTACCTTATAAGAAGACACTCTATATTTTAATATTTTCATAATATACATATAATTATAATAATTCATTTGTTTATATATAATTCTTTACACCCCATTATCATATATTAATCCCTTCTAACTTTAAATATCTATACCTTGTCCAATTCAATTATCATTTCTACATTCCTTTATTTATTTTCAATCATTCTATCTCTTTCAATAATAAAACGTTTAATCTTTCATTTTGTATAACTTTTGCATGTTTATAAGTGGATGTGTTCCCCATTAAATATTTTGATTTATCGTACAATATTATTTAAATAATTGTTCTTTTATAAGTTTGTTAGTTTTAATATTCTAGCTCCAGTTATGTTTGTTTTCTTTTTATTTATTAATTATATGACTTGTTATTCGTTCATCAATTATCTTTTAGTTTCATAATGTGTTTTTTTTAATTATATTGTATTTTGCATATCTTTGCTTATGTTTAATATTAGTCTAATAAGTTTAGTTTGTGTGTAATTATAAATCATCTCCCCGTCTTAGCTTAGTTCGTCATTGTATATATATTAGAACACCGAGATTCTATCGTCATTTATTTAAATATTAATTTTTCGACGAACTGTTTTATGTATATTTATGCTGTTATCTTCGTATAAAAATATCATATTGCCTCTACCTTGTGATTTGTGAAGGTTTTTAATACTATGTGTTTGTGTTGTTACCATTTTTGTATAAGTGTGTAAATAGGTGTTGGTTTTCATGTTAAGTATAGTATTTAGTAAATTGTTAATATTGAAATATTCATTATTCATAGTATTGTTAATGGTTCCTTGTTTATATAATATTTCATCAGTATCAGTATATATTATTGAGTTTTGTAAAATTAGAGTGGTGTTTTGTATGTAAATGTTGTTTGTTTGAGTTCTTTTAGTAGCATAATTGAGCTTTAAGTTTCTGATTTGAGACATGTTGAAATTAATGTTATTTATCCCCGTCGTCTATATATTAAAATTATTATACTCCTTTGCATAAGTTGATAGGAAATTTTGATATGCTCTATCATTTATTTGTAATTGACTAGGTGAATTAGGTTTAGTTTTGTTTCTGAACGGTTGGTTAATCTTTTGATCTTGCATAGTTTGTGTTACATTTGTGTAGTTGGAATCTGTTTTATTGTTTATATCATTGCTATTGGTTTCTAATTTATTATTAAACATATCTAATTTATCATTGAAAATATCTATTTTATTGTTGATGTTTTTATAGGGGGAATCTATTTTGTTGTTGATATTTGTAAAAGTGGAAACTATTTTGTTGTTGATAATATCTAATTTGTTATTTAGAACAGCATTATTAGTATCTATATTCGTGTTCAAGTTTTGTATCTCTGTTACAAATTTATTGTTTAGATTAGCATTCTCTTGTTTTAAATTGGTATACATATTGGTCATTTGTGTCATTATTGCATTTAACATGATCATTATTTTACTATCTTCCGGTGTACTTACCACTTCGGAACCTGAAGGTAGAGCTATAGGAACGTCTCCTTGCTCTGTTCTGTCCTCTTCAACATTATCTTTGGTTACTTTAGATCTGTTTCTGGTCTCCATTTTTATAATAAGTTTATTGATTATAAGTGTAAATATGTTTTTTATGTTAAGATATAGATAAGAATAATAGTAATCGATTATTAAAAGTATGAATATTAATGTTTCATATCTCTGAACAATTATTTGACACACTTAAGTAATATAAGTTTTGCAGATAAATAATAGCAATATGTACGCACAAGTTAGTACTCCCTCTCACTAACCTTTATTCCTGGCAGTCCCTTCAAAGTCGAATATCCCTCGTGAAATGTAGTATTTATTCAGCTACACAATGGGAAAGTCAGATATACAATTTACACACAACAATGATTATATATTTCACACGTACAAAGTTATATTACAGATATCTTATTTTTAAGGTAAATTATTTGTTATTGCTCAAGTTGTAATAGAGTTATATAAATGTTTATAGGAAATAAACAAGGCAACCACGTTCGTTCGCCAAATGTAGAAGAACGCTGAGATGGTGTAATAAAAATGCCACCACGTTGGTTCGTCAAATGAAGAAATACGTTGAAGATCTAAATATGAATAAATGAATGATAAATGTTGATATATAATTAAAGTTTAAGAAAGTAAAAGTAAATAGATTTGAATTTATAATTGGGCGCCTTTTAATATATATATATATTTAGGTCAACGCTATCTATGTTCTTAATATTCCAACTAGCAGTCGTGAGCAAGAAATAAGTAATATTTGACTCCTTCAGGATCTTCGTCGATAAAATGTGAATGTTTATTCCTTTGTATGGTGTTTTGATTGATAAATCTAATATAAAATAACTCTTACAACCTAACACTAGCAAATAAAAGAGTGAGTTAGGTAAAAATAAATAATTTATTGAAATAGATAAGGAATCTGTAACGTGAACAAATTAATGTGCCTAGCGACAAATTAAAAAAGGTCTACAAATAATGCATGTGTGTATTATACTAAAAGGTTATGTGTAGTTATGATATATGGTCTAATATAAAATTCAAACAGTTTACACAACAAAGCAGGCAAGTACTACTATGTTTAAATTATTTATATGAGACGATATACAAGTTTTGCGTTTTTGTTACTTGAAACGAAGTCTACTTTACACTCCTAAAATTTGAAAATAACGATATCGGACACCTTGTATAAAAGCTAAAATATAAAACGAAACATATAGCAAAGAACTAAAATCACAAGAATATCAAAAAGAAGAACAATGAACTATAAATTTAGCAATACAAGGACCAATTAACAAAAAAATTTAGATGGTCGACTAACCGCCAAACCGAGTATATTGAAATAAATAATACTTAATCCGTTACTATTGGACCTATAATTAATGTTATATGTGTCTCTGTTAGAATGGACCATTTATTTCTAAAAGGGTTCTTTTTTTATGATTATTTTCAACGTCTAAGATCTTAACGTCGACAAAATTAAATGTATGGTCAAGATCAAGTGCATGGTCCACCAATGCTCAAGATCTCTTTCCAATACGGACATCACTTTTATGCTGTGTGATGCGCTGTTATAGCCATTCCAATGTCTGACAAATATAAACGGCACAACAATCCAAACATGGTTTCCTGTAGACATCATGGCTCTTAAAAGAAAAGGTGTTTTGACAGTTTATCACTTAACCTTCTCTCTTGCTTTGTGTTTCTATCTTTAAATAGAATTACATTCGAAGTTATGCAAAATCTTTCCAATGATGCAATGATTCTAAATTCTGCGAGCTTGCTTATTTCGTATATTCTCTATATAACCAATAAGACACAGCAAACTAGGTCTAGGTAAATACATGCTGTCCTTAAAAGAAAAAGACAACATACGAAAGATAGAAAGATGTAATTAAAATATTTTCCCGTGTCATAAGCGAGAAAAAAAATTACAAATTCTTTATCACGCCACTGTGCGATCGACTATATCATCAAGATGATCAAAGACGGACACTAAGGTGACCGATAAAAACAAAAAGAATAATTTTGTTATTGTCCGTCAATTTCAAGGATCACTCCCGATTGAGTCAGTTCGATATGATTTACATGTATGTCTTCGATTAAAGGTAGATTGTTGCCAAATTGGACGTGAAATGCACTTTCTTCTTTTATTCCATCTTCTTTTAAAAATTCACGTGGTAGTATAAATATATATATATATATATATATATATATATATAATTACGCATACGTAATAATAACTCATGTCTTGCTTTTCCCTGCTTTTCTCTGTTTTCTGTTTTGTGCTGATGTGGTACTCTACTGGGTTGTAGCCTAGCATATGCGCTACCAAACTCTAGGGGGGTCTGCCCGATGGGCAGTCAGGTGCCATTCCGCCTTTCCAGCAGGAGTGAGGAACCAAGCTACGCGGCGCAAATCACGGCGCCGCGCAATGCACACACCACTAGGACCGGTCCTGGGCGGCAACCTGGCTAGGCTGCTGTTAACGGCACACACACGTTCGACGTGTGTGCATTGCCCCCGCTTCTGCGGAAATCGTTAAGATGGCTCAAAGTGTGACCGTCGTCGACTGAGGTAGCCACTAAGAGTGTTCCCTCGGTTGGCGATGAGCAACCCCGTGCAGGGTGCGCTTCGCTAGTCTGCGCCTTGCCTCGTTGGGGCGGGGGTCGGGCCGTCGATGTACTGCTCGGAAAAGTAAAGAAGTTGCCGGGAAAGGGTCGGCGGCCCTACGCAGCGGCTGCTTATCCGATCTCTCTAAATTTACGCGACCGGTCACTAAACACACGCACGAGCGCACTAATATACAAAACCCTACACTTACGCGGTCACACAAATACAAAATCACACACCCAGAGAGAGACGCAAGCTGCCAGCAGCAACCAACACACAGGTTCATACCCAGAAAGAGACACAAGCTTCTGGCAGCGAACAACACATATGTTCACACCTTGCTATCTATTTTTTGGAATACTAAGGCATGATCTATTATTATTATTGGAATGTATCTTTGAATAATTTAAACCATAGCAACTTAATTATTTGACATTTATATTCTGTCATTTATATTTTGTATTCTCTTGACAAAGGCATCATTGCCGAAACATGTAGAGTTATTTTAAATATATATACTTTGAAGTAATTAACCAGACCTTTATTCGCCGACTTATTAAGTTTACCTTATCATACCAAGGTCACGAAGATATTATATTTATATATATATATATATATATATATATATATATATTATAATAAAAATGTTAATAAACTTATTGAAAACACTAGTTTTAATTTGTGACATTTCTGTTATTGGGATTTCTTAGAAGGTGGAAATCTATTATATTTCTATTGTTTTTTTAATTTAGAGTGTCAAATCTATAATTAAATTTCAAAAGTATATGACTTTCTTACATTTACCAAAATTATAGAACTATGTAAATTTAGTTAATTTTGTATACTATTGTTAATGTTAGGTAATGTCAAAGGTTATGTGTGAAGGAAAATTTAATTGTAAACCAATAAGTTCATAATATTAATCAAGGATCAAAATTATAGTATAAATGTCAAATATTTTGGAAAATTATGATAACTAAAGCGATCAATGAGCTTAAAAAGAGAAAAAGCTGTTGGGTTGCCATAGTGAGTTATTGAAACAATTTCAGGGAAGAATTTTTGCACTTGAATGAATTGAATGTGTTTTTGGAAAAAACGAATTTTTAAAAAAAAAAATATATAAAAAAAAACAAGTATAATTTATATTACCAAGATTTGAACTGTTTTCATCTTATACTCCGCTATCAATTAATGAGCCACAAATGGCGTGGACCAGCTTTAGATAAATATTGGGAAACATTACAAGGCCTTATATTACCAGGATTGTGACCGTAAATTTGAAAAGCAGAACTTAGAAATTTAGAAAAGTTTGTTTACCTTTGAATATTTGTTTATGTAGCCTAGTATTTGTCCCATTTCCGTAGATTCAATTTTTCACCTATAAGAAATTCCATATAACCATTAAATTTTATGATTAAGTTTTCAATAAAAAAAAAATTGTTAATCTATTGTTTATTCGGAATGATTTGTTGAATATTACCTAATATAATTTACCTAATTAAATATTCACTCATAAAGATAAGATTTTCCTTTTAATAAACGGAATTTAAGTAACCAAGACAAGCCGTTTGAATTCAATAAGTTTATCATATTAATACTGAGATAAACAACTAACATACCTTTTAATTTATTTGTCAGACAAGAATCTTCACGACCCTGGAGATACTTAGAGAACTCATGTTCGTTATTTCTCCAAATTATATTGAATATCAAACTTTCTTTTAAAACCAAAATACTATTTGGTTGTACAGGCTATGATTGTTAACTGCAAACGTTTACATTCAATTATTGGACCTGCGCAGAAGTATATCATAATGCGTGGGTAAAGATTCGAATTCAAATTCATTTTACTGCTTTTAAGTTTAATATTTTGACTTAAAAACTATTTTTAGTGAGACATTTGACCCGAATATTATTATATTTTGGCACTCCAACGTTTGGCTTGACTCAAATATTATTATAATATATATATATATATATATATATATATATATATAACAGCTGACTTTTTATACCAGGTTATCGAACCCTTAACATTTAAAGCTGCCTAAACAATCTTCTACAATTTTTATGAACATAAACATTATAGCTTGTGTTTGCGTATAATTTCAATTGCTATACTTTTATAGACATTCTGAATCCATGTTAATATTTTATATTTTTTACTTGTCGTAACAAAAAAAAACGTTCACATACTACACATGTACTGATGCTGATTTAGGTAAAAAAACGTGAAATGCCCTGTAGAAAACACATCTTAATTTAAAAAATTCACTTGAACATATTGAGGTTATTGATTTTAGTATACAACAATGTTATAATTTTTATGACATCGACAGCTGTTACGTATGTGAACATATTAGAGACTTTTGTGTCGTAATTGACTCACAATATTTTGTATTTATATTCTATACAATTATATCTTTACATTTCCAAACGTTGTCTCCTTCTTTATAGGACACTGTATATTGCTTGAAAAACCTTTCTACCGAAACAAATTCACCTTACCTATAACACTCCATTGATCTAGAATGACTTCCATATAACCCTGACCTGAACTAACAGACCTTCAATTTCAGTGCAGCAACATCAACATTAGTAGCAACCCTAAGTATATCCCTTGTAAAAGTAGATGAAATATAAAGTAGATTGAATATACCAATACGAGGAAAAAGCAGTGCAAAAGACGAAACCTTCTAGTTCGAAAACCAAGAAGAAACTACAACCAGAAAAAATGAATCCATAGTATCCTCAATGTTAGGACAAGAAAAAAGTACACTGCAACTCAAACCATCAATTATAGCTATAATTTAAATGCGAGTTATTTAAAAATAACTAATAAAAAGGATAAGTAAAGAAGGTTGGAAGGTTAATGAAATTACATAATTAATTACTGATGGTCATGATTTAAAGAATGTTAATCATTTTCCAAGTCAATATATGATTACATAAAATATGTAGAAAAAACTAGAAGAGAAAAAAAGTTCACGAATGCAGCAGAGAAGGAAACTATAGTGTTCAGAGAAACGTACACTAATATTATAGAAATAATTTTAAATAAATATTCTCAGTATTTAATCGCTGTTTATGTTTCAAACATTTCTACATATAAAAAGTATGTCTAACAACATAATTAAAGAGTTTGTTAGTCATGTGATAGTACGTCAGATTACTCATATTTCCAGTAGTTGTTTGTGCTAACTTAATTTATAAGAAGCAATTAAGAACAAATAATGAGTGACATAAAAAGATTAAATAATATTTAGAAATTTATAGATTAATTTTTTATGGACACACGCAAATAGCTGCATTGAAATAATAATAAATATAGTATCAACATATTCTTAAAAGATTTGAATTTCCAAAAGAATCTATTGATCTTTAAACAAAAACTTCGTCTATATTTTATAATCAAATTGGAAAGTGTGAACAAGGAACATAGCTCCGTTTTGTAAATACTAAGATAAGATTTCTAAATAAACAACAAGCTACTTTTCAAGTAAAAATTTTGAAATCATTATTTCTACATTCTAATTTTGCTAATGATTAAGAGGAAGGAGGTAGAGAAAATTTGTCACATGAACTCAACTCAAACACTGTAAATTACCAAGAGGAAAAAGCAAAAGTTTTAACACAGCACGTTAAAAGTTCGAATGTCAGGGTCTCGCAAATAATTTAAATAATTAAGTAATAAATATGCAGCATACACTTGATAATGATTTTGTAAAAAAAAATATTAAAAAAATATCGTAGAAGAGTATGTATTCGAAACTAAATTCTTTGAAGGACGTTACTATTAAAGCAATATACCATAGTATAGAAAACACATTGGAATCTCATATCATTCTTGTAATGAATAGAATTATTTTAATATTTTGTCAGGCTGCGAAATTCGTTTAATTAACTAAATTAAATAGAAGTACAGAAGGATTTCCTTGGAAATACGAGGGATGTCTTTTTAGTGGTGCATTTAGCCATAAAATCAAGCAGTGAATCGACTTAAAGTGCTTTATTGTTTTTCAAAATATTTTAAACAAAAATTTATATACTTTTGCATTCGTTCAAACCAATAGTTAAAGCAGTTATTCTAGTCTTCAGTTGGGACAGTCAAAATTGTCGTTTTAAAGGCTTCTACTGCTTGCGGCGAATGAAATCGTCGACTACGCATTCCATTCTTGATTTTTGGGTACGTAAAAAAATCGCTGGGACTTTGGTCGGGACTATACGGAGGATGATCTATTAATTCGATATCTTGCTGCTCCAAAAACTAAATTATCTCTCGGTCTGTGTGCAAACTCGCGTTGTTATAATGCAAGATTATTCGCAGTTGTGGGTTAGTTTCTCAGAATGCGACGATTATTTCTGGCAAACAAACGGTTCTGTACTAATCCGCATTAACTGTTCTTCGATCTTGCAAAAGAATTGTAGCTACATGACCTGATTTTGAGACAAACGTCGTGACCATCTTCTTCGACACACTTCGCGAACGGATAACTTTGTTGGAATCTATTCATCTTGAAACATCCAACCAACGTATTGACGTTTATTTTCGGGTTCATAGGAATGCATCTATGATTCGTCGCCTCTCACGATGCTATAGACGTTTTTCGAGTTTCCGTAATTGAACTGGCTCAAAGTTTTTCGGCACCAATTAACGCGAGGCGACTTTTACTCTTCGCTTAAAAGATGCGGAATCTGACGTGAGACCAATTTTTCCACACCAAGTTCATCATGTACGATCGTTTGGATTAAGGTCTTTGAAATACCCATGGATATCTCAATTTTACGATCAATCGATGTTTTCTGGGTGACTGTTGTTCTTGGCGGGCCTATTTTGGGACCGTCGCTGATATTGATTTGTCCACTTTGGAATTCACAGTACCAATGTGAAATTATCGATTGATGTGGTGCTTCATCTTCAAGAACAGAAGCCAACTCAGCAAGACATTGTTGCTGAGTTAATCCTCTAACCTATTTTGTGGCCAACATATTAACTTAAATTCACTAGGGCTGAGTACTTGCCGTATCTTGATGAAAACTTAAATTTAGGTTAACGAAAAATTGGGATTAATTTCGCCACCTGACGTTTTACTACTGTCGCTTTTTAGGAGGCTATATTCAACACTAAAAGACATCTTTCGTACTGATTCCGACGTGCTGGAGATTTTAGACCCGATTTTAAGTATGTCTTACATGGCGATATCAAAAATGTTACCCGTTTTCTTCTGTCAGCTCTAGTTCCCGAGAAAAAAAAAAACACAATTCACGAAAAAATATATATTTTATTGACATTAAATATCAAGAAATTATCTTTTGAGTGATTTTCTAGAATGAAACTGTCCCACCTTCCTTGGTATCTATTCTCCATTGTTTTTAGGTCTTGGTGGAAACGTTCCCCTTGTTCTTCGCTTAGATCTCCTAAATTGTGTTGGAAATGATGTAGATGACTATTGGGATAGTGTAATTTTATACTCATATTACAGCCTAAATCTTTGAATCGCACCAGCATTTCCTCTACTAGTTCTACATAGTTGTCAGCCTTATGATTTCCGAGGAAATTTTGTGCAACTGTTACAAAAGATTGCCAGGCAAGCCTCTCCACATCATTCATACATCTCAAAATTAGTTGTGTCCTTCAACAATTTACGTATTTGAGGTCCATCAAAGATACCTGCTTTTAGTTTTTCAGTACTTAAACCAGGAAATTTGTGAGAAATAAACTGGAAACATTGACCATTTCTATCGAGAGCCTTAACAAATTGCTTCAGTAGCCCTAATTTTATATGCAATGGCGGAAGAATGATTTTTCTCTTGAAACTAAGGGTTCATTTATAACATTTCTTTCCCCAACAACAAGAGCATCTCTCACAGGCCAATTTTTTGCAGCTTTCCCTCTCTCGTGCGATATGTAGACACTCGAACATCTGAGGAAAGATAATTTTTTGCTTTTAATCTGATGCTAGTAACTCAGCACGTTCCTTCGAAATATCTAAGTCTCTGATGAGGTCACTAAGCTCATTCTGCGAAAATATAAAATATAAAAATATATTATATATTCCTTGAAAAAGGCATCATTTGCCGAAACATGTAGGATTCTTTTAAATATATACATTTTGAAGTAAAACCAGACCTTAAATCGCCAACAAATTGAATTTACCATAACATACAAAGCTTACGAAATAATTATCTTTATATATATATATATATATATATACATATATATATATATATATATATATATATATATACATATATATATATATATATATATAGCTACGGTACACATTGGGATCCTCCCATGTTAAAATCGCGGTATAAGTGACCTCCGTCAAAGTGAACTCCGATACACGGAGGCCACTTTGCAAAGACCGTTTTATTATTATTTCAACATCACTGATGTCCACTTGTCAAGAAAAATACAAAATCAGAGGGAGCCCGGTTGGAAGGTATTGTTGATTTTTCTATACATCTTAGTTTAGCAAACTACCGAAGAGAAGTGCTGCTGCTATCGACTGTGCGTATATGCCCAATAAATATATAAGATATATATATAGAGAGAGATATTACAACGTTGGATTCTATAAATAGCCACCTTTATCTTATTCTCAAATGCTTTATTGTAAACTGTTGCTAGATAATGGTAAAATCCCTTTCGGAAGAGCTAACGCTCAAACTTAACAGAGAAAGAAATACCTTAGAAACAACAGAGAAGAACATATATCCGTATTATTGTGACGAAACAGTTTCATTGTTTACTGTTCACTGAGAATAATATCGTCAGGGAAGCATATATGCGTTGCCGAAACTCAATTTTATTGATTAAATGTTTGTCTAAAAAATGGATAATATGTATGTTTAATAAAATGTAAATATAAGGTAAATAATAAGATAAAGGTTTTCCGAATATATTCTGGGTGATATAAAATTAAGTAACATTGATATTAAAGTCTTTATTATTATTTTTTTAATTGATAAAGTTTTTAACTAAATAGTAGTGACAATTTATTTGTTATATTTCTGTATTTCTCAATTTTATCGTATTTTCACATCGTCGAAAAGAGGATGAAATCCACTATTCAATTTTGGGATAGAAAATCGGTTATAATTTAACATTTTTTGTGATTGCGTCAAAATGCGTGAAAAAATATAACGCTATAAAATTAAAAAAATACGGGAAGCAGCATATTACGCCATATGAGTACAAAAAATATTTTGTATTGGGCAACGTAACTTTGAAATGACGCCTAAGATACATTCAATTATATTTTTACAGCAATATAAGAATAATTAAAATGAGATAAACATTTTGTATTTTACTCTACTTTTAAATAAAAAAAAAAGACTAAAATATAAAGTTAAAATGTAGCGATAGAGATTATTCTGAAAATTTACAGATGAAGATTTTTCCGTCGATTTTCGTGCACAGATAATACTTAAAATGTTTATTATATTAATGTACATAATGTACAGAAACAGCGTTAAATTGAGTTAACAATTTTAAAACATCCTAGCTAGAATAATATTAAATAATTAAATTATTATTATTTTAATTTATTATTAAAGATGATTTGTACGGTAATATAAAGCTTGAGTATTGTAAGCAGTTCTATTTAGCTTTTAGGACTTTTATTAATATTCAAAAAGTATATTTAATAGAAATCAGTTTGACTATATTACAATAGCTACAGCATAAAATTGTGACGCTTTATGTATAAACATTAATTTTTACATAAATGTGTAGCTGAACAAAAGTGACACTCTTAATTACATATTTAAAGAAGACATAATCTTTTGCAATAAAACTAGAATTTGTATACAAAAATAAATGTAAGTAAAAAAATAATATCTAAAATTTCTATACTAAAAATTTAAGTTTTGAAATGTTTTTTATGTGTATCCAATAAATAATTACGTGTAAGCAACATAAATAAGAACAAAAAAAAATAGGTGGCACTACAAAAATGACAGAAGCTGCTCTTATGATATTTATTATCATTTTAGGCATTAACAGAGGATAAGGTTTGTTACTGAAATGTTGAATGAAGTGGCACCTCATTTTAGAACATACTCTTTTTACACTACAGCTCATTTTTTCAATTTGATTTATTACTTCCCGAGATATCGATTAAAAAATGTGATTAAACTAAAATCTTACCAACCTTGTCATTTCTCAGAACAAATCTGCTCGATTAAAAACTACATGATATAGGTACATCTACTAACGAAAATATTTTTTAAATTTTAATAGAAGTATAAAATATCATGGTGTTGAATATGTTACTGTATTTTACCACTGCTAAGGTATACATATTTTTTAATATTGTCATTTTTCTACATTATCCATTATTTCTCCTCTGGAGGAGGGCCTATGGATGAACAGAGGGGAATGGCGATTAGGAATCGGAAGACGTAAAACGTTGTAACCCGATATATATATATATATTCTACATTATGCTAATTATTAAAAATACATTATTTTTAATACATTTAAAATACACAGTTTTAAAACTGCTGCTAAAACTAAACTCAGCTGAATAAAACAAAATCGTAAAAATTTGAATTTTTTTAATTTTAATTTACAATACTAAACATGAAAAAAATAATTGATATAAACTAGCTACATCCCTTCTCAGTGGTGTATCCTTGAGAATAACATTGATAGTCTACTCATCGCCTTCGACGATTTAAAATATTTATGGAAAAACAATTAACCAAATACTCCACTAGAAATCTCTGTTCTCTTGGATGGTTTCTGACACTGACAACGCGAATTTCACTTCCTGCAGGACAGGGTTGTTTAAATTCTCTCTTCACAGCCATTATAAACTGATATCCACAGTAATAGTTATTATCATTTCCACTAAATATTCCTATCCATCTATGTGAATTTCTTCCATTTGTTACTTGAGGCCCAACATCATCTAAGACAAACGTTGACATTGCTCTTTGCAACAAAATGGCACAAAAATTTTTAATTATCTTTTTTATACACTTTATGTATCTTTTGAGAGAGCCTCGAGAGACAGAATGACAAATTGAAATCAAATATTCATATATACAACATTCTCAATTTTATTTATTATTTTAATAATTGTGTGGAATTTCGTATAGCCAAAACAAAACTACTTCGTGATAAGTAAATAAGGCTCGCGTTACCGACCCTAAAGATGCAAGCGTTTGCTTTGGTGATTAGTTTTTATAACGAAATAATAGGGCTTCACGAGCTCAAAACGAAATATCTTGGATAACACTGGAAGGAATCCACTTTGCTGTATACGGATGCAAACCTGTATTAAGATGTGCAAAATTTTTATACGGAGGCCAAAAGCACCCTAGTATCGACGACACCCTATATACTCGTATATTCGAGGATGTCACTTTGCTATATAACTATACGGAGGCTAATTTGTACGTCAGCTATATCTATATATTGAAATATAGCTGAAATGGAGTATTAAAAATGCCTCCACGTTCGTGTGCCAAATTAAATATAGCTGTGATGGTGAAATATAAAATGCCATCACGTTGGTCCGTCAAATGAAATATAGCTGTGATGGTGAAATATAAAATGCCACCACGTTGGTTCGTCAAATGAAATATGACGGTTGATTTGTAATAAAAGAATCTAAGCAAAATATGAATATGAAAATAAATAAATGGATATGAAAGTTAAAGTCAATAAAATTTTCTTTATAAATTGGGCGCCTTCAGTATGAAAATATATACTTAGATCAACGCTATCTATATTCTTAATAATCCAACTAGAAGTCGTGAGCAAGAAATAAATAAACTTTGTCTCCTCAGGATCTTCGTCGATAATAAATGTGTATGTTTATTCCTTTGTATGGTGTTTTAACCCTTAACTGTGCTAGTGGGGTCCGCGCGGACCTGGCGGTATAGTTTTCTGTTAGCATTCTTTAGAGTATTCAAGTCAATGAATGAGTGGAGTAGACCTTTGACTGAATCAGAATTAAATGAAATAGCGAATGATCCAAATTTTTATTCCGATGAAGAAAGCGCAGCTGAAGAAAACGAATTTCAAGCTAGCGATCATGAAACAAATTCAGAAGCTTCTTCAGATGGCGATGAAAGCCATTTTGATAACGATTCCGATGATAGTAATGTATTTTATGGTAAGGATAAAAATTTTAAATTGCAGAAGGCATGTAAAAGTCGTTCACGTACTCCCACTCACAATCTGATTATACATCTACCAGGCCCCAAAGGGAGAGCCAAAAATATCGATAAAAATGACATTACAGCAGTCTGAAAGTTATTTTTTACTGATAATATGCTAGAGATCATCTTGTTGCATACAAGTGTGAAAATAAGGAACAGACATGAGCAATTTCAAGTACCTCGGCCATCGTACACATCTGAACTGGATATGATTGAACTAAACGCTTTCCTTGGTCTTTTATATCTATCAGGTGTTATGAAATCTAATCACGAGGATATATCTGCTTTATTTGCCAATGATGGAACTGGTCGGGATGTTTTTCGGGCTACAATGAGTGTAACTCGTTTTCTGTTTATTTTGTTATGTTTGCGATTTGATGATGCACTTACAAGAGATCAAAGAAAAGAGCATAATAAATTGGCTGCAATACAGGAATGTTGGGATATTTTTATTGCGAATTGTGAATCTTTATATACTCCAGGAGAATATCTCACCATCGATGAGATGTTGGTACCATTTCGAGGCAGATGTTCATTTAAAATGTACATGCCAAAGAAACCGGCGAAGTATGGTCTAAAAATTATGTGCCTCTGCGATGCACGTACTTTCTACCTGTGTAATGCATTTGTTTATACTGGCAAGGAAAATACAGTATCAATAGATAAAGTATCTGTACCAACCCGCGACGTCCTAAAGCTCATACCTCCAATACAAAACACAAATCGGAATGTCACAACTGATAATTGGTTCTCGTCAGTCGAGTTATGTAACAAACTGAGAGAACAAGGCTTGACCCTTTTAGGAACTATAAGAATCAACAAACCGCAATTACCACTTGAGTTTAAGCCTAACAGAAGGAGACAAGTGGATTGTACGATATTTGGACATAACAATGATATAACAATAGCTTCATATGTGCCTAAAAAAAACCGATCGGTGTCATTGATATCTACCATGCACCACGATAAAAAAATAAGCACTGAAAATGGAAAACCTGATATGATCAATGATTATAATAGGACCAAAGTTGGCGTAGATGTATTAGATCAGTTATGCGCCAATTATTCAGTAGCTAGACGTACCAGGCGTTGGCGCATGGTAATTTTTTACGCTATGATAAATATAGCAGGTGTAAATAGTATGGTAGTATTGAACTGTGAGCGAGAAGAAACATTTAAAAGGCGACATTTGCTGGTAAGCCTCGGAAAAAGCCTCATTACTGGGCATATGCAACGAAGAAATCTCAGCCGATTACCGCGTGAACTGCAAACAATAATTTGCAAGCAGTTGGGTAAAGAGCTACCTACAACCTTTACGAACAATGAGCCAACACGAAAAAAGCGATGCGATCTCTGCTCCAGGGACAAAGACCGAAAGGTTAAGAGTGTATGCAAAAAATGCGGCAAACACATTTGCCCAGATCACACCAGTTTAGTTTGCAATATATGTTTTAATAACGTTTAATCGCTTATAAATATTACTGTTTGTTGTATTTCTTTAAAAAAATAAATAAGCAATGTAAACATTTTCTGTTTTTATCAACTGGAAATTGGGGTACGGACGGACCCCACCAGCAGATAAGTGTTAGCTTATTTCACCAGCACAGTTAAGGGTTAATACATAAATCTAATATAAAATAACTACAACTAAACACTAGCAAATAAAAGAGTGAGTTAGGAAATAAAAATAAATAATTTATTGAAGTAAATAAGGAATCTGTAACTTTGAACAAATTAATGTGCCTAGCGACAAGTAAAATAGTTTACAAATAGTGCACGTGTGTATAATACAAAGTGGTTATGTTTAGTAATGATATATGGTCTAATATTGAATTCAAACAGTTTACACAACAATTCAGGCAAGTACCACAATGATTAAATTATTTATATGGGATTACTATAATGTGAATGTCTAAGATGAGTTTAAAAGTAAAATTATGGATATTATTGTATTAAATAGTTTGTTTTAAATAAATAATATTAACTTTTAGGATTTTATTCTAGGATAGTGATTGAAGTGAACCTGTTTTCCATCGAATTCTGCAGTTATCCAGAATGAAAGCGATGTGATTGGGAAAATACAAAGTACGGGTCCTCCAATCTCTGATGACGGCGTTTGCGGCGTATAACGGCTTCAATTCTGCCTCCTCGTCGGAACTCCAGTGCAAAAGATGCTCGGCTCGAATCTTATTAGTTTCCAAACGATTGACTTCAGGTTTGTTTTCAAAAGATGGGCCAAGTATTAATGTTTCAATTCAGCATAAATTTAGAATTATATCACAGGTATTTTAATTTTTATTTGAATTTTCTTAGCAGTTGAACTCTATTACGGCCATTCGTTATTAGATTTTCGAAAAAAGACGCCGATAGCGGTTATTTATTTTCAAAGCCTAGTTAATATCGTCTAATAGCCTCGAAGTTTTACTTTTACCACATCCGTAAACAAGAAGAATATAAATAATATAATAATTTTGACATTATAATTAAATTTATAAAATATTTTTCAAACTGTCAGAACATGCTTTCCAATACAAGGTTATGTTGTATTCGTATGTAGAAAATAACATTTCCGCGGGTTAATTGCATTTTAAAAGTGGGCGTGTCTAACTAGTATCGATACAACATATCAATGGAGATAAATTAGATATCTGTTATTTCGCGCCAAAGATTTGAATTATGAAGTTGAAAATTAAAATATAAAAAGTAAGTTTAGAAATAAAAATAGGTTAATTTAAAGTATACAAAGTTATCGTCATATTAATTTATATACATTTCGATACTAATTTTAGAAATTAAGTCCGCCAATTTAACCCTTCTTTTGTGTGTTTTTTTAATTGTTAATACTGTTTTTCCCATTACAGTTGCTGGACTAAGGGTGCAGTTTGCCCCATTACTATATATATATATATATATACAAGGTGTCTCGTATCGTTATGTTCAAATTTTTGGAATGTAAAGTAGACTTCATTTCAAGTAACAAAAACGCAAAACTTGTATATCTATTTGTATTTGTTTCAAAGTTACAGATCTATGAATGTGATTGTCAGATCATCAAAAAAAATGTACTTAATCCTAAAGACAATTCAAACTGATTTTATTTAAAAAAAAGTTATACGATTCAATAACAGGCCTGTGATTGTTAACGGCGCATAATAAAATGCTATCCTAAAATAAATAAACACGTGTCGTAGTGCTTACAGTAATTTCTTAGAGATTTACAAAAAAGAGTACTGGAAATTGATTTATGATAAAGAAGGTTCTTACTTATTTCTTGAGTGCTGAACCATGAATATCATACAATAAACAAATGTTCAGATGACTGTTAACTTTGCATTTTTTAATGAAGGCTTACATTACGTTTCAGTTCATACAACAACTTATTAGCGTTTTCTTTATTCAAAATGCCTTATCGATGTTCTTCTCAATAGTATGCGGACATGCATTTTTTATATGGCTACTGTAACGGCAGTGCACGTCAAGCAGTTATTTAATACCGACATCGGTTTTCCGATAGGCGCATTCCTCATTATAGAACGTTTCTGGAAGTGCACAGACAATTTCGGGAATGCGGACTGCGTGATTATCTTTTCGACCGAGGAGTAAATTTGCTAGCAGATTTAAAGAAAGAAGCAGTAGCTATTGCTACGAGGGATCCAACTCTCAGTGTACGTCGAATCGCTAGACAACTAGAAGTGCCACGAACGACAGTTTGGCGAATTTTAAAACGTGAGGGTTTATATTCATATCACTATCGCAGGGGAGACGGATATTAAGACGTTCACGACAAGTATGTAGTAACTATCGCAATCGCGACATGGTATTTTATAGATGACATGTGTTTCTCGATTTTCTTCTATTTTAGGTTTAAGTTTTGAAAATAGATGTTTATTAGTATTATTAAGTTTATATGTTGTAGCTCTTATCATATTTTTTTAAAGTGTATTTAATTTTCTCTGATAAGAAGTGATATAAAAAATTTAAGCAGTATATACTATAACTTAATTATGTAACGATCTGCAATTTACCATCATAATATATTTTGCTGTTATATAATTATATATCTTATGTTATTTAAATATCTATACATTAGCTTATTATGCTGACAGTTCCGTGTTTTGATTCCTGTCTGGCTGTCCGAGTAGGTTGGTTTTCGTAGTTTTCCTTCTCGTTTAAGGCGAATGCCGGCAGCTTAACATCTTAAGTCGTTCCACGGGCGCATACATAATAATAACTCATGTCTTGCGTTGCCCTGTTTTTGTAGTCTATCTATTTTAGAATACCAATAATATTTATTATTATTAAATTGGAATGTATCTTTGAAGTATTTTATCCATAGCAGCTACAAATGTATACGTATGACATTAATATACTGTCATTTATATTTTATATTCCTTTAAAAAGGCATCATTTGCCGAAACATGTAGGATTGTTTTAAATATATACATTTAGAAGTAAAACCAGACCTTAAATCGCCATGCAAATTGAATTTACTATATATATATAGTCCGCAGCTATTCAAATATAACGATAACGATTTCAACAAACTGTAACACTTGGGGTTTAAGTATTTAGCTTGATGTTTGCATGCAAACGAAGTGCAGAATTTTTAGAATATTTATCTCTTGGTATTTTCAGAATCATAAGTATTGCTTGATACTTAGGTATGATCGTTTAAATAAAAATATTTACAATTTATTTTATTTCTTCCTTTGTTGTCGCGATTAAAAAAATGTATTTTTTGTCCAACAAAAGGTTAACGTAAATATTACAAACTTTAAATCTTATCACAAGATCTAGTAGTTTTGTTGCCATTAATAAATCAATTGGCAGCTAATTTCCTGTTCTGTGTTTTAATAACAACAGAAGAGGTGCATACGCAACACCTTAGAAAGATAAACGTTTGGGTTGGTACTTGCAGAAACATAATAATAGGCCCCTTTTATAGAAGAAACTTCAAATGATCAAAGATATTTAGAACTTTTAAATAACCAGATAATTGCCGCAATGAGGGGAAAATGACCAACTTCCACAAAACATTGGCTCCAACAGAATGAGGCATTCGCTCAAAATTCAGTTATCGTTCGAGATCGATTGGATCGAACTTTTGCCCACAGGCGGAAGAAGAGGCGAAATCGAATGGCCTGCCCGTTCCCCCGATCTAAATGTACTAGATTACTTATTGTGAGGCCATCTAAAACATCAAGTGTACGCAAGATTTAGCTGAAATAATTAATGAATAGATACGAGGCATTTCACGAGACATCATAGAGAGGATTACAAGAGAATTTACAAACAGATTGGCTTACTGCCAGGAAGTAGGTGGTTCCCATTTTGAAAATATCATAAATTAAGTTTAACTTTGTATAACCCAGTTTATTTCCTTAGCAATTAATAAATAAAAGATTCTAAGTGTTATAGTTTGTTGAAATCGTGTCATCGACGAGAATTTCAAAATGTAAAAAAGTACAGGGCGTTAAATTAAAAAAAAAATTCAAGGACACTAAAAAAAATGAAAGGGATATTTAGGACCTGCCTTCTTGTAATCTAGATGAAAAAATATATTGTCTACATGCAAGATACATACATAATTTACATCTAGTTATTAATCTTTGCTAATTTGATAATTTTCATATATTTATTCATTTTTTTATATATCATTAATAAGCAACAATCACTAGTAATTAACTTATTTACAATTCAAGCATTACGATTTAAATAAGTTGCAGTTACATTTTTATTTTCTCAAATGTATTATTTGAAAGATTTGGTCATATCTAATATAGAGGAAATGTTTAAGTATAAGTTATGTTTACAAGAGTTATTACAGAAACATGTTTTTGTCAGATTTAAAAAAGTATACTTTTAAGTCAACATCAACTAATAACACGTCTGCACGGCAACTTCTATTTTTAATTATATCATGTCCTCATTTCCACTTGTGATAAATATTTGTTGTAGTAACGCAATAGCGTTTTATGTTTTAAAGTGAGTCAAAAATGTAAGTGCTGAATTCGGTATAAAACTTAAATCTGGTTATCGTTAGTTCGTTTCTAATAAAATTATAATATACTTAAGTGAAATTTAATTTGAAATGTCATTTTATTGAGTTAATTCCATATAATTATTCGTTTACGTCAAGTTTTAAACAATATTCTTAGTCATTCATAAAATTATTACATTATTTCGCACTTTTAGTATGATATTACAAACAAAACTTACTTTGCAAAATTCTTCTTACCTTACATTTCCATTTCATGCAAAAGAAAAGGTTTACTTATCTATTAAACTAAATAACTTTGGATATGATCAACTATAAAAATATTCATTCAACAATTATAGTTTCGTTGTAATATTTAAGTTTCAAGATATTATTTTTTATTAACAAACAAAATATTATTTAAAAACATTTCCATTGAAAATTATTTATAATTCCCAACTATATTCATACTAGTATCTTATCTATTCTTGGAGTGAATCTTGCGTCTGCAGTAATTTCCTGTCCTGACCCACTCACAATAAAAATTTGGCAAATATCGTACTTTTATTTTTCAACATAGACTCCACTTAACAAACACCAGAACACCTTTGCACAAATTCCCCCGACGTTTCTCTTTTATCAGGTCACGTAATTTGTGAATTCCACAGGATATCTAGTAAAATTACACCTTCAGTGTCCCAAAATATGGGTAGAATGACCCTCCCTACTAAAGGTTGCATCTTGAATTCTTTCGACAGTGGAGAACATCGATGTGACCCACTCCTTACTCTGCATTTTGGTCTCTGCATCATAATGATAAATCCAGGACTCATCTATTGTCACTAATCTTGAAAAAAAATTACTGCAGATTCGCCTAATGTATCCACTAAATCTCGATTAATTTGAGTTGGGGTCACCACTGGTTGCTCGACATGATCTATTTTGATACTGATATATGACTCTCTCGACCTCGGGTGTGTACTGTAGGCACGCTTTAACAAGTTCAACGTATGTTGCTAGCGTTAGTTTATACATAGCAAGTTACAAGGCGACGTGGCGATAAATAATTTTTGGTTTATAAATGGGCCAGGGGCGGAGCAGAAAGGATCAGCTATCGTAAATCTCCTAATATTAACCATGCATACTCAAACGTTTTGAAGGCAGATCCAAAAAAAGTTAATGGCGGCTTCTTAATTGGTCATGTATTCCCGATCGCTGCACTTCATATTTCAAAATAGTAATGAAGTACAGCAAGCAAAATAATTTGTTACTTAATTATTTTCAATGTAAAATAGCAATTATACACGAATACCATTTTGATCATCTCCATACCTCGACAATTCAATCTACATATATATATATATATATATATATATATATATATATATATATATATATACTGTTAATTCACTCGGCTGATATCCTCCAAAACCAAAAGCAGAAGGTCATTAATAAAACATTTTATTTCTAAACTTAACGTAAATTATGTAACAATTTATTGGTGATTAGAGTTTATTTTGCTAACAATATTGTTTAGTGCCCCATTTATGTTTGAAACCAATCCGTGTGCTGATACCTCACACAAAAATAGATTTGGTTTGTCTACAGCATTTATTTAATCTTTTTAATTTTTTCGAGCCTGCTTTTGATAGAAACTTCAAGAGAAAAAGCTGACAAGTGGTGTACATAGTGAATGAAACGAAACATTTTGTTTGGAGAAAATCTAAAATCTGTGGCCTATTCCCTAAAAAATGATATTATTGTTCAAAATTTGCTTTCGAAGTAATTACCACTGAAACTATAGGTTATCGTGAGTCGATAAAATACATAAAATTCGAGAATTACTACATAATTAATAATAATCTTTTATTCGAGATAAAGAAAAACATTATCACTTCTAGGTTATTTCCAATTTGATTTAATTCCAGGATTGGAAATACAAAAACATACAATTGCAATGCTCTGTTTATAGGCCTAATATCATCTTAACGGACTTTTTGCCTCTATTCATTAGGCAAAGAACTGTTTGGCCTCTCCTTGAACTGGAAAATTCTTTCGTCTTCTCTAGATCTACTTTCAGCCTACATTTTCATGGCTGTTTTAATCATTGTCTTAGTAATTCCAAAGAAAGTCTCCGGTCCTATGAAAGCTTTAGACGAAACCTATCGAGCCAATTCGTTCACCTTCTCATTGGACCTGTGATCTTCTTGCACTAGTTCTTAGGTTAATGTCACTTTCATGTTATCACTGAGCTCGTTTAGGGCACACACAGAATCCAATGCAAGTTTATATTTGGAGGGGGATCAAGAATGTTTGGGAAATATTAAACGAAATTTTCAAGGCCCATTTAACTAGATGGGCGATAGGGTAGTTTGAACCATATAAATCCGCAAGACCAGATAGAGTATTTCCAAAACTTCAAGAGGGGGAATTTAGGAAATTATGAGTCCTTTATCGGAGATATTCAGGCCTAGCCATGCCATGTGATATAACCCAAGGTCATGTATATAAAATAGTGTACCGTTTATTCCAAAGCCTGAAAAATAATCATATACCCATCCCAAATAATTTAGACCAATTAGTCTTTCCTATGTCATCTTGAAGACTATGGAAAACTAATATATTTAAATATTAAAGACGGTGCTCTGGTCTAACCTCTTCCACACCCACTGCAATGGACATACCAGATGGGAAAATCGGGTAAGACTGCCCCGCATAGCTTGTTGGTGGGGGAGGAGGGCGGCTAAAAAGTATCCTACACCACAAGGAAATTACGTTTACAGTTTTCTTAGACATAGAGGGAGCTTTTGCTAACAGGTCGATGTCTTCCATTATTCGATCATTAAGAGATGGAAACATAGAGAGCACCACATGCAGTTGGGTCTACAACATGCTGTGTAGTAGTGCATGTCCAAATGCACCACAAAACGATCTCCATTAGGACAACAAAAGGGTACCCTCAAGGAGGAACATCGTCTCCGCTACTATGGAATCTAGTAGTGGACCATCTCATGATAACATTAAATAACCAAGGAATATGGACGCAGGAATTTGCTGATGACATTATCATTGTATTCCATTGGAAATTCCCGGGGACAGTGGCGAGCATCATGCGAATTGGAAGCTTTTACCAACATGAGAAATCTAAATGATATGGGGTAAAAAGGTAGAACTAACCAATGAAGTGAAGTATCTATGCATCGGAGCAGGCACCTAGTCAAAGTGGCGAACAGGGCAACGCAGATCTTCTGAAGATGTAGAAGAGATGTTTGTAAGACCTGGAGACTAAAACCAAGTATGGTTCATTGATTATACACAGTAGCAGTAAGACCAGCGATTACATATGGGACAGTTGTGTGGTGGCGGAGGACGTAGGTAACATCGTCGGTGGGACTCCTCACGACTCTCCAGGGACAAGCTCTGTTAGGAATCACGGGAGCTATAAACAGCATGGGAACCGCAACCGCCTTCATGGAGGCCATTATTTGTCTCCCTCCATTGGAACTATTTGTGAAAGCGGAGGCCATAGCTGCTATCCTGAGACTGAAGACCAATGGCGTATGGAGTCCTAATAAGGTTGTAGGGACTCCATATAGATACAATAGGAACTATACTGGGAGGGCCGATATTACAAATGCCGGCGCACAGCATAGCACCCTTTATTTATGCCGACCAGGGAACAGGTAAAATGTTGCTCGTGCGATTATAGTGCCGGCACCTGAAACACGGATGAATCGCAATCCAATCGGAGCACAGCTACAGTAAATGCGGAATGTGTCCTAGAAGGAAGATATCGTTAAGTCTGGGGAAACATGTAATGGTTTTCCAGGCTTACTTGATTGCAATCGCAATCTGCGCCAAGGAAATTCAGGAAGCCGCCTGCGCGAACAAAAAACCAACATAATGTCTGATAGCCAGGCACCTATTAAAGCCACTATGAATAAATTCACTAGGTTTAAGCTGGTGAAACATTATAAGTAGGTCCTCAATAGACTGGTATGAGACAATATTGTGCCACTAATGTGGGTGCCAGGACATGAGGAATTAAAGGCAATGACAATAAAGGCAGGTACTAATAGAGACATTATAGGACAAGAACCTGTATGTGGAATTGCTAAGGATTCCGCTAGAAGGGGGATCTGGTTATGGCTAGAAAGAGAACATAAAAAGAAATGGAGGTTAACGGATGATCAACTCAATATTAAAACACTACTATTAGAGCTAGACGCTAGGTTTCCAGCCCACCTGATTCGTAGTAACAAAAAGAAATTAAAATTGTTACCGGGTTAATAACCAGATATTTCCCTTTAAGGAAGCATCTCTACAGCATTGGCTTGGTTAGCAAGCACTGGTGTACTAAATGTGAAAAACAGGATGAAACTAGATTTCATGTAATACGCTCCTGTGAGGAACTGAAGGGACTCAGAGAGAAACATTTCGGAAGAGATCTATTGGATCTTACGCCGGTACTTAAACTTCCCCTGAGGAGCGTAGTGCCTTTTTTCGAGGCCACAAGACTAACAGAGTGGAACTGAGAGATGTATTCGGGGTGGTACAAACTGCACTGCGCACTGTGCTCAAGTGCCTGGACGTCTTGGTGTCCACCCCAAAAATTAGAAGAAGAAGAAGTTTAGATTTAACTTGTATTAAATCCAGTGCCTTTAACATTGCTTGCCTGTCGGAGAAGATGGCCACGGTGCAATTTGTTACACCCTAAAACTTAATTTTCCTTACGCAATGATGCAATGCAGCCACTTCCGCTTGAAACACCGTGGTATCTTTATTTAGCCTTGCTTGAGTCATTGCCCTTTCTTTGAGCCAATATACTCCCACACCTTTTTCTGTTTTAGAGCCGTCAGTATATCAGACAGATTCTGCCTAGATATTTAGGCCTTTTGTCCACTCCTCTCTATCTGGAATGACTGTTTTATATTTCTGAATTTTTTATCCATGGCATCATTCAGTTTCCCTGTAATGGGATCTGCCTGGAGTTCTTCTATCAACTTATGACAGTCAGTGCCCTAGACTCGGCTTACAGGTGTTTGGCCTTATCTATAGGCTACTGACTTTTCTTCTCTTTGTACATGGATACCTAGAGGTGGGAAATTTAGTATCACTTCCAACGCAGCGGCAGGAGGCGCCTGTGCCACTTACACATGCTAGTCTTTGTTTTTCGAGTGTTCGTGGCTGTAAGCCTTTTAGTGCTTTGTAGAAGTAGGACAATGTGTTTCATCATTAAAAACAATAAAAGCATTTTATAAAATACTGTAGTCAGAAACGACTATCTGTATTGGCAATGTTAAATAGAGAAAAATCGTTTATAAATCAAATATTCAATTTTAATGAACGCCTGTTAAATCACCGTTTCAAGTTTAAATTTATTACAGTAACCAATAATGTGTTGTTTCCGCATTGGAATAAATTATATTTTTAACATATATGGACTTTACCTCATTAGAGAGATCAACGATTCGTGGTTTCACGGTCTCTGTAAACCATTCCAGTATTCCTTTGAAGATCTGCAGTGGAAACCGACACTGGCTAAAACATTTTATAAATACAGAAGTTTCTTATATTGACGATTGAATAGAAGCTACCTACAAAGAAATGAAATAAGAGTGATATTTTTTTTTCATTTTTATTCATTAATTATGAATTTCCATCAAGTAAGTATAGGCTTTTCCTATTCAAAAAAAGAAAAAGTCAGTTAATAATTAATTTTATTTAATTCATGACATATGACATTTCATTATACCGGTTAGTAACTGTTAGTAGTTAAAAAATAATTATTAGTAAGGCCTACTTAGAAATCAGACTGAATCAATTAAATATTCGTAAACTAGAAGCAGAAAACTTCTAAGGGCTGGTTATACCAACGAAGGCCGGCACCAGTTCACTACATTATGTCAAGTGAGATCAAGGCTGATTTCTTGGCCAAAGTCTAGGTTTGTTAATTAGCATAAATCGGCCATTCAAGGATGGTTCAATTCATGTTAAACACAAAATCAATAACCTTTCAAAATTAGGGTAAAGTGGCAACGACGGATGTAGTCTGGAAACGAATTAATTAATAAATAAATATTTCGATAGATTATATACGGGATATCCTTGAAATAAAGAGACAACATATGAAAAATGGAAAGATGTAATTATATAGAATATGAATCCAAAATATATAGCCAAAATTCCCTTTCATAAGCGAAAAAAGAAATGACAAAAATATTTTTAAAAAATTTGTAACGCCACTGTGCGACAGACTATATCATAATGAGTACTGATAATAAAAAGTTTTGTTATTGTCCGTCAGCTTTAAATATCGCCTCCAATTCAGTTTGTCTCCATTCTGTCTACACAATGTAATCTTATAGAGCTTTTATAAACATAAACATTGTGCGTTTAAATTCAATAGCGGTATTTTTTTATAAAGATTCCAAATACATACTAATACATTATATTTGTGAATTGTCGTAACAAAAAAGCATTTACGTAATGTACATGATATAGCTGATTCAGGTTAGTTCTAGAACTTTATAAACAGTCGATTTTGTACGTAAATATATTGAGGTTATTGACCTTGAGTTATTGACAACATCATAGTTTTTACAACATCGACAACTGTTATGTATGTAAACATACGCTGTAACGTATGTGCGTGTATAACTTCAATAGAGGTATTTATTATTTATACACATTCTAGTTATAGGCGGAACATAATAAAATTTTCAGAGGGTTTTCAATTTTGGGGTTCGCGTCATAATTGAGGATATTTTAGATTTATAGTCTATATAATTACAGGTTTCCATTTTTCATATTTTGGATATATTTATATACTACCGGCAATTACAAAATACATTGACGATTTTCAATATGGAATAAAGTTTTATTGGTTAAACATTAAAAAATTACAACTTAATCTATAACTTTCAAAATTTTATTATTTAAAAATTTAATGGCGTAGGTGGCCTCCTTCTTTGTTACACATTCTTCTAGCCGTCGCACGAAATAATCCATCAGTCTGCCTGGCATCTTCAGTGGAATCGCTTCAATTTTGTTTAAAATGTTTTGTTATAGATCTTTAAGATTACGGGGTCTATTATTGACCAGATTATGTCCCCGTCGCGAGAAATTAAACGGTCGGGAAACATATCACACGCGCATATTAATATTAATTACCGCCGTGTTCCTTTACCACATCTTTGCTGAAACCAGTAATTACCATCAAGTTGTTCATACCTTGAGCGGAAAAAGTATTCATAATGTGACAATATCTCTCTGATGTCACTGTTACGCTATGCTATATGAGCCAATAATTCCTGTGGCTGTTTATTAGCGAAACCATTTAGATAAAAATGAGTCTCGTCGCTTATATACAGACAACGTGCAAAAATTTGGTTCACAAGTAAAGAGATCTAAAAATTGTCTGCAAAACTCAAGTCGATTTTGTGTATCTAATGGGCTTAGTTTTTGAACACGTGCCAATTTATAGGGGTGGAATTTAATACGCCTAAGTATTCTATGAACGCTGATTTTCTTTGAATTTAAGGCACGTGCATGTTGTAGAGTTAAGCGTTGTTGACTGCTCGTAAAGCAAACTCTTACACGCTCGATATTTTCAGCACAGCACTTACGTATCTCCCAGTCTCTTTTTTATTCGCAATACTACCTTCATTGAGCCACTTCTGATATAATGCAAAAATGATATTGCGGGATGGTGCATCACGACGAATAAATTGAGAACGGAACGCGACTTGGGCCGCAACAACCGATTTTGTACACAACACTAGAAAGGCGTTGCTGAACCGTGTATTTATTCATGGTAACTAATTACACTTAATGTCAAACAAACTCTCATGCTGTCTTGACTAGAATCCGCAAACAAATTCAAAATCTGACAGTAAATAAAAAATTATTCCATACCAAAAACCATCAGTACATTATGGTATTCTCTATATAAATAATAAACTTTGAACTTTGAGTAGCAGTGTGATGAAACGATATTGTAGTGGAAAGTTAGATTAAATTATTTGAAACTTAAAATCAGTGCATTTTTTAAACTATCGTAAAAAAACATATGGTAGACATAATAATATAATTACAATTTTGTTTCAACATTTTCAATAGAAATCGGTATGTGTACATCTATTTTTTTAATATTCTCTGGTAATGTTTTCCAAAGTCATCCTTAGCAAGCATTACAAGAGAACATTGAAATAATAGATATACATATACCCATTTTCATTTGAATATTTAAAAGAAAAAACTTTTTTTAATTCAAGAATTGCCATTTCTTTATCGTGAAGTGCTTACAAAAATTGGCAACAATTTTATCAAATGACATTAGCAGATAGTGAAAATCCTCGACCTTGAGAGTTTTTGGGTGACTTCTTATTGTACAACTTATTCAGTCTTAGAGAATGATCACTAATGACAATTACTTAAGCCGAACTGAGGATCAACTTCTATTGGTACAATCCCCTTTAGCGGACAGGCCTTAGAATTTTTGCTTAAAGTATGACCAAAGCTGAAGAAGATAAATGACGTGTCGACTATAAATACCCCTCGGCATTATAACCTATTACAAGAATGTAATGTATTAAAAAATGTCACTAGAATGTTTCTTCAGATTCTATAGTGCACGCTAATTTTGCAATTAGCAACACGGTTACATTCAAAGTGACTATTTTATCGAAGATATTACTTTGAACAGAAATAAAGATTATCTCTTTTACTACATCTAACTCTTACTATACAAAAATGTTTTAAATATGTCTATACGTTATATGCACGTATAAAGCTTTTGTTTCATTATGAAACAGACATGTAAATAAATTTACATATCTGTAACTGTATACTTGGACAATACCTCGTATTTTCGGCATTTACTTCTGCTTAAGACATATGTTTCTGCCATTTATAGGCGTCGTCAGCTATGCTAATGAAGCAATGTATACAAATGATACAAATCTTTATAAATCTGTATCTGTATGTGACATTAAGCCGAACCGATCATTAGATAAAGCAAGTTTCATTCTATAAGGTGGCACTTATTTACGAGTGACATCTTACGGACGAAAGAGACTATACGAAAGAAAGCGATCTTTCGATTGACAAGCTACGCTCATACGAACCGAAAGGAATACGGGTAGTCCTTCTAAAACGAGCCAGGTGGCGGTAGATATACAAAAATGTTTTAAATATGTCTATACGTTATATGCACGTATAAAGCTTTTGTTTCATTATGAAACAGACATGTAAATAAATTTACATATCTGTAACTGTACACTTAGACAATACCTCGTATTTTCGGCATTTACTTCTGCTTAAGACATATGTTTCTGCCATTTATAGGCGTCGTCAGCTAAGCTAATGGAGCAATGTATACAAATGATACAAATCTTTATAAATCTGTATCTGTATATGACATTAAGCCGAACCGCTCATTAGATATAGCAAGTTTCATTCTATAAGGTGGCACTTATTTACGAGTAACATCTTACGGACAAAAGAGACTATACCAAAGAAAGCGATCTTTCGATTGACAGGCTATGCTCATACGAACCGAAAGGAATACGGGTAGTCCTTCTAAAACGAGCCAGGTGGCGGTAGATATACAAAAATGTTTTAAATATGTCTATACGTTATATGCACGTATAAAGCTTTTGTTTCATTATGAAACAGACATGTAAATAAATTTACATATCTGTAACTGTACACTTAGACAATACCTCGTATTTTCGGCATTTACTTCTGCTTAAGACATATGTTTCTGCCATTTATAGGCGTCGTCAGCTAAGCTAATGAAGCAATGTATAAAAATGATACAAATCTTTATAAATCTGTATCTGTATATGACATTAAGCCGAACCGCTCATTAGATATAGCAAGTTTCATTCTATAAGGTGGCACTTATTTACGAGTGACATCTTACGGCCGAAAGAGACTATACCAAAGAAAGCGATATTTCGATTGACAAGCTATGCTCATACGAACCGAAAGGAATACGGGTAGTCCCTTTCGGTTCGTGTGAGCATAGCTTGTCAATCGAAAGATCGTTTTTTTGGTATAGTCTTTTTCGTCCGTAAGATGTCACTCGTAAATAAGTGCCATCTTATAGAATGAAACTTGCTATATCTAAGCAATCTAATGAGCGGTTCGGCTTAATGTCATATAGAGATACAGATTTATAAAGATTTGTATCATTTGTATACATTGCTTCATTAGCTAAGCTGACGACGCTTATAAATGGCAGAAACATATGTCTTAAGCAGATGTAAATGCCGAAAATACTAGGTATTGTCCAAGTATACAGTTACAGATATGTAAATTTATTTCCATGTCTGTTTCATAATGTAACTCTTACTAGTTCATGTATCATGAAGGATTTTAATAAATTAATGTAAAATTCGTGATTGAAATTAAAACACCCGGAACATTTGCTTTTAACGTTGAAAATTTATCAGTCACAACCTACAGACTTTAAGGTATTGTAAATTCTAAACATAACTCCTGGTATAAATAAAAATCCATGACTATCTAATCAAATTACTAATATATCTAACATGAGAATTTGGAAGATCAAGCTTACATAATAGAACCTTTCCTCACTGGAAAATAATAGTTGGTAAATATTAAATTATCTTAATTCGCTTAACTTGTTCAAGGCCACTGAAAATAATATAATTACAAAATAATTACGAAATAAAGTTTAGATTTCGACACATGTACTCAAGTCTTTCTCAAAAATGAACACATTATTAAAGCAGCTTATTATTACACATAATTTAATATTTATATTAACTGCCACTAATATGAATACGATAATATGTCAGTATATATATTTAGCATATGTATTATTATATTAATTAGTTTAATTTGCATTTCAAATATTTTCTAGTGGAAATAGTTCTCTTATAAGTAGACTGGATTTGTTTGCAGACGATACATCCATGTTGATGAGCGCGAGTTGTGAAAGCAAACTTATAGCAGAGTTACAAAAGACGTCTTTAAAGATGGGTATCTTAAAAATAGTTTAGTTCTAAATCTTCAAGTGTATATGTAAATTGTGGCAAAAGTGTAATACTAAACTTTAATAATTTTGAGTTTAAGTGCACACCTGATAAACGTACATGAACAAACGAATGAAGTGGGACAATGTTTGCTCGAAGTTAAATGGTGCCTACTTTTCCATTTTAAAATTGAAATTTAGTCTTTCTCACTAGGCTTGAATGCATATGTACTATAAGGTGGCGGACTCTACATTATTACATACTACGGTATTTTGGTGAAATTCAGTTAAATGTCTGTATGTGTGTTAAATGTTTTCATAATGAAAAAAAATTAAAAAAAAATACAAACAAATTTCTTTATGCAATAAATATACGTATATTTTGTAGATAACTGAACTCATGGATAATTAATATTGATCTGCAATTTAATTTAAAACGGACGAATATATCAAAAATTAACACAGAAAGTGTGCAGTATGGCCAGAGAAAGAATAGCTGATAGCTGTACCAGCACTGCAAATATTTTGAGAGTGCGTTGTTGCAAATGCTCTTTCAAACATAGGTTAGTGTATTATACATAAGAACATTCATGGCTCTCTCGTTAGTATTAGCTCTGGAATTAATCACGTCTATGTGTTGCCAAAGATAAATGTAATCAGAACATATACATACAGAGAATTTCATGTAACTTGCAATATATGAATGTAGTAACCATAGATTCGAAAATACTATGCACTTGCACTGTCCTACATAAAATGCAAAATGTAATAGTTATGATCGATATGATATCTTTCATGGTTGTTTTGTCAAATTATTTACAGTAAAGCATATTTAATTCAATGTAGTGTTTTAGGATTAAAACTACATTTCCGATAAATATCGTTTCTTGAATTGAATCCCGAAAGATACCATGCCACTAATTGAGTTCTCTCTTCCTTTGTGTATATCATTTAAGATTGATACTAAGCTAATATCGAAATAGAAATACTGCTACTTTTGACTTAACTAATGTCAAATTATATTGATATGTTGCATTTTACGTGGGACAATGTAAGAATGTATTACCTAGTTTCTATGGAAATAAAAAACCTATACATGTTTGTATATTGCATCTTAAGTGAAATTCTCTGTATACACAAATTATTTATGTAAAGGAGAAAATAACGGACAAAACAAGTTTCTTCGACCCGAAGTGGTCAAAAAGTACATAGATTTATGACGATTATAATAAACAATATGATATCTGTTACAGAAGTTCAGGCGTAACTATGCAGTCAAATTTGAAGCCAAATTTACTAAATCAAATTTGCCTATTTTGTAATCTACACTATTGAAGGATTTCAGAATGTTAGTCAATGTAGACTGTTGCAATTTGTTCTTAGTTATGGAAAGCTTTTGGTAGATATTTGACAAGAACAACAAATTAGGTACTTACAGTTTATGGCTGGTCATTTAATAAGATTTGTCGGATCTGGGAAAATATAGAATGACAGAAACACATATTTTAAATAAACACCTTTAGTGGAAATATTTGAGATTACTTAGGAGGATAATTACCAACCAAATCGACATTTTATTTTTTATGGAAAAGAATGGATTACTTTAGAAACTCAGGAAGAGTGAGTCTTAGAAGAGTTAAACTAAATAAAGTTGCATGTTGTTTGGGTTTAGTACGTAACATAGGACAAGAGGAAGGTACCTAAAATTACTAAGGTTAGTAGCCAACAGTTTCATTTCTTTTAAAAAGTTTGGTCATTTAGTAAATTATCCACCGACGTGTTATTGTGTATATTTTATATATTTATTTCAGTTTTGGTTTTATCAAGAAAATTAGGATTTCGATTCCTCTATGCATCTAAATTGAAGCTATCCTATATTGGCCATAATTACTTTTCCTTGAATCAATACTCAATACTTAAAATATGCAGTGGCATTTATAATATATATAGTCTCTAAGTAGGATGTAGAAACTTTTTATTATACAGAAAGCGTGACCACAATGGTTCACAAATTTGAATTATTTCTAACTATCAGAAAAGAAATATAGTTTTTAAAAAGTTTCAGGAGTAACAAGTCCCCAAAGTTTCTAATACAACTTTATTTGCTTTATGTAAGTTTAAGCTTACAGAATAAAAAAGTAAAAATTATAGCCAAGGCAGTAAGTATTTGTTCCTTAACACATCGTTTATGGACTTTACTAGAATCGACAGTACACAAACTCCAATTGTAATCCCCTACCATGTTTTGATTTCAGAAACTTTGGTATTATTTTACATTAATTTCAATGTCTCGATGGAAACGCTCATCTTGTTCATAGATTACTACTCCAAGATTTACAGGAAAAACCTGACAAATTTCTGCGGTTCGACTAATATCAAAGTCCACAGGTATACAAATTACATATATGTGGTACCCAAGTCTTATACTGATGTGCTACTGTAAGATCGTAAATCAAGTACTTATGTAGGAACCGTCGGAGACAAATCTTTCTATAAGAAATACAGATCTTTACTTATTAGTGCGTATCTTTTGCGATCTTTTATAATGTTTTAAAAATCTTTTTGGCATCGACATACGTCTTCATACAAGAAACGTTCCGTGCCGGAAGGGGAACGGTAATCCGATTTATAATTGGTATCCCAAAGATAGACTAATCCGCTCAAAATTGCGAGCGATAATTTTGTCCTAAAAACCAGTGTTATCATTTTACCATATATTCATAATAATAATAATAATAATAATAGTAATAATAGTAATAATAATAATAATAATAATAATAATAATAATAATAATAATAATAATAATAATAATAATAATAATAATAATAATAATAATATATATATATATATATATATAATCTGAATTCCCTTCACCATATAATGGTGTCTGGACGAAACTGTATTTTTATTCTAGACGTCTACAAATTCTTTCCATCCTTTTCTTTCTTCCACCATTTTTTTTTTGCTTCTGTCCATGTTCTTTCCTTTTTCTGCAGTATTTTCGCCATTCTCCATTCCATTGCGTTTTTGGCCTACCCCTCCTTTTGTTTTTCAGTATTTTTGCCTCTCGCGCTCTTTTAGCTGGCCTTCGCATTCTTTACAAGTGGCACCACCAACCCAGCTGTCTCTTTTCTATGAATTTGAATGTTGGTTTTATATCTAGGTCTTCTCGTATTTTCACATTTCTAATTTTATCTAATTTTGTAACTCCTCGGACTCTTCTCATCTCGACAGCCTGTTCATCTGTTCATTTCGACAGCATGTCACTTGCTTTTTTGCCTCTCGCTTAAAACCCAGGATTCGCAGCCAAATATTAGTATGGGTTTAAATATCGCTTTACATACTTTCATTTTTGTGTCTCGCGAAATTTCTTTATTGTTTATGAATTTCTTGTTCATCGTGTAATAGAACTTCAACGTGTTCTCTATTGTCTGGTTGATTTCTACTTCTTGTGTTTCGTTTTTATCTATTGGCACTCCAAGATATTGGAAAGTCTTCACTTGCTCTATTTTTACCCCCGTTGATTTCTATATTTATGTTTTTTGGTGCATCTCCTATCGTCATCACTTTTGTTTTACTTCTGTTTATTCTCATTATGTGGTTTTCCAGCTCTGTGTTCCATATTTCTAAGTTCTGTTGTAGTTCTTTTTCACTTTTAGCTATTATAATGACATCATCTGCAAGAGCTCCCCTCCGAGATATCTACTCTTTGTAGTTGTAAGTACCCAACGTTAAATTTGCTAGTTTTTGTGGTAAATTTCTTTAAAAGCGTTGGGCTTAAACTATATATACTATATAATAATAATAATAATAATAATAATAATAATAATAATAGTAATAATAATAATAACAATAATAATAATAATAAGAATCTTTTTCCAACACATATATAAATTCACTTAACGGATAATAGAAAAATACAAATACAGAAACATGCTGCTGTGCAGTTTATAATTCAAATAAGTTGGACCCCTAATTATAAATCACGTATTCAAAAATACTGTATCTCAGTGATTAACCTAAATCAAATTACCACTATAATATATTATGAGGATTGTCGAGTACATACATAAAACTTTAAAGTCCTTCACAGATTTTTAATATATCTTTAAATCAGCACACTTGTGTACTTCAGTCAGTCTAGGGGACCTATAGCCTCGAAACGTGAAGGTATAACACAAGGTTTAATTCTTTAAAATGTAAGCTTCTATAAATCTCTTGATTTTACGGTTGTATTTGCTCAAAGAAGATATGTTATCGAACACTTGTTGAGTGGATATCAGATCCCTACAGAACAGAACGTCTATTTCCACACTATGTATACTTTAATCTGATCTCTAATTTATGAACTATTGATTACAAAACTCAAATACGCAGATTTGTAAGACCGTTTGCAGAACATTAGTTCCTACGCGCTTACTTAGATATCTCGCATGAATATTTAGTTACGAAGGTGAATTTATAATTAATTGATTGGGAATTAATTATCCATATACGCTTGAAATATTTTATTTGAATTTATGGACTTCAAATTACTGTGAGCCGTGCTACCTACACTGACCTTCTTCATAAAGATTATCAAATCCTTCATGATACATTTCAATTTTATTATCCCTTAACCAGACGTATGTGTCTGACAGACACGTACTATTTTTATTTTTGCAATACTAAACGTAATAATTTATTTGTTTACCCCACTCCCTAGGTATGCTCCTCAGGTGACTTAAAGTGACAGTTAATGCCAAATACGGCCAGTTGCGATTTGTCGTTTGTTGAACACGAGTCAATTCTGAAACATTACGGTGTATGGTAGACACATACTTCTAGAAATGGATATATTTCTCAGTGTCTGTGAGACACATATTTCTAGTAAGTGAAAAGTTACGGTGTCACAAATAATATTCTAAAATCGTTCGTATTTTTCGTTGCCTATTCGACAAATACTTTCATATACGAAATATTGGTAAGAACATCTATTTTTATTTATAACGAAAATATCACGCAAACTTTTTAGATCTTGTGACACACACAATGGATGCACTTCTAAGCAGTTCTGATGATCGTAGTGCGTCTAAACAACGACAAAGCGAAGTCGTTAGCTATGATGATCCTAACTTCGAAGCGAAAATTATGAGGTGATTAGAAGAATTAGAGGCAGAAGAAAATTCGACCTTAGTTGAACCGGTAGACGATTCGGACGAAGACCCAAATTCTACAGAACTGTCAATAACACACCAGACAATTGATGATTCTAATGAAAATGAATATGATAGAGATGCAGATGAGAATAATCCTGGCAACGTAAATTCAAATACGTCTCAAACTATGCAAGAAAAGCCTGATGCATTACCTGAATATTTTTTAGTCAAAATTGGATTCAAAGGGAGTACTAAGGAGCGTCCAACTAAACTGAAAATAGTTCAACATAATATTGTGAAGAGTAGACCAAGAATGACAAATACCCTACGAGCGTTAGGCCCTAAACCTCAAATAGAAGATATTTAGTAACATTTATTTAACAAGGAAATGTTGTAGGAAATTATTACCTGGACCAATGTCAAACTTGAGGCTGTAAGTCTAAAAGTGAAAGTGCAAAAGTCTAATTATAGAGCTAAAGATGAAATAGAAATAAAAGCACTTTAGGGTCTTCTGACGTTGGCAGCAACTTATAAGTCTAATCCCGAAAATATTCTATCACTATTTTCAACGAAAAGAACAGAGCGTCTTATTTTTCGCGCAGTAATGACTTAAAAAAAAAAGATCTTTGATTTGAGATTCTTATATTGACTTCACGCTTTGAAAATTCAGCAACTAGGAATGAAAGGAAAAAATATAATCCATTAACTGCAATATCAGGCATATTTCAACGCTTCGTAAACAATTGTCAAAATTTGTATTCCTTAGTGCTCAATGCTTGCTTTGACGAAATGCTTATCACCTTTCGAGGCGCTCTAAATTTAAAGTTAAAAGGCCTGCAATGCTAAATAAATATCTTCTCAAAGTTTTGGCCCTAACAGTCGCTCATTCCAGATATTTCTATAATGGGTACCTTTATTGCGGAAACGGATCGAATGGGTTAGGTTTATTGAATGAAGAAAAGAAATTCTCAATTCCCACACAAACCATACTTAGATTGATTGCGCCAATTGTTAACGGCAACAGGAATATAACTGCCGACAATTGGTTTTCTTTAATTGAATTAGTAGAGGAGCAACGAAAAGGAAATCTAACATTTGTTGGAACTCAAAAAAATCAAAAGAAAAGTTCCCAAAGAGTTTTTAGCAGATAAATTCCTTGCAGTCGCTTGTTCAATATATGGATTAATCATCGACATCACTTTACCGAGGTACGTGTCCACGAAAAACAAAGCCGTTTTGCTCAAGCATATGTTACTACGGATATGGAAACAAAGAAACCGGAAATAATAGCGTTTTAAAATACGACAAAAGAAGGGGTTGATTCCATGGATCTTAAATGTGCCATTTATTCAACTAATAGAAGAAGCCGACCCGGGCCATTCGCTGTATTTTATATATTGGTAAATATATCAGTTACAAATTCTTACAGTTTATACTTATGCTTCAAAGGTTTCCCCTATAAAGCGATTAGCTTTTACGAAAAATTTAGCTATGACTTTTCTTAGACCACATCTAAATCGTAGACTCTCTATTCCTAATTTACTGCCGTTACTCTGGATATACTTGGGAATAACAGAGATAAACCTCAGGCGGCTGCTACCGATATACTTGAAAAAAAGCGAAAATGTAGTTTTTATCCATACACAAAAAAACCGAAATACAGGCTATAAGTGCATAAAATGTGAGAAACCGATTTGCCTTGAATGTTCCAGAAAATTATGTGTAACGTGTTGTGAAAAATTATAATTTTTAAATTGAACGGCATATAATCTAAAGACATAAATTTTTTTATATCATTTTTATAACGATGTTAACAATATGAATAAATATTCATACATATCGTACACATCTTTCCACATTCAGGGAAAATTCGTTAGTTTTTTAATTACGCGACAGAGAAATACTTCCAAGAGAAGACTAAAAGAGGATACTTCGGGTTAAGGGTTAAATTAACAATTATATTCACAAATCGAAAAGAAAAGTTAAAATCTGGTGTGAAGTACACAAATACAGGTTTACTGTATTGAACCTGTATTTGCGTTGTTTACACCCGATTTTTAATAATATTTTGTATTATTAAAAATACCTTTGTGTTATACAAAACTGGTGGGGTTTTACCCACGCATGTATGTTTCAATTATTCTGAAACGTAAGTACTACTAAGTACATGCAATTGTTATCAAGATAAACCATAAACAGTATTTACATTAGCTCCAAGCGTTTATTACTTTTCAGATTGCACCCTAAATGCTGTCTAATACTGTATTCCATATTGTATGTGCTTATTCGCATTCATGAATGATTTATTATCGGAACTATATTGTAAACAATGGATATTTTTAAAGGAAAAACTTACAAACTGCACACTGGACATTAATTTGAAATACTAAAAATGATTTCCAATATTCCTTTTATCAGGTTTTGGTACGTAAGCATGTTTTTTTACTTAATTAAGATATAAATACATGTTGTTAATTCATAACCTATGATCTATTGAGATTTACATTCAATACAATATGATATTACGTAATATATATAGGTGCGCTCAAAACACAATTAATTACGTTCTGTGCTTATTTCTACTACGTTCAATTTACTGTAAGATTATAAATAAAAACCTATTTACAGGAAAGACTGGAATTATAATCTACTTGTAATTATACCAGGTGAATTCAAAATACAACCCGTTTCAATTACGTTTCATTGCTATTCACGCTTTATTTAATTTACTTAATTCCCATTATGGTGAAATGCAAAGCAACAGTTACAGTGCTAATTGTATTTACAAATTAAAATAAATCGATTACCTTCAATATAACAAAAAAAAAACTTATTCATTTATTAAAGGGATCCTCATAATACTTATTAGCGTTTCTGGCCATATGGTCCATTGGAGTTTCAACCAAAATATTAGTCCTCACAGCTATATGCTGTAATTTGGTACAAAAGATTGTACTTCGCCAAGTAATGATGGAGAATCAATTCTGTTTGTAACAATTTTGATTAAAAAGTTGACTCTAGAAGCATTCCTCCGTTCCGACAACGACTTCATGCCATACTCGTTCAAAAGACTATTGTAGTCTACACCACGCGGTGGATATGTTCATAATATTATATAAGAAATATTCCTATATACGTAGGCTTTCGTGGTCGTCGTCCATGATTGCTTCTGGAATTCCTTCTTGGCTTCTTGTCAGTTTTAGTGCAGCAAAAGTAGTAGTTTAACGTACTTTTAGAATTCTAAATTCAAACATCTAGTGAATGAATTAAGTAAAGTAACCAGCTATACAAATTTTGTACTTCTATGGTCTTCTGCGCATACCTGTACACAAACGAATATCAATAAAGCTTAGAAAAATACATATTTCATTTTCTTACATTAATTTTGCATAATACCATAAAATAACTAGCCTACATTTGAACAATGATATATAAGTTTCGTACCATAATTTATCTTCTTATTATACAGTTATATATTGGCAAAAAAAGGTATATTCTTGCAAGATAAATCTTAACCTGTGACAGTATGTTACAATACATTTTATAAACTATTTTCCTGTATAAAGTGAAGATATTTTCAGCTTTCTAGCATTTAATTAGTTTCCTAAAAAAAAACGATCAAACACCTGCTTAAATGTTCTTTATAACCTCTGTAAAGAACATTTTTAACTTCTAACCAAGTAATAATTAGTAGCGGTAGCAAAAAAATTAATGTATTTTCGTCAATCTATGACATTAGTATAGGTTCACATTAAATTTAAAAATCCTAATATTGTATTCGTGTCAAGTGAATGTTTTATATATAAAATTCTTGAATGAAAAAATATTGAATGCGTAACATGCCAGAATCACAAAACTGTCGTAAGTTATACGTATTTATACATATTGTACGTATATATATGTGTGTAGCCACCTTGCATTGAAATACTACCTTTGATGTTTATTGACCGAATCTATAAATAATGGTTACACAAGTTCTATTAACTCTCAGATACACTACCATTGAGGAAGAAGGAATAAGTGTTTTTCTGTATACGCCTTGAGCATCAATTTAGCTTTTTTGTTGTTTATTGTAAACGAGTTTTGTAGATAGATCATACAAAGCCTGATCTTGGATGTACTAGTATCACATACATTATCTTTACGCTTTATTACAAGTTACATATTTAAAAGCACACGAATCATAGAGGGAGTCAGTCAATCGAGCATTTTGTAACGGTTAGGTGTGTGATATTGTGTAACTTCAGGCGGAAATATTTACGTGAGTCTCTTATGTATATAATACAGTGACAAGTTTTCTATTAATATTTCAATTAATAGTCAGATAAAAACTAAGAACTATAAATTTTGGAAGTAATTAATTTTTTCATATAAATATATACATTTTATTATTTATAAAACTTTATCTTGCAAATTAGATTCAGTATATGAACATTTAAAAATTCGAAATTGTGTTTATATCAGCATAACATTTTAACATGTATATAGTAATACTTGTAGTATTGAAGTGTTTATAACAATAATAATTTATTACCTAATTGCTACAGCACAAGTTACAATATACATACAAGATATTTTGCGAATACAAAAGAAAATACAGAAATGATTAATGCGATCATTTATCCGAACTAGGCATACTAATTAATTCGTGAAATCATACATCATATATTTAAATAAATGAACTTATGCTTATGGTAAAATATGTTCAAATTTTTAACCACCTATTGAACCGTTAGCTGACTTAAACACAAAGAGTAATTATAAATAGTTTCGTATCTTGTAAGCTAATTCTTTTACTTTTTTCAATAAACCTTCGCAGAAAATTAAAGAATATAACTACTAAAACAATCGACGCATTTATGAAACCAGCCCTTAAAAACTTGGGTTGCACTCTTTCGATATCAATAATCGCATTTTGAACTAAGAAAGCTAAATATCTACATACTCCTGCGCAAGAATCCAAAATATTTAATAGTCTGTGGTGAATTCAATTAGCTTAATGCGTAGTTTATTTACAAGCTTAATAACAGTGACAATAGATAAATATATTCTAGTATATTAATTCAGTTTAAACTACCAAAGTTTCAAGTAGTCACTCACATAAGAAATCATTAAATTGAACAAATGATCAAAGAGCATTGTCGAGCTGTCATGATTTACAATTTCAAACATGGTTCAAGTCCTAAGAAATATTTTGACGAAATCAAGTTGGTATTGATAATTCGTGTTTGCTACTGAAAATCAGAAGTACAATGAATCTTAACATGCACGACCTTCTTTAAATGACAGGTTACCGAATTGGCCTCGTTCGAGACATGATTCAAGAATACCTGCATGTTACCGTAAGGCATATTCAGACAACCCTGTCGATTGGTGTGAAAACAACTAATGCTATCTTCACAAACATTTGAAGCTACGTAAGCTTTATTCCTGCTTTGGCTCCAGCTCAAAAAGAAGACCGGGTGAGATGGCGCAAATCTACGATAGATCACTTTGCCTAGTGCATCATCTCATCCAGTGTACAATATCACTGGGTGATGAAACTTGGGTATATTATCCCGAAACAAAGTAGCAATAGGCAGTTTGGATTTTTGAAAACGAGTCGACTCCAACATAAATTGTTCGAGAAAAAGATAGGAAAAGATGGCCATAGCGTGAAATTTTTTTAAGGATGGAGTTATTATTTTAACTATTTCCATCATTTAAGGAATTTATGTAATCCGACGTTTCTCTAGTTGTTCTGCTACTATCATCTAAATAATCTTGAGAGGAGCTACTTCTTACAAATTCTTACCAAAATTTATTTCAATCCATTTATCTGACAAACGTATATGGTTTCATTTAAATAGTACCCTAGTTGTCAAATGGTCTAAAATTAAACACGGGGTTTAAATAATATATTAGACAATTTTTCAAAAATTCGATATGGAAAATAAGAAAACAAGAAAGAACATTCCTATTATTTATATACCTAAATACACGTTAATTATTTTCGGAGTAATATACATTAACTTTAATTTAACATTTTCCAGATAACAATTAGAGAAATTTTCGTTCTTGGTTTGAAGACGTATTATCATTTTATATTCTAATAAAAACAGTACATTGTTACAAAGGTACATTGAATATAGACAAAAACGTTAATTTAAAAAAATATTAAGCCTTTTAAAGCGGTGTTTTTTCTTCATAGTTTTGCTATAACTCAACACATTCATTTATAATCTCGTATACAAATTAAATTTGATAGGCGCTCTAATATCTCATTCGTCATAGATTCCAATTTCATTCATATCTACTTCGTCCAAGTATTTGGAGTAAAATAATTAACTAACGAGAATGAATTGTAAATTTCTATGTCGGTTGTGAGTTTTGTTAGTTGAGCTAGTACATATGTATATGTAGGTAATTTTTTTGTTACATTATTTGTATAACAAGACAATTTTGCGATCAGTCCTACCTTGTCTAAAGTTAAACTATATTGATAAATTATTTCTGAGAATTGAATGAAACTTGAATTGAATGAAATTAACAAACATTGATTATTTACCCACAGTTATTTCATTGATTTTTTTGTTTTTATTGATAGCGAAGAAGTTGTTAAAGAGAATGTGCAAATAATAATAATAAATCAGAATAATGCAAAATAAATAAAATAAAAAAGAAAATATTTCTCGATATTAATCAATAGAACTTAAAAAATTAAAATATTATTTTAACAATTTTAGAAAATTATTAATAAGTATATAAAAAATAGAACAAAACGAATATTGAAAACGTTTTATCAATAAATACTTTTTCCAGAAAGATACGAATATTTTATTGTTTATAACAATACTTTTATCTTAAATAAATAACGCTTGTTGAACGTTTCCCAGTACTTGCTTACATATTATATAGTGTGTAAATTATAATACTCAGAACGTACAAATTTTGAAAGTTATTTAAGAGAAAAAGACAAATATGGACATAAGAAAAATTAATAATTTACAATTTCAAAAATAAATTCAAATACTATTTCTAGTTTAACTAATGAAATGACCATATCATCTGGTTTATTGTCTTGATAAATCTATAAAAATAAACGCAAAAATATATTCATTGTAATTATAAATAGGTATTAAGTTTGATTTATTATTATTTAAATTATAATCTCGATAGAATTACAACATAATAATAATTTTAAAAAAATAATATTTGAATAAACAGTTATTCATTTCAGCAATGATTTCACTATAAACAAACGAAAATTTTAAGTTTCATTTCGGCAGCTGCCAACCTTCTACATGCGATTTAGTGCAGTAACATCCTTACAGGGGCGTGCTGTTTGTAGAAGCGATGGACACGTTGGAAGTTCCGCTTTCATAATTTTAGCTCCGTTCGTAGTTAAGTGGTAACCATGGGATTCTTTAGTAAAGTCATTTGACTGTAATAAAGCGTTTTTGTAACCTTAGTGCTCATATAATTGTGTTTATTCATTTTAATCTATATAAGAAGCGTCATTTGTCGCTGCATCTTTGTATTTGTGTTCGTAATTTTCAGTAGTGTAGATACACCATATATATAATTTAAGGAAGACAAACGATGAAATATTATTTTTTAAGTACCTTCTAATCATTAGAGTTGAAATGCCTCCAAAATAATCTCTACTTTGTTTGATATCATCAGCTTAATTTCTCCAGCCTTTAATGTGATATGGTAGTTTTATGTTCAAAGAAGGAATCCCCTGGTATTAGCTACTTTGAATTATGTCAAACCATATTTAAATAAAATAGATATTTGGGATAGAATATTAAATTGTTTCAGATAATTCTTTCAACGAATGAAGCTATAAGTAAGTATATAGAAATACCTCGATTAATTTATTCAATTAATCGTGTATTTTATTGCATTAAATTACCATTATTTGGCGAAATAAAGCTATCACTTATGCCAGAATACTTGTGGAAGCTAACAAAATATGCTATAATATTATAGTTGAATCAATAATTCGCAGATAAACCTAAAACTTAAATTATCTAAATGGTTTATGCACTAACATATTATTACTACTATCCACATTACGTCTTCAGTAAAAATGTTAGTAGGTTTATTATAACTTTATTTTTCTATGGCTTCTTATTTAAATTAATACCAGAATAAACCTTATACTTTAAAGATAAAATACATCAGAAATGAATTACAACAACTTTATTTCATTAAAATAATATTTAATATGTATTTATATCAAATCTACGAGTGAATACACGTGCCATATATTTAAATAGTATAATGGGACTATTACAAACCAGTAGTATTGATGTAAGTTCTTGTTCATGAATAACGTGAAATTTAAGTAAAATTTTTGCAACAATATTTTTATATAAATATCAGCGTTACCAAAGTATGGTTCAACGTCAGTTACTGGAATTACGGCGCCTATGTTGATTTACCGTGCACGGTAACTATACATTTATTTTGGATCTGCAACGCCTTATACAGGGTAGCGAATGGGAACGGGGAATTTTGAACGTTACAGTTGTCAGCACTGTAAAGCCGGCAGTTGTTCGTAACGTCGCGCAATTGTTGTGAACGCATTGCCATTTACTAATCATGGATCGTTGGACTGATGCGGAACGTGCAGTAGCTGTGAGAGCGTTTTATAAAAATGCTTGGACGTCATGGACGTGTCCCATCTGCGCATGCGATTACAACGTGGGTGCGTAATTTTGAAGAAACAGGATCTGCCTTGAAAAAGAAAGCTCCAGGTGGCATTCGAACGGTACGTACCCCAGAGAACATTGAAGCTGTTAGAGCTGCAATCGAGAGAAGTCCTCGCCGCTCCGTTCGACAGCATGCATCTACGCTAGGGATTAAGCGACGAAGCTTACAAATAATACTGCACGAATTACATTTCCATCCCTATAAGTTGCAGATTGTGCAACAATTACATGAACGAGACCCAGCGTCACGTATGGAGTTTAGTAGGCAGATATTGGCTAAAATTAACGAGGACGCGAATTTCACTGGTAACATATGGATATCAGACGAAGCACATTTCCACCTAAACGGTATCGTAAACAAACAGAATTTTCGTTATTGGGCCCAGGACAATCCTTGTGAGTTACACCAGCGACCACTACATAGTGACAAGGTAACAATATGGTGTGCTGTATCATGTTATGGTGTTATCGGCCCTTATTTTTTTACAAGTGAGAATGGTAGTACAGCGACAGTAACATCCGCTCGATATGTTGAAATGCTTCAAACATTCTTTACACCGAGACTGTACGATCTTAACATCGAAAACATGTGGTTCCAGCAGGACGGAGCCACGTCACACACTGCTCGACATTCGATGGCAGCAGTTCGTCAATTGTTTGGAAGACGCATTATTTCACGTAACGGTGAGATTGAATGGCCTGCGAGATCCCCTGATCTTAGTGTGTGCGACTTCTTCCTGTGGGGGTATCTTAAAGGCAAGGTGTACCGTACACGTCCTGCAACAATCCATGAACTGAAGGAGAACATTCAACAAGAAATCACTGCCATTCCCCAAGATTTGCTACACCACGCATTCCAGAGTTTTCATAACAGGCTGTTAGAGTGTGAACGCCGAATAGGAGGACATCTTTCTGATGTCATCTTCAAAAAGTAAAGAAACAGTTTTGAACATTTTGAATGTAAAAACATAAATGACATGCTGCATACATGCACTTTCGTCAATAAATTACTAGTTTTATGAATTTATTCGTGGACATGACGTTATTTCAAAATTTACCGTTCCCCTGCGCCACCCTGTACTAGCATAAACTGGTGTTGAGACTGGTCTCTTGTTAAAAAATGTTTGTTGTTATGTTACGAAGAAGACAGTGTGTCATCTACTTGATACTGTGTTTTGGGTTCATACTTTTGAGTCTCTTGTTGCTGGTATAAGACTCATTGATACTGGTTTATTCTATACTGTTTAACAAGTAGGTAAAGGTATACCACTACCTCTAACACAAATTGGTTGAATAGTATATTGTTTGATGTTATAACGCAGAATTTCTTTTGTGTTATTTCGTATAAATTAGAACTACGGCAACAATACCAGGATTACGATAGTCTTAAAATTATAATATTAACTACTAAATAATAAAACATAATTACTAATTAAGTATTAAGTAAGTCACAAACCTAAGTATGTAGCTCCGGATCGTCCATTTTAGAGTAATAAAATTTTTTATACATATCGAAGGAAGGAAATCTTAACAATAAATATCCAAATTAAAGCCTTTGTTCACTAATGGATTTTCGTGGTACATATATATTTTGGCATCGTGAGCCTATTATACATATTTAGTTAACAATTGGAGCCATATTAAGGATGTATTTAAATCGTTATATTATACAGTGGTTTAAACTCGAAAATGAACGTAGATTATATATAAAATTGAAAATATTTATATTTGAATTCTATATTCTAGATCTACCTATAGTTAACACTAAAAAATGTTTAAAATTAAAATAATATAAAAGAATAGTAAATGTATTCTCAAAAATCAGGTTAATGGATAAGTTTGTAGGGTTTTCGGTTTCTAGGATGAGGATAATTTTAAAAAACCGTTGCAAAGATTGTACTAATCATTAACAAAAGAAAATGTTCCATTTGCATTAGAAAATTAATTAATGCAACGGAAGCCGTCAGAACCATTTGTGCCATGTACGGAAAAAACGTAATTAGGAAGAGTGCAGCATGGAAATGGGTTTCTCGATTTGAAGAGGGCCACTTTGACATAAATAGGTCTCAACATTCAGGAAAACTATCAGACTTTTACGAAGATTGTCTGAACGCTTTAATTCAGGATGATCCATGCCATTCAACTAGGAAATTTGCCATTATAGAGAATTGTACCGAATCAACCATTATGCTACATTTGCATTCCATAGGCATAGTTCAAAAGCTAGATTGGTGGTTGCTGCGTGTTTTGAAAGGAATCATTGGCAACATGTATAGATCTTTGATAGCTTTGAAAAATGGTGCTTTTCATCAATAATGGAAATGAATGGGGTAGCCCTAACAAAATGCAACTATCCGAGGAAAAGCTGGTACCCGTCTGCATAAGCTGATGCTGCGCATCTGGTAGGACAAAGAAGGAGCCGCCTGCTATGAATTGAAGGAATGTAAATGAATAAATTTGAGTTCAATAAAAACTTTACGAATTTATGCATCAACCCAATAAAATGTAATTGAAAGATTATATCCTTCCACGTAAAACTTTGTGACTTGACCTCCAGAAATCCTTTAATGTAATGGAAAAATAAAACAATTCTTTAATTTTGAAAGTTTTCGAAATAAGAATTGTCTTCATATTAAATGATAACAAACTAAATAAAAAACCCACCAATAATTATCATTACTTATTAATTATTATATGATTCTGAAGGCATAGCGAAATTGGCTTCAGTTTCGCATATCTTATTTTTCACACTGGTTTGTAGATTGTAAGTAGAAACTTCACCAGATCACCAAGATTATCGTCTTTTTTTTTTTTAGTGGAGTACTTTAAAAATCAAATTTATACAACCTAACCAAATTTTTAAATTTAGGAGCCACACCACTCGAGAATTAATGTCACTCGAGTGGAAATAGTTAAACTGCATGATCTCTTTGCAGCAAAAATTTCTTTTCGGAGTGCTTTTTCATAACCTGATTTAAATCAGGCTGAACTGCACATTATGTTGTTCTATATGAGAAATATGTACGTGTGTGTTATGTTTTAGATAATGAAGGTAGTAAATACTAAAGAATTTTCAATGTGGGAAATTCTGCTATTTGGCTTCTTTTTCTTCTGTTTTGGGTTGGACGCCAGAACGTCCAGGCACTTGAGCACATTGCTCTTTGTACTGTTCCCAACAGATCTCTCAGTTACACTCTGTTAGTCTTGTGTCCTCGATAAAAGCCATTATCTTCCTCAGGGGAAGTTTGAGTACACTCGCAGGATCCAATAGATCTCTCCCGAAATATTTTCCTCACACGTCATATTACATGAAGGCTAGTTTCCTCCTGTTTTTCACATCTCCTACACCAGGGCTCGCTAACCAAGCCCATGCTGTACAAATGCTTCCTGAAAGGACAATGTCCGGTTATTAATCCGGAAATTATTATAATTTCTGTTTAATTACTACGAATTAGGTTGGCTGAAAACTGTCGGTCCAGCTCCATTATTAGTGTTTTGGCATAGAGTTGACCTTCCGTTAACCTCTATTTCTTTTTATGTTCTTTCTCTAGTCATAACCAGATCTCCCTTTTATCGGAATCCTTAGCGATTCCACATACAGGTTCTGGTCCTATGAAGCTCCTATTAGTACGTTCCTTGGCCAGTTCGTCGGCTATCTCATTGCCTTTAATTCCCTCATGTCCTGGCACCCATATCAGCGACACAGTATTGTCTTGTGCCAGTGTATTGAGGATCTATTTACAATATTTTACCAGCGTAGATCTGGTAGATGGATTCATAATGGCTTTAATAGTTGCCTGACTATCCGTCATCATGTTGACTTTTTTGTTTGAGCAGACGGCTTCCCGAATTTTCTCGACGCAGGCTGCGACTCCAAACAATTCGGCGTGGAAAACCGTAGTATGTTTCCCAGACATATCGATATCTTCCTTCTAGGACACATTCCGCATATGCCTGCACCTGCACCACAATCGCCCGAGCTTTTATGCTTGTTCTCTGGTCGGTATAAATATGTTCAGCTTGGATGTAAACATAATCTCAGGTGCCATACTGTCCGCCGACATTCGAAATATCGGCCCTTCCAGTATAGTTCCTGTGATATCTGTATGGCCCTCTACAACCTTATTAGGACACAATAGGTCATTGGCCTTGAGCCTCAGAATGGTAGCAATTGCCTCCGCCTTTACAAATAGTTCCAGCGGAGGGAGACCCACGATGGTCTCCATGAAGGCGGTTCCCGTGCTGATCATAGCTCTCGTGATTCCCAACAGAGCCTGTCGCCGGAGAGTCATGAGAAGTCCCACCAACGATGTCCGCTCCGTCCTCCTCCACTAGACAACTGCTCCATAGGTAATCGTTGTGTACCACATTTGGTTTTAGTCGCCAGGTCTTGCTAACAGCTCTTCTGGATCTCCAGAAGAGCTGCGTCGCCCTGTCTGCCACTTTGACTAGGTATCTGCTCCAAATCAGTTTCGCATCAAGTGTTATGCCTAGATACTTCACTTCATTAGTTAGTTCTAACTCAAGCCCACACATCCTTACGCTGCAAGATGATTTAGTTTTCTCATGTTGGTAAAGGCTACCCACTTGGTTTTTTGAGGATTGACAGTTAATCCCTCCTCAAGGCTCTAGCTTTCTACAATTTGCAGAGCATTTCGAATGATGCTCTCCACTGTCCCCGGGAATTTCCTTTTATACCTTATGACAATGTCATCAGCGAACCCCTGCGCCAATATTCATCTTATTTCGCCTCTAGTAGAAACGCTAAAACTCGTTACTGTTTTGGCAACTCCTCGCACTTCACGAGTTTCTAAACAGTTTCCTTTTCCAAGCAATTAATCTCTCGTAGTGTTGTACGAGTTTTCGTCTACACAGATGACTCCAGAGTAGGCGTCCATAAGACGGGAGGATTCAAACCTCGGCGCCTTCTGCGCCCTATCTATGACCATCATCAGGGTCTCTTGTATAGCCCCTACGGTTTCCTATCACGAAGCTGACCGGGTAGTCCTTAGGAACTATTGCATTCTTAATACCTTTAAGAGCTGCTTTGTAATTCACGTCCGAAGCAGAAAACTTCGTGCGCTTAGTTACTTTATCCTCAGGAGTGCCCCTAGCCGACACGGTTCGCTTAACGGCCCCTGTTGGTTTAGGTTCTCCCTTAAGTTCCTTCTGGGAAAGGGGGAGCTTTATTTTGCTCGTATCCACCCCTTGTTTCCTCATCTTTTTTAATATCTTTCTTTGTGCCCCGGAAATATGTTTTCTCACCTTGGGTGCACCCTCTGTTTTCGCAACGTTCTCAGTTTCAGTCCATTGCGTTTCAGTTTGTTTTTTTGAAGTCTCATCAGTCTCCATTGCCAAGGGAGTCTCTATAGACTCCTTAGGTTTTGGATTCTTTTCAGACTCCATCTTTTTAAATTTTTGTTTTTTATCTCGGTTCATTTAATTCCCACTAGTATGGAAGAAGTATGAAGTCAATGTCCGCAGAGCTTTCATTGCGGGTACAAGACGTAGATATAAGGGGGTGCCGCCTAGTGGCCCAAGGAGAACGTTTGAGATCACATATACCCCAGTGGCCATTCAGCTCTAAGCACGTTGCCTGACATCGTAGCTTGGGAGGGCTGATTCGCTGTGACAGCTTTCGCTAAGGATTAGAAGGTTTATAGACCTATCCATCCCGCTTATGACTGCCACTAATCAGGTACCCCAAGAGAGACCTGGCCGTCCCCTTATCCGCCACCTAGGGACGCGCCTGGTGAGTAGCTCAACAGAGATCCGCGAGCAGGCTATCGCTGCTATTTGTATATCTTTGCTTTTTAGTAAAGCGAGTAAAACGTAATGACTTGATGTGTATACCAAAGTTTTGCGTGTATAAAAATTTCAGTGCATAGAAATTAATTAATAAAGGACATTTCAGAATATAATATCGATTTAATTACACAAGCGACTTCTAAATAATAATGATATGAATTAGATACGTCAGATGCATTTGTAAATATTACGTTCTGTACTTCCTTTCCAGAATACAAAATTCTAAATTTTATGTAGACGTTGTTTTCAAACGGAATCCAGTATATCTATTAATAAAGCTACTACAAAAATATTTTGTCTACTTATCTTTTGTTTACTTTGCACTTTATATGTCACAAGTGTAATTAAACATGATTATTTTTTTTTTCTTTAAGATGTAGTTAGTATGGATCCATTTTTCAAAAATTGCAAATACTAGTATATATTTACGATTATTACGCATTTTAATTTTTTTCTTTTTCTCTGGCCCTTCACCCCGTAACATTGTGTTAGATATTAATGACATTCCAGGATTTTTTACCATTCTTTTTATTTCTTCTGGTCCTTTGCCAATCCTTACACTTCTCTTCTTCCTCTCCAGTGTCTTTCTTCGCCCTAATTCGTTAATTTTATAGATCCATAGGTTACTCTGATATTCGTTATTTCTTCTTTCTATACACATCGTTTCCATGATTCTATTCACAAATATATGCTCATCTTTTCATACAAAGTATGCAAATCAACTTAATTATTTATTTTGGGTCCACTGTTTCTATTACATTTCGCTTTATCGACAATTTCTGATATCCACAGACAGAATGCAGGTATAAATTCTTGTTCGATGAAAACATATTCTGTAGCCTAAATTGAATATATATATATATATATATATATATATATATATATATATATATATATATATATATAAGGTAAACTTAATTAGTCGGCGATTAAAGGTCTGGTTATTACTTCAAAGTGTATATATTTAAAATAATCCTACATGTTTCGGCAATGATGCCTTTGTCAAGGATATAAAAAATATAAATGACAGAATTTATATTTTTTATATCCTTGACAAAGGCGTCATTGCCGAAACATGTAGGGTTGTTTTAAATATATATATTTTGAAGTAATAAACCAGACCTTTAATCGCCGACTTATTAAGTTTACTATATTATACCAAGGTCACGAAAATATTATATATATATATATATATATATATATATATATATATATATATATATCTGTGTGTGCGTTGTAAAATTAAAATTGATGTAGTTCACTACTGACGTATTGTTCTTAATAAGTAAGTTATTAAACTCTACTGAAAGTAGTGCACTCAAGTTTTATATTCTTCATTATGACATAAATGATTAAAGCTGTTTAATATGGAATTATCTTTTCGTTTAATTGCATTGAACGAAACTATGACTATTTTAAATTAAACCTTTAAAACAAACTTAATTTTAATTGTAATGTAAAAGGTTCTCACAACAATAATTTCTATATATTGAATGAAGTGCTAAAAAAATTTTAACTTCACACACACGCACATAATCAAATTATTGAGGCTACATAAGTGGGTAATTCGTAAAGTAAGTTCTGTTTCAGCTTAGGGACCAGAATAGTGTGGATATCCACGCGATCTTAGAGCTACGGTGTAGTCTAGTTCAGTGTGATTCTAGAAGTGCTAGTGAGAGAATCTGACATTCTTTCGTGCTATTTCGGTCGTTTAAAATGACTGCGCAATTGAAAATCCTGTCGACTGTGAATTACGTGTTGTTATCCGATTTCTTTGGTCTGTTTATTGGGCAAATGTCATGAGTGACAATTTGGTTAGTAAATGGTGCTGTACCTTTCGAGAAGGATGAATTAATGTCCATGATGAAGAACAGAGTGGAAGACCAACTCTTGTGACGAAGGAACTTGTAGGTAATGTCGAAGAAAAAATTTAGAATCACAGAACAGAGTGCCTTTTTCCTTCAAATTTTACATACAATTTTGTACGGGGTTGTTACTGAACATTTCGTTTACAGTTTGTTCATGATGGGTGCCAAAATTTCTTACCGAAGACCATAAAACAAAGAGAATGAGATCGACACTAACTTTTTTAACACATTACGATGTTAAACATGAAGATTTCCTCAAGCACATTGTAACAGGTGATGAGACTTGAGTCACCTATGTCAACGTTGAGACGAAAAGACAGTCAATACAATGGGGTCGCTCTAATTCGGCTACGAGGAAACCTTTAGTGTCGTCAAACCTTTTCTGCAAGAAAAGTCATGGTCAATGTATTTTTGGACAAGAAAGACATCCTTCTTATAGATTTGATGGAACGAGGATCACAATAAATACTGAACACAGTGTTACAGCATGGCTTAACTCACAGGCGCCGTTCTATGTTCTATGAAGAGAGTATTAAAAAGCTGGTTCGTCGCTATGAAAAACGTCTGAATCTCAATGGAAACTTTGTAGGCAAATAGCTGGAAGTAGTAGCTTTAAATTGTATATAATAAAAATCTCTTCATGTATTAGTGTTTTTTTAGATAACCAAACGGAATTTACTTTACGAATGACCCTCGTATAATCGTAAAAAGTATTACGAAATTTTATGGTTTTTATTATTTTAACACAGAGACAATCGACTAATACTAAATGTTCTAAATGACTAATCAAAAATATTTTATTGAAGAAGCTAGATAGAATTTGGCCAATCTATACTTTATTTAAATTACAGATCTTCCTTCATTAAGTAAAAGTCGAATAAATCCAGTTAGATTTTATTTATTTTAATGTAACAATGTGCCTGCATATATATTTTATGTACTTCACTGACAATTTGCCTATTTCGATGGCAGATAAGTTAAGCAGTATTTAGTTTGCGTGAGTCGTACAAGACATTCTCCTAAACTGTGATTCTAGAATAGACACTCATAAATGCACATATGCAGCTCTAGATAAACTGATACTAATTAAAATGTATTTCCATAACACTGGTTAATTAACGGAAAGCTTGCAATAGAAGCCAAACATGAAACCAATTTCCTATCAACACAACACAATTCTGTTCGCTTCATGTATGTGTTACGTTACTGAAATACAATTGAATTAATTAAAGGAATTTCTTAATGTAAAAATATACCGTAATGATATGCGTATACATCTTAAATAACATTCATGTTCATGTAATTCTGTATGTTAGTGGCGAGTCAATTACTTGCATAAAACACATTATGACTCACTAGTTTTCCAAAAATCTAGAAATTCTTTAAAGGAGACGAAACAGTGTACTTTAAGTTCTAATTTCCGAAATGTATTTCAAAATAAATTCCTTTCGAGCTTAACTTATTATACAGTAATTATTTCCGAAAGAAAAAGCCTACCATAATATAGTAACCGAAATATAGGGATAACACAACAATCCCCAATAAATCTTAGTGACAAAGCGCAAGTAAAAACTCCATTAAATCGGAGATACTCGAAAGCTAGACAGAAAATTTCCATTTTCTACTTTCGCCAATGGTTAATCAAGTTTAAGGGTGCTTACGCAACAGATTTATTCCAGATTAGCAAGGAGCTCTTAACAGGCTAACTAACTTATCAGGATCTGAAATCCTTCTGTGGGATAGCAAAATGTATTAAGTAAGACAGTAATGGAACAGAGATGGGAAATAAGTCTCGTGTATAATAAAAAATCTTCTCATAGCCGAAACATACAAGACGGCCTCTTAAAAAATGAATATTATAGTTTAGATTTATTGCAGGCGTACTGAACCAGAACGAAAAGTTTGTTAGATTTGACGAGTAAACTTTAAAACTACTTAATTCTTAGAAACCTAATCTTTGTTAATAAAAATTATTTCTATCGGCTTTAATATATTTCTGAATAAATAATAATAATAGTTACCAGTTACCAGTAATAGGTCTAGAAGTCCCATGGGGTTATAATATAGTAGATTTGTTACGGGCGGAAACGTGGCTAAGTCTGCGCACCGACCGTCTATTATTACCCCAAGTACTAATTTTTTATCGGCCGAGTCGAGTTGGGCTGGCGCCATTAATATTATTGACTAGAACGGGAAGTTTGTACCCAGTTTATCAGATCCATAGTCTAGTGACCTAGTCAGAATACCAGCACGGTCCCTATTTCTGGATAAATACAATTTTTAAAAACCTGAATCTTCGAAACCGATGACTGTTACGATGGCTTGATTCTCTCCTCGTTGAAAAGCAAATTACAAAATTTGAAGAATGGTGAAGAGAAAATAAGCTTTAAGTTGTATCGGAAAATGTCTTAATTGAATATTTTCAATTAGAACATTCTAAATAAAAGTATCTTTATAGATAATTTTATTTATTTGTATACCAGTCTTGAAATACTAAACTTCACTAGATTAAAACATTATAAACGCATCGTTTCCGATGTTCTGATAGCGTTCTTATAGCAGGAAGTTACAAATTCTTTTTTATTCATTAAACGATTTTATTCTATCTAAAACTAAATTAATCGTCACCGTTAGATGATTTTGACCATAACCGATTTAAAATACATGCGTTATGCATACAAGAACGACTTTTTCATAACTTTGGTAGACCATAGAAATGGTCTAAATTTATCATTTGAGAAGATAAAATATTTTTCATTTTATCATAAATTAGAGCTGGTGCTAATATATTTAATTTTCTCTAAATTTGGCAGCTAGTTCGAATTTGAAACATTTTTCCAAGTTTTTCTATAAACCATAATGAACAGAATTGGCCGAACTTGATAATCATAACACCTTGATAGGTAAATCTTATTGTACGAAAATTGTGATTTAATTGTCGATATTTTTTACTCACCTAAAACATATTTTAAATACAAAATGACTAGAATTTCAAAAACATGTCATAGATTTATTGCATATAACAATTTATCGAATTAAAAAAAGTGATGAGGGGTGTTATTATGTTATCATAAACAATAATTCATGAAAGATATTATTTAAGCGTTTCCATTATAGAAGTTTTGGACAAGTTGCAGCTTATAGTGGGCCCCAAGAAAAAAGACTACCAAGCCTCATTTATTAAATTTCTAATAATACACTTTTATTTATGAGTTCAGCTTTACTCTTACTTTATATGAAATTTTCATTTGTAAATGCATCATCATAACTACGAGACCAAATCAAATTTGATTTAACATTTTATTTTTTTCCGAACATAATTGAAATCAGTTTCACATTCCTCAAAGTCGGCATGTTAGCTAACGTCATAAACAACTGCAACTTGATTGTGCCAATACTGTCAATTATATTAACATTGGTCAAATTTTGTTGCATAACATATAATTATTAAACTTCTTTTAACCGTTGCATTCGATGTAAAAGCGACTAATTTTCATCAGAGACTTCATATATAGTTTGGAGAAGAGTGGTTATCACATAGAACAGTCTTTGAGGGATATAACTTCTTACTGGATGGTCGCCAACGCGTGTCAAACTTGCCGCATGCTGCTCTACTAAAGACTGCGGCGGATCTTGAGAACATTCAAAATGCTAACCAGCTGATCCGAAGCAATAGGCGAAGATCTGTGGAGGAAATTGCTAGAATTGTAAATACTAGTGTAGTAGTTTCACATTATTGTCCACGACGAGCTTAAATTTAGTAAAGCTAGCGCCAGGTGGGTTTCGAAGCATCTTGCCGCGGAACAACAGCAGAAACGACTTCAGGTTTGCAAGGAACTCCGTTTCGCTACAAGTATGAAGGTGATGACTTTTCGTCACGTATCATAAAACAAATAACCTGGGTGGTCGATTTTCTTAAAGGAAGGAAATTTATTAGTTCAGCGTATAACAGCGAGCTTCTTGGTTAAGCTGGGTATACGAACAAAAGATGCCGTCTCTTAACCAAGGGTGTTATTCTCCTGCACGATAACGCTCGCCCACATACAGTCCATCTAACGAACAATACATTGTCTAAATTTTGTTGAAAAGTACTGCATCCATATAGTTCGGTCTTGGCCTCGAGTGACTATCATCTGTTTGAGCCACTCAAAAAGTTCTTAGGAGGCAAGCGATTTGCCTCTAATGAGGAAGTAAATAACATTTTCTAAAGCAAACCGCACACAACATAATTCTCTAAATGTCTCTGATCATAGTACTTTTTATTTTTCGCTTGGAACTTTTCAATGTCTTCTACTAACTTTACTCTTAAATTCTCAAAATAAACTCTATCTTTTCCATTTCTAGCGTCTAAAGCTTACTATCTAAAGATATTTTAGCTCACCAATTTTTTCGATTAATGACAACCTTTCCTAATAATGCTGTCAATAATCTGCTCAAGTGTTACTGATCCGTTGGTCTTTGGTGCTCTTGTGACTGTTAATATATGGCCAATTTCTTGTTCCTTAGCAAAATTTTTAAAAAAACTAAATGTGAAACAGGACATTCAGTTTATGAATTCTTTTCAAAGTCTGTTACGTGGAACTAACATATGAAATATTCGTACTTATGAAAGTTCAATTTTAAATATATAAATGTAAGAATAATTTAAGTAGTTCTATATTAGTGATTTTCTTCAACTACATATATAGGTAAGTACATATATGTACATTACTGTATATGGTAGTTACGCCAGCTTGTCGCTTGCTCAGTAAAATAATCATATGATTTTCACCTTTACATGTAATATGGATGCATAATTATGTAACTATACATTTAAAAATTAATGTCAATGTCTTTCGTAACGTTTTGTGCAAATACCATTACTCAACTATTTCTTTAGTTCACTAAATATTCACTAAATGTTTTTAATCTTATTTTCTTTTTCAAATAAAACGAACTAGTGAAAAACTAATCTAAGAGCCGGTATTATAAAAATATAATAAATCCCTGAATAACAACTTAACAAATAAATTTATTCAACGAATAAATTGTAATCTGGTATTATAAAAAATGCATGTAAGTAAAATAAGTGTTTGTAGAATAACTCTGAATAGCTATGTATTTTGCAGTTTACCGTTTCCATAAACCACTGAATAAAATGAACAAATACAAAAAAATACTAGTCCTTTACTATTTCTTGTTGTTTATATTTGTAAAATACAAACCGATTAATCTGACATTATCAAAAAACAAGTTACCAAACACACGCGAAATACAAACTTTTAAAAATAAGATTATGTTTAATTGAACATAGTGATGCAAACAGCTGTTCGCATTTAACCAATGAATAACATTTAATACCACAATTTTCTAGGGTGTAAATTAATTGGTAGATTTTTTGCTTAGTTTTCTTATTCGCTATTTATAATACCCAATCTATAGAGTAATTTAAATTTACTTGCCTACTAAATAAAATCTGCAGATTTTATCGTTGATAACACCGGCCCTAAGAGTAATGTTTTTATTTGCTTCCATAAAAATTCTTTATTTTCGATGATAGCAAGCGAACATAAATAAACCAAAAGTTACTTTTGGTTTATTTATGTTCCCTTGCCACCATCGATAAAAAAGAATTGTATATATATATATATATATATATATATATATATATATATATATATATATATAATAACTTCGTGACCTTGGTATGATATGGTAAACCTAATCAGTAGGCGATTATAGACAAAATATGAATGACATTTATATCCTGTCATTCATATTTTGTATTCTCTTGATAAAGGCGTACACAGCCGAAACATGTAGAGTTTTTTAATTACATATATTTTGAAGTAATATACAGACCTTTAATCGCCTACTGATTAGGTTTACTATATATATATATATATATATATATATATATATATATAGGTATATATATATTAGGTTTACTATATATATATATATATATATATATGGTAAACCTAATCAGTAGGCGATTAAAGGTCTGTATATTACTACAAAATATATGTATTTAAAAAACTCTACATGTTTCGGCTGTGTACGCCTTTATCAAGAGAATACAAAATATGAATGACAGGATATAAATGTCGGCTGTATACGCCTTTTTCAAGAGAATACAAAATATGATTCATATTTTGTATTCTCTTGAAAAAGGCGTATACAGCCGAAACATGTAGAGTTTTTTAAATACATATATTTTGTAGTAATATACAGACCTTTAATCGCCTACTGATTAGGTTTACCATATCATACCAAGGTCACGAAGTTATTATATTTATATATATATATATATAGATAATTATTTCGTGACGTTTGTATGTTATGGTAAATTCAATTTGTTGGCGATTTAAGGTCTGGTTTTACTTCAAAATATATATATTTAAAACAACCCTACATGTTTCGGCAAATGTTGCCTTTATCAAGGAATATAAAATATAAATATTTATATAAACATGTATATTTTGAAGCGGTCTGTCAATTAAAAACTCATTTATTAATTATCCCTATATTTTGTAACAACTTTGTTGCTTCTTCCTGAGATACTACAAGATTAATGAGAAATAACATAAAATAAATAAGAGTATAAAGCAGTAGTAATAGTAATACTTACAAAATGTAGAGTTCAAAAAAATAATAAAAGTGACGTACAAGAACAATAAAATTGATTAGATTTAAAACATTATAGTAACTATTGATACAAGCCTTTAAAACCTTTAAAAAACATGTATATGTAAAAGTTAAAACATGATAAATAAAAAATATAAAACGAAACATATAGCAAATGACTAAAGTCACAAGAATATCAAAGAGCAATGCATTATAAATTTAACAATATAAGGACCAAATAACAAAACAATTTTTAGATGGTCAACTAACCGCCAAACCGAGTATATTAAAATAAATTATACTTAGTCTTACTTAGTCTACTTAAATTATACTTAGACCATTTCTAAAAAGGTTCTTTTTTTAATGTTATTTTCAACGTCTAAGATCTTAACGTCAACAAAATTGAATGTATGGTCACGATCAAGTGCATGTTCCACCAATGCACAAGATCTTTTTCCAATACGGACATCACTTTTATGCTGTGTGATGCGCTGTTTTAGCTATATACGCCACAACAATCCGAACATGCTATCCTGTAGACAACATGACTATTTAAAAAGAAAGGTGTTATGTCTTTGATCTTACTATACAACTTCTTCAAAGTATAGGTGTTGTATTTAGCTATTTTAATGTTACTAAATTGTTTGGAATGTGATACAATTGTATGAGTAAGACCACGAATGTTTGGGATTTTTTTTGTAGATGTCTGCAGGAATGTCCTCAGTAGGGCCATCATAAAAGTTTAAGCTATATATCAATTTATTAAGTATATGCTTAGGATAGCCATGGTTGACGAAGATGTTGAAAAGTTCTTTAAGATTATCATTTAGAAAGGTTTCATGGCATATATGTTCTATTCGGTTTCTCATAGCTATAACGGTGTTATACTTCTGATTGAGAGGATGATGAGAGTGGTAATTAATGCACCGATCAGATGAAGTTGGCTTTCTATACCAATTCAAAATAACGCTAAGAAATTAGTATAAAACTTCTAGTTTCAAAAATTCTTTTATTGTAAATTCACTACAATATTGTTTCGCCATACAATGGCTTCATCAGGTGGATGAAATATTGAATACAACTTCGAATATTTATGTATGTAAAAATTGTTGAGAAAAATGGTGGTGGAAAAATTTTACAATCTTAAATTTATTAGAGGGGAGTTGTTTAAATCTAGTTGGTCATTTAAAGCTAATCCTAAACTATTGTATCTATTAATTTCTAAGTTTTCTAACAAGTTAAGTTTTTACTTTTATTTTGAATTTGTAAAATTTTGAAATCTATATTAAACCTATGATTGATATCTATACAATGACTTGCGAAAGTTGAATCTGTTTTCTTTTCTTTATGACTTCTCTCGTGTTCTTTCATCCTAGTTTTGAATGTCCTATTTACACCAGAGCATTACACAGCATAAAAGTGATGTCCGTATTGGAAAAAGATCTTGTGCATTGGTGGACCACGCACTTGCCGTGACCATACATTCAATTTTGTTGACGTTAAGATCTTAGACGTTGAAAATAACCTTAAAAAAGAACCTTTTTAGAAATGTTCCACATTAACAGAGACACAAATAAGGTTAATTATAGATCTGATACTAACAGAATAAGTATAATTTATTTTAATATACTCGGTTTGACAGTCAGTTGATCATCTAAAAATTGCTTTGTTATTTGGTCCTTATATTGTAAAATTTATAATACTCGTACATTGTGTTTTGATATTCTTGTGACTTTAGTTTTTTGCTATATGTTTCGTTTTATATTTTTAATTTTTCATGTTTTAACTTTTACATATGCATGTTTTTTAAAGGTTTTCAAGGCTTGTATCTATAGTTACTTTAATGTTTTAAATCTAATCAATTTTATTGTCCTTGCACGTCACTTTTATTATTTTTTTGAACTCTACATTTTGTAAGTATTTTACTACTGCTTTATACTCTTATTTATTTAATGTTATTTCTCATTAATCTTGTAGTATCTCCGGAAGAAGCAACAAAGTTGTTGCGAAATATAGGGAAAATTAATAAATGAGTTTTTTAATTGACAGACCGCTTGCCCGCTTTTAATTTATTTTATTCAATATATTACGGTCGAAAATTTCCTTTAAATTATATATATATATATATATATATATATATATATATATACAGGCTGATTCATTTTCGGCCCTCACCATGGGGATCTCTCTTATTATTGGAGATAGAGTATAGGTTTAAATTTGGCAAAGTTGTTAAATTTTCTGTTTGATATAAATCCGTAAAGAAAATAGACCTGTGACAAATGACCTTCGTTATTAAAAAAAAAACGCGAAAACCCCATTTTCTTCTTTTACCTATAGCACCGACATTTGGCCTTGTAGAGAAAAAATAAAAACACATCCTTGTGGCCATTTCTAAACCTCTAAGTGGTGTTCTCTAAATTTTTATACGACGTTTCGTTTCTTTCTGGCCATCATCAACTATATAATTTCTTATAGGCGCCATATTGGATTTAGACATCTTCAGAAAGAGTTTTTTTTCTGATTTCAACCATGTACCACATGCTGACTATAGTTTTTGACATTAGGTTTTATTTGAAAGAATAAATTATAAGATTAAATAGGGTTGCCATGGAATTTCAATCTGTCAAACATTTCGTTTATTGTTCATTAATAATACAAAAATGTCATACACTAACGAAGAGAAACGAGATATGATAAGTATTTTTTATTCTTCGAAACGAAATTCAACAGTAGCGAGTACAAGATAATAAAAACATTAATAAAAATACATAGAAAAGTAAACAATAAACAATTACAGCAAATGTTCAATTATCTGGCCATCTTTGGTAATGCACAATTGGGCACGCCTTCTTGCATTTTGTACTGCCCTTTGTATAATTCTTCTAGGAACTGCATCGAAGGCATTCTGAAGTCTGTCTCGTAATTCTTCAATGTTTTGTGGCGCATCTACTTTATAAATATTATTTTTAACATATCCCCATAAAAAAAAATCTAGCGGACTTAAATCAGGTGATCTCGCAGGCCATTGAACAACTCCCCTATTTCCAATCCAACAGTTTGCAAACTCTTGATTGAAGAAATTTCTAACAACAGCTGCATTGTGTGCTGGTGCGCCATCTTGTTGCCACCATAAATATTGTAATTGATTTAATGGGATATTGTCGTCAAGATAGTCAGATACGTATGTACGTAAAATGTTTAAATATCTTTCTCCATTTAAATGTTCTTCATACATAACTGGTCCTAAGAGACGATTTGCCAAAATACCCATCCAAACGTTTATTCCAAAACGATGTTGTGGTTTTCTAGCCCTGTTTTGTCAGGGATTTTGTACTGCCCAATAGTGCTCCATATTTCTGTTGAACATTCCAGAATTTGTAAATTTTGTTTCATCTGCACAGATGATTTTGCTTAATAAATTTTCGTCATTTTCTATCCTTCCCATTAACCAATTACAATATTCTAGCCTTCTCAAATTATCTCCAGGCAGTAAAGAGTGACTAACATGGATCCTGTATGGTTTAAACCTACTTTTATGTTAAGTTCTCCAAACTCTGGACTGGCACAAATTTAATTCTGACGCTACTTCGCGTGTAGATATTGATGCATTATTATTTATCTATAAAAATACAAGATTAACATGAAATTTGAAAACACGCTTTATATTTACCATTTGTAAAATATCTTGTCGATTTTCATTTAAATTCCTGTTGTCTTGACCATTACGCGGCTTGGTAAACGATCCATTCTCGACCAAATTTCTGTCGAGATCTAGAAAAATAGTACGATGAAGCTGTTGTCGTTCTGGATATAATTCTAGATATCTTGTACTCGCTACTGTTGAATTTCGGTTCGAAGAATAAAAAATACTTATCATATCTCGTTTCTCTTTGTTAGTGTATGACATTTTTGTATTATTAATGAACAATAAATGAAATGTTTGACAGATTGAAATTCCATGGCTACCTTATTTAATCTTATAATTTATTTTTTCAAATAAAACCTAATATTAAAAACTTTAGTTAGCATGTGGTACATGATTAAAATCAGGAAAAGAAACTGTTTCTGAAGATGTCTAAATCCAATATGGCGCCTATAAGAAATTAGATAGTTGATGATGGCCAGAAAGAAACGAAACGTCGTTTAAAAATTTAGAGTACACCACTGGATAGAGGTTTAGAAATGGCCACAAGGACGTGATTTTATTTTTTCTCTACAAGACCAAATGTCGGTGCTACAGGTAAAAGAAGAAAATGGGGTTTTTGCGTTTTTTTTTTTAATAACAAAGGTCATTTGGCACAGGTCTATTTTCTATACGGATTTATAACAAACACAAAATTTAACAAATTTGCCAAATTTAAACCTATACTCTATCTCCAATAATAAGAGAGATCCCCATGTTGAGGGCCGAAAATGAATCAATCTTTATATATAATAGCTATAATATAAATACATACGGAAACAATCGATGGAAATTAAATTTTTATTCGAACATTTAACTTATATAAAATTAATTTTTATTATACACTTGTGATAAAAATGAATGCAGATCTATAAAAATTATTTCTACTAATTTGTATTTCAGAAGGAATTTCATTTTAGTTTTGAAATTAAAGCGTACCCGTGTTTAATTAATTTTTCTCCCTATTTTTTAAATACATGTTAAATATCATTGCAAATAATTACCTATTATGTAGTAAGTAAGTGCCATAAGATAACTACCTGCAACTTGTTTTATGAAAATTATATATATATATATATATATATATATATATATATAAGGTAAACTAAATAAGTCGGCGATTAAAGGTCTGGTTCATTACTTCAAAGTATATATATTTAAAATAACTCTACATGTTTCGGCAATGATGCCTTTGTCAAGAGAATACAAAATATAAATGGGGTTTCCATTTATATTTTGTATTCTCTTGACAAAGGCATCATTGCCGAAATATGTAGAGTTATTTTAAATATATATACTTTGAAGTAATGAACCAGAACTTTAATCGCCGACTTATTTAGTTTACCTTATCATACAAAAGTATTTTTAATAATATAAAATATTATTAAAAATGGGGTGTGAAGAACACAATACAAGTTATATATTTGTGAATGTATCTCCTCTCCAGAGACGCAGATACGTATTTCACCTTTCTACAGGATCGTCGGTACGCCTCTGCTACATTCACAAATATGTAACTTGTATTGTGTTCTTCACACCCCATTTTTAATAATATTTTATATTATTAAAAATACTTTTGTATTATACAAATTGGTGTGGTTTTTACCCACTCATGTATGTTTCAAATTATTTTGTTACCTTATCATACCAATGTCACGAAGATATTATATTTATATATATATATATATATATATATATATATATATATATATAATTGAAACGAAATTATCGACCGTGATATATTATAAAAAATTAATTTAAATTCGGGTAAGCGGTCTGTCAATTAAAAAACTCCTTTATTAAATAACCCTATATTTCGCAACAGAATTTGTTGCTTCTTCTGCGGAAACTACAAGATTAATGAGAAAAATAACAAAAAATAAATAAGAGTGTAAAACAGTAGTAAAAATACTTACAAAGTGTAGAGTTGAAAAATAATAAAATTAACGTACAAAAAATAAAATGATTAGATTTAAAAAATACAGTAACTATAGAAACAAGCCTTAAGAACTTTTAAAAAACATGTATATATAAAAGTTAAAACATGAAAAATAAAAAATATAATGCAATATAAATTTAACAAAATATGAACCAAATAACCAAACGATTTAAGATGGTCAACTAACAGTCAAACCCAGTATATTAAAATAAATTATACTAAGACCATGTATCAGATCTATAATTTATGTTATTTGTGTCTCTGTTAATGTGGACCATTTCTAAAAAGGTTCTTTTTTTAAGGTTATTTTCAACGTCTAAGATCTTAACGTCAACAAAATTGAAAGTATGATCACGATCAAGTGCATGGTCCACCAATGCACAAGATCTCTTACCAATACGGACATCACTTTTATGCTGAGTGATGCGCTGTTTTAGCGACTGTGATGTCTCACCTATATAAACGCCACAACAATCCGAACATGCTATCCTGTAGACAAAATGACTATTTAAAAAGAAAGGTGTTATGTCTTTGATCTTACTATACAACTTCTTCAAGGTATGGGTGTTGTATTTAGCTATTTTAATGTTATTAAATTGTTTAGAATGTGATACAATTGTATGAGTAAGACCAACAATGGCTATCCTAAGCACATACTTAATAAATTTATATTTAGCTCAATCTTTTTGATGGCCCTACCGAGGACATTCCTGCAGACAGTGTGATTTACAAAAAAATCCCATACATTGGTGGTCTTACTTAATTTAATAAAATTAAAATAGCTAAATACAACACCCATACCTTGAAGAAGTTTTATAGTAAGATCAAAGACATAACACCTTTCTTTTAAGTAGTCATGTTGTCTACAGGATAGCATGTTCGGATTGTTGTGGCGTCACACATCACAGTGGCTAAAACAGCGCATCACGCAGCATTAAAGTGATGTCCGTATTGGTAAGAGATCTTGTGCATTGGTGGACCATGCACTCGATCGTGACCATACTTTCAATTTTGTTGACGTTAAGCTCTTAGACGTTGAAAATAACCTTAAAAAAAGGACCTTTTTAGAAATGGTCCACATTAACAGAGACACAAATAACATAAATTATAGATCTGATACTAATGGTCTTAGTATAATTTATTTTAATATACTGGGTTTGACTGTTAGTTGACCATCTTAAATCGTTTTGTTATTTGGTCCATATTCTGTTAAATTTATATTGCATTATATTTTTTATTATTCATGTTTTAACTACATATACAGGTTTTTTAAAAGTTCTTAAGGCTTGTTTCTATAGTTACTGTATTTTTTAAATCTAATCATTTTTATTTTTTGTACGTCAATTTTATTATTTTTCAACTCTACATTTTGTAAGTATTTTTACTACTGTTTTACACTCTTATTTATTTTTTGTTATTTTTCTCATTAATCTTGTAGTTTCCCCAGAAGAAGCAACAAATTCTGTTGCGAAATATAGGGTTATTTAATAAAGGAGTTTTTTAATTGACAGACCGCTTACCCGAATTTAAATATTTTATATATATATGTATATATATATATATATATATACCGCCTAATTCTGAGCAAACGCAACGATCCGAATGTATGAATATTTCTCCCTCTTCGAATTCAATTCCCCTGAATGCTGTAGGCGTGTCAACATCAATGTCATATATCATACATACTTACATATTATGGAGCCGCGTAAGAACAATTATCTGATTACCAAATTACTATTAAAGGACTATAAATTGTTTAGTCCTGTGTTATGGTAATGAGTAAATTGCAATACGTTATTCTACAAAGCGTAATGGAATTATTAATAAGCGGTTAAGAAAATTGCAAATAAGGCATCAAGAGCTTTAATAAATTAAATTTTAATAATGAAGGTCACAAAAACTGTTCATAGTAAACTAAATAAACTTCAGAAATAAATAAAAACTAAATTAAATTCTAGTAATGTTAAGAAAAATTTACTCTTACAGATAATAAAATAAATTGTTCATAATGAGAAATTAATTATATAATAACGGAAATTTATCCGTTTAAACTCATCACCGTAAAATAATTGATGATGTTTGGAATATTTATAATTACGAAAACCATTTAATTTTAGTATGCGGTTAACGGAAGAGCAGCATATGCCTAAATCGTTGGAAATATCGCTAACTGTCAAATTTGAATTTAGTTCTATTGCAGCGCATACTAAAATGAAAGTATCATTAGGAACTCTGCGATTTGGGAATAATGGTTTTAAATTTTGTACAGAACCAGTAATGTCTATTTTCTTTTCTTATTTTCTTATTTTCACTATTCATACGCTTAAGAGACTCCGTATAGGGTGACAGTGGTGACACTAATTTGTGACATTAGTTGTTAAATGGTTGCGCGACAGACTGGTTTGTGATTGGCTAAACGCGTTCAGGGGAATTGTATTCGAAGCGGGAGAAACATTCATACGTTCGGATCGTTGCGTTTGCTCAGAATCAGGCGGTATACAATCTAATATTGAGCAATAATTGTAAGAATACTAACATATTTAATACAAAGGTATTTTTAATAATATAAAATATTATTAAAGATCTGGTGTGAAGAACACAAATGCAGGTTCACTATTAATATTTTCTGTGAACACGTCTGAATATATCCCATCCCCAGAGACGTAAATACGTATTTCACCTTTCTACAGGGTCATCGGTACGCCCCTGCTGGAGAAAGGATATTCCCAGACACATTCACAGAAAGGAACCACATCGCCCTATCACCGTAATTATTCAGACCGAGCGCAGAACTAAATTCGGCGCTGCCTGTTGTCAGACAGCCTGGTGGGGTTTACCTACTCATGTATGTTTCAATTATTCTGATTCATTACACATGCGGTTAAGCCGCAGTATGAGTGAAGACACAAACAAAATGCAGTTTTCTAGAGAGATTGGCTGTGCCAACCTTTTGAAGGACGTCGTTACTTCACATTAATTATGTGGACGGTGTGCGAGGTACTTCGGCTGTCTGACAACAGGCAGCGCCGAATTTACTTCTGCGCTCGGTCTGAATAATTACGGTGATAGGGCGATGTGGTTCTTTTCTGTGAATGTGTCTGGGAATATCCTTTCTCCAGCAGGGGCGTACCGATGAGCCTGTAGAAAGGTGAAATACGTATCTACATCTCTGGGGATGGGATATAATCACACATGTTCACAGAAAATATTAATAGTGAACCTGCATTTGTGTTCTTCACACCAGATTTTTACTAACATATTTAATTTATTATTTGAAATATCTTGGTAATAGCATTCCATTCCATATATCCAGTGTACTTCTCTCTAAATTTTCATATATTTTGGTATTCTTCTTACATTTCTATATCATCTATTTCTTAATATGAGGTATAGCGTGGAGATGATGAGCTTCTTTAGTATAGAGTTTTATTCTGAACAAAAAGAAAAAGATGTAGACAAAGGTAAGCATCCTTACCCAATTTCCCCGCATAGTGTATGCTGGTAATTAACAGACAAAAAATGGTAATTATTTACAGAAAATTTAGACTAAGGTGGGTGAGCCAGATGCTTTCAATCTATGTTGGTCATAGATTTCTGCTTCCGCAAGGTTTTTCAACTCTTCTCTTGAAATAGTTCATCAATTCATCTGTGTTTATACATGGTCGCTCATCTTACATCGCCCATTATACTCTCACGCTCATCTTGAAATTGCTAACCCATTTTCCCTCTATTTGTTTCAACATTCAATGACGACAAACACTTCCGTGTGTTCCTTTATTCCAAATATGTGGCACTTCATTCTTCAACCACGATTGTAGCACACTTGATTTCATTGACGACTGGACATACAATATTTAACTTTTTTCTAGAAATTAAATACCGTAAATTATTAAACAACATCATTGCCAAACCAAGATCAATACTTTTTCTGGAAATAAGAATATGAGAAACTTATTTTTCAATAATCGCTCGTGCAGTTCGAATTATATTTCTGAATATTTTATATTTTAAGTAATGTCTTAAATTTCCTGAAGTTTCTCTTACTCTTTGTGACATAAAACTTCATGGACTTTTAGCTTTATAAACTATTTTTCTTAGCTCAGCAGGTATTGTTCCTTATTTCACTCGTTCTCACACTTCAAAGCATTTGTTTTAAAAATATACGTAAATGACTTTAACTGCTTTGACTTAATTCTGCTGTAATTTTTATCAGGTTTAATTTCAATATTTTTTAATGCCATTAAAAAATAAAGTCGAAAACAATATATTTTTTCATGCTACACCAAGTTACTCTTAAATATAATGTGAAATTTCCTGTAAGCCTGTAATAGAATATGACCGCCATCCGTCTAGCTATTTTAACGCTTTAACTGTCATGTGCATCAATTCGGGCCCAATACGCAATGTGCGCCTTATCAGCGTACATGTAATATAAACATATGCAGCTTTGTGTTTCTGAGGCGCACACAGGTCCCGTTAGGTTCTATGGTATTTCAATAAACTTTGTCGAAGGCGACCTCCCACGCAAATTAAAGAAAATTGCTTTAGTTGTAAGATTTTCTATTTCGACGTGCATTCACAACTCATGTAAGTATGATAAAAGAAATACAAAGTTATTATTTTTTTAATATATTATGCACTCTGTAAAAGCACTCATTGCACATATGAGGCTTCTCTGGATACCCGGGATAAATATACTTCAACGTCTTCGCAGCTAGTTCAATAGAATATTTCGAATAACAATTTTTACAGCGGCCCCGAACAATTTTGTTCTCAATTTCTGCAGTCTGCAACATATAATAGGAGGCTGTAGCTCTTGGAGGTAGATCTGGAACGATTTGGTGGGAAATGTCAAGTAATTAAAAGATTCTGTTGTAGAAATATAGAGAATTGACAGCAGTTGTTCTCAATAAGTTTTTACAGCGATCTTTATGGCTTTACGAACAGATGATGTATAAGAAGCTCTAATATCAGATGTATATATGAATGACTTAGCAACATTGTAATCAGTAATAGCTGTAGGTTTTTGGGGCAGGCCTCTATAATCATCCACCTTTGACATCTCCAAGCTGTGTTTGGTAGTGAGTACCAGGACATCACGCTTATCTTTCCATTTGAAAACTGTAACACCATCATCACTTTCCAAGCAAAAAATTTCACCTCGCTCGAGTTTAGCTGTGATAACATTTTTGTGGGTTAGCTTTCCGATTGCTAGGCAATGTGTCGACAAGATGTGTTGATCGTTTTGCGAGTTTTCGAGCAAATCAACACTTGTATACCAATTATCGGTGTACCATACTCGACCTTGGCCTAAAAGTGTCCCCAAAAGTTTCATAATTACTTTGTCAGCAACTCGTTCTTCCATTCCGCAATAAATCTTCATATTGTGCGTATGCCCACTACTTACACATAATTTGAACGTCTTTATTTCTAATTAATTTCTCTTGCCTTTGACGTATTGCCGGCAGTTGGGTCGCCCTCTAAAAGGAACCGCAGTCTCATCCACGCATATTGTTTCTGAAGGTATAAGCAATTCTTTGTACATTTCTACAAATTATGTAATATGTAATACATTGCACTTTATGTAGGCGATCTCCATGTAGGCATATTTCATTATCGGCAAAATGCCACATTCTGCGCAGCAGTTAAAATTGTTACGTAACATGAACTTCGAAGTAGGATTGCTGTACAATTCAGAGCAACTCCAATAGAGTGCTTTGCGATTTGTTTCCCGAAACAACATATTGATGAGTTCATCATCAACGAATAACTTGAAGATCGCCAGTTCGGCTTTCCTGCAAAATTTTTAGTAGCTTTTTGATAAATACCACTATTTGCATTGAATATAAAATGTTTGAGATTACTGCCAGACGATTTTCTCCATGTGATGTTGGTGCTATTAAGATAGATACGTCCTGTATCATCATACTCGACTCCATCAGAAATATTGTGGTCATTATTAGGCATTTCTAAGGTCTGATCATCAGAATCTAAATCAGAACTCGCATCATCCCTAACCAATAGAGGTGCCTGGCGTTCGGCGTCTAGAATAAGTGACCATTCGAAAATTAATGTTAGAAATTACACGCGAAAAGCGAATCTTTATTGTTATTCTTTCCAGATGTGAATGGATATACTTCTTCCACAACTTTTGGTTTCTTTCAGATTTGTATACCACCTCCTAGTTTGTCTTGTTCTTCTTAGACATGTATGGATATACTTCTCGTATAGAAGTATCGGCTGAACTTGGAGAATAATTAGCATCATTAACAGAGTGCTCAGCATCAGAAATCACCTCATCATCACTCATATCAAAAGTTCCTTCAAATATTTCAGCCACCCATTTATCTAACTGCTCGCTCAACTTGATAAATAGATTAAATACTTTTACCGCAAAAATTGATATCTATATACAGTAAAGGATACATTGTACCAATAGTCATTGCGCAGTCATGAAAGACAGACAAGGATGAACCTGTAGTGCGCAACGGAATGACGTAAATGGCATCTTAACAAATGATATACATGCGCCGCGTGTGTCAATTTGCCATACGGAAGTACTTCAGACTATTTTTGTATAAAAAATCAATATACTGAAATACTCTTACAACATCGAAATGAGTCTATTTTGATGAAATACATACCTTGGCTCAGGACAAACTTCATTGAAATCTGCTCGGCTGTTAAAGTGTTAAACATGTACGTATAATTTGGAACTATAAATCTTGTATCATTACATCTTAAAATAATACATTTTATTCAACAAGATTAGTGGACGACTCACTTCTGGAATCTATTTGTTCTTCTGCTCCTTCTGATTACAGCTGGCAACTTCATGTGTCTGATTACTTTAAGTGATACCAATTCTAGCAATCACGGGTATTTAATTATATTCTATTCAAAGGAGAACTTTAATATTTTTTCCACAAATTAACCCACGAATGTTTTGTGTAGGACTTATTGAACTCTGGGAATACTTTTTCCTTTTTTATACTGCATTTTTGACACATCCATATGTGATCAAAGGTATTCATTAATTTCACTATCGATAAAGACTTAAATATCGACTTAAATATATTATATAAAATTTAAGATAAGAAATGTGTTCGTCATTTTCCAGCGATGAAGTCTAAAACACAAATTCAGCAGTAAGTCTTGTATCATCACGTCTTAAAATAATACATTTTGTTAAAAAAAATTAGTCAATGATTTACTTCTAAAATGTGTCTATGCTTCTGCGCATTTCGATTATGGCCAGCAACTTCATGGTTTCTGGTTACTCTAAATAATTGTACATCTGACAATCAGAGGTACATCTGACAATCAAAGATATTTAATTACATATATCCTATTCAGAGGAGAACTTCAATTTGTTTTTGAATAATCCACATTTACCCACGAATGTCTTATGAAATATGTAACTGCACTTATATTGGAGATTACCGTGTTCTTTTGGTTTTTGGCCTTTTCTAGTAAAAAAGTTCTAGTCTTTGAGAGGTCCAAAGCGTTCCTGGAAAGTAGCTAATTCTTTATAGACAACAATATACAATTTATTTCATTGATGTGCACACAAACGTACGTTATATTTTTCAAGTTTATATAATAACTTTATGACTGACGGAAAACCTAAATCTCATTAAATTTAATATCGTTTTAATGAGTGTATTAAAAACGAATGTATTGTTCGCTTTTTTCAAATAATCGCGATTACTGCAATTTCAATTAAAATATTAAGGTCACATTGTCCACATGTTCAATATGCAATTCGGTCTTTTAAAATATTGCTGCCAAATAAACCAACTGATCTTGAGAGAATCCAAGATACAGAAATAAATGGAAAAGGATAGCTAGATAAATAGTAAATGTTTCGTTAGTGTTTTACGATCTCTACTGCAGTGAAGTTCATTATTAAAAATTACTTCGTATAACGAACAGTAAGTAAAAACAATTCTCAAAATAAATGTGTGTATTGAAAAATTATGTCGATTCCGCCAAAATAGTTACAATTTTTATAGTTACGTCACCTGCGATTTACAAACATTCTCTCAAAGAATGTAAGCATGTATTAAATAATTATTAGTGTGTGACTGCAAGAAAATAAGTTCTATTTAGATTCTATTATTACTAGTATAATTGCCTTTCTATTTCATAGCAAGTAATGTAAAATTGTATATATTTTGCGTATATATAAAGAAAGCTTGTAGTAGTCGTCATAATTGCAAAGAATTGTGTTACATTCCTACTTACTGATCTGTTTTTAAGTCTTAAAGTATGCAAAAATACAATAAAACTTTCAGAACGTAGAAGAAAAATTTGTTGTCTACTATCTTAGTTCTTAATACCAGAAAACATGTTAAACAGTATAGAAACGAGAAATTATTGACATAAAATTATTTACACTGGTATTTTTGTCCAGATTTTCTTAATTCAAGTTAAAATAGAACTTTCTATATTAGTTTTTTTGAATGTTTACATGGAAAAATAATTGTCCAAAAACAATATAAAAACCATATAAAAGATGAAAATTTATTCAGTAAACAAATAAATAAATATATTATTTGTCCATAGAAACGTGTAATGTGTACAAATAAACAAAGAATATTTTCAGTGTTGTCTTTTTAAACACTATCTAAGATGATTTAAGTTGTCTCCTATGATTTTATTTATTTATTTATGCAATATAAGTATTAGAATTTTGGATACAAAGAGACATCCTAATGTTAACCGAAGTATGTATCGATCATCCTTTATGCGATTCTCTTTAATTCTCTTTAATTTATTGAAAACTTCTGATAACATTAAAAAATACGTGATTATATTATTAGAAGTAATCCGAAAACGTGCAAATGACACACCGTCCTTTTTCAAAATATTCGTTTTATATACACTACGTTTTTTTATGGTTATTAATGTAGTTTATATAATAAATATGACTATTGCTTCAACCATGACTTCTTGCAGTCAAAATATGTTTTTACATTTCATTTCATTTTAATTTAATTAGCTAAGTTCTAGCTGGGTAGCTGGATATTTCTAGTGGGAAAGCCTCCAGTTTACTACACATGTTTAAATAAACAATTATTGTAATAAAATTAATACGTAACATAAGTACATAAAAACATACGTTTTAATACACATTTTTCTGTCAAAATGTCTTTCAGCCTTAACCTTTGACATTCATAACTCAGCTTTAGAATGAAGATTACTAATGTAAAAGCATTTTGTTAGATTTCGCAAAACAGAATCTAATAAATCAATGAAGATTAGAAAATTCCGAAATATATTTCTTTAATAAAAAAAAGAAATAAAAAAATAATAATTTCATATAGGTAACCTTAGGCCGAAATATTTCGACGCATGTTGTCTTAAAACAAAGCCAACATTAAACTGAATAAAATATATTATGTTTGTAGAAGAATAACATTTATTAATTACATTCTCGTATAGCCGCTATCGACATTATTTTTACTTTAAAGAAAATACCGTTCGTGATTTATTTAAACCATTTAATAACTTATTACCCACTTCATCACCTTAAATTTTTGCGTTGCCATTATTTAAGATAAAAAGAAATAAAAAAATAAGTCACTAGGTGATTGATTACATAATTTCTAATGATATAATTTCAATAGTCTGTGAATAGTTTAAGACTGAATTGCAACGCGTAGCTGACCTGTCGTACAAAAACATGATTTCGGTGGATAACATTTTGTCTTTCATTTTATATTGCTCTTTTCTAAGTTTTTTTGAACGATCCATAATATTAATAGGCCGTTACGATAATTCCATACGATTACAACATTCGACAAGCAAAATATCTTTTTTACTTAACTTCATACTTGACTATACGACTATTTTTTACACTCATTATAAAAGAATTGCCATATACAATTAACAAAAAAGTATAGCTACGTAATATTGTCACCAACAAGCACCACACCTTTTCAAAAAATTGACAAGCAATTTAATATGGACTTTACTTTAAAATGTTTGATATATCGAAGATTCTATTAAAAGAAGAACCGAAAGCTCTTTGCACCGCCACGAACACACGTAACATGCAAATAATCGCAAATTCCCATTTTCGGTCTCATTGCATTATAATTTCAAAATATGCATTAGTGATTGAATGAGTGCGATCCGTAAGACGTACAATTCAAGATTTTAACACAGTGCATTCTACAACATGGTTTGTGAAAATTACTTTATAATTGTTGGCAGTAGGTGACCACTTTTTAAATTCCTTTAGAAGGATAATTGTATTAGTTCGATAAATATGTAATACCGATTTTTGTTTATAGTTTTTAACAGAAATATGTGCAATATTGCCCGATATTTATGACAAATAGCTGAATAATAAAAGCATTTCTTAAAAATTTAAATAAATACTCATATTTTATAAATTACAAAAGAGATATCGTTAATACGAATATATACTGGTATTAATGGTAATCTCTTTTGAAATATTACATATCATAGAACCAATGCATATGAATTAATTCTATGATTTAACCCTATAATTTTACCCTGAGGCTAATGCGGTGACTAAAACTCGTAACATAAACATAGTTTATGGTGATGCTACTGACACGAATAAACTTCCCAGAGTTGGATTGAAAAATTAGTGGAAATAAGACACTTGAAAGTGAATTTCTGAAGAGATCAAACTCTTAATAGACAGTAAAGTTTCAAGATTTTTTTGAAGAAGTTCAAAGCTAAACTTTGAAGAAATTAATTAGTTAAAAAATTTTGTTATTGAAACCGCGATATGTGTAGGCCATTTTGCGTTGTATTGTAATGTATTGTGAAGTTTAACTGAAAGGAACACAAAGTATTCCCCTGTTATCGATTTACCTTTTAGAATATAATCGATAAGAAGACTCACACTGTCTAAACGACATTGCCTAAGCGACAGTAGTCATAACTTTTCCGATCATGTGTTCTCAGAGCACTTGGACCAGCCTCAGTTTATTGTTTCAACCATGACATCATTCCGTGTGTATAACGATGTATCAAGGTTTCATTAACCGTTATTATTTTGGTGCAAAAAATACTTTGGATGATCACATCTTAACTACGATAAATTAAGGGCTGAAAATACATTCTCGTTCGCGTTTGTGGTTAACAGTCAACAAATGTTGCACCCATCTTGTACATAATTTTTTATACTCAATTCATAGTCAGTTGTTTATCATTTTATGGCTGCAATCGATAGAGATTAATCTAAACGAACAGACTTCAGCTCAGCTTTGATTTCATAAGTTTGTTTTATTCTTTAAAAATAAGAACTTAATAAGTGATTGGTACTTAATTTTTTCCATATTTCAAAATAAGCTAAAAGCATAATGAAAAATTTGTGAAAATTCACATCTATGTGGATGCATTTTGCTTTTATTCCAGCTTGTCAACACACAGTATGCTGGACAGATATGACTTTTTCACTTCTATACTTCGCGTATACTCATTAGTTCTCATTTATAGTAAATTCGTTATATTAACTATATCTACGCAAAGTATAGAAGTGAAAAGTTATGTCTGTCCAGGATACTGTGTGTTGACAAGCTCCAATACGAGTGAAATCCATTCACGCATTCCTGGACAGATGTGACTTTTCACGAATTCTTCAACCAGGAAGGTGACGTCGCGATGTGTAGCGTTTCTGCATACTGGTAAAAGCTTAGTTTGCCAAAATGTAAAAACTAACGCAGCACATTAGGCGACATTTGCATGTAAAGTGAGATTTAATACTCATTAGTTCTTATTTAGAGTAAGTTCATTATACTAAGCTAAAAACAGTTAACTTTCTACTTAAATAACAAGCACCCTCACCATCAAAATCAACGCAAATTTATTGAAAGGTCACCAACTTAAATAGCTAATAAGATTTTTCTTAGTGCTGCCTGCTTTCACCAGAGTCACTAATTACCGATTCTCTCTTGGAATAAGACTATGCGCATTGCAAACAGCTACCAAACTTTAGGGTTTTAATTTAAAAATCTACAATATCTCACCACAGCCATTAGACTTATCTTCAACAATTTGGGATTTCTTTAAATATCTGATCGCTTTCTTAATGTGAAAAAAATGAAGAAGAACTAAAAGGCCTAATCAAAACATTTATCAATCCGAGAAATTCAAATATTTTTAAAAAATTGGATATTATAAAAAAGTTTTTACATATTCCCAGTCGTTAGTAAAACTATGTTCAAGCAGATGAAAATTATTTCGATTAATAAAAATTTGTTTTCACTTCTATACTACTTATAAAAGTGGTTGTTGATAAATAAGTAAAAAAATTGTTTCCTAAAAATTAAATATTTTTTAAATTTTTCCATGTCAAATTGGTCATTCCTTATGCACTAACTAATATTCTCATCAGAATAATTGAAACATACATGAGTAGATAAACCCCACCAGTTTTGTATAATACAAATGTATTTTTAATAATATAAAATATTATTAAAAATCTGGCGTGAAGAACACAAATACAGGTTCACTATTAATATTTTTTGTGAACGTGTCCGAACATATCCCTCCCCAGAGACGTAGATACGTATTTCGCCTTTCTACAGGCTCATCGGTACGCCCATGCTGGAGAAAGAATATTTCCAGACACATTCACAAAAAAGAACCACATCGCCACATCGCAGAAATTATCCATTATGTGGACCGGGCGAGGTACTTCGGCTGTCTGACAACAGGCAGCGCTGAATTTACTTCTACGCCGGGTCTGGATAATTTCTGCGAGGTGGCGATGTGGTTCTTTTTTGTGAATGTGTCTGAAAATATTCTTTCTCCAGCAGGGGCGTACCGATGAGCCTGTAGAAAGGCGAAATACGTATCTACGTCTCTGGGGAGGGATATGTTCGGACACGTTCACAAAAAATATTAATAGTGAACCTGAATTTGTGTTCTTCACACCAGATTTTTAATAATATTTTATATTATTAAAAATACCTTTGTAATATTCTCATATATAATTTGTCTAATGTTTCTTTTTTATCTACGTCATAATATTATTATTATAACTTAGGTAAAAAAACAATTTCTTTTCTCTTTTTGATTATCATTCCGAATATCATATTTATTTATTTTGATACAACTTCATGTTAATCGTAAGTGATTATGACAATTATGAGTGAACAGGCGAAACCCTGATATCTACTAATTTGGACCGAATTGTTTATTAGTTCATTTACAATTTAAAATATGGTCGACAATATTTCTTTAACAATATAAAAACCCAGTATTTTACAAATATGTACTTCCGAAAACTATATAAATCAAAACTGTAGTAACGTACATATTTGTAATTTATTCCCCTTCTTTATACTGCAATTTTATTGATCTCCAAGTTTGTTTAATGAATAAGTGTATTTTCAAGACGCAGAAATGTAAACAAACTCAAATAGATTGACCTTATACAATTCGCGAAAACAACTTTATTTTTAGGCTTTCTCTATCTAATTGCGATCTATATAATGAAAAAGACTGTCAAATTATGTAAGGAAAAATTTTTATTATACCAAATACTTTACAAGTGTAATATATATTGATTATAGAATAATTTATGCGTCGAAGATAATTGATTGTAACATCCGTATTAGTCTTAAATTAGAATTCTTATAATTAATTATATTTGTCCCTTTTAAAAACGTTCATGTGTTGGTAGACGTGAACAGAATATTCGTAAATGATCTAAATAAAACTTAATTGTTCATCCAAAATCACGCAATTAATTTGTGCCGCTTAATATGAGTCAATAATGCTTACAGATCGCGCTAAATTTAGAACTTAGTTAGTTCTAATCTCGTCCTAGAATTAAGACACTTGAATATATTGAAATGCACGTGTTGCTCATACTTTACTTTTCTAATAATATTATTAGGTAATAAAGAATTGTTTTCCAATTATTTTTAGGCTGTAGTTTTGTAAAACTACACGAAATAAAGTGTATTAAACCATTCACACGGTGTGTACTTCCATTAGCTACCTAAGGGAGTATAGCCTATCATTTAATTATAGGATATAGGTACGAATAACAGATAAAGTATAAAATGATATTATGAGACAACTATTTATTATCGACTACAAAGTTATTTACTAATTTCTACTTGTTTTGTTCCTCATTCCAACAAAAAAATCACAGTTTGATTATACATTTTTCGCATTGAATAAAATGTAAATTATAATATTCTAATTCAATACACAAACTATTACATCGCTCACACTTTAATTATTAGTAGCATTAAGTTTAGTTTATTATTATAATGCCTTCATTCCATTCAAATAACAATTATCTACGATTGAACTTTTTGCAAAAAGCAGAAGTAATAACAGTAGTAGTCTTGTTTTCTTCCTTGTAATTACCTTATCCGACCTTTACTTTTAATACTAACAATGACAGAGAACAAATGACAAAGTTGATATTATGAACATCATATTGTACAAAAAATTTATCACCTACATTTGAAATCTGATCTGGAGCCTGTTACGTGTAGAAAATCACTCTGCGTTCTGCTAGTATATTCTTAATCCATTTACTTCTATTTTAAGTTCTTCAAGTCAACTTGGTCCGCTTATTTTTCCACATGTACGTTTTATTCTTTTTTTTTATTAGTTTGTTAATTATCATCTCTCTTAAGCTTTTCAAAACGTTAATTCCTCCAAATTTTTATTTCAGGTTCGATTATTTTGACCGACCCTATATTTCTTGTCATATGATTTTTATCTATGTTTAGTTTTGCGCCATATATTTATGTTCAAGTTATTTCTATAGTTGTATTATTTAACGCATCGCCGCCTTTTTAACATATATTTTTCCGCTTAGTCATACACGCGGTAATTCGCTTTATCTCGTATTTTGTAACTCCGTTACCCACTCTTATGTTGTGGTAATTTTTGTTTTGAGTTTTAAGACCGTCTAGACACATTTTCTTTTGTTTATTAGTCTTGTTTTCTGATTTAAGTTACTATTTATTAATTCTTTCGTTGGAAGCGCCCTCTGTCCGGCATTTTGGTTTCTTCCATTTACAGAGTTCTGTACGTGGGAGGTAATTGTTTTGTAATGTAATTGCCGACTTCTGCTAATTAATTAATTGACGAAATGTGTTCTGTTAGACTCTTATGACGATCTTCAATCGTTTGTGAGATTTTGAGCTTTTATTTTCCTTCGTTTATGTTTCCGAACATTTTGGTTGACGTACGACGGCCATTGGTTGTAACACGAGGAATTTTTCGGACATTTGTTCTTAAGTCATCCATGCGCTAACTTGAATATTTCGGTGCAAAGAAGCATTTCTGCGGTAAGAATTATTGTTATATACTGAAACCTTACTTATTTCGTATTTTCTTCGTAGGATTGTTTAATAATTAGGGCTAGATTCCGAGTGATTAGCATCTAATAATTTTATTTGATAAAATTTTATCAAGAAGTTTCTTTCCACGTGGCTATCTACGGCCATTTTGGGACCGAGAATCTGTGGTGGGAATACAGACTCTTCCGAGTAGCCTACTGGAAGAATAGACCAGTAGAAAGACTCCAGGAGGACTAGGCCCCATTATTTTCTGTGCAAGCTAAGTGTAGCTTTAATTTTTGGTGACTTCAAGAGGATCTTGTAGACAAGATTCTCGCTTGTAATTAGAATCTTCGTTAGTGTGATACTTCTATCTATTCTTTGTTTAATCTTTTAAGAACTCCAGAGAGGGACTTCACCTTTCTCTGAGATATTCTGGTGTATAACCTAACTCTCTTAGTAGTCAGATTAAGGGCTTCACCCACCAACTTAGTACGAAAGGTATAATACGTTAATACTCATTATGTTTTTATTAACTAAAAGGTTGTCTGTTATTTCTAGCAACCGTAGCATTTATCAATATTATTCACGAGGCTCCGTACCTTCAGTAGAGCTTCTGTTTTATAATTGGGGTTACGTCAAGACTAACTTAAGTTTAATTTATCTGTAATCGTTTATGTAAGGAACCACTGTTTGAATTCATACTGGCGTTCTAATTTATTTCAAATTTGTTAAATTGACGTATTAGTTTTATATGTTCATTTAATTATCACCTGTGTATACAGGGTGGTGCTAACGTAACAGGTGTACCTGTGCTTTTGATTATTTAACGTACACCTTAGTTAATTTTAAAGCTTTTTCTCTGTTAATTTTATTTTCCTGTAGATATTTATTTATTTTGTAGATATACCCGGTGGCTATCACATTTGTGGGGTATACACTTTTGCTATAAGCCACTTTGTTTTCTCTTGTCATACTTGTTACTTTATACAGAGAGGCTTAACCTCGACTGATTAACGTATTAGTATACTGTATTACCATTCTTTTTATATTTTGATTTGCATATTTAATTTTCCATCTTTTCTATTCTGTATTACGATCATTATTGTCATGTATTACGATTATATACGATCACAAGTTAGATTTGTTTTATTTAGCTACTTTTGATAGATTCCTTATTGTTGATATTATTTGAGTTGACCTTAAGGATTGTTGAAACTTGACCTGCATTTATTAAAGTTTATTGGTGAATTTGACTTTCTTGTTTGATTTCTTTCCCTACGGGTGTTGGGGAGAACACAGTTTCACGTTTTGGCAGCAGCAAGGTGGGGGGAATACAACTCTCTCTTGTGACTGAGGCCACCTAAGTTCCACCCGCAGCCGTGTATACGGGGTTGCGCCTTGCCGTGGACTTGTATGCGGTGGCGCCTTGTAACATCGAGCGATCTTTGATCCCACACGCTCTCCATACTTTTGAGCTAGTCGGCAGGGGTAATTCTTCGGAGCGTCCACCTTCAGGTGGGTCAGCCCGAGAGAGAGGGGTATTCGCTGAACATCGAGCGTCAGCCTTGTTACGAGCGTGCCCGCTACTTTTTGGATCGCGTAGGTAGCAAGCCACTAGACTAAGCTGATTAAAAATCTTTTGATTTGCTAGTAACCTAGTAATCTACTTCAAATAAAATTAACATCAAGAAATTCCTTATCTTTAAATTTATTTATATTAATAGGATTATATACGTATAATTTGGCGGGAAATGAGACTCGACTTCTAGCTTCATCTTTAAGAAAAACAGCATTATTTTCAAATTCTGCCATTGTGACAGATGAAATTTCGTTAATTTCCAATTTTAGATTTGAAAGTTATATAATTGTGAATAATGTGTCTAAATATAAAATTACACGATAAGGTATCATCGATTCATGGCTCGATACAGTATTTATTTTTAAAAGAGTAGACACATCTGCAATTTTGACTGATATGTAACAAATTTTAGGTAACAAGTTCGTCGAAAGACAAAATTTCTAGCTAAACTGAAAAATTTAAACGTGGTGATATGAGAATCAAGAACGACCCGGCACCAGGTGCAACTGCAATGAGTAGAATCAATTACGGTGTTTTAAGATCAAGGAGATAGTCATCGTGAGTATATCAATCGAATGCGTACACCACATTTTACACATAGAACTGGGCATGTGCAAGTTGCCAGCAACTTGGGTGTGCGAATCTTGAATTGTGATCAGAAACGTGATAAAATGCGATAATTGATTCTGGTTTTACTACTATGATACTGCATCAAAACAGCAATATCAACAGTGAACACATCATTGTCATACTTCCCAAAAGAAACTCTTAGAAGAAAAACTTTTCATCGATGCATTACGTAATGACTACGATTTTTTGGGAATTTTAGTGCAAAGGGCCAAACTGCTAACAAGCCGTATTATGCCGTTCAATAAGATAAATTGAAGACCTGGAATTAAAACGTTCTTGTTTATTACGATAACACGCTTTCTCACTCCAATCAAGTTTATGAAAATTGAATCAATTGAGACTTCAGGTTATACCTCGCCCGGCCTATTCGCCAGATCTAGCTATAGATATGGTAATTATGTATGTTGTATAGCACTTACAATTTGAATACATTTTCTACCGCTTTCACAAATTGTAGGTACCATACAGCACACATAATTATCATATTTTTAATTTTTGTTTATACACCTAGTATCCAAATCAATGTGTTTCCGAAGAAGACAATAAATGTCGAAACGTTAAAGGAAGTTTTTTATTTAATGAACAATTTATCAATAAGACGAATTCCAAGAAAAATTAACCTTGTATATTTAAGAGAACAGCTAAGAAAGAAATAGAAAAAAATATATATAATCCTGTTATCCTATATATATATATATATATATATATATAGCTTGAACCTGGGTCTATTGTGGCTTAGTGGTAAAAGCGACAGCCCGGCAAGCTGTAGACTTGGGTTCGAGTCCCAACGTAGACCATATTTTTCAATTAAAAAAATTTCGTATGATTTGCTTTGTAATTTGTAGGCAGCAATGTTTACATCCCCACTTACTCTGCAATTACATACATTCTAATTTGATATTTGTAAATATTTCATATAAAAGCCGAAAAACTCAAATAATTTATCAATTGTTATATATATATATAGATATATATATATATAGTAGATTCAATTAGTTGGCGATTTAAGGTCTGGTTTTACTTCAATATGTATATATTTAAAACAATCTTACATGTTTCAGCATATGATGCCTTTTTCAAAGAAATTTGAAATATAAATGACAACATATTAATGTCATACAATATATCTGTAGTTGTCATGGATAAAATTAGTCAATGATATATTCAAGCTCAATAATAATAAATCATGCCTTGGCATGAGAAAACTTTATACATGTCATTTCACAATTTCAAAGCTAAAAACTAAATTTCAAAAAATTATGAATTCCAACAGCTTCGAAAAAATGGAATCTAAAATATACAATAATCATTTCCTGACAAACAAAAATAAATTAAAAAACAAAGTAGAGGAACTAATAAAGAAACAGCACTTAGAAATAAATTATAAAATAACTGGATTATCAATTTTTTTTTCATAATTTTTCATAATTCGTATATATACACGCAGTATAGAAATGACAATTATGTTTATTTTCGGATAATGTGTACTGATCATTAGTAAAAATTATGAAATACCGGTATCTGCTCATTTCAAATGGATATGGCTTTCACACATTCTTCATTTGCCCGGACAAACTGGATGGTTGGCGCCGCGATGTGTTGTGTCTTCATTCTTAGGCAAATGTGATTTTGTCATTTGTAGAAATTAATACAACAAATTATAGGGCAAGTGGATGTAATGAGGAATTTCATAGTTATTAATATATATACTTCTCAAAATCGTACAGGGATACTTTTAAAATTAAGGTGTAAAAACAGAATATCATATTGAATATAAATATTTTGAGCAAAAATAATATGCGCAAAGGTTTTATCATATTATCTTTCTAACAATGGAGCGATTGTGTTTTGTTTGCAGCACCTACTTATTAGTTGTCATAATGGCGCTAATTGTCATTTTCTGTTTAACTACATTGTAGCATCATTTCTTGCTGCAGAGTTTAAAAACATTAAGTTTGGTGTATAATTTGAGCAGTTTTATCAATTGAAAGGTTTTATTTACCGAGCGTAAAAATGTTATGTGCTATTGGCGAGTTGCAAGCTGGGCGGCGTCAAGTTGAAGTTGCAGCTGAATTTCAAGCTACATAAAGCGTCATAAGTCGCTTATTACACCGCTATAGGGATACTGCTGAAGTGCGCAATCACTATCGTGGTAACGGTCGGATTACAACGGCAGCCAAGACCGTTACGTCCAAATTATTGCCCGACGTAATCAAACTTGCACTGTTCGGCAGATGCAAAATAAGTTTAACCAAACATGTGACGTACTGATTAACGACCAAACTATACCCAATGGGTTACATGAGGTACACTTAAGGTCTAGACGACCCTTAAGAGTTCCACCTCTAACAAGAGGTAATCGCGGAGAACGTCTTTCATGGGCACAGGATCACCGAAATTGGACAAACGAACAATGGTCATATGTAATGTTCTCTGATGAGTCTAGATTTGGCATGTACAATGATTCAAGAAGAAATCGAATTTGGAGGTAGCAAGGATGCGTAAATCGTTTGAATGCAGTACAAGGAGTCCATTCTTTCAGAGGTGGTACAATCATAGTATGGGTCGGCATAAGTATTGGTGGAAGAACAGATTTCGTTTTGATTGAACGTAATATGACAGCTGAAGTTTATGTGGAACAGGTCATTTTACCTGTCGCTGTGCCACATGCAGGAGCAGTAGGAGAAAATTTTAATTTGATGCAAGATAATGAACGTCCGCATGTAACTCGAATTGTAATGACTGTGCTAAAATAGAAACACATTTCGTTGTTAGCGTGGCCAGCTCAGCCTCCGGATATGAATCCGTTAGAGCATCTGTGGGATAAGTTACAAAAAAAGGTTACAAATGCAAATGATCACACTAATGGTCTCCGAGACCTTTTTAAAGTTCTTCAAAGAGAATTGAGGGCAATACCACAGGAAGAGATTGACAATTTAATTTTAGCAATACGTAACTGTATTAGGGCAGTAATAAACAATCGTAGTGGTCATACTGATGATATGTTTTGGATCGCGTTTCAAATTTGAACATTTTTAAGATTTAAGATAACATCGTTATTAACAAAATTCGTATTTGCAAACTTAAGTTTATTAGAACTTTTTGAATTTTCTTTTAATTTTGTACTTTTTTAGTTGAATTACGCTATAAATATACAAATCTGGTCAATAAAGTTGGTTAACAATATATAATAATATTTTTTTCTTTTAATTATGTAAATATCCCTGTAAGATTTTGAGCAGCACATATATATATATATATATATATATATATATATATATATATATATATATATATATATCAATTATATATATATATATATATATATCTCAATCAGTTTTTCGGCTTTTAGATGAAATATTTACAAATATTATCAAATTAGTATGTAGTTGTGAAGTAAGTTTGAATGTAACCATTGCTGTCTACAAATTACAAAGCAAACCATGCGAAATCCTTAATTGAAAAATTTTGTCTACGTTGGGACTTTCACCCAAGTCTACGGTTTGTCGGACCGTTGCTTTACCACGTAAGCTACGATATACGTTGGTTAAAGCTATTTATAAATGCATAATAAAGTAACAGTGTTAATGATTCAGATGTCAGTTATTGAAAGTATATGTCAGGTTTGAAAGCAGAAGTCAGTTTTGAAAGCAGCTGTCAGTTTTGAATGCAGATATCAGTTATTGAAGGCAAATGTCAGTTATAGAAAGCAGATGTCTGTTTTGAAAGCAGATGTCTGTTTTGAAAGCAAATGTCAGTTTTGAAATCAAATGTCAGTTTTTGAAAGGAGATGTCAGTTATTGAAAGCAGATGTCCGTATTTGAAAGCAGATGTCAGTTTTGAAAACAGATGTCAGTTTTGAAAACAGATGTCAGTTTTGAAGGTTTGAAAGTGCTAATTATTACTCCATAGCAATATGATTTTTTAGATAATTTCTTAGCCGTTCATTAAATATATCAATTGATAAATTCTTAGAGTAAATAGCTTGAACCAAAATCTATCGTTGCTTAAGTACTAAAGCAACGATCCGGCATACCGTAGACTTGGGTTAAAGTCCCAACGTAGACAAAATTTTTCAATTAAAGATTTCGTATGATTTGCTTTGTTATTTGTAGACAGCAATGTTTACATTCAAACTTACTTCGCAACTACATTCTAATTTGATAATATTTGTAAATATTTCATATAAAAGACGAAAAACTCCAAGAATTTATCAATTGATATATTTAATGAACGGCTAACAAATTATCTAATTTAGTCTATACCTGGCAATATATATAGTTGTCAGAGCGACATCTAATAAATTTCAATTAAACTAAGCAATACGACAAGGTAGGTATCGCTATAATTTACATTATAATCATTAAAGGTTTAAAATTTATTCGTAACGTACTATATTTAGTGGAATAAAATAGTAGAATGCTAATTCTATTATTTTATTCCATTTGAATCCGTACTTTTATATCAATATATGTTGATATAGTTGATTTAGATATTCGGCGACTGAAGGTCTGTTTAATATGTATATATTAAAATAAGCCCTTATATTTTTCGGTAAGTATTACCTTCATCAAAGAATCATAAATGATTCTCTTTATAATTGATATCAAACTTTTGTTATGTCATTAATTATAATGAATTGAATTGAATGTATTTATGAATTTATATAACTTTGACATTAATACCTGTCATTTATAATTCTTTGATAAAGGTAATACTTACCAAAACATGTAAGAGCTTATTTTATATATATAAATATTAATGTAAAACAGACCTTCAATTGCCGAATATCTAAATCAACTATATTGTACAAAGGTCAAGAAATAATTATCTATATATATATATATATATATATATATATGAAAAATTTTTTGTGAAAAACTTATCTGCGCGGAATGTGCATATATCGATATTTCACTGTTTTTTACAGATCATCAGTGCACCTTACCGAAGACAGACATGTTATTCACTTCTATACTACGTGTATATATACGAACTGTAATGAACTTCATGTGTATGAGAATTAATAATTATTAAATCTCATTTTACATGCGATTGTCGCTATAATTTGTTGCATTTAATTCTACAATTCGGCAAATCACTTTTGCCCTAGATTGTAGACGCAACAAGCCGCGACATCAACTGTACAAGTTGTCAGTACAAATGAAAAATTTTTTGTGAAAAACTTATCTGCGCGGAATGTGCATATATCGATATTTCACTGTTTTTTACAGATCATCAGTGCACCTTACCGAAGACAGACATATTATTCACTTCTATACTACGTGTATATATACGAACTGTAATGAACTTCATGTGTATGAGAATTAATAATTATTAAATCTCATTTTACATGCGATTGTCGCTATAATTTGTTGCATTTAATTCTACAATTCGGCAAATCACTTTTGCCCTAGATTGTAGACGCAACAAGCCGCGACATCAACTGTACAAGTTGTCAGTACAAATGAAAAATTTTTTGTGAAAAACTTATCTGCGCGGAATGTGCATATATCGATATTTCACTGTTTTTTACAGATCATCAGTGCACCTTACCGAAGACAGACATGTTATTCACTTCTATACTACGTGTATATATACGAACTGTAATGAACTTCATGTGTATGAGAATTAATAATTATTAAATCTCATTTTACATGCGATTGTCGCTATAATTTGTTGCATTTAATTCTACAATTCGGCAAATCACTTTTGCCCTAGATTGTAGACGCAACAAGCCGCGACATCAACTGTACAAGTTGTCAGTACAAATGAAAAATTTTTTTGTGAAAAACTTATCTGCGCGGAATGTGCATATATCGATATTTCACTGTTTTTTACAGATCATCAGTGCACCTTACCGAAGACAGACATGTTATTCACTTCTATACTACGTGTATATATACGAACTGTAATGAACTTCATGTGTATGAGAATTAATAATTATTAAATCTCATTTTACATGCGATTGTCGCTATAATTTGTTGCATTTAATTCTACAATTCGGCAAATCACTTTTGCCCTAGATTGTAGACGCAACAAGCCGCGACATCAACTGTACAAGTTGTCAGTACAAATGAAAAATTTTTTGTGAAAAACTTATCTGCGCGGAATGTGCATATATCGATATTTCACTGTTTTTTTACAGATCATCAGTGCACCTTACCGAAGACAGACATGTTATTCACTTCTATACTACGTGTATATATACGAACTGTAATGAACTTCATGTGTATGAGAATTAATAATTATTAAATCTCATTTTACATGCGATTGTCGCTATAATTTGTTGCATTTAATTCTACAATTCGGCAAATCACTTTTGCCCTAGATTGTAGACGCAACAAGCCGCGACATCAACTGTACAAGTTGTCAGTACAAATGAAAATTTTTTTTTTTTTTTTTTTTTTTTTGGGAAAAACTTATCTGCGCGGAATGTGCATATATCGATATTTCACTGTTTTTTACAGATCATCAGTGCACCTTACCGAAGACAGACATGTTATTCACTTCTATACTACGTGTATATATACGAACTGTAATGAACTTCATGAAATTTTTCATTTGTACTGACAACTTGTACAGTTGATGTCGCGGCTTGTTGCGTCTACAATCTAGGGCAAAAGTGATTTGCCGAATTGTAGAATTAAATGCAACAAATTATAGCGACAATCGCATGTAAAATGAGATTTAATAATTATTAATTCTCATACACATGAAGTTCATATATATATATATATATATATATATATATATATTCTTTCAGGTTTCTGCGGGTAGTAGTATGTGTTGTAACTGGATGTCGGTTTTTTTCCGCGTTTCCACTATTTGGTCTTCGTAGAGACCGGTGCTGGTTTCTGGACGACGTTTCGGAAAAATCACATTTGCCATCTTCAGGTCTGCGATATCTGTCTGCTTCTGCTTCTGGTTACTCGTAAACTGAAGACGACCTTTTTCAAAAAAATTTCAAATTTCTTTGAAAAAGGCGTCATATCCCGAAACATGTAAGATTGTTTTAAATATATACACTTTGAAGTAAAACCAAACCTTAAATCGCCAACTAATTGAATCTACCATACACACACACACACACACATACACTCATATATATGTATAATATTTTCGTGACATGGTAAATTCAATCAGTTGGCGATTAAGCCGGACCTTTAATCGCCAACTGATTGAATTTACCATATATATATATTTATTCTATTCTATTCTATTCTATTATTTTAATATATATATCTATATATATATATATATATATACAGGGACCGACAACGAAGGGGGACGGAAGATTATACGCGTATTTGAAAGTTAGTCAAATATTTAGTCATCGGATATCCTTCCGTACCATCAAGCGTACGTTTTAAAAATATTTTGTTTTATACAGGCTGTTCCAGATGGAAATGCCAGACTAAAGTTGCATTTTTTAAATGGAACAGCCTGTATATTAATAGATAAAATGATCCGCGCTTGAAAGCTGGTTACATCGATATAATATTATATGGGTCTAAAGTTGATAGTTTCTGTGTAAATAATTATTTTACTTGATAGATTGATACATTTCAATAGGCTACTCTGCATAAGGAAAATCAAAATATCCGAAACCAATTGAATAGAATATTTTCTACTAGTATGCACTTTCGTTGCTACGTGAAATAAATTATGCAACTGCTCACGTTATACAGGGTGTTCACAATTTCGCAAAATCGAAGAAATCTCGTAATTTTTAAATGGAACACCCTGTATATTCTTAGCTCATTGAAAAGCCCTTTTACTAGGCTTTCTATTGATACCTCATTTGATGCACCTAGGATGGATCATTTGCTAATTATTTCTTTTAGAGTTGAATTAATGAAAAATGCTTGTATTTTTAGTAGCTAATTTGCGCTTTTAAACCTTCTGTAAGATCGGATATGCAACAAATTATCCATAAATGGTCTATAACAAGAAGAAACTCCATTAAGTACGAGAAACAGTTGATTTTCTCTCAGCGGTGAAAGCAAACATTAAATTAATATAAAGTAATATAGCATTTTCAATAGATTCACTGCCGATTAAGTTATCTGGTGTTAGTTTAATAAAAAATTTGAACTAATTAATTTGTATTTTAAAGAAGTTTTTAAAACCAACTATTTTACGAATACCTAATATGAAACAATACATACCTAATTAGCTTAACATAAACCGGAATCATGTAGGAAAGGATCAAGTACGAGTAGTATTAAAAGTTTGCACTATTTTAAATAAATACTAATTATTAACCACAACATCAAATTTAATTAACAAAAGTAGTAGCACAGTAAATAAAAATAAAGTAAATGTAAATAGTAAATGCAAATAAATCAAAGAAAACTTTCAAATGTCCTTCCATGTATCTTAATACATAAATGAAGCCGCCTGGTGAAATTCTGTTGAACATGCTGTAATGTTTCTTGGCGAACATTTTTAAATGCCTCTCTTATGCGTTCCATCCTATTTTTCCTTGTTGTAGGAACTTCCACATAAACTAGAGCCTTGACATATCCCCAATAGTAGAAGTCCAAGACAGTAAGATCTTGACTTCGTGGAGGCCAAGCGATAGGACCACCTCGTCCTATCCATTTGTCTTCCTTCCATCGCCCTAGAAACTCCCTAACGTTCAAGCTGTAATGCGCAGGTGCACCATCGTGTTGCAACCAGAAAATTTGTCGGGTGTCAGCATCCACATGCTCAAGTAAACTAGGCAGTTCATTCTGCAAAAATGCCAAATACGTATCGCCTGTAACGGTTCCATCGAAAAAGTACGGCCCCATGATATACGAACCAACTATACCACCCCAGACGTTAAGGGACCATGTATTCTGATTGTCTACATGACGTATCCAATGTGGGTTTTCTGTTGCATAATAATGCATGTTATGTTTATTTGCCGCCCCTTTACTTTTGAAAGTAGCGTCATCGCTAAGCAAAATCTTTGTTAAAATATTTGGCATTTCTCGCATTTTATTTAACAACCAACCACAGAAGTCTGTTCTTTTAATGAAATCATCACCATGCAATTCCTGATTTAATTCCATGTGGTATGAATGATACTTATGACTTCTTAAAACTCTTTGTACGCTCCTACCTTCAATAGCTGTTACCTTTGAAATACCGTCTATACTTATATGTGGATTTTCCTATATTGTTAATAATACGTCCAATTCGCTTTTTTCATTGATTGCCGGCTTATTTATTTCTCTCTTCTTGTAGGTTACACTACCAGTTTCTGGAAATCTCTCTAATAACCTTTCAAATGCTTCCGGTCTTGGCTTTCTTTCAAGGTTTGGAAATATCTCTGCATATACTCTACTTGCTAGGGGACAATTTCTTGTACACTCCCCAAGAATAAATATCATATTCACCATTTCTTGAATACTAAAATTAGTCATTATAGCAATTTCTTTTAAAGATTGAATGAAATACTGTGTAAGATGGAACGAAACTTTTGACAAGTTGGTTATTAAGTATATAAGCTTAAAACTGACACCAGATAACTTGATCAGCAGTGAATCTATTGAAAATGCTATATTACTTTATATTAATTTATTGTTTGCTTTCACCGCTGAGTGAAAATCAACTGTTTCTCGTACTTAATGGGGTTTCTTCTTGTTATAGACCATTTATGGATACCGGCCTACAACCATTTTGGTGTTGGAGATTTTAGACCCGATTTTAAGTATGTCTTACATGGCGATATCAAAAATGTTACCCGTTTTCTTCGGTCAGCTCTAGTTCCCGAGAAAAAAGACACAATTCACGAAAAAATATATATTTTATTGACATTAAACATCAAGAAATTGTCTTTTGAGTGATTTTCTAGAATGAAACTGACTCGGGCAATCTCGCATGATTCCCCAGCAATAGTCAGCCATCATATGACTGTCCCACCGTCCTTGGTATCTATTCTCCATTGTTTTTAGGTCTTGGTGGAAACATTTCCCTTGTTCTTCGCTTAGATCTCCTAAACTGTGTTGGAAATGATGTAGATGACTATTGAGATACTTTTGAGTGTAATTTTATACTCATATTACAGCCTAAATCTTTGAATCGCACCAGCATTTCCTCTACTAGTTCTATATAGTTGTCAGCCTTATGATTTCCGAGGAAATTTTGTGCAACGGCTACAAAAGATTGCCAGGCAAGCCTCTCCACATCATTCATACAAGTCTCAAAATTAGTTGTGTCTTTCATCAATTTACGTATTTGAGGTCCATCAAAGATACTTGCTTTTAGTTTTTCAGTACTTAAACCAGGAAATTTGTGAGAAATAAACTAGAAACATTGACCATTTCTATCGAGAGCCTTAACAAATTGCTTCATTAGCCCTAATTTTATATGCAATGGCGGAAGAATGATTTTTTCTCTTGAAACTAAGGGTTCATTTACAACATTTCTTTCCCCAACAACAAGAGCATCTCTCACAGGCCTATTTTTTGCAGTCCAATGACGTGATTTAGCTCGACTGTCCCAGAGACAAATAAAACACGGGTATTTAGTATAACCACTCTGACAATTTTTTTCTTTTAATCTTGACGCTAGTAACTCAGCACGTTCCTTCGAAAGATCTAAGTCTCTGATGAGGTCACTAAGCTCATTCTGCGAAAATGACTTAGGATCTGATGTTATTCCGCAGTTAACATTTGGAACTTACTGCAAGTGAGAATTAATGAATATTAAATCTAATTCTTACATGTAAATGTCGACTTTTGTGATGCGTTCATAACTACAATCCGACAAACTAAGTTTGTACCAGTATGCAGAACACACCCTTTCGCGACAACGAACTTCCTGGTAATTTGGTTAATTAAGAATTGCTGAAAAAAGCAAGTCAATCAACGGGAGGAAACGTACAGACGCGTTTCGTTAGTTATGAACGAATCACATAAGTCGACATTTACATGTAAGAATGAGATATAATATTCATTAATTCTCACTTGCAGTAAGTTCCAAAACGAAACGCGTCTGTACGTTTCCCGTTGATTGACTTGTCTTTTTCAGCAATTCTTAATTAACCTAATTACCAGGAAGTTCGTTGTCGCGAAAGGGTGTGTTCTGCATACTGGTACAAACTTAGTTTGTCGGATTGTAGTTATGAACGCATCACATAAGTCGACATTTACATGTAAGAATGAGATTTAATATTCATTAATTCTCACTTGTAGTAAGTTCCAAATGTTAACTATATATACAGAAAGTATAGAAATGAAAAGCAATGTCCGTCTTCGAGGAATGCCGTGCATTGAAAAGTTCCAACTAGAACGAAACGCGTCTGTACGTTTCCCGTTGATTGACTTGGTTTTTTTCAGCAATTCTTATTCCGCAGTATTGAAAGTCATCATCTACTTGGGAAGAAATAGGTATTTCAGCTTCATCCTCCTGAGATTGCTGCACTACCTGGTGAAAAGTTGGTATTGGAACATTTTCTGAATGAGGAACAG